>OZ020552.1:39604960-40852446 GCA_963971465.1 Lepidochitona cinerea
TGTCCAAATCTATCATATATTAAATGTTTGCCTAAGAATAGGTTATGCGCTAAAACGTTCTTCCTTTTGCTCTACAGGCGTGCATCCGACAAAAAAGAGAATGTGGTCTATGTCTTAGACGTGTGATGCTTTCTAAATTCAAAAACAAATCCGACTAATGGATATATGTCAGCGATTGCCCATGGCTAAAACTTGTTTTCTGCACTTTTCTAGCAACTGTCAATTTATCCGATTAAGTAGATAACTGATAATGTCTGAAAATGCGAGTTTCTTTGTTGGGGTCCAGAGGCATAGAATGTTATGAGATTAGACGTGAATTGCTCTTTGCTGTTTCTCCTTGTTTTTGTACAGAAAAGTGGAACTTTAAAGCTAATGTGATTATGGCTATGATTATAACTTCAACGATAAAATAAGGACTTTCCGTCAGCTTCTACTGTGCGAAGCAGCCCCAAGCTGAGCCAAACTGAATGAAACAATTGAGTTGGTAACATTTTGGGTTAATGAAGTTTAGTCAATACCATGTTTGCTGCTTTGCGAAGATCCCTAGCGTATATTTTCTATAGAGACGTATATATACGCCTACCCCAAAGTACCGGCGATATAGTTGAAAGTTTTCTTGATGATTCCTTGGTATTTAGGATTGATCTCTTTATTTTATCAACTTTCGCATGGTGTGGCTGCGCAATTGACCTGCAGAACGACACTCAACACTGAAACAGTTAGTAGTGATAAACAGATGTTTTGCATTTCATTTGTTTGGGCATTCTATTATCGTTGTGGTGTCTGCATAAAATGATAATTTGATCTCAATCTTGAAAAGGCGTTATGCCAATATAAGCCCTTCACTCTGTCATGTCTAATTTTCCTCATTGTCAATAAAGCTTAAGCACGGTATAATCATGTTTGGTGTTTCTACAATTATTGTATTAACAGTGACAGCAGAAATAACTACGGACAGGTCCAACAACTGTCTCATTTCATGGCATGATGCCCTAAGAAAATATTACAATGACGTTATACTGCTTTGTATGACAATATACTAAGATTACCTTGAACTAACAGTGTCCCATATTTGTCCAGAACCTGAGACATTTTGCTTCAGCAATTTACCTCCAAGCGAACCGTTAAGTTTATCACCGATCATTTCTATTAGAACAAGAAAACCATCTTGAGAGCTCCTGCTAATATTAACATTATCAAAGTAAATAACTGCCCTTCAGACTTTTTTCAGACTTCCATGGTCAATAAATGCGATTACTATAAGATTCAACGGCTTCTGGTTTCATTACTGATGATAGGACTTCTTTATGGAAACCTTTATTCAGTCTGTATTTCTCTGACAAGGTTCGTAAAATTAAGCTCTGCCTTTAGATCGCTCACATGGTTCAAAACATTAGAGCGCTTCTGTCCATGTTCAGGTTTGGTGGTTGCTTACATAGTGGGTACTTGATAAATCAATTTTTTTTATTTAAAATGAAAACTACAAAATGATGCCTTTACTTTAATTATTGGTAAAATAGGAAGTTCCTAGCATCTTCTGTCTGGAAAAAATACAAAAAAACGGTTGTGTTAACAAACCATAAGCAAGTTACGAATGTTCCATTTTGAAATCGTCTCGAAATAACTGTTAACGCTGATATATACTTTTCTTGTTGCCAAATAATTTCAGGGTTTTGTGGTCATAGGGTTTTAATGCACATATATCCTCAACTAAAACTAATGAATAATCCCATTTAAAATAAAATTGTAGAGTATATGCAGCCGAGTTGCGGAATATCCAGGTATACATACGCTCATAAACACTCTTAGCTTCAGGCAGAACAAAGCCAATTCTCATCTTCGGATATGATGTTTTAGCTAATCTCCCGAGCAAGCTAATACTCGAGACAGAGTATTAACGTTTACCGGGCAATATCACGGTCACTGCTTAAACGAGTAACTGTACATGTATCTATCTGACGAGATATGGTGACTAAGGAACTGAGCGAGAAAAACCAGTCAGCAAGCAAATAGTTGTAAATGCTTAAATAACAATTAAAAGAAAATAATTCTCATATGAAAAATTAAACTGGATTTAGGTTCAGTTAATAGAAGTGGGGATACTTCTCAAAATGCATTTTAACCTTCTGACAAATAGGGTAGATTTATAGGATATTTGATTTCAGAATTCCTAAACAGTGACAATTGTAGCTTAGATTTTTTTATTATAAATTTAACTTGAATTTGAAATGTTAGATTTGCATTATAATCGCTAAGCATGTATTACATGGCAACATCTGATCAAACATTAAAGATCTTTGCCGTCGTTGAAAGTGCACGGGAGGGAGCGATAGCGAATTATAGTGAGATTGAAGGACACATTATAGGTCAATTAAGTTAGCGTTAGCTTGAAATGTCAAGCTGAATTTTCTACTCGTCACCTTGCAAACCGAATCAGTGCTTTACCAGTCTTCTAATGAATGTCCATTTATATGACATCTTGGACACCGGAATACTGATTTACACTAATGCTCTAGTCGGGATTAATGGAAGTCGGTTGTGGCTTGAAGGGCTTTAACAGCACCATGCCATACAATAAGGAAATAGTTTATCAAGAGCGGTTGAAAGCAACAGCAAACATTTATAAGGCTTACGAATGGATCTCCGCACATTTCCGATAGCTTTAAAGTGATCCGATATGAAATCCATGTCGTCTGTGATGTTATCTCTCACGCGTGGATACTCGACCAATTCCAAATCAACACCCCATATAGCATGTAACGCAATATAATCCTATCAAATAGACACCACTTTCTTGTTGAACATGACATGGAGTCGCAGAATTTTCTCAAATTCATTTGTTCCACTTATTTGGTATCACAGATAGACAAGGCCGTCAGTTGACAGCTCAATGAAGAGCGTCATTTAACCCTGGGATAGAAATTAATGCGAACAAGATTAACCAGGCAGAGGCCGCTTGCTCGAAACTTCGTTCTCACTCAGACCAAATCAAATTTTCACTCCGATTGCCGTTACTCTTCGATGGTCGGGAGTTTCCTCCGTGCAAAATAACAGACCCCCCCCCCCCCCAAATAAACCTGACAACCCCACCATAAAAGTGAAATAATCTTGAGGGCAGCATAAAACATCAATCGATCAAAACGCAGTCAAACATAGCTGTAGTAAGTAGCTGTCCTTAAACGGTCAGTTGAAGAAAATGACACCTCACACAACCAGCCCCGGGATGCAAGCACAATCATAAATCAAGCTGCCATCTTAAATTTACACAAAAATAGTATTTATTCATGTAATGTCTAGAAGCTTTTTTTTTAAATTACTTTATAAAAACAACGAATGGGGTGGTAAAATTATCCCATGTATAGGGAGCGGGAGTAAAGTAACAATTCCAAACATTTCCTGTCACCGGCGTTGTTCATGCGCAAGTGTAACTTTATCGTTTGAATGTGACGCTCAGTTACAAAAAAAACGTCAGTAGAACAAACAAAAACGTCAATCGAAGTGACAACGCCATTAAAAAACGCCATCTGTCACCGGATATCGCGAAATCTCTCCGGATATTCCCAGTCCCTGTAGGTGGTGTGTCGGTTTTGTATCGGTGATGGATTGTGAAGCACTTTGAAAGTCGTGTTAAGTTGAATATTTGCTCATCCGCAAATTACCAGAAACAACTTTTCTGTTGTCTTGTACCAGTGGTTTTCCTTCTCCTTAATAAATAGCGAACGACAGGATCCAGCCAACATATCAGATGACCCACCAAGAGATCTAATGCTCCTGACATCTGTCTTTAGCATCAAAGTCAAGATGTTCCATTTAGCCAAATTTCATTTTCTCGACCGGAGACTGGTAGCAAGTAGATGACCAGGATGGTATGTAAATTAGATGTCGATGGAGGTTACAACCCAACCGATAGAGTAACTTCTGAGTTGAAAACCCACATTCGAAGGCCAATCATCGTCTATTTAAAAATGAAAACTGGATAGCAGATGCTTTTAGACCAGTCCATGGCTAAAATGTTTTTTTATTTTTCTTTGACCGCCTCCTTAAATCCGGTTAATAATTTCAATAGATTGATTGGTGTTTAACGCCCCATCCAAGATTAGGTATAGTAGGGGAGGAAACCGGGCTCTTTGCCCCAAGGAAACCCTTGATATTTGGCGAGACTTGGCAACTCTTCCACATATGACGATCGATAGTACAGTAGAAGGATTTCGTTCTCTAGATTGTGTCAAGCAAGAATTATGTATATATCGAATATCTTATAGAAACACATGTTTCACTATGACCTCGGTCCTTCCGACTGATGTAACAAACTGATCGAACATCAATGACAGTTGTATAATTACGTTACATGTGCTCTCACTACGTCACAGTGAGGTGTGTTCTGTTGAATAAATGGTATTTGGCAGAGGATGCCACCATTTGAGAGACACATGTCTTAATAATGTGGAATTCAGGAAACTTTTAGTGGGGACAACCTGTTGTAGTCACATTGTTTTAAAAATATTGGATAAGTTGGCCAAATTGGGTCCGATAAAGCTATGCTACCATTGTGACGTCGGCTAAGCTGGTATGCATTTTTTCGTTTTATTATATTTTACTGTAATGACCCTAATGAACCTTTTAGCGACAATAACAATGTACATGTATTTGAATTGATATCTGTCTAATTTCTGTGATACAATTATGTATTGTTCTTCCATCAAATAATGCGTCTAACTAATGTTACAAGCCTATTATTATCTTATCATATATAATCACTTAGTCACTTACAGAAGTTAACTCTCACAAGTGTGAATAATTAAGCCATCAATATATGAATATTGAGTAGACACCGTATATCCTTCTTGGGTTTATTGTATTGTACACAGAATAATAAAACTATACAGACGCCAGAAGAGTGAAAAAAGTTCTCTCTATCACATTCTTTGCAGACAAGATTCGACAAACGGGTTACGGTGGAAATGCAATTATTTAGAAAAATCATAATGTCCGCTTTTTGAATTATGAAGAATTACGCATGTTCAGTTCAACGATCTTCGTGTTGTCAGAAAGTCTCGGTGGTTGTCGTAGTGTATTATGTACACCCATCCTTCCGTCAAGGGGTCACATCATCACATGGTCAATTTCCAACCAGTTTAAGTGTGGAGGGGGGGGGGGGGTTCTAGACGAGTATCAATCGCCCTATGTTGAATGTCTGACAAGCAACTTATATCCCAGAATCATAGATACCAGTTAATCTCTCCTTGGACCTATCAACGGCGTTAGACACGCCAATCAATCAATCATTCTGTGGTAAAAATTGATCTGGAATTTAAGAAATCTAAAAGCATGTTAACCAAAGAATCATTGTGAAATCTTCTTGTACGTTGGCTAATTATCTCTTCGTAAATCCCCGTTGACTTTCAATGTATCCACGTTTCAAACTTTTTGTGCGAGCTGACGCTTAGGGTGACGATGTTTTATCAAATTTAACAAATATATTACATAAAGATTGATTGTTTGGTGTTTTACGCCGCGTTCAAGATTATTTCACTTATATGGCGGCGTTGCCGGTTTTCTTGTGAGAGGAAACCGGGCTCTATGCCCGTAGGAAACCCACGACCTTCCGTTGGTAACTGGCAACCATCCACATAGGTCGTTCGAGTGAAAACCCAATCAGAAAATTTTCCAATTGTTTTGGACTGAGTGGGATTCGAACCCGCGACCCAATTACATAACGAACATACTGATATTGGAAATAGAAACTTACCTTCTTATGTAATCGATTGGACATTGATAAATTCCTTATTCATTTAATGATGTCTATATGTTAACAATCAGCAGATTCCGAATTGTTATTGAACTACTGACGTGACCTACATTATTACGTTATATCGTGTCGAAGCTCGGTGTACGTAAACTCACACTATCTCTTCCATCAAACACAGCTAAAGGCGGCAGAAAATCCAATTGGCATCATCGGATATGATGTTTTAGGCAATCTCTAAAAAATCTGTCCTTACGGCAAAGTTGGTAATGTTACTGACGTTTATCCAACAATAGCACGGTCATTGACTAAACAAGCACCCGTATCTATCTGATACGACCGTATTACGCTCAAATAGAAACAAATCGGGTCAGGAAAGCCCGTCACGTCGACAAAAAGTATTAAAGTTGAGAGAAAATCAAATTAAAGTAATCTGCAGATAGTAGAACCGCAAATTGCTTTTAAATTGTCTTTTAATTTGCAATACCAATAATCATCTGTACGGTGGCGTTAAAATACATTTTATTCAGTTAAGACTACCTAAAGGCACATCTGTTGGATTGGTATAAACGGAAGATTGTCTTTTGTACTTTTAGATAATAAATGATAAACAATGTGCTAATTCTGCTGACTATTTTTGCAGCACATCCGACTTTAAACAATTACTTAAAAAGGAAATACCACAACATTCGAATTAATGATTGCATTAACTTTGGGATTGATTGATTGATTGATTTTACTCAGCACTCAAGATCAACCATTTCAGAACCACATGGTCAAACTAGCCATGTCTCTGGATGATAGATGATGGGCCAATTGAATTAGCGTCTATCTGGAAAGTCAAGCTACATTTTCAGCACGTCTCCTGGTCAACTGAGTCAGTCCTTTTACTACCTTCTAATAAATGCCCATTTATTTAACAACTTGGAGACCAGTATACGGATTTACGCTAATGCTCTGGTCTGAAATAATGGAAATCATTGGGTTAGCTTATACCAGTCGACTGTGACTTAGGCAGCTTCAATGTGTACAAAGGGGAAATAGTAAACTGCGAGCGGTTTACAGCCGTGGTAATCACTTTTACTGCTTACAAATGGGCGTCTACAGATCGTCGATTACTTAACAGCTTCCACAGTGCCAGTGATGTGATACGGAATAGAACACTGGCTGGAATCGAAAGTGATAAAAAAAGTCTCTTGTCGGCATTTAAACACAACATTACACAGAATCGACTATAATACTGTGACGGGCATTAGTGGAACAAAAAGGAATGAGAGCAAATAAACAGTTCAGGGATGAAGTCTAGGGATGAAGTTTAAAATCATGTCCATTGCCCTCTAAATGTGAATACTTCAAACAAGCTGTTGTCCGTCTTTACATTTTGGTTCATTTCAAATAAAAGTTCAGTTGAATGTGAAACAAAACATTTAGGATTTTCTAGAGAGAGAACACTGTATGTGATCAGTCTTGATCAAGTGACGGATATACAGCATCAATTACACTTATTCTCTACAATGCATCCATGGGAAATAGAATGAGAAAGATAGAAAACACTTTTAAGAATAGGTTTCGAATTGAAGAATTAAAATCGCCTTTACAAATGTCAAAAATATGTCAGAATCCCATGACATTAAGGAATAACAATAATTCACTGAAACATAGAATGGATGTACATTTCTTTTCATTATACGGTCGATAAATATACATATGTATATCAATTGAATAGAGAGCAAGTGGTCAGATAAACTATCAATGGATTAAGTATTCTTCTTATTTCTGGGATTATACTTTCTTGAAAATGACAGGATTAAGTCAGGTAGGCTTTATGGAATTTGTTATTGTTTTTACTTTGTGAAAAAGAATTGAATTCCTGACCAATGATCTTGTTAGAATCCTCTTACATGATCATGATTTTTTGATAGCAAAATGGTGTACACCTGGCATATATAGATGAAAGTACCATTCGTTATATTAATAAAAAATGCTGTACTTGTTTTTATGAGGAGCCCGCCATTTTTGTCACGTCTACTGGCCAACCGAACAGGTCGTTTTACAGTCCTCAAATAAATGTCCATACTGCATATTGATGCTTTAGTCTGAATTAATGGAAATCATTTGGCCAGCTTATGCCATCCTACTGTGGTTTGATGGTTTTAACAGCGTATAGCTGATAGTTAACAACGATTATTTCTGCGCTAATCACTTTCACGTCTACAAGTGGGTCTCTACAGACAGCTGGTTGCTAAATAGCTATAACGGGGCTGGTGATCGGATATTGCACCGTAAAATGACAGGAGAATGCCTGTGGCCAAGTCAATTCCAAACAGTTTAAACGTACAGGCACCAAACCCGATGCATTCTGACTTTATTAAGCATATTCTCGTGTACGTTAAGTCAGCCCCTATCCATTAGTAGATTTTTTTTCTACACACAACGTAGTATATCTTCAAAAGCCGCAAGCAATTGGTAACAAAGACCAGTATCTCATCTAACCAATCAGCAAACCACTAGAACCTTCGACTGCGCCATCTACAATGAAAGCTGCCAACATAATTTCTGATTGTCATGAGAAGTTCAACTTTTGAAGTTTCTTGAAAAACTAAAGAACTGATGTTGAACTAAACAATATTGATAAAGACAATAACTTATTCGGACGGGCTAATAATGGACAAATTTAAAATAGCCGCGATGTATGAGTAATTTTTTTTTTATAACTAACTAAACGTACATATGCAGAATTGGTACCATCAAAAAAGCTCTCATGGCCAACAGTTAGCTAACTGTCCCTATAGTTGGCAGTTCATGGCACTTTAAGTTTCAAGCCTCGTTTAAAATGTGTATGTACCTTATCTCCGCAGAGTAAACAAAACAGGATTTGTCAGTTTGTTTTAGTAAAGACGATTCCTGGGTTTATCTGTTTTCACAATTCTTACAATTGACTACTTTAAAACTAGTGATTTCTGTAAACTTTAGTGGGAAAATATTCAAGAAAATCTGCCGGAGACAAATGCTTTTCAATGGAAATTACATCAATTTAAAGCGGTGCGGGGGGGGGGGGGGCAACGTGTAATTGTATGGAATGGACTCCCAAAGAGCATCATATTTATGAGGAAGAAGTATATAATAAACAACTTCTCTTCGAGAGCTATATTATCCGACCACTATAATATTAGTTATATGACGCCCTTGCGTGGGTATACGGGTAGATATTTGGTGTCTGACATTAATATTTTTCCGAGGCGAAGCCGAGGAAAAATATCTGTCAGACACCAAATATCTACCCGTATACCCACGCAAGGGCGTCATATAACGAATTTATCACCATCCAGAGCAGCTTGTTTACTTAAAACTGAGTTTAATCAGCTGTTCTTTATTCGATTAGTTCACAAAAATGTCATGGGTTGAGTGTATTGAGCGAGGTCTACATGACGTCGCGAAAGAAATAAATTCTATTGTGACGTTGCAAAGTTATATCGGTTTTCACAATCTTTGGCTGCGTTCGATTGTGACAAGAAATTGACCCGAGTTGCAACTCGAACCCAATCGAACGTACAGTGCTGCAACACGCATCAACCTAAATATGTCAAGTTCTCCCTCCCGGTCCAGTGGGGAGTGGGACCCGTGTTGCTATCACGTGACTAGTTTCACATGCTTCTTGAAACGAAAATCAGTTACAATTCTGATAAATACTTTTGTAAAACCATTCCGTTTCCATCCCAATCCTTTGTTTGTTTTGATTTTACTATAAATTCTTACAATTTTGCTGATTAGCGCCGATTATCTGTCATTGAGAGACAATGCATGCATTTTACCTATACGGTGTTGTAACTTATTATATTTGGACGATATGTTGTCCTTGTCTGTGATATAATTTTTATTTCAAAACTGGGCTCACTCGGAGATTGTCGTCAATTTTTTTAAAACTCATTTTCGTCACTTTTCCCCCTTACAAAATACATTACGTTATATCGATATTAATATTGTTTAAACGAGTTCATGCTCGACGCGTTTTATTCATGGGTGTTTCTGCGCAAGCGTTACCAACTCTACTCGGGTTTATTGTAAACCCAATCGAATGCAGCCTTTGAGACAAGTATAGCGTTCAATGCTGACGAAACAACATTCTAAACTGACGTCACAATAGGATTTCGTCTTGACTGAAGATTGCTGTGACGCACCAAGACCTTCACTCCGTGGTAATAACAGCGCGTGAGATCTTAACTCCGGGGTTATACAGAATCAAATATATACCCGGAAAGCACTGGGATGCAGACTCACATTCTGGGCGTTTCGACCAATCAAATGCCAAGAAATTTCTCTCAATGGTGATAAACTGCAAGATCATCCGTTAGTCTGCCGTTTCTGAAACTTCTACGAAGACCTCCTTAACTCAGGTAGACACCAAATACTAAAGGTTGGTTTATAAGCCAGTATATATTTTAGAGTACTTGTAATTAGTTATCAGCACCTCGAAATGATCGAAATTAACCTAGGTTTAAATGACTTTCAGAGTTGACCAGTTTCCCTAATGCAGCGACTGGTGAGTTCTGCGTATGCTGATTGGTTAAACGGGACACACAGCTTAGCCTTGCTGTGAAGTTGCGAGTCACTAAAGTCATTCTGCGATAAGGCTTCGCAGCTTTCACTTTGCACAGTTTCACAAGGAAAAATCACAGAGGTATGGTTTTGGTACGGTTGGAAAGTAAAATGTTGAAGAAATAGCTAATTCTGTGTCAGATATTTGGCAGCTCATTCCACTTAAATGGTACCGATTCTTCAAAAACTATGATATAAAACAGAAGACATTTGAGACTGCAATACCTTTTTTTAATATACCAAGTTTTGGGAATAGAATAGGAATGCCTGTTATATTGATCGAATAGGAATTAAAATCTCGTTTGGAATGATTAATAGCTAAAGATATCTAATAATCCCATTGCCAGCATTTCCCTTTCGCACAACCTCCATGAAGATTTTTTACTAATATCAGTCATGGAAACCTTAATCCTGGATTGGCTAAGAATTAGACAACTATCCAACGTTGGTTTTAAATTGACCATCTCAATTTCGCTTATTGTTAGATCAACCAGGGACCAGACCCATCAAATGCCTGAATCGGGTCGTCTCCTTTGCTGACTGGATTCCAATTAATTGCAGTAAATTAGTGAAACGGAGATAAAATTAAAAGTTGTACCCACAATACGTCATCTCGAACATAACACAGAAAATAAGTTCATGTAATGTATTTGAAGCGATTAATGTGGTTTTCAGAATGTCAGGAAGTCATTTATGAAAACCAGGACACGTATAGGGTGAAAAATATACACGCTTCGTATGGTGCAAGACATAACTTTTAGAGCAACAATGTACGTTCAATATCATGTTTCGCCAAGTCATAAAGACTAAGGTGAGTATCTTTTGAACAACAACTCCATAGAGTCAGATGTGAAGTGTCCTAATGTTGATACAAACTGAATTAACGTTACTAACACAGTGGCTTTTACTGTTGTAATGGTCGATAAAGTTCTACTTAAAGAATAAAAGTATTCCTATGCTGCTAGTTATTAGCCTTTAGCGTAAACTTGCAGGAAAATAAGCTGATTGGCGGGTCACATGAATACTTAACTTCCTCTTTACAATTCTAGCTAAAAGTCTAAAGATAGCAGTGGCTCGTTTTACCTACCCCCGTCACTTCTGTGTCCTGAATATACATCCCCAAACCAGGCGAACTATGGCAACGTGGATGAGAATCTCAATACCGAGTGGATTAATCAGATATTTGATACGAAAAAATAGAGCAAATGCCAGAAACTGAAAGAGAGCAAGCTGAGAATACCATTGCCAGGGTGGATCAAAATTCTTCCCCAATGTCCCGACATGCCACAGAAAATTAAAAAACATTCAGAAGAAAACGCTAGTTGCATCTAGCGCCAAGAAAACATGCGGACAGCCCACAACCTTTTCTGAACGACATGAAAATAAAAAGGCGAGACTTATTAAAGATTGCTGTCAAGATCAAACTTTGACAGATAGCTGTAATGTGGCTTTTACCTTTCAATTTGGAGTCCTGTTACATGAAGCCCTAGTTCTTTCTAGGCCACTGTAGTGTTTTTCAGTTTGAAGGAGAGTCTTGTTAGGCCTGCAGCTATGCTGTTGTCTTGTGAAGTCCTGACTGACTATAAGGAATGTTATTGAAGTTGAATTTAAAGATTGTGAAGTTTAAATTAAGTGTAGGCAAAATTGCTAAAGTAAACATCCTGTGATCATTAAGGACACAGAATTTTGATTTTCCAATTTATTTACATTGCGAAGTATTTCATAGTGGAAAATGGATTATGTGGACACATACGTTTCAGCCTGCCTGTATGTAACATACGGGTTTTTATTATTCATTCACAGTTTTGAAAACGGCGTAAAGAACCAGTCATCTTTGGTTACATAATCCACTGAAGCTTGTCAGACCTTTCTAAATAAAAAAACTGCGCCCTCACGTTGTGTTCGTGTTAAGCTTATTAAAGTGAAAGATTGGGGTTATCCAAGGAACCTTAGGAATCAAATGCATGTTAACAAGTAGACAGTAAATTGTATATTTAGACGTAATTAAAATATTCGCCAATCGTTATAGTACTTAATTGATAAACCAAATACTCAGTTTCTCGAGATTTAAGATGAGTTAATTTCACTTATTTTCTCTTAGGATTCTAAAGAACATCAATTTGCCATTTCAAAGAGAAACCCTGGTGACCAGTTCAAAGGTCAACCAGCATCAGCAAAGAAGCATGTCAAGGGGAAGCAGGTCACTACTGGAATGCTGCCAGGGAAGGGCCTGAATGCTAGCTTCTATAAGGGTAAAAGTACGAAAAGGTAAAGTGGTGTCATTAAATCTTCCAACAGCATTTAGAAGTAGAAAGGTTACAATAGGTAAAGAATTACTTATGAATAAAACTTCTTGGTTTATTGGGTGACGACGTTTTAACTTTAGTTTTTACATCCTTATCAAAGTCAATAAACCAAGAAGTTGTTATCCATAAGTGATTCTTCACATTATGGCGTCCTTAAGGCGCCATTTACTTATGTTTTAAAATCATTTCATCAGTAACGCAAGACTTTTTAATCAAAGACGACCCTTACCGCCAACGCTTAAAATGTTTTGCGCTTATCTACTACTTGTTCCTAACGCACTAACAAATCACGTTTTTCTTACTAATTGTATCCCCTTCTCTAATTAAACAAAATTTGATAATACAAAAACAAGACAAAAGGCATCTTTACTGTGGAGAAAAGTTTTAATCTGCTACCATATCATTGGATGGCAGTGAAAAGTCTTATATGATATTTTATATTTCTTGAAAAAAAATCCACAAGCTCAAATTTATTTTTCCGAGAGGTCTTCCGCCAAACCCTCGTCATAGGATTTTAGATCTTGTAATATAGCAAGACATTTCTTTAGTAGTTTGGCTTTGATGAGGCTTTCCGACTACTCAGCTTTTACTCGGTCTGCCTCTAAAATGAACACATATTTTTGTTCTAATGCGGTTGCATCTGACACATACGCCTCCCTAAAACGCAAAACAAACACACGCCAATTGTGACCCGTAGAAAAATTAAGATGTGAGGGGGTACTGACTCCAACCATTCCAATATAGTAGAAACAGAGCCTTCTCTATAACTGGCAGCTGTTTGGCTTGAAAATTGCTGAATTTTCTCAGCCAATATTTCACCACAGGCTATCAAAATCCGCTCAGTGTCGGCCTCAGGGAGCTCATTTATCTTCAAGTTTTCTACAAGTTCACCTGTTGTGAGTTTAGGTTGTGGTGGTTTTTCTTCTGCAACGGTGGGTCGGAGAGCATCTGCACACCAGACGCATACACATATAGATTTATGGCGCAACAGCTTATTTTCTTTGCAGTATTTGATTAATTTCTTCGAAAACCATTTAGATGTGAACCTTGCAGAGTGTGGGCGCGCATTGTCTTGCTGAAACGTCGTGACGCCAGCATTGGCTTGGAGGAATGGAAGCAGCACAGGTCGAAGGATGTTATCCACGTAACCCTAACCTGACGTCGGTCAGGACGGTCAAGACAGATACGAGACTCGCCAGAGAAAATGACAGAGTTCCAATCATTGATACGCCATCTCTGATGATTTCGAGCCCATCGTAAACGGTTTTGGCGTGCGGTTGGTGTCAATATGGGCCCTCGGTAGAGGATGCGTGCATGCATCTGTATCTGTTGGAGACCGCGTCGGATGGTGCTGAGGCTTACCCTGGGCCTTCCAATTCCCACTGTCTCACGAGCAGTCTATGTTGCGGTGCGAAATCGGTCATGTGTGTGCAACAAACCGATGTACCGATCCTGACGGGCTGACCAGGGCGTGGTCGGTCGGCAACATTGCCAGTTTCATGTTCCATGATTCTGAGGCGACTAATTGTGGAGGGATGACACTGCATGTGACGTCCTACGGCGGCACAACTGAGACCCGCCTGTAACATGCCAATGGCACGTTCCCTTTGTTGTGTCGTAAGTCGGGGCATGGTAACGTTTTCTGATTTTTTTTTTTCGTCTTTATGCTGAGCTTCGTGTAAAGTGTTGAACCCACGACAAATGAGCCCTGAAAGCTGTTCTCAGTGACGGTGAAACACTCAATGGACATTATTAGGAAATGTTGCGTAATGTTCACGACAGGCGCGTCGGGAACACCACAGGTTATCCAGTTATTGCAACTCCACTCGAACTAACAATTAACAACAAAACGTAAATGGCCAATAGCCTTACTGGGGTAGAAACATTAAATTCAACCGTGCGTTTTAATGGCGCTAAGTATATATAAAAATATCTTTCTAGATGATTTCAGCGTTTGATTAATTTACTACAATTTTTATATTGAAGTGAAGTATTGTATATAAACTTTCGACGCCATTTGTATTCACCCAAAAACTACGGTGATTTACCGTCAAAAAGCGCAGACTGCCCAAGACGTGTCAAAGCTGACCGGGAGCGAGCGAAGACAGCCGAAGTGTGTTCCGACTGGCTAATGCATTGGTTTCCTGAAACTTTAGGATCATTTGCATTTGTTAGACTACCGATATTAAACAAAGTAGCCTCGGCGACGAGCCTTCTTATGGGGCATAAGTCACGACAAATGGTCGTTGAAAGGTTTTGGACTCGCTCAGATCACGTAAGTCGATAGCACTCAAGTCGAGGTGGTAATGAACAAATTTGACACCATTTGACACACAGAGGTAAAAAGGAAGCTTTTTGGAGACACAATATAGTTATGCTAATAATACCTGATACCAGGCAAATCACGGGTTCATTTTGTCTCATCAACGTCTTCTATGGAGTACAACTATGGCTAGTGATATTGAGAGATATTGCTTCTGTCTCGCTTCGATGAAAGAAAAAGAATCTCATTCCAAAAATACAAATAAGTGATATTGAGGAATGGTTAAATGTGTTAGAAAAAAAGGAAACCGAAAAGTTGTGATTGTGAATAACCAAACAGGAACTCTTGTAGATATAGTTTCTTGTCTGTCTTCTTCTGAGTAACCCAATAACATATTTTCACTTTTCCGACTTCTCACTACAGCTGAAGATCGGCACAACTTTCGTCAATATATTGCAAAGTATTCCAGAAAATTATATTGGCTTAAGCCAAATTCATAGCTAATGATATATTATTACAACAACCTATGATTGGATATAAAGTACTAAATGGCATGGGCAACTATAAACCATGGAATATTTTACATTTGGTTTTACTGTAACATATGAATTAACAGTATAACAGTAAGACTTTTACTGTATGGCAGAAGTATACAACACTATGTTAGTGTGTGGACATTCTTAATGCAAACTGAAAAAAACTATATTATTTTATGTTATATTACTTACCTGAGAAACCCCAACACGATCTTATTAACCTGGATTTGCGCTCGTGTATAATACAGACCATACTGAAAAGGCAGTGATTCTCTTCTAGTATTTGATTACAAATTGCTAATGTGTTTTTTAAAAGTCCGCCCTCTGTCGCAAAATCGAGTCTTTTATTTTTTTTATCGCTATTAAGCACCAATATTACATCTCAAACGGCATTAACTCTATACTAGTTCTCCAAAAGCATTCACCGAAACCAGATGAGACATCTGTAAGCTGGTCACATGGCAGAAAATTTAAAGTACAGGAAAACAATTTCCTCGGTATCTGAGAAACGATTGTTTACCTGAGCTGTAAATGATGCTTACTTTTACACCAAAACTCTAAGGAACTTCAATAGAACATAAATAGACCTAATATATGAAAACCTGTAGAGCTTATACATTATTCACAGCATATTAATACGGAGATAGGTTTATTCCGCAATTGCCGCTTTTCTGGACTGTAAAACACTTGGAATGGAAAGAACTTTCAGGGGTAGACCATTTACTTGCTCATTTGTAAAACGGTAAACCAGCGATGAATTTTCCAAAACTATCGATCGTAAAAAATGGAATTTTTTTCTCGAAAGAGTCCTGCAATCAAAATTGTAATTCCGATACTGTTAAAAACAAGAGATCCTGCCACACTTAAAACATGTCAAAACTGACAGGGAGACAACAAGTTTTATCTCTAACCCTCGTGTAGTTTGATTTTTTAGTGTTACCTACATATTTTCAAAATCTACCACCTCTGTTGCTTGAACTTCAATCATGGGAAATTCACGTTTCTTTTATTCCCATTTTGCTGGTCTACTCGCATTACTGATTACATTTAAAGGAGGGGAAATCTCTAGAAATACATAGGGATTATCGTCGATAACAACCTTCAAAGTACTTAAAACATTTCACGTCAATTACCTCCAGTGACACTCAAGCTAATAAAAACAGACAGAAGTATGTCCTTTCAGTGGCTTATCTGTGTAGCCATTTTTCCGTTTTATGATGACGTGATGTTGGTATACCTATTTTTAGATCAATAATGACGTATTTTTGCCGCTCTCTAATGTATAAGGGTAGATTTAGGTCCAAAAAAACATGGCGACAAACTTGAAGTGGGAAGATTGTCTCCGAATATATAGGTCAGTATGCAACCTCGCGCCATTACTTAGCCAGCCATTGGCTAAATTGCATCACATGACTACTCTATACCGCACTTAATTTTTTATTCAACAATAATTGGATAAAACTGATGAAAAAATGGTGGCGGCCTTGTGAATGGCCTATGGAGCTTATTCTCTATTGTAACGCCACCTTCAAATTTCAATTATTCAGTTACGAGGGGATAAAACATACATTGGACAGTTGTTTTGGACTAAATGAACTCTACTCTTTCCATCTAAACTAGTCTAAAGCTTAGATTTTCTTTCCCTTTAACTTCACCTACACCATTATTGTAACACCAATCCGACTATTTAGAGGAAATGACACCATGCAATGAATAACATGGATGAAGATGATATCAATGATAAAAACATTTATTATTAAGATCGATTGACAATCGCAATTTTTGTTTATAACTTTGCTAATAACTATTTTATATTATTTAGTTCTTTTAATGTATCAGCTCAGAAAACGAAATTCGAGAAAAATACTAGTTACAGTTTATTTACTTAGTTTTTATTAAGTGCATGTATAACCTATCTTAGTACATTTTCTGGTATTTTTGTTTCTACTGTTTAATCCCAGAATAAGAAACATTTAGACACATAAGCAATTTTCTCTATATGTGAATGGTGATGAATAGTTTTGTGAAAAACTTATAACACAAAAAATGGAAGCAATCGCTGGGCATCTACAGCATCTATTAGTTTGCTTGCTATGATCACTATCTTAATCTATTCACATTAGGAAACCTGTGATTTGCTCTCATTTATCATCTGATATACGGCAACCTTGATCTCTTTTATTCAGGCATTTCTTACACAGTAAATAAATGTTATCTGAAACTCACGATCATAAATAATACAGTCAGTATTGATTTTTATGGATTTGACTCTTTTGATTTTTATACACGTCTTTTTATTATATTCGGGGACACAATACGATAAGATATGGAAGCTATAATTTTTAACATCCCTTATAATCGCTAACCTTTCCATTTCTCCCAAATTCATTTGTTCAGGCGACATCCGATTTTTAATGGATGTAACATGGAGTACGGTTCAATATTACAGAAACTATTATTCCTCTTCCATGTATTCACTGTGTGGAAAAATATATTAGGACCCAAATGGCTTCTTGCAAATTTCGAGATAAAAGAAAGCAATAAACTAAGATTGCATGCAGATATAAAACAGCACACAAGCTCCGTGATATTAAAAAAGAGAGTCATATTTTTGTTAGCTTTGTTGATAATAGTCCCGAAACTTAAAGGAGGAGAAAACAAAAAAACAACAAGAAATTGTAACGAACAATCACCCTTAGAGTATCAATTTTTAAGCTGTAAATCTTACCTACGTTTTATGGTGATGCAGAAAATTGCACATGTTTAAATTGGGTCACAAAAACGATGGGGACCGCCATTTGTAAAGCGAGAAATTGACCGGAAACAGATGTGCCTAGCAATTAACCTAGGCTTAAATGGCAGACTAAGAAAGTTGACCAATTTCACTCGCACGTGCGCTTTGAATTGCTGGGTATGCGTCTACTGATTGGCCGAAGGAGACACACCCCTAAGCACTGTTGTGATGATGGCGGCCAAGTAAGCAAGTCGGTCTCAGTCGAAATTCAACGGTTTTATATAACTTCACTTTAGGACTGTGCGGTGGGGAAAAATCGTAAAAATATGTCTATGGTATCATTGGAAAGGGAAATTCGCCGTCCGTTTAGTGTATATGCCAGTTTTATTTGTTTTCTCCTCCTTTAATCTGACTGCCATCATAAAACCAAATGGGTACAAACAATAAAAGGTGTCTTACGCTTTGTGGGTTGTAATATTTCTTCTGAACTCACACAAAAGGTGTACTCCATTATGCCAATGTCCAAGTACAATACTGGAAACTTTCTAGATTATTACGGTTAATATGTTTCCGTTTGATTACGACGATCAAGTAGTGTAGGGGAGATAACTCTGTTGTTTAAGAAACCGGCGACAGGACGCTAAAGCAATATGATCAGGAGATAGCACATATTTTCATTTCACATTTGCGGCAATGTTAATGGTTTAACTCACCACAACTTCCCTAAATTTCATTGAGCTACAAAATCGACTATATGATCAAATATAACAAACTGCATAATGACATTGGAGGGAGTTGACAGCAATGTTTGTATACTATTGACTAATTTAAAGTGGGTTTTGTTTTATATTGTATATTGTATTGATTAGTTTGAACACACTAACTAATTTGAAAGGAATCCTTGTAAAGTCAATCAGATCTGTCTTTGGGGTCCAGTTTAATTAATTCAACCTGTTCAACTAAGTGCATATGAGCTGCCAAAATGTTAAAACATAACGTGGAAATTATCGTCTATTTTTCTCAAGACTACGATTCAGAGGATTTTAATTACCAGTAGTCCCGAGAATGTACTATGATGTAGTGTTCTGAACTAACTTATGCTTAGAAGGAATACTTTTGACCTGGTTATTCAAATTTTGTTAACTTATCGGACAATTTTCCGGCTCCTACCGCACACACTCTGTACGGGATTTTTCTCATTCCAACGTTAGTCGTTTACTTTTTCGATGACTCTTACTGTTAAGTTCGAATTTTAGAAGCTGATGCCACTTTAACTACATGACAGCCCATTTTCAAGCCAGTCCAATGCTTACGGTTGATCGCGGAAAACCCCAAGCCACCGACAGAGAAGGGGAGATATTGACAGGACAACAAAAGGATTGCAGTGAGACTTTCCATAAGGTATATATTTTGGTTCTAAAATATTTTGGTATTGTAATGAGTGGAATTTATTTACACCTAATACAGAAAACAGTTAATAGGGCATTGACGCTTTTGAAATTAGCAATAAGAATAAGTAAGGGTTTATGTAAGATCTAGAAAGACATTCAAGCGGATTGATTATTATATGTTTTACACTGTATTCAAGATTATTTCACTTATATGAGGCGCTGCTAGGTTTACTTGGTCAGGAAACCGCATATTTGACTGGAAACCCCCGACTTTCGACGAGTACATGGCAACCCTTCCACATATAACAGAATACTTATACTTGCTCACCCTGGTTATACTTTGTGTAGTAGCGTGATAGATTGTAAAAATGTCTTTTTTTTTTCCTTTTTTTTATCTTTTTACGATAGGCATTCCTAAAAACAATTACTTTTTAGAGCACTTGGAAATTGTTGCACTTTAAATCGTCCATGAAATTGCTAATTTCTACAAAAATATTCAGAAGGCAATTTAACTGAGCTTGTTTTACTGACAACACATACAGCTTACACAACACCAAAAGTCTGCAATCAAATGTGTATATCCATCAATATAACAACAAGAAAATATCTTTCATATTGAAGATTTAAAAAAGTTTAAAGTTAAACAGCTTTGCTTCGTCAGTGGGTTGTTTTAATTCTGTCCAAATCAGTTGTCGGTAACAGCCTTATCATTCCCTTGGACTCGCACGATCATTTCAATAGTACTGGACAAATCTCGGATGTCGTCAGCGAAGAGTCGTTCTTGATTCGATCCATCTACCGGAGTCAGAGTTTTGGTTCCCGCCAAGAATGCTTTAACTTCATCATCCTACAAAATTATCAAATCACAGCAATTTAAAAAACGGCTATTATTCACTAATGACTGTAAATGAATGTAATTGAGTATCGCTGAAATACTGTTAATTTTCTTTTCTCTGTTAGAAGTAAGGTTTCTTTTCGTTTTATAGCCAGTGTCTAACCTCGATGTTCTTATGCAGGAGAATGTTGTCAGCGCAGACTTCGCCATGGCACAGTTTGGATTCATGGAGGTACCTCAATGCCGCAGTAACGTCAGCGTAAATAGACAAGATGTGATGTGAAGCAAATGTCCAACCACTCTCCAAACACTGTGTGAGGGAGAGAACTCGTGGGGAGTCCAGTGTGACAATTCCATGCGCTGCCAACTCCTGTGAAGTGCTCAGACAGGCGTTCAAAGAGCAAGTGCCTGTGGATACAAACAAAAATTATATTGCTAGTTTCCCCCAAAATGGTGACAATTCGCTAGCAAATCAAAACAGCCCACACCCAAACATCGTGTAAGTTTAACTATGACCTGACGGCCCCCACCCTGCTAAAATGTTTCTTCAATAGTAGTCCGGGTTTCTGACATCAAAATGACTATTTTTTTATATTGGCTGCCATATTTCAGGGTTCATTGCGATCAAAACGCCGGAATTGGCTGCCCGCTCAGAAGCGGTCAGTACGTGGTCCAATTTAGACAAAGAAATAGCAATATAACCTACTCAAATCGTGTCTTAACGGTCATAATCGCGTTCGGGATAATTTCGCTTCCTACCAGTGCGTGATATGAACGAGCGGGATCGGCCAGTAAACATTATTCTTGCCCTGAATTCACTTTTGCCTTCTCCAATCTCAAACTCTCTTTTCAGTCTTTAAACGTTAAATTCACTTTACAAAAGGCTAAATTATTCATGAATGTCGTTGATGACACGATTTGAGTTAGTTAAACTGTTATTTACTGTCTAAATCTGACCGCAAACTGCCCAATCAGAAACGTGCAGTCTACTCCGGCTTTTTGACTGCAATGAGCCCAGACTCCAAAATACGGCCGTCAGTACAAAAACAAATAGTAATTTTGGAGTCGGAAACCCGGACTACTTCAATAGATGGTCTGTCGTAATGTTGGTAGGGTTCACAGGGGTGATGTTAGTTATCAAGTGAGCTACAACAAATGAAGTCATAAATATATATTCGATTTGAGCTGGCGTGTACAGGCGATCTTTATCTTACTACCTCTCAATGACTACAGCCACATGTTGTTTAACTTTAATCAGTAAAAGTTAAGAATATATATTTATACAAATATTAGTTTGAATTCTAATTGGTATATATGTTACTGACTGGTCAAGACCGATGTCTGGTATCCACTCTTCTGGCTCAAAGTGTCCATGCTCGTAGTTGAGAGACCCTTAGAGGTTTTGTCGAGTGTTTTGTCCTGAAGTGACCTCTTGTACCTGCAATGAAAAAAAGTATCTTAACCTTTCCTCCTGAACAAGGATATCTTCATTTATTTGATCTAATGTTACAGAATATATTGTCTTATATAGTTCATGGCGAGGGTGATTTTGTATGCGGTCATCATGCAAATGGTCGGGGAGCTACATGTGAAACGACTGTCGATTGGTATTGGTAAACCCAATACGTATAGATTCTGAAGATATCTGAAAGAGTTACCGAATCATATCACATTCATTTCGGCAAACCAAACCTAATGTAGTTTACTAGTCTTGCAGCATATAGTTTTTCCCTACTCGTGTGATTTCGTTATTTCTTAACAGTTGTCTGTGTTGTGTTAAATGAATCATTAACAAAGTTAATAAAAACGTAAAACAAATCTTACCCCATGTAGATTGTAGAATAGGTGTACAAGACGGGATTAATGGCAGAGTTGATAGGCAGAATAAAGACCGCAATAATCACGTAAATTATGTCTGCAATCAAATGATTATATTTAAAAAATCGTTAAGAACAGAGGAAAATTCACCTGAAATGCCTCCTTGGCAAGTACGTAAATGGGTGTCAAATCACATATAAAATCTAGACACTGCTACAAACATTTGTACATGAAGTAATTATTTAGTTGCTTGACATATAATAATACCCTTCCAACCCAGCCACTTGGATCACTTTGCAGTTTTACTGAATGGCAACATTTCTAGATTTGAGGAGTGGCTCAGTCCGTGAATTTTTCACTTGATCGCCATATGTGGAAGAGTCCCCGGGTTTCCTCTGGGCAAAGAGCCCAGTTTCCTGACCCACTTAACATGGCAATCAATAGGTCTTACACCTGATTAGATTCCAAATATTAAAGCTTAACAGAAGAATAATTACGGATCATATGTACATAAAAAATCAAGATACCAAAAGGTATATTAAAGTCAGAGAAGGGCTGAGTTCCGAAATACATGTAGTTCAGATTTAGTGTAAATATAGGATCGAGTCTTCCGTGGCGATTTGTTTTAACACGTGTCATATTGCTAAAGATTCCATCAGTGTTTGTTGGATAGCACACTGTCTTACCATCAATATTGACAGGTGTGGTTATAGAGATGATTCCCACAGTAATGATTGGTAGCCAACAAATCAGGTCCGTGCTGACAATGAGCATCATTCTCCGTGCTAAGGTCATTTCTGTCTTCAACAGTTTATCGTCAACCCCTCTAGTTGCTCGGTGGGTTTTCCTAACCACCCAAAACATTACAAGGTAACAGACGAAGATTCCAAGACAGGACATCGCATTGATGATGTTAAAAATTACCATAGAATACTCCCAACCAGGCGGACGACCCTGTGAAAATAGACGGTAAACATTTGTTAGGTTTACTCACGTGTATGCATCTTATCATTTCCCCGAAGGTACAGCTAACTTAAAGTGGCATGAGCTGCAAAAATTTTGATATTTTGACGTTAGAACAGAATGTTCTCAAGACGTGTAATTCAGACGCTTTTTAGTGCTTCTAGTCTCGAAAATGTACGATAGTATTGTTTTCAACTAACTTTGGCTTAGAATGAATGAATGGTCGTCCCGCTTATTTAAATTTTGTTTAATTGTAGAACACTATACCGGTTCGTACGGCCACATACTGTATGGATTTTCCTCATTCCAACACCAATCATTTAGTTTTTCGATGGTCTTCAAAGTCACTTACTGTCGGGATGATCAGAAATTATGATAAAAGTGGGAATTTTGGCACCACTCATGCCACTTTAAGACGAAATCAGACCATTTCCACTTCTAAAACTGTTGGTTCTTCGAAACATATCGAAAATAATTGGTTCATATAGATCAGAAATAATGACACAATTTATATACCTGTGTTAGTTGCAGGGGTAAACAAACACCAGATTTACTGTAGAAAACTCCCCTGAAGTACTCTAATGGTAGGAGAGGTACTATAGCAAGGAGTAGTGCCATTATCCAGATGAAAGCCAGAAGAAGCTTTGCTAACTTGAGACTTATTCTGCGAGCACTGAGAGGAAAAACGATACATATAAACCTATCCAGGGTAATGAGGGTGAGCGTGAAGACGGAAACTTGACTGGAAATGGTAGCCATTACACCACACAATTTACAGATGGTGCTATGTAACCAATCGTCCATACTCTCGATGTAACGGTCTCTATAGAAGATATCAGCGCCTCCGATAGTTAACATGTAGATTCCCATCAAGCCATCAGCCACTGCCAAATTACCAATCAGTAAAGCGTGAACTTGGTTGATTTCTTCGCGTGCCCATCGCCAAACGATTACACCAATATTACCAAGCAAGGCCAAAATACCTACAGAAAAACAGCATTGTTTGCACTTTCTATCAATACGATTTAACCCCAAAATTAAATTCCCCTATGCCCGACCAATAGAACAGATTTATGTTATCAAATAGAACCAAAATAAAAAATACATTGATGTCAAGATATAAACATGGTCATGCCCCCTCTCCCTTACATGTTTTTTTTAAACGTATAAAAAAGATAAAATCAGAATTTGTTGTTGGCTGTTTTTGAAAGTGAAATGACATTAATGTTGTTAATTGTTTTTAAAGGTGATGGATATTTATTTTGTTAGCTGTTTTGGAAAGTGAAAACATTACTTTAAGTATTATTTATATCAGTATATGTAGTAAAAAGTAGTCAAAAGTATATTTGTCTAAGCCTCTTTAATTATTAGTTTGCATTTAACATTGTTATGGTTTTATTACATATTTGATGGGTTTATTGTGACACACTACATACATATTGTGGGCGTTTATTGTTTTGTGCAATAAAACAGAAATTATTGTAGTCTGTGGTTTTGGAAGGTGAAAAGACAGCTGTTTGTTGTTTGGGAGACGGAAAGCGTATTATATAATTTATTATTTTGATAGATAAATCATGTTGTTGGTTTCAGAGAGGCACAAGAACATCAATATTATTGTTCTAGAGAGGTATACGGGCAATAATGTTGATGGTTTTTAGTGAGGTATACGGACATTAATGTTGGTGGTTTAAGTAAGGTATAAGGACATTAATGTTGATGGTTTTAGGGAGGTATACGGACATTAATGTTGGTGTTTTAGGAAGGTATACGGACATTAATGTTGGTGTTTTTAGGAAGGTATAAGAGCATATATGTTGGTGGTTTTAGAGGGGTATAAGGACATTCGGGTTTTAGGGAGGTATAAGAACATTAGTGTTGTTGGTTTTTAGACCTATAGGGACTTTAGTGTTGTAGGTTTAGGGAGGTATAAGAACATCAGTGTTGTAGGTTTTAAGGAGGTATAAGAGCATTAGTGTTGTTGGTTTTTCGAGAGGTATAAGGACATTGGTGTTGTAGGTTTTTGGGAGGTATAAGAACATTAGTGTTACACTTGACGAAGACAGTGGTACATGTGTCGAAATCTCGTGTTGTTAAAACAACTAACTACGTGGTGATGTCTTAATCTATTATCATTAACATTAGTGTTGTAGGTTTTAGGGAGGTATAAGGATGTTGACGGTTTCAGAGAGGTTTAAAACCATTAGTGTTGTAGGTTTTATGGAGGTATAAGAACATTAGTGTTGTTGGTTTTTAGAGAGGTATAAGAACATTAGCGTTGTATAAATGTATAAAACTTGTACTGTATAAATGATGTACGTTTACACAAATTCAGACTTTAACGTCAGTCTATCTAAAATAGATCGATTCAGTGTTGAGATTGAGACATGACATAAAACAACGCATTGTTTCAGAAGGAATGTCACAACATACATTGTAGGCTACATCTTTCCATTTGTGGAACTCGATCAGAAGAATCTCTTTTATTTCAAGCGCTTTCTATTGTAGCAAAAATGTATCTAGTGGGAAAGTACACCCACCCCAAGATAGTTGACAGTATTATTGCCATATCCATTCACTGTGATTCACTTAATTCATATATTTGAAACATGTATCTATGTAACCCTAAACGAGAATGATTAATTTTGCCAATACAAGATGTAAACGGGTCGTTTTAGTAAGTGTGAAAATATATGTATTGACCAAACCATGCATTGTTAGTCGAATGGTCAGACGTCTACGACATTAGGATTGCACTAAACTACCATTTTGCACAACTTTATGCCAAGCCTTCTCTCAACATTTTTCTTGATGCCGGTGTACCTGTCCAACTGAATAACTCAACTGGACATAGGGCGATAACAAGGTACAGATATTACATTTACTTTTATACATTCTGATTTCATGTTCTGACTTCATTCTCTACAGATCATTGATTCTATAATTACCATTGAACTGGACCTGTACAAAACATAGTAACTATATTATATGGTAGTTTTCTGATATCCATCAGCCTGCATATCATGTCTAGTATATTTGAGATAATGTGCGAGTGTGTTAATGTGGGAGCGGGTGTGCGCTTTAATTATCTTTTTCTTACGCTATGACTTCAGTACACAGGGCTGGATCATGTTGATCAACTTTCTGGTGGAGTTTATTCCAGGGGTCTTTCGTGTCGCTAAATCGGTTTCCACTAATAAAGGGCAACTTGAACTTTTCCCCAAGATTGTGTCCATTTTTTAAATGCGCTAGTCTTACAAGCTTACATTGGGGCCAGTTATTGTAAACCTGTTTCAAATTCGAAGCTTTAAAATGTTTCTATCATACATTATATTAATTTTGGAGCCTTTACTGAAATATGGGGCTCAATGATATCCATTCCCATGGGCTTATGTTAGTTGAGAATGTATTAAAAAGTTGTTTCTTTAACAGATCCAGTAAAAAGGAGACCTACCAAAAATCCATATAAACGCTCGAAAAAGAATATGGGCAAGCAGATCTTTACAGCTTGATAATTTGTCCAGTTTCGGAGAGCAGTCTACTCCTTCACCAACAATACAACAAAACTTGTAATTATCAGAAACCCTAAAAAGTAAACACAATGTTGCTTCATAATGAAAATAGTTTTAATAAATGTGGAATATTTCCTTAAAATTGCATGAAATGGGGAATGGGGCACTTTTATGAATGGTGTGTCGAGACGGAAACTTTTATTAAAGTTAAAATGATTAACGTTAAAACACGATGCATTAACCAAAACTTTTCGAAAATTTAAATAACCTAGGTGTTTATTTGTTCCAAGCTAACTACCCTGACATCACATCAGAAACTGGCATTACTAAAAGCTTCAAATTTGTTGACAAGTGTCTGTTTAATTTTTATAAGTAAATATCATCAGCTCGCACTCCTTAAAGTGGCATGAGCTGCCAAAATTCAAATAATTTCTGATCCTCACGACAGTAAGAGGCTTTAAAGGCCATTGAAAAACTAAATGATTGGCGTTGGAATGAGGAAAATCCGTACAGTACGTGGCCTGTACGAACCGAAAACGTGTTTGAAAAGTAAACAAATTTTAAATAACGGGGACGACCATTCATTCATTCTAAGCCAAAGTTAGTTCAAAACAATACTTAATCGTACATTTTCGAGACTAGAAGCACTTAAAAGCTTCTGAATTATACTTCTTGACAAAAATAGACAATAATTTCAACATTCTGTTTTAACGTCAAAATAACAACATTTTGGCAGCTCATGCCACTTTAAATAGAAACGGACAAAGTAGATCAATTAATCCAACAAAATGTGCGCTATTCTGTGATCTTCAATTAGCCCATTAAATAGTGAATATGCCATTTTAAGGTTGTTACCTGTTATCGGCCGTCTTGAATTCATAAACTATATGTACCCAGAGACTTCTATTAAACTTTTCTTAGGTAATAATAAAGTGACCATACTTACAAATATTTGAGACTAGTTAAAGGTTCAAATATCTCCCTTTTAAAGGTGTCCACTTCATTGTTTTTCAGATCCCTGCAAATTGAATGAAAATAAGTTTTATATCATGAAACTTGTTTTTGAAGGGTTGGACAGACATCACACACATCAATGTGAAAGCTTCCCTCTGAATTACATATAAATCGACCTACATTTGACCTGGGACTGGGGACAGGAAATGCCTTTGTATTACAACTGGTGTGTTCACAGCAGTTTGTCTCAAGTGCCGGTTGATGGCATTCAGATCCGCCCCTAGAGGTTACATGATACAGTTTCATTTCCCATTTGCGGTAATGTTAACGTTTTGATTTGTGACTAATTACCTAAATCTCGTTAAGACTTTTCCTAACCATTTTCAAATAGATCAACACATGAGAAATCCTTTACAACCAAATAAAGTTGACATAGTGCATGTCGGTTTCAAGCTACACACAATTTAACATGGGTACCGCCATTTTGACAGTTTTAGGCTTACTTATTCTAGCCAAACTTTGGTATTTTCAAAATTGGGTGAACATTAAAAAAACACACACACAAATCTGTTATCAGGCATTGATTGAAAGCTTAAAGTATGTACAGTAGACCTATGTTAGTTTCAATCCAATATTCAAATAACCCAGATACCAAACTATCACTATGTAAGCCACCTTCTAGCTCCTGTATAACCGAAGTCAATTTTCATTGGCTGAGAAAACACAAACTGGGTGTTGTGACCTAGAATAGCGGAAACCCCTGATTGGTTATCCTTAAGCACAACTCTTCGTCTCCATAACTGGATACAGGTCACAGTTTGTCACTTCCGGAAATTTCTAGGGACGAAAGAAGTTCCAGCTATTTTTGTGTGTTTTTTTTTATTATTTTTTCCTGGCCCCCTGCATTTTTTTTCTGGGCATTTTTGTAGTTTTTATGAAAGGACAGGGGTTGAGTTACTGTCTGGAAATGATTTTAGAAGTGGAATGGGACCAGTTCAGGTGGTGGAGATCTGGTAGTTGGGGGGTGCTTTGGTCTATTTACATGCGGCGGAATATGTGCAAAGAGACCCCTATCAGCTGATTCTACTCGTATCTCAAAATTTCTACCTTCAACCTATGAAAAAATTGTGCTTAAAATACTGCCAAAGGACTGTTCAAGGCCCCCACCGAAGGATTTGGTTCAACGAAAGTTAGGGAAGGTGCTGTGAGAGCAGACATTAACATTACCGCAAATGGGAAATGAAGGAAAATGAAACTGTGACCTGCTGCCTGTATGGGTTGAAGACATATTTTGTGAAATAGATCACTGTACAACAACAACACTGTGTTTGTGACTTAAAACTTGTCAGAAACACATTATAAGACCTATAGTACTGTCTAGATGTGCTGAAAATGTATCTTTCATGTCTTTTCTAGCAAAATATTTGCACAAAATTGATTTCTTGATAGTTTTGGGGGGCAAAGTAATGTACATGATTATGAGTTGAATTTCTCCTGTAAGTAAATGATACTTTTCAATATGGTAGTTCACCTATTTCTGCAATGATATGCCACACAATCTGGTTGCTTTTCTCATTACCCTTGCCAAAACACACAGAACACTACCCTACCCCCCAAAAATTGAAAAGAATTTGGGCATTACTTGATTTTGTGTACATATTAAATTTTATTTGGCTTTCTGACAAAAACCTATAGTTCTTACATTGATTTGATGGTCAACATGTGAGAAACATAATAATCTCCTTTTTAGTCTTACAAAATGCCTTTTCTTGTCAAAAAAAACATTTTTTTCAGTGTTGTTTTATGTCAAACTGAATATTTTGTGTACTCTTTCAGGTAATTTCAGGTCCTGTATAAGATGAATGGAATTGTTTATCCACCTGTGAGCATATTTTCCTGATTCACACATCAAAGGAATGGAAATGAGAGTCTTTCTACATTTTCCAGAGGTAATTTTACCATTGGCATGGCTTCACTGCTTCATTACATTAGAAATTCGCCTCAAATAGCATGCCTAATGGCACTCAAAGTTGGCATAAAACCGCCCAGAATATAATGACCTGGGCTTTCCTGATTTTATTCAGTACCTGTATGTGTCTTACACAATTTTCACTTGCAAGAATGCTGGAATCAATTGTTTTAAAAAATAAACCAACCTAACATTTACCCCACCCCCCTTTTTTTGCATATTTTTTCTTAAATCTAATCATATTTTCCCAGAAATATCCTTTTAGACCCTTGTTTGACTTTTTGGGGTGCAGTTTTATTCTCTGGGCTAGGCTAATAATTAAGTTTATGTTCCAGGGTACTTGTGGGCAGTTTTGAACAGAGTTTTGTGTTGGGGGATCCCAACAATAAGCCGTGTGGCAGGTGACTTCTTCCTCTGGTTTTAAGCTTTCCAGTACAATTTTGAGCCTAAAATCAACCTGGGATACAAGAATAACACTTGTTTTTTCAAGCTGTTTAAATTTGGCCACAGTATGACTGACTTTGAGTAGAATTTATCCATTTTGTAATCCAACAAATCTTAAAATGTAACAAATGCACAGTATATTTTAGTTGAGGAAGCCACAGAAAGATATGTGTCCTCATAAAGTTAGTATTTTATGGTAGAACACTCTTAGTAGAAGTCACACTAGTTTACAGAGTTCAAATATGTTTTCCCAGAGCTGAGATATGACAATTTTAAGCTTTTTTAGCTCACCGGTCATTGTCCTTGCTATGTTTTAATGGGGGGGGGGTGTAAATGGGAGGGCTACAGAAGGCTTAGTTTTCATTGCATTTAGTTTTCCTCTTGAGAGATCATTCCAAATACCTTTAAGCTCAATGTGTTAGATTTAGAAGTAGATTGAAGGAAATTTGTGCCTCTGTTAGGATACAGGTCACAGTTTGTCACTTCCGGAAATTTCTAGGGACGAAAGAAGTTCCAGCTATTTTTGTGTGTTTTTTTTTATTATTTTTTCCTGGCCCCCTGCATTTTTTTTCTGGGCATTTTTGTAGTTTTTATGAAAGGACAGGGGTTGAGTTACTGTCTGGAAATGATTTTAGAAGTGGAATGGGACCAGTTCAGGTGGTGGAGATCTGGTAGTTGGGGGGTGCTTTGGTCTATTTACATGCGGCGGAATATGTGCAAAGAGACCCCTATCAGCTGATTCTACTCGTATCTCAAAATTTCTACCTTCAACCTATGAAAAAATTGTGCTTAAAATACTGCCAAAGGACTGTTCAAGGCCCCCACCGAAGGATTTGGTTCAACGAAAGTTAGGGAAGGTGCTGTGAGAGCAGACATTAACATTACCGCAAATGGGAAATGAAGGAAAATGAAACTGTGACCTGCTGCCTGTATGCCATATTCGAAAGTTTCGGAGTAAATCGGAAGACCCAACACGGAATTTCCGCTATTCTCGGGGCGGATATCCATGCCCTAAACCAGGTGTCTGAGACCAACAATATCGAGGTAAACTGCTGTGAGCAAATTAGCTGTAAAGCTGTTTCTTATCCATCGCATCCTAAACGCAAATTAATTCGATAAATCTGACCAATGAAAAGGAATTGTACTTACAAGTTAACCAGATTTTCTAAACCCGTAAATGCGTCCATAGAGATTAATTTGATATCCAGACTACTTAAATTCCTACAAAATACAGGAGTTGGTGTACATTTAAGATAAGTTTTTAATGGCAGTTCGTAAAATCTCTAATTCAGCTAATTCAAGATTACTGCCTCGGCACAGTGTCTAACATTCTCTGCAAACATGTTTGAAAACTTAAGAACAAAAAATAAAGTAAAATCTTGTTTATTTAAATGTGTAACTTTCTTAACGTTTGAATGAAATTTTAATCAACAAATCTAGAGAAACCTAAAAAGTGGGTGAAAAGTTTCTGTCTTTCTGTCCTAGCCTAAACGTGCTTACGTTTTGCCCGTTTACTTGTCTTGGCCAAAACCTTGCATTTCTTCGTGCAAGAAGCTTGTCTTGTCTAGATCTTTTGCAGACTACTAGCAGGCGGGTCGTTTGTCTAATAAATCACTCTCAATTAATCGAGACCTCGCTAAATTACTCCATTTGCAAGTAATTGGAAAATCTGTTAGAGTTTTTCCGTAATTTGTTTACTTACAGCGATGTGAGAAAACTGGAGTTGAACATCGGTCCATCTAGTGCCGTGATATCTCCACAATCAGAGAGATGACTGAAACATATACAATTCATGTTGCATTGAAGCGCTACTTCACCGACATGAAATTGTTCTATGGAATTTACTTGCTTTTGGTTCCAAAGAACAAGACATGTTTTTTTCTTAAGTTCCCATGACTGAGCGTGGAGTGAGGTGAAAAGATTTAACGTAGCTTTACGAATTATAGAAAATTCCAATAGAAAATGGGCTTTTGATATGAGTGGAATTCTGATATACGTACGATGTGTTCACTGTACATCATCTAATAACAAATCTAGTCTCCATTTCGTTTTCAGATAAAAAATCGTTTACCTGTTTAACACTCTAACTGGACGGACTAATGTTTTAATACGTTTGCACTGAAATAAAAGGTTCTGGTTGTGTTTTCCAAAATATAGGGAGCGTTGGTTCAGGTTACGGTTAGGATTTGGATGGTATGACCAGTACGCCAAAGTAAAATATCAGTATCTTGATAAGTATACTGGTACTGCGTCTGTTCCGTCTCTATAATTTAAAATGGACCTTTTCCGTTCCCTAAAACGATTACTTACATTTCATGCAGATATATTAATCTCAGAAATGCTCCATTGATTGTCCGGAGTGTATTGTTTTGCAAATTTCTACAATGAAGGAAAAAATCTTTCATCAGTTTGGAAATTTCCAAATGTCAAAGTTGTTAGTTTACACGATACGAATGATCAAAACACAAGTTAGAGGGGAAACCTTTTATAGAGACATCTTTTCAGAAGTTTTTTTTAACTAAAACTGTGGGTTTAAGCCAAATATTAAACTTTGTGTTAAGGAATTAAAAACAATAGATACATTCAAGTTATTGCTAATGTAATAATAACGACCAGTGGGTGTTAATGTGCTCTTATTTCTTTTTAAGCATTTGAGTTCCAATACTTACAGATAAAATAGCAGGGGCACTCTCTCAAACAGCTCTTCGGACAGTTCCGTGATAGAATTGTTGGACAAATCCCTGCAATTAGATCATCATTTAAAACAATTTGAAAGCTCCCAATAAAGGAACCAATCAAACAGCATTGTCTGGAATCAGTTCAAAATATAGGACCATGAGACACATAAACACTTCAGTCTTTTGACATATGTTTCTGGTAACAATGTATCTTTTATTGCATCTGTTGAAATGAATTCGTTTATTCGGTTTAGGAATTTATAATAAGCTGGCGAGGAGAAGGGTTGAACTGAGACTGAATATCCACGACGAGCGGAAACACTGGATCGAAATGCACAAATATATTTAACATTTTCCAAATTTGACAATGAGTTGGTGCTTACAGAGCTCTTGTGTTGAATGGTAAATCCGAAGGTATGTCCGTCAGATTGAGCCCAGAACAGTTAACGCTGGCTCCCAGACAAGTACAACCAACTGGACACATCGTACCTTTAGAAACAAAAAGAAAATAAGTGACTGGATGGAAAAAAGAACTTTTCTTGGTCCACCAATGTTGAAGGAACTCTAACACTATATTAACATTTTTAAGGTGGCACGAGCTGTCAAAATTCGCGGTCTTTTCATAAATGGTGGCTCTGTCGGTTGGTTGAATCGCACTCAAAACAAATTGAAAAATCTTTTGAGTGGGTTTTCACTCGATCACCGTATGTGGAAGATATATATATATTGAAGAAACACTCGTCGAAGGTTTTCTCCGGATAAAGAACTCACTAATCCCGGCAACGCGGCGTAAAGCATGAATCATTGTAAGAGAAGATAAGTAGGGTTGACGTCAAATGGTGAAAATTCCACACAGTATGTGGAATGTACGAAGGAGACGACTGCTCTTAAAATGTTGATATTTTGACGTTAAAACAGAATGCTGAAATTATTGGCTATTTTTCTCAAGAGGTAGAATTCAGAAGCTTTTTAATGCTTCAAGTCTCGAAAATGTACGATAAAGTACTGTTTTAAACTAACTTTGGCTTAGAATGAATGAATGGTCGTCCCGGTTATTTAAATTTTGTTTACTTTTGAACACGTTTTCGGTTCATACAGGCCACATACTGTATGGATTTTTCTCATTCCAACGCCAATCATTTAGTTTTTCGATAGCCTTCAAAGCCTCTTACTGTCGTGACGATCAGAAGTTATGAAAAAACTGTGAATTTTGGCAGCTCATGCCCCTTTAAAGTAAAAACAATTTATGTATAAAACGGGCGACCATTGGTTGATTAGGCCTAAATTATCTCAAAACACTGCTTTTACATGTATTCTCGAAGGTACGGGTAGAGATCCAATAGTTTGTACTTCTTGACAAAAATAAACGGTAATTTAAAAAAGGACTTTAAAGGAAAATGTCAACTTATGGTTGGTTGCATTGGTGCACCGTGTGCAAAATTAGTCAGCTTGTATACTATCTCGTCCGATCGATCCTCTATACACACACTCAGAAAGTGTTTGACTATTTAATTATATAACATCAGTTGATACATTTTTAAAAACTCACCGCACAATTCTTCATCGTCGCCATTGGGACAGTCCACTATTCCATTACAAATATCAGTTTCCATACAAACACAATGGTTACTCCCTCTACAGCGATATTCACCTGGACATAAATACTCTGGCAACATAGAACACAGAAGCGACAATTTTAACTTCAAACACAGAACTTCAGAAATTGAGAGAAGAAACTTTATAACGTACCAGAGCTGTTTGTTTCATCCTGATGATTCACACGTTACAAGAACCATCAATAACTGGCTTTTCTTTACTCATATTCAACCAATGGGTCGCGGGTTCGAATCCCACTCAGTAAAAAAAAAATGAATTTTCTGACTCGGTTTTCACTCGAACGACCTATGTGGGATGGTTACCAGTTACCACCGGAAGGTCCTAGGTTTCCTCCGGGCATAGAGCCCGGTTTCCTCTCACAATAAAACTAGCAACGCCGCCATTTAAAGGAGGGGAAATCTCTTGAAATACATAGGGATTATCGTCGATAACAACCTTCAAAGTACTTAAAACATTTCACGTCAATTACCTCCAGTGACCATCAAGCTATTAAAAACAGACAGAAGTATGTCCTTGCAGTGCTTATCTGTGTAGCCATTTTTCCGTTTTAGGATGACGTGATGTTGGTATAGCTATTTTTAGATCAATAGTGACGTATTTTTACGGCTCTCTAATGTATAATGGTAGATCTAGCTTAAAAAAACATGGCGACAAACTTGAAGTGGGAAGATTGTCTCCGAATATATAGGTCAGTATGCAACCGCACGCCATTTCTTATCCATGCGGCCCCAAACCATTGGCTAAATTGCATCACATGACTGCTCTATAACTCACTAAAATTTGTATTCAACAGTAATTGGATAAAACTAATGAAAAAATGGTGGCGGCCTTGTGAATGGCCTATGGAGCTTATTCTCTATTGTAATGCCACCTTCAAACCCCACCTTATTCACATAGGAGGGGATAAAACATACATTGGCCAGTTGTTTTGGACTAAATGAACTCTTTCCATCTAAACTAGTCTAAAGCTTAGATTTTCTTTCTCTTTAAGTGAAACACCAATCAATCAATCAATCTTTACTCATACCATATCAATGATGTATACATTGCGGTAAAGATAATTGACTTCGTGACAATGCCTTAAGTATTTTAATAAGCATTAATAATTCTTAAACTACATCCATTTCTTTCCATATAAATTTACTTTAAAATGGCTTGAGCTACCAAAATACTGTTGCCGTTAAACAGAATGTTGCAATCATCGGTTATTTCTCTCAAGACTTACAAGTTGCCATTTGATTGATTGATTGATTGATTGTTTGGTGTTTTACGTCGCTCTCAAGATTATTTCACTTATATGGCGGCGTTGTCAGTTTTATTGTGGGAGGAAACCGGGCTCTATACCCGGAGGAAATCCACGACCTTCCGGTGGTAACCATCCTACATAGGTCGTTCAAGTGAAAACCCAGTCAAAAAATTTTCCTTTTTTTCGGACTGAGTGGGATTCGAACCCGCGACCCATTGGTGGAAGGCTGTTCGTTCAAACTGGAAGCTTTTTGCTTACTTTTGTGACACTTCGTATAATTCGGTTCGTGCAAGCTTTATACTATATGAATTGTCCTTCCAACGCCAATCATTTAGTTTCCCTATGAACTTCTACTTCTTTTTTTGCGAGACTAGTAGCACTAAAAACTTCATACTTCTTCAGAAAAGTAATTAAAACAAATAGTTTCCAAGCAAGAATAGCCATACTTCGACAGCTCAAACCCCACTTTAAAATTGCTAATTATGAGATAAATAAAACACTAATTAATTGCAAATACCTGTACAGTTGAATTCTTCTGTTCCGTAAGGGCAATCCCAAACTCCATTACACACATATCGAATAGGTATGCAGTATGTATTGGGACATTTTACATAGCCGATTGGACAAAGAAAGGCACCTTCAACAGATCCAAACATTTATTTTGCAATTATTTGTCTTCCCTACAAAAGGACATATTTGGCAGTATCCGATTACAATCGTTGATGTTATATATGTTTCTAGGGGTAAATTAAACGAAGCAATGTTCTTTAGCACGTACATGTAGGTTTTTTTTACCGTAAGGGCAAAACATTTCTAAAATTAAACCAGCCAAATTCTGAAAATTGAAGGTATGACATCAGACGTCTCCATCCAAAATCCAACAAGGGGAATTTTGAGGGAATTGGTAATAAATACCAACATGTTTATGGAATAAATAATATTAAAACAGTTCTTAGATGAGAACAGGAATCAGAACATGTTTGAGAAATAACGACAAGAATTATTATTTGTATTCGAGGTTGAATAATTTGAAGGAACAAGAACTTTGTGATAATGGGTGACAAAAAAAAACATTAAAAAAACGCAAAACCTTACGACATGAATGAAGATTGGACATATCAGAACATCCTTTGGCAGCCATCAAGTCATCCTTCTCATAAATACACGCTGTAGAAGTGTCGGCACAATATCTACTATCACAACGTATTCGTCCAGGTGGACATGCCTCGGAGTGATAAGCTGTGTAATATTGGAAATTAGATAAAATCAAGACTATTCCATCGAGATATCTTCATGAATTCAGATTGTAAACAGAAAGCGGTAATATACAGATCATTGTAAAGCTAGAACAGTCACTCAGAATCCAAAAAATATTTATTGACTTTTATATTTTTGAACACTGACTTTAATACATTGTATTAGCTTGAAAAAGAACTCAATCGTTGCTATTAGTTAGCCATTTTGCTTCGTAGATACCAGGTGATGCAGCTGATCTTTACCAAGCATTTTCGTCGGAAGGTCCCGGAGAGCTGGGATACATATTTTTGTGTTGAATGTTTCCAAACAATTACATAACGTGCGAATCGGATGGTAATGTCAAAGAGAGTAGATTGACAAGAGTGGTCACTTCGTCCAATCAGCATTGCCGGCATATTCTGCTGGCCCCCTAGCGGAAGGGTGTTCCGACTGTACAAGATTCGACTGTAGGGCGCCCCCTACAGAAAGGAGGTTCCTAATAATCGAATCGTGTCAGTTCAAATTGAACATGGCGCGGACGAAGTGACCACTCTTGTCAATCTACTCTCTTTGGTAATGTCAACTAAAAGCTCTTCGTTTTTTTTTTCATTCTATTTTAACCGGAAAATTTTACAATTTTGGCCGTTTATGCCACTTTTAATATTTATATGTTTTCTAATTCAATAATAAACCAAATATGTGTATAATCATTTACATTGAATCGACATACTAATTGATTGATAGCATATTGACCTGTCATAAGCATATGATGCTTGAATGTTTTCAGTAAAATTACTGAGCATGTCACTTTGATCGTGCGTTTGTCTTCATTGAGAACAAAAAGCCGGAAGCCCACACAAACGTATCACAGAATCAATGGAAATGAAGAATCTGTTGATCTTTCCATAGAGGATAGGTGTGTACAGAGTACGATACATTCACCGAAGTGAAATGCTGTCGCAGCAGAGTTTTATGGCATTCTCATTGAAAGTAAATAACATATTTAACTTTGTCATGTCAATAGGTTAAAGTAGTTCTTTCCTCTTAAGCAAGCCATTTGTTTAGCTGTACACGGTTCTTGGGTGATACATCTAACCTAGCCTTCAAGATAATTTTAGATACATAAAACTGCATGTCAAGCAAAATAATGAAAACGCGAACGTAGCCTTGTTACGTGGATTACACATTGACAGCCGCTCTGGTGTTTTCGTAGACAAAAAGTCAGCACCAAATACAGATGTTGTTGTGTTTTCTATTTTAATAAAAACTTGTTGCTTGACTTCTTTGTGCTTTCTGTGTTGTATAATTATTCATTGTATCACTTACGACATGGAGGCATTGGCGTTGGTCTATTTACCAGTCCGGGTTCATCTTCATACATATCTCCCGGACAATCGGAATGACCGTTACAATAGTACTCTATGGGAATAAGACTGTCATCGTAACACACGAATGCATTCTTTGAATGAAGTTCTGTAAAACAAAAATAAGTAAGAATATCATGCTCTTGCTATCCGACCCATGTTTATTTTTAAAGAGGACCTTTTCAGCTCTTTTTGATACTCACTGGATATTGTTAATTACTTTCGCTTCCCTGGCTATTATTTCGTGCCAAGGTGTGGCCGCAAGCAAAATAGATACCCTGGGCAAGAGAAAAATTCATGGAAACCTTTATGACTTGAAACCACTGTATTACGTCACTTAATGTAATACAATTCATTAACGTGATGATTATTACAATAAAAGTAGCAATACGTTTTATTTCCATTAGTAGAACTCTTCAAAGTGGAGGTGCATTTAAATGGCTTGACTGGGAAAGTCTCGTTATCATTGCAATGCACAGGAATATAACAAATGACAGATCTGTTTACAATTAATTTCGTTTGGTTTTAATGAAATAATTACACCTTTATATTTTTTGACTATCTGAGGTAATACAAAGAAATATTTGGACCCTATGGTCTGTCTGCAGTGTTCTGTACAATTCCCTATTCATCAAACACAAGACCTGTCACTGAAATCTCATGGGAGTGTGCTTCATGCTTCATGTTTTAAATAGAGAGCACAAAAGCGGGGCAGGGTGGGGGTGGGGGGGGGGGGGGGGTAACTTACTGGAAATATAACGTATTGCAACCCTTAATGCAGTAACATTACATTAAAGGTTGCATTTGCATCCCTTAGTGCAAGAACAACAGTCATTACAGTACGTGATCCTTTACGCAACATATTATCCTCCTGTAAAAATGTTTCTAGTTACATATTCTGGTGTGCTCGTTCAATTATTCAGCGTTTGTAGTCCAGAGTATCTGTTCAGCAGTTTGATCAATCAACACTGGGCAGATTGCCTTATAAAAAATTATTTCTATATCAACAGTTGTATGCTTTGTATCATGGTAACCAAAATCCAAACAGTTTTTAATAATACACACAAAACAACAATGTTGGAAAGGAATCTGCAAGTAGAAGTCAATACGTTCAAAGGACCTTTTACTGGACAAATGCGCCAGTAATATACCAAATCTACTATTGGAGAAATTGTGGAGTCGGTTATGTTATATTGCGTGGGAGTCATTTTCTGTTATTATAAAATGGAATATCAAGGAAATTGAAGCCATTTAGGATTCCCTTTAATTAGCTGCAAATGCAACCCTTAATGTAGTATTATTACACTAAACGGGTGCAGATGTAACAGTGTAGCATTATTGCACTAGGGAGTGCAAATTCAACCCTTAATGTAATGCTATTACATTCAGGGTTGCAATTGCACCGCTGGGGATCATTGTAGGTATTGTTATAACAATAGTTGCACATTAGTGAGGAGAGACCAAGGCTACTTACCTGCACTGCAATCATCTTCGTCATCTCCATCCGGACAATCCTTTCGAGCGTCACAGTGTTTTACAAAAGGAATACATTCACCAGTATCACACTGAAACTCGCCAACAGGACAGGGTTGAATAGCTTCAGTTAACGGAAACACAATAGATAAAATGAAGCCCGAAACGACACAAAATGCAACAATATATCATACGCAATATACGGAACTAAGAACAAATCTTATCTGTAATAATTAAAAAAACATGAATTCTGACAGTAAAATATAGATATGGAGATTGTCCATGGAAAACGAAAATATATTCTTGGAAATCGATAGCTAATAGTACAATAGTCAAATACTACTTTATCTAAATGAACCAGAGGTTGATATAAGCAATATAACGTACCACAGATTTCGTCCTCTTCTTCCAGACAGTTAGCCTTAAAGTTACAGAATAAATGAGGCGGATATCGCAAACCATTAAGACACTTAAACCAATCCTTGTGGTCGAAGTTAGCTGTAAAAATGAATTCCTTATACAAAAAATGGACGAACACTTTGATACGTTGCCTAATTTGATATGGAGACTATGTTCCGCCATTTAAAGTCTTTACATGATTAGGGAGGGGGGGGGGGGACAAATAGTAAGCTGGCTGAATGGCATGACCCTAAAATGACCCTAAAAGTTAGCTCTTTAGCTCTATAATGTTAGTCAAATTGTACTTGGAATTGATTTGAGGCAGGCTAAAAACACATTTAAAATCAAAATGAAATAATCCTTTACCGAAATAAAAATCCAGGAAGGTACACTGGTCGATTTAATGCTAGATGGATTATTTCCCATTCAAAGCACGAAACCGTTGACTATCTTTGATCTACTTTTTCAGAAGGGTGTTGATCATGATTCATACTAGAAGACTACTTACAGCAATTTTTCTCATCGGATCCATCTTTACAATCCATCCTCTGGTCACACACATGTGTTTTCAAGATGTATTCTCTATTAGAGCACATGAACAATTGGCCTGGTGAATCGGAGTCCTCGCCAACAACATGATGAACGCGGTTTTTGGTCCTTTCTTTCGAAATATCAACTCTTGTGTCGCTTTTCTCGTTACTTCTGATGGGCCTTCGTGGACGTTTACATAAAACCAAAATTGTTTGATTGTAAAGAGTTGTAGAATTATAATGGACCACTAAAAACACGCCAAATCTGGTTATATTGTGGATTGTTTGAAAGTAGTAAACGATTGGTTGAACAAAAGTATAGGTAGAAATTTGGTAGGTAGTTTGGAATTGAATATCCAGTAGCAGCTTGTCGAAGTCTGAATGAGATATATTCGCAACATTGCCACCGTTTGGTCCACATGAGCCACCAGTATCCAAAAAAGATCTCTTCGATAATTCTTTTACACGGAGACAGTTACGTTTATATGGTACCCATCCTGGAAAACACCCTGTGTCCAAAAAGATAAGCAAACAATTAATTTGTAGTTGTTTGTTACAAATCCTTCAAGTAAGCTAATGGTCGATTGAGGTTTTTGCTCACATGGCGGCATGACAAAGTTAAGTATAAGAGGAAACCAAATCATATGTTTGGATGAAAACCCTGGCCTTCGGCAGAATCCATACATCACATCCACATATGGCGATGGATAAAAAATTAGACTGAAATTTTTTTTAAATTATAATGCGATTCCAATCCACTTAACGTCCTAACATGAGATATGAAGAGGTAAATATAATTCTTGATATCATTAAATCAATCCTTGATATAAGAAATACCCAGCTTATTAAGATATCTTAAAATAATTTCAAGATAAAGAATAAACAGAATTCTTGATATCATCAAATCAATTTCTGATATCATAAATTATTTAAATCAAAACCAGAAGTCAGTGTAATCCAGCACTGAAGTTAAGCTGTTTCTATAAGCTCATAATTGCCATAAGCTCATATTGTAGGCTTAGTGATATTTGTGAAGAATCTTGAATTTACTCAAGCTCAACATCAATATAAAAAACACGGGGCACATAAAATGAATCCAACTATGTTTAAAATGTTTAATTTTTGATGTAAAGGCATACCTAAAATGAATTCAAACAACAAGGGATAGATTAGAAACGGCGTAACTTCTAAGCTCAATTACACTCATTTCAGGTACCTTTGTTTTTAATTCACACTTTAAAATGTATTGAAAAATTCTTTTTGAAAGAACAATTTTGGGGAGAAAGGAGACCCACCCGAATTGTTCATCCGTTCCAATACAAAAGTAGGCAGAGGCTGGTAACTTGACCCTTCTTGAATACAAACAAAAGAAGGAAAGACGTTATCGTGTTAATACATACATCTACATGTGTTAAACTCTTACATATGCCACACTTACTTATTTCTGTTTTCAAAATTGACAATATATCGGTCAGTCGTGAAGCCTATATCGCTTGCTTTCTGAAGAAAAAAAACGGCGGTTGAACAATATTTCTATTAAACTGTTACAGCGGATGGACCGAATTAGTCTCGAAACTTAGACCTGGATTTAGAAGAGGCAATTGAATACTTTATTTGTATAAACCGTCATTTCGGCCTTGATACAGTGAGCATTAAAATCAGTCACCCGCAACAGCATCTAATTATTCCTAGTAAAAATAAAGATGCAACTTCACGGTTAATTGGATTCCACAAATCCCTGATCACCTGAAAGTGAACATATCATGTCTCCTCTTTTGAAAACGATAACAGGGTATCTCCTCTTTTGAACAAGATATCTGAACAAGGTAAATGTATATATATATGAAATAACGGTATTTGGTCTTTGGAAGAAGGTAACAGAAGATCTCCTTTGAACAGGTAAACGGAATATCTGCTCTTTCAAACATGACACAAACGTAATAGAATATCTGTTATTTTGAACAAGGTTACAGGATATCTCCTTTTCTGAACAGAATAGCAGGATATCCGCTTTTTTAATAATTAGATAGGATATATTTGCAGCTTTGAACAAGGTTAAAGGATATCTACTCTTTTGAACTAGGCAACAGGATATCTACTCTTTTGAACTAGGTAACAGGATATTTGCTATTTTGAACAAGGTTACAGGGTATCGGCTCTTTTGAACAAGGTTACAGAATATTTGCTATTTTGAACAAGGCTACAGGATATCTGCTCTTTTGAACAAGGTTACATGATATCTACTCTTTTGAACAAGGTTACATGATATCTACTCTTTTGAACTAGGTAACAGGATATCTACTCTTTTGAACTAGGTAACAGGATATCTACTCTTTTGAACTAGGTAACAGGATATCGGCTCTTTTGAACTAGGTAACAGGATATCTACTCTTTTGAACTAGGTAACAGGATATCTACTCTTTTGAACTAGGTTACATGATATCTACTCTTTTGAACTAGGTAACAGGATATCCGCTCTTTGAACTAGGTTACATGATATCTACTCTTTTGAATTAGGTAACAGGATATCGGCTCTTTTGAATTAGGTAACAGGATATCGGCTCTTTTGAACAAGGTAACAGGATACCTACTCTGTTGAACAAGGCAACCGGATATCCACTCTTTTGAACTAGGTAACAGGATATTTGCTATTTTGGACAAGGTCACAGGATATTTGTTATTTTGAACAAGGTCACAGGATATTTGTTATTTTGAACAAGGTTACAGGATATTTGTTATTTTGAACAAGGTTACAGGAAATCTGCCCTTTATGACAAGTGCTTTTATAATATCTTCCTACTTCATTTGATGGCAAATATGAGAAATTTAAAACCTGTGATATGTATTTTGTCATAGTGCCGGTATCAAACGTCATACAGCAGCTATTAGCATCTCCATTAGATTTGAGAAATGGAGTGCGTTGTGCCAAGGTAAAATGTGATGGATACAGTACCGGACAGCGTTTTGCAAATGTAGGACTTTGTTATATTCCCTGCACACGTCACTTCCCACCATTGATACTCAGATACAGTACTTCGGTATGCGAATTTCACACATCCAGCTACTGTGTTTGCAGACGGTTGAATCTGATCCCGTGTCCTTAAAATAAAGTAATAATAAACAATTTTATGCATTCCAATGACCTAACAGTAAAAAAGGGTTAGTCTTTGATTAAGCTTTAAAAGCCATACTTTGCCATTTTTGGCTATTTTGTCACAGAAAATAACACCAGTATATATTCCTCAAATAAGAATAGATCATTAATTCAGCATTATGAACACCTGTACTTGGATTGACTGTGTTATTATTTCAAAATTTAGGATCTGGTTAGCCATTAATTCAATGTCATTTCTCAATCATTTCTTCCATGGATTATTCTTAAAATCTCCCATATCTTACCAAGCAAAGTAACAGGCTGGGTTTCCGTCACTCCATTTGTATCTGTTTTTTCTCTCCTTATCTTCTAAGCCTTTTTACAAGAGTAATCAGTTTTAGTAAACAGTTAATAATGATAAGAGGGGATGGAGGGCGGGGGGGGGGGGGGGGGGTTAGGTCTAAAAATTGATTGAGTTTGGTACTGATTGTAATGCTATCAAAAAATTATTATTATTTTGAAAGGCGTGTTAAAATGGTACTATTAGTTTTTAAAACCATGCCTTTATTAACATCATGTCTCAACTGTGTTCTGTGTCATTTCCACATGGTTACTTATGGCTTCAAGTGACATGAGCTCCCAAATTTTTTTTTCTCTAAACTCTGATTTTCACGAAAGTAAAAGGTTTTGGAGGTCATCAAAAAAAAATTGTTAACGTTGAAATGAGGAAAATACAAACAGTCAGTGGTCAACGAGAACCAAAATAATTTCCGAAAAGTGAACAAAATGTAAATAACTGGGACGTACCATTCATTCATTCAAGCCTAAGTTAGTTCAAACACTACCTAATCGTACATTGTGAGTCCAGTAACACTAGAATGCTTATGATTTGTACTTTTTGAAAAAAATAACCGAGAACTTCTGCATTTTGATTTAATGGTAAATTATCGACATTTTGGCAGCCAATGCCACTTTATTATCTACAGAACTTAAAAGTGGAAGCATAACATGAGAATTTACCTATATAGATATTTTGACCCACGGATGCCTCCTCTAAGATGTAGCGAAATAAGAAATTCATCTCGTCACAGTTGAGAATGCTAACAAGTGAAGCGTTTTTCTCCTGACATAAAGACAGTGCCTTCTTCCAACTAATGGGGTAGTCTTCCTAAAGAGGGTTAAGTGGATCGGGAAAGGAAAAAACACACCACAGTGAAACAGATAACTGTTACATAATATCAGAAATCGTTTTTCCAAATTAAATGCGTAATGCCGGTCACCTTGTACTATTTAATTATGTTATACAGATTTGTCCTATGTTATATTATTTATTTTTTAAATTATGTAATGATTGAATACAGTACACAAGTAGTGTTATTCCGAAAAACGAAAACTTCATATTGACTCAATATTCGTTTTTCGGAATAACACTACTTGTGTACTACGTTAAACTAATCAGTGGAACTACTGGATATTGAATACAGGCTCTGATAAATATCCAATATCTTTCAGTTTTGTAGGTGACTTATAAACGCCTTTCAAACGACACGCCACTTAAAGAATTGACTGACGTCACACTGGAGTTGCATGTATATTGCGTCGCCATGAGCAGTGTGTTAGGGGGAAAGCATCTTCTCTAGCCAAGATAAAACCTACATGTCCCCATTCAGTAAAACACGGAATGGGGACATGTAGATTTTAACTTGGCTTGCGAAGATGGGGGGAAAGGGGCAAATTTTGTGGTTCCCTGAAAATCCCCGGCCTTCGGTTGATACTTTGCAAAGATCCCACATAGAGTTATTGATCTAAATACGCATTGCGTCTGCAATAACTGTGTTTTGGCCACATATGAATTTCAATCGATTACCTTTGTAATGTATGAAGTGGAAGGCTCGGTATCTTTCGCCATCAATTTGGGCTTATTTAAGTAATATATGTATATCAAATTCTGAAAGACTGCGCAATTTAAAAAATCAAAAAAAATCTTGTTAAAATCTTAATATATATATATATATTTATTAATTGACTGTGCAAGTTATTACTCGAATACGACCTTTTCCGCCGGGTAATATCAGCAGACGAATCAAGTTAGTAATAGCCGTAGGGTTGTATTGCCTAGTTCAAGTCATATAGGCCGAGTTCAAGTCATATTGGCCGATTCGAGTTCAAGTCATAGTGGCCGAGTTCACCGAGTGCGGCTGAAAGACGCAATTGTAACATGTGATGTCACAGAGTTTTACAGACGCAGACGACAGATGTTGATTTCAAAATGTCTACACCAGAGCGCGTTGTACAAGGTCTTATTGACGGGATGTTAGAGAAAAAACTACTGTAAGTCAATCCGATTGCCGTTTTAGGACAGCGGAAGAGGAAGAAACTTCTCTACTGATCCAGGAACAAAAAAACACAGAGCGCAAAAAAGGTCGGACGTCATTTTGTTTAGGGCATGGATTAAATGTTAAGTGGGCGACCTCCTGTTCAACTTGACAGCTTGCATTTAATTAACTTCTACAGTCTATTAATAAAAATATTATGGATCGAGTGTTTTCGTATTGCCTTGGTATTGGCCTGAGGGTGGCCGTATTGGCCCGAGGCCGCAGGCCGAGGGTCAATACAACCACCCGAATTAATAACATATAATATATATCAACGTTTTAAGTAATACTGACTGGAAATTGTTCAGCCAACATGCCACTATATTCATAAGCATAAGGAGATAACTTACAGAGAATAGCTTATAACAGTGATTTTCAAATTCCGACCAACCATATTGGCAGTTAGAGGCTGAAAGTAAAGAAATTGTTATTGTAATAATGTCGGAAGTATTCCCATTTAGTCCGACAGAGACAAACGACATTTTTGTCATGTTATTTTTTACGAAAACGTGTCATGCACATCAAACTTTATTTTATAAACAATATTTACCTATGTGTATCGTTTTTCTATCACAAGCTTGGAATAGTGTAATGTTTGCGGTCAGGAAAATTTAAGAAGAATTGCTGGTCGATAACATCCATACGCATAATGATTTGGTAGTATGTTGTAAATTTGCAGAATGTCTGTTATTTAGTAAATAAGTCGAGTCCATAAATAGTTTCCACAAAATGGAAACTGCATAAAATAGATTTATTCCCATACCAGAGGATGCAATTTATTGCGATTCAACCTCAACACTATACCTTTCCATAACATTTAATTAATCAAAACTAGATGGTCTTTCTGACCTGACTAATTAGTTGATGATATTGCGTGATATCCACAGCATACAAGGGCTCTCATTTTCCCCGTAAGAAAGTCTGAATGTTTTGCTTAATTACATGCATTGATTTGATCTATGTGGCTTTTGAGTTCATGATCCATTACCCGGATGAAACATTGATCACTGATCACATGTAACTTGATAAATGTTTTACATTGTCTGAGAATGATGTGCAGACACAGTTAGTTCGAAATCTGAATGGATGAAATTATAATGATGCCCTCATAATGCGCAACATAACAATATATGCAACAGATTTGATCACTACAAACTGTAAACTTTGTCAGGAAAATTATTTGTTAATCTCTTATACAGTTATATTCACCTCCATACAATATATACATAGGTTGATATCCCTAAGAAACCTTTCTTTTACTGATTGATTTAGCATCGTTAATAATCTATCAACTAAAACATGTAATGTGCTTTGAACATTGCATAATGCGTTTATGTGGCATGAACTGCCAAAATTCAAATTTGTTTTCAAATACACTGATTCTCCACGGCTGTAAGAGGCTTTGAAAACCATCAAATCTAAATGATTGCTATTGGAATGAGGAACATCCAACCAGTCCGGGTGCTGTATGTAGGAGCCGAAACATTCTGTGTTAGCGGAAAAATATCAACATTTTGGCAGCTCATACCACATCAAAATTGATGGTAAATGAATAGAATATCCCACCTGTAGTGAAGTTCCCAAAGGCGCCATTCACAATCGTATCCATATCCTCATCAAAAGATTTCTCGTTATATTTAGCTTTGAAGAGAATATCGGGGAATGCGTTGGATGAAATTGTTTTCAAAATGACTTCATCCGCTTCATATTTTTCGTAGGGGCTGGATTTCGAACACACGGTGTCTGACAAAGAAAATAAATGTCAATATGCCCTAATCGCACAATCTGTTTACTTCTTTACGCTACTCTGAAGTTATTCTGGCAGCATGTCAATAAATTTCTGTCTGGTCAATATTTAGGATGTATTACATTGCTTTACGTGTTGTTGTTTTTATAGCATTGTCTAATAACGTTTTAGTTTTTTACAATGTATGACTAGGTCTTATTGGCCTTCGTTTTTCCTGCTGTGAACGTCAGGTATCTGAATATAAGTCATACATACATGACAAGTTTTAAACGCTACTTAATAGAAACTGCGTCTGTCCTTTTGAATCCACATCAAACACATTTACACAGCATTGTGGACAGTTATTGTATGTGTGTTGGCCTTCGTTTTAATAGTCTGGGATGTCAGGTACTGATGACCAAATCTTGGTCTAATTGACTAAGGTATCTATTGGTGTAACAATTGGCAATTTACGTACAAAAACCAAAGCAAATGATCTGAGAGACTCAATGACATACAAAAACGGTATGTTCACATCTTCGGTAAATATTCCACCACATTCCGCGAGCCAGCCGGTATATACTGAGTTAAAAGCAGCTATTGGGGCGTGAGAACATTGAACATGGAGATTTAGGGTGCTAAAGTTTCAATCAGCATATTACGGTATCCACCAGTTTAGTTGGCCTTGTGTTTTGATGAATTAATTTAGTACTGCACTGCGCTGAACTTTTACCTAATTTGATATCGTTGCAGAACAGGGGGCAAAAGACTTTTTTTTTTTCGAGTAAACTCATCTACATAGACTTACGTATTACGTAGAAAAGTATTTACTTATACCAAACCATGGATTATAGTGAGATTTTAACTACATTTGTACACAGTAACTGCTCAAAATTGTTTAAAACAAAACCAAAATGCTACCGTAATTCTAAATGAAAAATTGGAGCGATCTTGTACCAGAAATAGCAGCAATTTTAAACTATCAGGGTGGATTTCGATATTGTGCTCGAACTAACAAAATGGTATAGATGGAATATATTACCTATGTGGACTGTTCCTGATCTATTATTTGATACAGTAGTCCTAGCCTTGCTGAATGAACAAGCACTGCCCATAGACTTAAACTCTTCGAAGTACAAAGATACAAAATGTTTTGGAGATACGGTGATATACCATGAATATTCATCTGACATAGATCGACTTGCGCTCGGATAGTTTGGTGATGTGATGTACCCACATTTACGTGATGAGCAATGGAATTCATGTTGTTCTACATTTCCTACACCACAACCGCTACAGTCTGCAGGAAAGAACATAAAGTAGAGACGAATGTAAATATACGCTTTGGCGTCAATCTTGAGAAAAGTGAAACATATTAAATCAACATATTTCTTGGTATAGAGTTACTTACCTATTTCGTTGAATTCCACCTCAAGTGTCCTAGGTGTTTCATTGGTCGTGATCGTTATCGAAGAGGAGTTCGAGATGATTACCGAAGGTGAACGGAAGAAAGCTCTTATTAAGTACACAGGGAGAATAGTGTCTCCTTCGTAAACCTTCACTGCGCCATACTCCACCTTTATGCCAAGTCTAACAAAGTGGCCAGCTGAAGCGTGAATATGCCAAACACATAATGGCCGGCCATTGTTAGCTGCCATAATTTCAAATGTTCCATTTCCTTCGAGGATACCAGGCCCTCCACATTCTGCGTTACATTCGCTACCAAGACCGCAATCTAAAATAGAAGTCCATAATTTCAAAGGCCTTGACAATTTGTTTATTGTCTATTGACACATGCGTTGTATGTTTAGATCGAAAGTAGATCTATCTGGAACGACCAACCGCGCTTTTATTCAGAAAGTCAATGTGGACGTATTACTAAGAATGAAATGATTGCAAGCGTTTTACAAGAAAGAATAATGATGGTAAGCAAAGTTTGAAACTCTTTTTAGACATGGGTTCCATTCTAATGGGAAATAATTAAGGCATCGTCATGAAGTAAGTTTTATGAACAAAAAAAAATTAATTGCACTTGATAAAGACACTGGCACAGGTGTCGAAAGCTCGTGTTGTTAACAAAAATTACTTCATGTTGATGCCTTAGTTATTCTCATTAGAATATTAATGACGTCGTTGATCGGACAGCTCAAACGTGAATGTTTTGCAGTCTTCAGTGTATGACGATGTTGACAAAGTACAAAGCATCGCGTCATGGGTTTTCGTGGCAATAGCGTTTTCGGCATTAATTCCCGGAAAGCACACCCTTGAACCAGAATTTGTTTAAGTTCAAACAACAGACAGCTTACCTGTAGTTTCTGAAAGGCCAACTTTATGACGACGGTGTCAGTGAATCAAATCGAAACAAGCGGCCGAAGCTGGTGTGCCATTTCGCCTGTCATCTGAGTGACGTCACATGCTTTCGTGGTAAAGGGAAAGCCGTCATTCTACGGAAGCTCAGATTCATCAAATAGTTTCCATTCAGTTAATAATAACCCCAAAAAGTCACCTTCATATCCCCAAGCACTTTCGACCTTCAATTCACCCAGTTTAGATTATTTCAAGGATAGACAAAGAAAGTAAAATTTAATTATTATTTACACTAATTGTGAATTATTGTTGGATTTGCCAGATGATCATACATTTATTCAATATTCAATTGTTTATCAGTGTGATTTGAAAATGGGACTGTTGATTTTTGTCGTTACTCCTCCTGTTGTTTACAGGGCATTCCATGATATGGGCAGTAGAACGTCATGGCGACGCAGAACGGAAACATCAAAACAGTACTTCAAATGTACCCAGTGCTGGCAGTTTTCGAACATGCATTGGCCCCACTTGGTGAAAACAACAGATACACAATATTTCAATTCTTGTGCGGTGGGGCCTCCGTGGCTCAGTATGTAGAGCGTTGGACGCTCAATCTGAACAGCCTTCCACCAATGGGTCTCGGTTCGAATCCCATTCAGTCCCAAAAAAAAATTGGAAAATTTTCTGACTGGATTTTCACTCGAACGACCAACGGAACGTCGTGGGTTTCCCCCGGGCATAGAGCCCGGCTTCCTCCCACAATAAAACTGGTAACGCCGCCATATAAATGAAATAATCTTGAGCGCGGCGTAAAACACCAAACAATCAATCAATCAAATCTTGTGGCTGAAACTGCTTGCAGATACAGCATATCTCATTATCTGACTGTGTGGGTTCAGAATCTGAAATTTCGGATTCAGCAACGGGCACTGGGGGCTTGTAAGGCGGGCAGAATTTGCTGGGCTTGTGTTTTGATAACTTCAGGTAGATGATGGATGAAAAAAAACTGAGTTGGACTGTAATGGTGAAAGATTACTGACGTCAGGCGCTGACTTGGTCACTGGAACAGAGGTTTTATGGGGTTTGTCTGACATTTGTTTGCTAAAGGTGGATGGATGAAGGAAACTTCGGTCTATTGCCAGAGGATCAAATGGATGTATGCCACACTTTCGGAAGGCGCTCTGTAAATTTCGAGTAGAAAGGGACAGGTCATATGCCTTACATGCCAGGGAAGACACCTTATATCGCGTCACAGTTCCGACATTAACTCGTTGCCACTTTCTACACTCAGAACTGAAAATTTTCGAGAATGGTCCAAAAACAACCGACATCCATTGGCTGGAGGACATGACTTGTATGAGGTGGCAAAACAAATAACACTATCCCATGGGTGATAGCAATCTCAATCAGATGTGGAGAGATGTGCTATCTGTGACCGTCATACAGAAGAAGAGTCTTCTTTTCTTGGTCAACTTTTGCCTATTTAGAAAAATGGTAAACAAGCCAGTTTGACCATCCACTTGCCATCACTGTGCCATCTGCTCCAATCGAGCTACCACCCAACAGATCTTGCCGCACCCGTGCCCCTGGAAAGATAAAGTAGGATGGGATACAGCCTCCATAGGCATTTCCACAGCCAGGAATGGTCGTTGTTGATGTCTTTTCCGGACAGATTTCAAACGGCACGCTGTCTGCAGAGCCCACAACAAAAGGTGCTGAATGGGTCAAGTTAATTCCCTTTTCATCAACATTGTAAATCCTCTCTGGGCTTGCCTTTAAGTTATATTTGTTTAAAATCTTGCCAAGCTCTTCGAAATATGCAGTGATATGTTCTGCTGGTGTCGCTGTGGCCCGAAGCTGTGTGAGTGTTCTTGGTTTTCTCAACTTTAAATCAGGCCATCTACACATCAATCCTTAAAACCACTGCAGCGACAATGGGTGAGAATCCCTGCTTTTCTTCCCAAGGTGAATGGAAAACTCTATTGCAACATCCACTACTTGGCCTCTGGTATAACGATACCCAACAGAAGCTATGAGTTTGATATGGTTTACTAATAGTGCTTCTTCTTCCAGGGTGAACAAAGGCCCAAGGCCAGAACATGTTGTTTCGGGCTTGACTACTCCAATAGTGCGGTCCCCAAGGGTTTGTTCAGGCACACTGTACATTTTAGCTGTCTTATAAACAGAGGCCCCTTTTTCTTTCACCTCCATGTATGTCAGATTAAGCTGGGTTGGTCTGTAAGCCCTATAGTGCTTCCTTTTTCTGGCAGAAAAATCCTAAAAAATGAAAATGTTGAAATAAGAGATAACCATTTCGGCGTTCCATAGTTTTATTGTTGAGTGGATTCATGCATATTCAGATCACGCGATATGTGTTGACAAATGACGTCTGCTAGTAATTGAATATTCATACCGAGCTGCAAAACGAGTTTTCTCTTCATATATTTATGATCACTAAAACACACGGGTACAGGGAAAATCTTCTTGTCTAAAATAACCATGGAGACAAGTTTCTAATTGTGTTAAAAAGAGATACATGTATATCATTTAGACCTTTACGCCCCATAAATTGTTGTAACAAACCAAATCTCATATACATAGTTTTAGGCAGGTATAAATAATAGCATTAGCGAAAAAACACTTAAAGTATTCTTGTTTTAAAAAAGAGTAATTTACTTACGATCGCAGACGAAATCCGAAACATTTTGAACGAAGCGAAGTGACAGGCGTCCAGACAACACAGATACGTGAATGGGCGGGGCCTATATCCGCGCGTGCCGAAGATCTCGCTACTTAACGCATTGCCACGAAAACGCGAGTACCATGAAATGATGTGACGGGACGGTACCTGCTATTATTATATGTACAACAGATATTGAAACGTGCCTATCACCCTATAACTTTTATATGACATAACTTATCTTGGATCACTCCAATGGAAATCTTTTCATATTTTTTTTTATATTTGAAACAAAGGTTTTCTCTCTCACCTGTTTTTGTATACACCATTGCAAAGCTGTAGCGGTTTTGGGCTCTTAGTTTTAGTGTCACAGCTGGTCCAATACTTGTGATGGTTATGTTACGGGAATTCACATTACAACGATGTAATAGTGGTTTCGGCTGTCCATCTTTACCATCATATATATCAAAGTCATCACCCAACAATGAACAACTAATCACATGCAAGCTAGAAATAAACGAATCAGGGAAGTCACTATTGGCATAACGCAATCATTCGGATACATACATTCAGATCAACGACAATCATGTTGGATCGCAATAGATGAAAGAATACATAGTTGTTGCGCAAAAAAATGCTGATAACGTTAGACTATAAGTGAATATAAGAAATATATTCAATAGTTATTCAAAAGTTTACGTTAACTTATCTGGCTTTAATTTATTCATAAATGTTGAATTGATTGTATAAGAATATTTTACTTTGAAGAGAAATCTAACACACTGGCATAAGAAACTTCCTTAAAAGTATTAAATATAAGTCATTAAGAAATACAGAACATTAATAACACTACAAATTTGAAATTTTCAATTGTATGTCACTAAAACTATAAAGCATATCATACATCAAGAAATAAAGTTGATCTTTTTTCGATGGACACCATTTCAAAATGATACTTACAATGTATAACTTTGAAAGACATTTATAAGTAGGGAATAAGTAAAATAAGTAACATAAATACATAGTTTTCTGGATAACTACTTCTCAGATTCATTTCTCACAACGTTTCACTAGAATTACCTCTAGCTTCATCAGGTGTATTACAATCAATGAACTTGGATCAACTTATATACAATTATCAACATGAAAATTTATATGGGTAATGTTCAGGCTGTGGCTTGAATTGGCTTGTACGGGTATCAGGGTGCTGGCTGGGTGGGGTGGATGGGCAAATTAATATCTTCCTGAGTGTTGGGGAAGGGGGTCTGTTGTTATAGAGTCCATGCATTTGAGATGACTATTCCCTGGTCCCTATTGGGTTTAGGTTTGTGGCGTCGTATTCTTATGGCTTCCCTGATCACACGTGGATAGATTGTTGAATATGTGTTCTGCTATGGCGGATTTCTGTGGCTCTGTTTTGGTTGTTGCTGATTTGTGTTCTTTTGTGCGGACGGACAGTGGTCTGGATGTTTCTCCTATGTACTTCTTCCCACATGAACAGTCGAACAGGTAGATGATTCCTTTAGGGTTGTTGTTGATTGTTGTGGTTCTGCCGTTTGCTCCTAGTTGCGATTTGAGTGTTGAAGTGCTGGTGAAGATAGCCTGTGCTGGTGATTGCCTCTCTATTAGCCGTTTAATTTGGTGGCTTATTGCGTCCAATAAAGGGGATGGGTATTGTGATTGGCGTTGGCTCGGTTGGAGTTCTGTTAGATAGGTTGGCGGGTTTCAGGGTCTTCGCCATATTATGGTTAACAAACTCTGTTGGACAGGCGTTGTATGTGTTGGCTTCCTATACACACTAGTGGTGAGGCCTGTTGTACACCTTGTGAACTGTACATCTAGGAATGGGAGGCCATTGCTGGATTCAGTCTCAAAAGTGGATTGTAATACACTTGATGAAGCTAGAGGTAATTCTAGCGAAACGTTGTGAGAAATGAATCTAAGAAGTAGTTACCCAGAAAACTATGTATTTATGTTACTTACAATGTAATATAACATGATAGAATACATTGCCACTGGTACAGCATAACACTCTGTAAAACTCTTTTTGTTTTGACAGCTGTCTATTATGCTAAGTTATTCATTGGAGTAAATAGTCTTTGTCGTAAGCAACATTTGAGATTTTCGCACATATTACTTTTTGCATTACGACTCGCACTTTGTAATCTGTGCAAGTGACTTTTATATATTTCGTGGATTTACCGGAACGAATTGCATTTCGTCTATTTTAGACAGATTTCATTTTCTTTAAAAAAATCAAAAGATGTAGTAAACTTCTTACCGAACGGCGAATTTTTTGTCGACTTCTATTATCCACTTTATATCAGTGCGTGATGTTGGGATTGCCATCGCTGGATATCGATAAGACATAACATATCCAAAAGGTTCTGACAACACCGCCGACGTTTCCGAAAAATCTAAAAGTCCTATAATGCAACACAAACAAGGTTTCTTTGAACAGTTTCGGAAAAATCTAAGAGTCCTATAATACCACAAACAACGTGTCTTTGAACAGTTTCGGATAAATTTAAGAGCCCTATAATACAACACAAACAAAGTGTCTTTGACAGTTTAGGAAAAATTTAAGAGCCCTATAATACAACACAAACAACGTGTCTTTGAACAGTTTACGAAAAATTTAAGAGTCCTATAATGCAACACAAACAACGTGTCTTTGAACAGTTTCGGAAAAATCCGAAAGACACGAATTTTTTGTAGACTTCTATTATCCACTTTATATCAGTGCGTGATGTTGGGATTGCCATCGCTGGATATCGATAAGACATAACATATCCAAAAGGTTCTGACAACACCGCCGACGTTTCCGAAAAATCTAAAAGTCCTATAATGCAACACAAACAAGGTTTCTTTGAACAGTTTCGGAAAAATCTAAGAGTCCTATAATACCACAAACAACGTGTCTTTGAACAGTTTCGGATAAATTTAAGAGCCCTATAATACAACACAAACAAAGTGTCTTTGACAGTTTAGGAAAAATTTAAGAGCCCTATAATACAACACAAACAACGTGTCTTTGAACAGTTTACGAAAAATTTAAGAGTCCTATAATGCAACACAAACAAAGTGTCTTTGAACAGTTTCGGAAAAATCTATGAGTCCAATAATGCAACACAAACAAGGTTTCTTTGAACAGTTTCGGAAAAATCTAAGAGTCCTATAATACCACAAACAACGTGTCTTTGAACAGTTTCGGATAAATTTAAGAGCCCTTTAATACAACACAAACAAAGTGTCTTTGACAGTTTAGGAAAAATTTAAGAGCCCTATAATACAACACAAACAACGTTTCTTTGAACAGTTTACGGAAAAATTTAAGAGTCCTTTAATGCAACACAAACAACGAGTCTTTGAACAGTTTCGGAAAAATCTGAGAGTCCTATAATGCAACACAAACAACGTGTCTTTGAACAGTTTCGGAAAAACCTGAGAGTCCTATAATGCAACACAAACAACGTGTCTTTGAACAGTTTCGGAAAAATCTAAGAGTCATTTAAGGCAACACAAACAAAGTGTCTTTGAACAGTTTCGGAAAAATCTATGAGTCCTATAATGCAACACAAACAAAGTGTCTTTGAACAGTTTGGGAACAATCTAAGAGTTCTACTATGCAACACAAACAACGTGTCTTTGAACAGTTTCGGAAAAATCTATGAGTCCTATAATGCAACACAAACAAAGTGTCTTTGAATAGTTTTGGAAAAATTTAAGAGCCCTATAATACAACACAAACAACGTTTCTTTGAACAGTTTCGGAAAAATCTGAGAGTCCTATAATGCAACACAAACAACGTGTCTTTGAACAGTTTCGGAAAAAACTTAAAGGCCTATAATGCAACACAAACAACGTGTCTTTGAACAGTTTCGGAAAAATCTAAGAGTCATTTAAGGCAACACAAACAAAGTGTCTTTGAACAGTTTCGGAAAAATCTATGAGTCCTATAATACAACACAAACAAAGTGTCTTTGAACAGTTTCGGAAAAATCTAAGAGTCCTATAACGCAACACAAACAAAATGTCTTTGAACAGTTTCGGAAAAATGTAAGAGTCCTACTATGAAACACAAACAAATTGTCTTTGAACAGTTTTGGAAAAATCTAAGAGTTCTACTATGCAACACAAATACAGTGTCTTTGAACAGTTTCGGAAAAATCTAAGAGTCCTATAATGCAACACAAACAACGTGTCTTTGAACAGTTTCGGAAAAATCTAAGAGTCATTTAATGCAACACAAACAAAGTGTCTTTCAACAATTTTGACTTCAACAAAAAGTGTGTCCTTCAAAAGTTATAAAAAGAGTAAATTTAAAAAAAAAACGTATTCATAAAGATCACCACACAATGAATTTAGTGAATTACAAGAAGTAATGTTGTTATCTTCATGGGATCATTTATATGTCATCAAATATCCGTCTGAATGGAAAACGTCAACAAACATTCCCTTTGTATTATTATTTGCTAAGTATATCTAGATGGTTATACATTTTAGACCAGTGAACAATCCCGTATTAAATTCTATGACTTACCGATAACACAGTGAATATGCGATCTGTCGATAAAATCGTATTCTGTATAAAAGCATGAATTGTTCCGCCTCAGCTCGTCTTCTTCGGAGCAATTGGGATGAATTTTTACCTGAAAAATAATTGTGCCTTTTCTGTAGCCTGTTGCGTATCTGTTCAACCCTTATCGTGTATCTTTGAGTTTCTTCATATGGTAGTCCAATACTCATAAATAAATTAGATGTCTATGATGAAAACGCAATAAAACAACCATTTGATGTTGTTTTAACGAATAATTGAAAACTTGAACAACCTTATAATCAAAATCAATGTGCTAGACCCTATGAATTTATTACATTGCCAGATTAGGGGCTGTCAGATGTGTTACAGGAAGACATAACATATTTTCTGTCTCCTGACAAGAGAAAACTTACCAAATATTAGAATTTCCACTGACTAGCTTGACAAAAAAAGTTAATAAATTTCTGTCTCGCCTCATTACAGTAAATACCTGTCAAACACTTGTCAATCTCTTCTGTATCAACCATCTTAGTTATCTTAACGTACTATATTCTTACTATGCCATGTTTATTGCTCACTCTACTTTAGAAAACTTACCGTTACAAATGTTCCATTATTCTGCACCATGAGGCGTCCCGACTTGCTTCTGCAGAAGTCATTAAGTTGGGCACCTGTATGATAAGTCTCGAACGGAATTATACAATGAGCGTGCATTGTCTTCCAATTCGATTCAATTATCTCGCAAAGTCCTTAAGTAGAACAAAATTAAGGAATTAGAGACAGACTGTAGTCACGTAATTCGTCCGGATCATATCTCATTATATCTACATTTCCAATAATAGTGAGAAAAAGTTGAAAAAATATATATTGCATGTTTAATAGGGTCATGTCACTATAATAGTTTATAATAGCCACCCTAACAAAACCAACCCTATCCAATGGGTAAGTCGTTTGTTGTGTTTTTCACCCAAAACCAGAAAATACCGAATTCTGTTGACTCCCACGGTACATTTAGACTCAGGCTTTTTGATAGACTTTAGTAGCATTCCATGAAATAAAAATTCAACTTTCCACCAGTGTTATGTAGTTCGGTCATACCTTCCAAAAAGTTAGACAAACATACAGGAACGTTACCAATAGCATGACGTCACAGAGCTATATGGCTGAATGATTGAACATCATTTGTAATTAATTGGCAAATCATCTATTGAAAATTGATCAGAGGATTTGGCCAAATGAATAGGAATAATCTATCGACGCAAGCCCTGTGCATCCATTGATTCAGATTATTTTGATAAACAAGACCTGTCTCTACAGAAGGTTAAACATGAAAATGTTTTTAGGCCTATATTAAATAATTTTCGATAATATAAGGGAAAGGGTTTAACTTAGTGACCGCATGCCATACCTCTAATTTTGGGCGCCGGTAACTCGTTGACAACCCAATCCCAAAATTGTAGACTTCATTTGTTATACTAAAAAAAGTTAATATATAAAAAGGCTTCTCTCCTTACCTAGACATTCGGCACTATTCAAATAGAATCCTTTCTGACATTCACATTCATATCCACCATCCTCATTCACACAATTCCGGTCTGCAGAACACGTACCGGGAAAAGCACATTCGTCTATGTCTGTATTTTGAAAATAATAAATAATGACTATTTTGACCAATGATGCAGATACAAATTTTGGTTTATTTGATCTTACCGAGAAAAAAGGCTTTTCCACCTGGTTTCAATATATTGCGCTGCGCATCCTTGTTTTTTCTTAAATACTACAATCATCATTTATCTTAATGTGTTAATTGCTTTTCGTCCAGCATTAGTATAAATGAAAGTCATTTATACAGTCGATTGTACAGCAAAATTGACTGTACGTAGATTTCATACACCTATTAAACCATATCTGTGTGATATTAATAGTATTACAATCGCATCACATGCCGAATATGGGATATTTGACAGCTAGATCAAACCAAGAGTGATTGAAATCATTTACAAACACCTCTGCTGTTTACTAATTTTGATAAACTGTATAATGCAGCATGTTAAAGTTAAGTTTGTCAACACGATGTTTTCAACTGAAATGTAAAAAACTTTAGTCCAAATTGGTTTTAAAAGAAGTTTAATTTCGTTTAATTTGTAATTTATATTCTGAATATTTTGGATTGAAGTACATTTTAAGTCAGTGGAATCTCTTCTGTAAATGGTTTCAGTGCAATTGAATTGTTACAGATGGGTTATTCTGAATATTGTGAGGCTGTTCTTTTTAATCATATACTGTGCAAATACCGGGCTCTATGATTGATTGATTGATTGTTCGGTGTTTTACGCCTCGCTCAAGATTATTTCACTTATATAGCGGCGTTGCCAGTTTTATTGTGGGAGGAAACCGGGCTCTATGCCCGGAGGAAACTCACGACCTTCCGCTGGTAACTGGCAACCATCCCACATTGGTCGTTCGAGTGAAAACCCAGTCAGAAAATTTTCCAATTTTTTTGGACTGAGTGGGATTCGAACCCGGGCTCTATGAAGTCCGTCGAACATAGGTAATTAGAAATGTACGCCTATGAATACTGGTTGAAACTGGTTCATCTTCCTTCAACACAATCAGTAAGGTCAATATAAGCAATGTAGAAATACAAACCTCTTAGACAAATTGGTTCCCAAAACCCCTCGGTGTATGGGGAAAGATCTGTAAGAGTTTTACCAATCAAGGACTTATAAGTGTCCCTTTGGTCGGCACTGCAAAAAACAAATGAGGCACTGTTGGGGTTTCACTGTAACTGGCTTTAAATACTAAGTATGTATGAAAAACAAACACAGTGTTTGCATGGTATTGACTAGTTTAAATAGTTTAGACAACACAGAATGAGTATTTGAACCAGGCGTGAAAACAGTTCATTGTCTGGGACAAAATGTAATGTTGACAAAGCTTAACGAGAGGTTACGTCTCATATTGAGGCGACAGCAACACAAGGAAACGCTATCTGGAACTTCCACCAAGCACAGCTTCCAGTCGTCTTTTCATATCCCTCACAAGACGTCGGAATTGTTCCATGGGAATCTGACACCATTCGTCATGCAATACTGTTTCCAATACATTATAAGGCATTAAGAAATGACTGTCATCGGCTAAATTCATGTCACAGGCTTTGGGGTGCGATCGTGTTCACCATGAAAATATAACCTTCAAACCCAGATCCCGTTTGAGTATTAAACGTCAAGAGCAGTTTGGTTGGATTTAGATATTGTAATGTACAATAGTTTTCATTTGGGAGTGCAACACTTTTTTAATTGTATGTATACGCCGCACTCAAGATTATTTCACTTATTTGCCTGGAGGAAACCCACGACATTCGGCGAGTACCTAACAACTCTTTCACATACGGCGATCGAGTTGAATTTTTATTTTGCCTGAGTGGGATTCAAAACGTAACAAACTGATATTATAAATTTGATATTTAATAATTCTGTATTGTAACATTTTCTTAGTCTGCTTGTACATATTCAGAAATCCGTTAACCCTGTTACGGGCTATATTGTTTTTGCTGTTGTGTTCTAATTGTCAACTTCAATTTAGCTTGAGAACCGATTTCTGGGTTCTTTATTAAATATCTTTCAAGTGTCCAAATGACAATCGAGAATCTTCATTGTATATGTAAACAAATAGTAAAATTTCACGAGCTGCCAGAAATCGCTGGCTGCTTCAAAGCTTTAAATCGTGAACAAAAATCGTGAGAATTGGTAAAAAGTTTGCCTACTAATACCCGTTTAAGTTGCATACAGACGAGCTATATTCAACTTACAATTCAATGGTCCGTCCAATCAGAGATGGTAAAGTATGTATGAAGGCTTTGATCAGTTTGTCATCAGAATTGATCCGTAAGCGTGAAGGACATAGCGTAGCAGCGTCTTGTGCCAAGCCATTATAAGAAGTCGTGCTTAATACAGGACCATAACAAAACCCATTCAGATCCTCGGAGATATAGCTCGGATCTCCACTACATGCTTCCAGGGCTTTGTAAATGATAACAAAATAAGACATTTTAATCACAGTATAACGTGGTTCTACTAAGCTTGCGTGTGATGGAGCTACCATGAGTTTGGCAATAATTCAGATACGGGTTATGACAATGTTATAATGTTATTGATCGGGACATCCCCTTTTGGCAGGTTCGAGGACAGCCGTATTTAGGTAATTCGGCTTTGACACGATATTGATTAATACGGCTGTGACAATGTTATCCGAAAATATCGTGATTAATGAACATTTTTTATTAATTGGCTATCAATGCTACTTTTCATCAAGTAATGATATATTTTTTTGTTGGTCAATAGCCAGACCTATATGTATAATCATATTTATTTCATTTTTAAATCGTTTACCTATTTTATTCCCTTCGAAACGTTAACATCCCAAGGTTCCTAAAGTAATCACTTGTTCATTCGTATGAGCCCAGTTTGTACGCATTGGCCCAGGTAAGCCCAGTATATGACCGTTTCCCTGTATTTTTAAACAATTAATAACTTATCGTACAAATTATTTTCTGATGATAAATTAATCATGTAGCGTGTTTACTAAACTTACATTTCTCCGTGTGATAAGTGAGAAGGAATTCAAAGTTGCCTATAAACACGAGATGGACGTCTACATGATTTGTCACAACATTCACTCTCGGAGGCATATCCTCTACTCTCGTGTAGCTGTTTTGCATAAGAAAACTCGTGTTCTCATTTTGTAAGGTAAGGTTAAATCCTTCAGTAAAGTTCAAGGAGAGAAAAAATAAAGAAAGCCTTTGTCCAGTTCTTGGTTTTAGCTGGAATTTTTTTTCTAATATTCTGTCAGTCTTCCGCGGCTTAGACAATTGAGGAAACTGTGGGGAGAATATAGAACCACTAGCCCCATCGTATATTTCCAAGGATGCATCTGAATATATGAAATAAAAAGTATGTTTTTCAAATCTTTTAGAAACTTTGTATGAACAAATTGTAAGACAATCAATTAAGACATCGAAATACATTTTAAATTAATTAAATATAGAAATATTTCAAAAGCAATAACATGTATATGCATAAATATTTTGTCTATGCGGCCGTTTTTCTAAATTCTAAGCTTACATCATTAAATGATATCGGAATCCCCATGTTGCTAAGATATTCCCATACACACAACAATTATTGAACCATATCGACGAAGATTCATTATTTTTTTGTACAGATTTTTCATAAATAATAAAAAAACCATTGATCTTGGACAAGGTGCAAATGGTACATATGTATCATCTTCCAAGCGCCAACTATACACAATAGTTACTACAACTGCAGCTTGACAAGAAACCATAGTTATCGAGCGAGAGTACAGTGCAGGCTTTTTGAATTTTTGAATTTATCCTTTGACTGAGTGAGTATTAAACCCACGACCCGAGCCCAACTGCAGACAATGCCGAGCAAAAAAAATTATCCTATAAAGTCCCGTGAATACTTTAATACCTTTGCAAAATTACATTCTTAATCGGAAGTATTTTCTGACTGCACGAACGGAATCAAATCCGTGTCATGTGATAGGTTGCTATAGGTTGCCGGTCTGCGGACTTCTTCCCACTTTCCAAAGGTTTGAGTCAACGCCCGAGGAACCCAATCGAGATCTCGTGCCATTCTACGAGATCTTCAACTTCCATTTTCGCGCATAGTGAACTGTAAGAATCTTACTGAGAATTTATAATGTGTATGATATTTAATTCTCTGCTCTATACTGTTCTCAAACATGTAACCCTACAATAATAACCTGTATCGCAAGGCCTTTGGGCAGAAATACTTGTTAAAAATCAAAAATATAATCGGCACTACATCAGCTCATATATACAAACAAGATGGCAGCGCCCATGGATGTCAAGGCAAAATATGATATGGACTTCAAGGTATTTTATATGTATTAGCAGAAGTCTATGAACAGGGAAGTGTGAAATGTCGCATTACCCCATATTCAGGGCACTGGCGCTTTTAGCCTGCTTATACTACATTATGTGACGTTTATGCGCGGTAGATTTTGAAATTGTCAACGGTTGCGCAATTTCAAATCAGAAAATAAATTCATTCTCCACTTACTGCATCTATCGGCAATTCCAGTAACCGCAGTTCGGAGAATGCATTGGTTTTTATAAAAGCTTTACCGAACATGCGACTCTGGAACGATTTTAGTCCAAATGGAGATATCAAACAAGTCTTCTTGTCTCATTTTCAACTTTATGAAGTTCTTCGGAAACTTTAACTTTTGCTCCATCAAGTACTGTTATCATAAATAAAATGTTCGCCATGTTTTTTCATATGCATCCCATAATAGTTCATATGAGAAAGTGAAGAAAAGCCACGCTATCTGACTAACCGAGAGAGGGCTCTGTGTATGGTGACCTCTGGGTCAAACGGCGCCAATGCCCTCAACACTATGTAATGGAACGCTTCACACTTCCACATTCATAGACTTCTGGTATTAGTAGAGTAGCAATCAATATAACAAAACAGGTTATCGGCGGCTTAAACGTTACCTACCAGAATTATATCGGATATCTCTCTACACAACCGAGTCAACTATCAGTGTCACGTGTCGTTGTTTACAATTTTAAGGACGTCGACAGCAGTGGCCTCCCTTTGTTCAAGCAACATGTCACTCAATCGTTTTAGAGTTGATATCTCAACGAATGGCAGAAGGATCAATCTCTATTTTAGATTGCCGAGGAACCATCGAATACCACTGCTGAAGTGAATGTAATACAACCTACCTTTCTCCAAAGTAAAGCTAATAGTAAACTGTGCATCGACACAACAGCTATCGGTTATCATGGTAAGCCTCATGCTTGATGACTTGAAAGAAAATCGGGAAATATTCGTATTCATTATGCTGTCCTTACATGAATTCATCCGATATCCGTTTGCGATTATTGTAATGTAATCGTAGCAAACTGTAAAGAAAAAAGGTTAATATCAATGTATTTATTGAAGAATTAGGAAGATGACTTTTCATTGTAATCATATGCATTTGGATGTGCATTTGTAGGAAAACGATATGTGCGTTTGAATGAAAAGCAAATACATATATAAAATTGAAAAGTATTTCAAACGGTTGCAGATAGATTCCTTTGATGTTTACTCATCAAGTGAGACCAATGATAAAATGGTATCATGTATATTTCCTATCAAGATATTTATGTTGGGATAATTTAGTTGTCTTTCAATAACAGTTTTACATTATTTATACACGCCCTACAAGATTCATAACGCAGGTTCTGTATAAGTACATGTGTATATATTCAAGTGTGGTAATTTAAAATTGAAATGGCCTGTCAGAATTGGTGTTCACCTTAAAAGATTTGTGAACAATGTTGAGCAATATTTCTAATTTTCCTTAAATGTGTTTCAGAGCGTTTTCTTAGCAAATCTGAACAAATGAAATATTTCCCTAGAAACAAATGCAAAGTTCAATGTTTTATTTACCGCTTTAGGATGGTTCTGAATGCTAAATGACCCAAGCTTCCAAACAGATTCATATAAAGATACAAACAAGGGAAAGCCCTGATAAAATAAATATTCATATATCCTTTAGGATAAGTCACCAAAGACAAAACAACAAAGCAGAAGTGCGAATAAAGGTTGGATAAATGTTATCAACCCAAATATCAGACACCACGACTGAATATCATCCCTATCTGACTGAATACAGATGTGATGTACAAATACCGTTTTGTGTTAGAACATTTTAATTGAAGGAACCTTGTATGACTAAGTAATTGTTTTTATTTACATTCGGATGAGTGAGCATATACTGTAATATTTGCTTCAAATATCAAGCCATCCTGGGCACGATAGGTCGTCGTTTTTCGGCTTTCATATGTTGGAACTTGTAACTGTTCTGTCAACCTTGGCCAATCTTTATAGGTCAAGTTTCTTTGATCATACAGGTCTTGAACTGTGGGATAATGAAAACATTTATCATATAAGTCGTCATTTAAAAGATTCATTAAAGTGGCATCATCTGCTAAACATACGGAGAAAATTCGTGTAAACTGAGTTAGCAAATTGTCAGTAATTTGTACCAAGCGCTACAAAATAAGAACTTTCCGCTGATACCAATCTTTGAGATATAAGCAATAAGCATATAAAAAGTAGTTTTATAAGCAACAAAACCCCAAAATGTAAAATATACATCCCGGTTACTTGAAGTTTGTCCGTAATTTGCATAAGTTACTGGCTCTATCGATATTTCTTTGAACAACGCCAATCCTTTAATTTTTCAGAACGTTCAACTTCTCTTGACAATCGGAATTCAGGTAATAAGTCCGAGCTTCTGCAGCTCGTGCCACTTAAAGTATCTCTTAGGATAGAGCTGTTTTAACTCTTGCACTTTGAAATATCAGTTTAACCAAAGAATGAACTTGAGCTGTTGGGTCTTTTTCTATTTAAAGTACCAATAACTAATTCAGTAAGACTACCAAAAGGCTTTAGGATACAATGATTTGATTTAATTTGTTATTCGTCGACATTTGCTGCTGAGTAATTCTGTCTGTAACACCCAAGTTGTGTTAATTCGCAAATGGAGAACTTTATAGTGACTCAATACCTCGACCTCTATTTTGTTATCGTCAGTAGAGAATGGAAAACATATGTACACAGTCACTAAGGGAATATAAAGAGCAAGATTAATAGATGCAAAAATCTGGAAGAAACCACATTTCCAACTGGAAGATTTAAATTATTTTTAATGCCATATTTCTCTTCTTGTAAGTTTCGATTTAAAATAATCGCCCAGCCTATGTGATTGTTTTATGGCTAATACCTTAACAATTGATGAAAAATCAATGCATTGGTCACATATATTATTTAAAGAAATACTTGCCATTAGAAGAAACATGCAAAGATTACACACATTATTAAAGACCTCTAAGAAACTTATTAAACATATATTAATTTGCAATTTATACATATTATAACTTTGCCTGTTTTTATTTATTATTACTTTTATTTATTTTAACCTTTAGGATAACTATTAAGACATTAAGTACTATACCTTGGTTTGTTTTCAAATACCTTTTGTACAAATTGTATTTATGATTTGTTATATTGTACATGTATCTTATATAATATTGTCTGTTTTCCTACCAGAGTTCTGCCTATTTGCCTTTTTGCATGTATGTTTTCTTTTCCCAAAGAAAATACTCAACGAAAAATTCCCTATCTAATTTTGACTCGAATTGGTTTGGTCTGCATAAGAAGAAACGGAAACCTCTGTCCTGCAGAAGTATGGGGAGTGTTCCATATATAGAGAAGCATTTCGTGTATATATGTAGTTGAACCGTTGAAATATTCATTCATTATGCAATTCTCCGTTTTCGGATTAACACTACTTGTGCATTATGTGACCCTCATCAAAGGTACTATTGGAGTTTTTTTCCAGCATTTATGTCTATATATTTTTTTAATCTCTTTTCTATCATAGGTAAAATCAGGTGGGGAAAAAAGCGCCGTAGAGTTACCTATCGTGTGGGACATTTCTGTTTTATATTCCACCAAAACACCGTTACGACCGCTCCAATTACCAATCTCTCCGGTTGGCTCAATACTACCACCGGCAAATGCCAGAGACACCTTTACAGACAAAGATCTATTAGTTGTCCCAACGGCATACTGTATTTGTTTACTATCTGGGGAAAAGCAAAAACTTTTGAGCAATTTCCGTGTGTCGCTGTAGAGTTCATAAACATCGATACGCTTGTCACATTGTGTATCAAACTGTTTTACTCCAGAGCGAAACTTCAATCGAAGACGGTTTAAGTCCTCAACTAAATGGATTGTATACACACAGTCATTAGTCCGGTTATCGGACCTGAGCAAAGACGGATTCGATTGTGTCGGAATAGGAATAAGAACATTTCCTTCCAACGATTTTACGTCACATTGGCAACCTGAAAAGAAACCAAGATACGAAATGAGCTAAGTTGAAATACAAAATACAAGATGGTGTAATATTCTTGAACGATTCATAGAACCTCAGTGGTCCAGAGGGTTAGAGTGATCATCCCTCAGTCCCACACAACCTTCCATCGATGTGGCGCGGGTCCGAATCCCACTCAGACCAAAGAGAAATAATCTTGAGTGCAACGTAAAACATCAATCAATCGATTATATCGATGGTTTGAGTTTCACATGATCATGTAACAACATATCCTTTCGTACAAATTTCGACTTGTTTTAATGGTTCCAACAGCATGCATATTCTGCGATGCCATTTATCTCATCCTCAGGCGCCCACGGTTACAATCTAAACAAACTCGTATTAAACAAACTCGCTGAGACTAATGCTGGTTGTCCAAGGATGCATTCACCACACCTGGATTACTCTGACTAAAATGCATTACACGTTCATATAACAAGTTCGTGCCTTTGAAAATGACTATTCGTTTCTGTCATTACATATTAAACAAATTCAGTTTTACGTACCACATTCATTCAAAGTAATAATCACAGATTCAAAAGCGTGAATGTTCTGTAATGTTATGTCAAAATCATTGCCTGCAAATGCGACATCGTTGGCTGTTGAATAGTTGTTACCTGAAACAGAAAGAAAAACACACAAGTGTATATCATGACTTACTTGTTTAGTTTATAAAAGGCTCTTTGGCCATTATCATTTTATCCCCTTCCTAGTTTTAAATTGAAATAATGAAATAGTGAAAAACAATGGCCTTTCCTAGGGACAAAAATTCATCATTATGTACACGTAGTTGAAACAGCTCTTTGATTTGGTTTACTATTTCAACCTTTTAAAGCATAAATGTAGACTGAATGTAATCGATTTTGTACAAATTCCACGTAACATTGGAGGACTGTAACGGAAAATAGTCCAACTAAAGTACTTGCGCCCTTCCCCACGTTAACTCCCTCCCAAAATAAAATAAACAGGCATTCTGAGTCCCTTACCTGAAGTGAAATACATACTTTTTTTCTAATTCTCGCGGAAAGTTCGATTTCTGTTATTAAAATTGTTATTTTTGTAAAAATTGATTGAGCGGAAGATAATGGTTCGTAACACCTACATCATGGCAGCCAAATGTAAAATTTAAGCTCATTCCCTGGACGCGTTGAGAAAACAGTCCGAAAGCTGTAATTTCTATTTAATTCAAAGGCCGTTATTTCAGTGAAAGTAAGTGGAAACAAGGGCGTAGACAAGTTTCGGAATTTGGGGGGGGGGGCTGAACTACTATCCCAGCTCAATACGCGAGGGTCCAGGGGCCGCCAAGGCCCCGGAAGCTCCGCTCTCCAAGATCGTCAGAGGGGCGTTCTGGGCTAATAACAGGGCATAAATATGAGGATCAACCTATTTATCAAACGGAAGGATTTTCCTGGTGTTTTTGTCATTTTCCAGGGTTATTCGGTCATTTTTCTGATTCTGTTGGCCTATGATGTCGAAAGCTATGTATATACCACGATACATTCCTTACTTCTTTGGATTATGTATCTAAGGAAACTCTCCCTGGATGGCGACTGCCTACATGAATGATGGATCAGAAGACGTGTCCTCACAATGTGATTAGGCCTACAGCGAACATGTTTATTGCAAAAAAAAAATAGTGGCGTCTTTTAAACCAGATGGAACCATGTAAGAAAATCCGCACAGATTCCACTTGAAGGGTGCGATGTTTATCTCAAATTTATTGACAAATGATCAGGCCGATCGTTTATTTAATACTGAATAATTTAGACTTTCTTACAAGTCCTCTCTATAATAATGCTGAGAGCATTTCTCGAGGTCTTGAATTGATGGTAAAATCACCGTCGAGCTATATGAACGTCGTACTCCTTGAAAAGCCTCTACTGGACTCATTAGACTTTTCATCGAAACGTTCTTTTATGGCAACGGATGCAATGAACTATATGCGTGGAAGGGAGATCACGTGATGTTTGATTTGTTGCGAGCGCCACCATTATTATGAGATGGCGCTACTGATCTGACGTTACAGAGGAAGCGAAAGAGAACGACGTCACTAGCCCTGACACGACGACTCCTTTATTAACGTCATAACACGATGACATCTCAGTCTTGTGACGTCACTTTGACCGTTCATTCGTGATGTCATAAATTTGTAGAAAAACGTTTTGTGGCTTTTCTACAAACATCATCCCATAGTTATGACGGCGATATTAGCAAGCCAGATCCAATCTAACCAATGTGACGTGACCATTCCAGGCATATAGTTCATTGAACGGATGTCGACAAACTGGAAAGATTGTTGCAACCTAAGGTCGAGTTCGATTATGCGTTCGGCGTACGCGGAAGACGGGAAACTGTAAATGGAACGACTTTCTTCGGTGGGATATTTGTGTATCACGTGACCGATTTATCCGCGCCACGTAATCCCCAAGTAGCCAGGGTGCACTCGGATTTCAAGATGGCGTCCATGTTATTCATATGCAGATAAACAAGTAGTCATGGCAACCATGACGTTTCTTACTTCCGTTAGTGCCTGCACGTTCGATTTTAACACTGAAGACCAAACTGATTCTGCTTACGTCAGATATTAATCTCGGCGTACGCCGAACACATAATCGAACTCGACCTAAGAAAGTAATTGTGACGTTGTGTTTAAGCCTGCATTTACCACGTGTTCTCGGACATAATAGAGCCTAGTCCAGCAACGAAACCGTTGAAGGACGTTGCCAATGAATTTGTCTCCCGGAGCCACGGCAGGCTGAACATGTTTGGGAGATTCAAGTGATTCGAGATTCGACCAATATACCCAGGCAATCAACATTTTCACTATGATTGTGACTATTACAAATAATGTTGTGTCATAACTTTGTGCTCTTGGTGTTTCCTTTTTTTCTGCCTTTTCCTTGTCTTTTTTTTTTTGTGCCAATATTTGGGGGGGGCTGAAGCCCCCCAAGTCCCCCCCCCCCTTGTCTACGCCTATGGGAAATGAATTAAATATTAGCTTGATCAGTAACTCCTCATAGTTGACTGGATAACTATAATCTCTGTGAGAAAGTCCCAGAGCCCTAATTTCAGTATAAATAAATAAAGTAGAACTAAACATAACGTTGATCTGTAACTCATCATCGAAATCCCAATATAAAATCGTATCACAACATCCTTGAGCATTTAATTGATTGATTGATTGTTTAGTGTTTTACGCCGCGCTCAAGATTATTTCACTTATATGGCGGCGTTGCCGGTTTTATTGTGGGAGGAAACCAGGCTCAGTGCCCGGAGGAAACCCACGACCTTCCGCTGGTAACTGGCAACCATCCCACATAGGTCGTTCGAGTGAAAACCAAGTCAGAAAATTTTCCAATTTTTGGACTGAGTGGGATTCGAACCCGCGACCCATCTTGGGCATTTAAAACTGTCCGCAAAATTGAAATTTCTATAAAATCCAAAAGGCCACAACTTTCCAACAAATAAGCGAAACGGAACGAAACGTGAACTTGACAAGTAACTCATCGTGATAGATTTAAATAGGAAAATTTGAGCATATCTCTAAGCATTTAGAATTATATCATCAACATGCAGCGTCTCAGTCTGTTCCTCTTCGAATATTTTTTTGCTAAAATCGTATAAACAATAAACTATTGGTTCTAAACATAAACCATAGTTAACACACCAGTCAAAAGCTCCATGTGATATTATTTGTTATCACACGAATACTAAGTGATTTACCGTTAACGAAGTACATGTAGTTTCTTGTGTGTCTACTTTTTTCTATTACAACTGTGGCAGACGATTGGACACGCCAGAAGCAATCCTGGAAGTCTAGAGATGGCATCTTTACAACTGTAAACCCGCAATCTCTTGACAAAATACGCCCTGTGCATTCGAGCCTTTCTACAGAACACCCTTCTGTAAAAAAAAAAACATTGTTTTTTTTTCTTTTATAAAATTGGCCACAATCCTCTAAATATGTATATAAATAGTAACTTACATGTGATAGAAGCTTACATGTTACACGTGACAGAAGAACTAGTAGATTGTTTATGAATGAGCAATATCTTAGCCCCAGAGACTGACAGACCACATGGTCATATACTCTCCCAGAAAAGAAACGCAACATCCAATTTTTGTTCTTCAAAATAGGAATTTTCGACATCATTTTTAATACAGAAACAAGCATCACATTACACTGAAATTTGGCAGACTGGTTGTTCAGACTTTAAAGTTCATTCACATGTAAAAATTTATCGCATTAAGTCGACATGAACGATCTTAAGATTCAGTCGCAGACAATCGGATCGGATCTTAACTCGACCTGAACAAGGCTTTAGTGTTAAAAATTGTCACGGGTACAAAAAGGTGAACGAATAACAATAAATCAAGAAGTTGTTATCCGCAGGTAAATGTTCCCCGTATCGATTACATGTATATAATTCCCGAAAGTTTCATATATGATCAGGTACATATACATGATAGATACACATCAGAATTCAAAAAGCTTAACAGCAGTTATCATTTCTTCTCAAAAGTCTCATTATAAAAGCTTAATAACCATAAACAATAGCATTTATTCTCACATAATGTTTAACCATCTTTCTAGTATTCGTCTCTGTGTATTCTAATTCATCTTGAGTGTCTGACGTGTTACCTTCATAATTATCTAGACACAAAGAAAAAAGTTAAGCACCCCCCTAGAAAGTCTGCACCGACCGGTAAAATCTTTGGTGTACGGAGATTGTGGCAAACTGATGTTGATCATAAAGGACAACAATCTGGCGATAAGAAATCACCATTAAGGCCAATAAGCTATACAATTTATTCAGGATACCGTTAGCCAAATCAGAAGTGTATTTTAACCAAATAAAAAGATTCTCGTACGTATGAAACTTCAGAGTCCATCTGGCTTCACAGGGCGAACATATTAAAGCAAAAATCTCACTTTGAGTTTGTAGAACACATCCCTAGAGCAGAAGGTCAATAGCGAGTATAGCCTCCATTAATCCGAATTAGAGCTTCCAACCTGCGTCTCATCCCTCTAGTGAGACGTCACATCTGTTGAAGGGCTAACTGCCGCCAATACCGATGTAATGCGGCTTCCAATTCCTGAATCCATGTACACAGGTCTTGAGCCGAATGGATGGTTCTCAAAATGAGGCACGACCGACCAATGGATTATTCGCCAGTTCCTCAAATTCCAACCTCGTCGTTCTAAACGCCAAGCCAAACGTATCCGTTGATGGCGATCTGTCAATAGGGGACGTTTGACGACTCTCTTTGTCCTCAGGCATGCAGCTTTCAATCGGTTTTCATGGTTCTTGTGCACAGACGTCGGTTGGATAGCCATCGCCGTTTCAAAGATGGACTTTTTGCAAATGGATGACGTCGTACTAGTCGGATCGGTGCCCTATCTTCACGTTGTGATGTTACAGGTGGTCGACCCGAGCGTTGTCGCTCCTTCACAGCACCAGTTTCATTGGGTTTTCTCACCAATCTGCTTATCACTCTATAATGGTAGCCTAATTGACGCCCGATAGCTTTGTCTCTGCGGAGTACATACCGACAATTTGCCATTTGATATCCTCCTTCGTGCCATGTTCACAGAAGATGAGTCCACGTTGTATAAAACCGGCCTTAAGTACAAAACATTTGAGGGGAAGCATACTGAATTTGCGTAATTGCACGAAAAAAAAATCATGTCGCATAACATGCATTGCCACACATGAACACATGAATTGCCACAATCATTCTTATCATCATCATAACTGGCATTACAGTTAACATTAATGCAGCGTCATAATAATTAATTTTAGCATGGCGTGCTTAACCCTTTTTTTCTTGTGTATAGCATTAGTCCATTCTTGAGCTTCAGATTAACATATTTATGCTACATATTTACCTAGGTCAAATCCCACAGAAAAGGTGAATGATCCTCGCAATCTTCCATCCGCGACAGAAAATACTCTTCCGGGATTAAACGATGAATTTTTGTAATTTGTGCTGTTGTATCTGAGAATGTTGGGTTCCAATTCACTGGGAACATATTTGATTGGAGTCTTCCCTTTTAAAGCGATAAAACCTGTCAAAACATTTAAAAGAATACTGTTAGCTGGGTTGAGCCATAAGAGCCATTAAACATGTTGCACAATATGGTTGGAGCTTTTAAATTCTTAGCTGATTGATTGGACACGTTTTTCCAAGTATCTGTACACCTTTGATAGGCAGGTCGAGTCACAAGTATCTGTACACCTTTGATAGGCAGCAGATCGAGTCACAAGTATCTGTACACCTTTGATAGGCAGGTAGAGTCACAAGTATCTGTACATCTTTGATAATCAGCAGGTCGAGTCACAAGTATCTGTACATCTATAATTAATAATTAAACGAGACTTACATGTAAGTTGAAGTTTGATTGTAATTCTACCGTGTCATAGGTCAGGAACAGAGGAATTACGTGAGATTGCGCTATAGAACATTCACATCAGTTTTCAAAGTCCAGTTAAAAGTGCAGGATTTAGATGCGGAAAAAGAGCACCAATTTTCTTAGAAAAAGACCTGCCATTCATGTATTTTAAACTTATAATATAAGAGCCTTGAAAAGAAAAAATGAGTTGGCTTCTCAGAACTTATCCGAATCTAAGTCCGGAACTGCTGAGTGGACACAATGGAACAGAGGAACACGTTGAGGTGGGTTAATTGCCTATTGAAAAAAGGGTTAGGGCACGTAATTCCTCTGTTCCTGACCTATGACACGGTAGAATTACAATCAAACTTCAACTTACATGTAAGTCTCGTTTAATTATTAATTCTACCTCGTCATAGGTCTACGTCACATCAGAATCACGTGAGACTTTAAAGCTGTGTTCACGAAGCACAAGAAGAACAAATCAAGTATTCATTATACATGTTTATTGTTAACAATCCATGCAAGTCCAAGAAAAGGAAGTGTAAGTTTATCAATCGGTTGTAACCGAGGCATTTAACACGGACTCCCCATAGTTAGGCTGGCTTTCACCTTCAACTCCTTTATTATAGAATTTAGCAAAAGTACACTCTGATTGCCAACCAGCAGTGGTTAAGATTACATTTATAGGAACTGAATTAGTATATGCCTTGGAAACAGAGGCTGCTATAGTACTGTGAGGCTGAAATATATCACAGTTAATACCAGCCTGAGTCAAAATAAGTTTAATCCATCTGGCTACAGTTTCTCTGCTCACTGGCTTGTGAGGCTTCTGATAGCTAATAAGTAAAAGGGAATTGGTTCCCCTCAAAGAAGTTGTCCTCTTTAAATATTCTTGAAGGTGAGTGATAACACAAATTGACCTATCTGGTCTATATTCTAACAAAACAATAGGTTTTTGGTGCCGGCCCGGCCCACTGGATTTTAATAGAGTAGTGAAATAAAAAACACATTTGGATTCAGTGATTTCCATATTATCAAGGTTAAATAGCTGAAGAGTCTGGGAACGTTGGGCTGTTAATAAAGACAATAGCATTGTGAGTTTTAAAGTCAATTCTTTAAGTGTCAGTTTCTCCAAAGGAAATAGCGAGCGTAAATATGTAAAAACTTTACTCACATCCCAAGTGGTTGTATAACGTGGAAGACTAGGTTTCTTCTCAAAAACACCTTTCATTAATCTTTTCACGAGAGGATGAGTCCCAAAATATGCATCATTCGGCAAAATCAAAGCAGCTGACATCGCAGATCTGGCTGTGTTTATGGAGCTATAACCCAATCCATCTGATGAGAGTTTAGCCAAAAAATTCACTGCTTCAAACAAAGGTGGCGAAATTGGATTAATTCCACGATTTGAACAAAACTGTTGCCATCTGAGTAAGTAGGAGCTATATTGCTTTTTTGTGGAAGGTCGCCATGAAGACATGATGATTTCAATAGCGTACGGCGAAATTCCTGTATTCGAGACGCTTTGCCTGATAAGTGACATACCATCAGAGTCAGTGTTTTCTGCAGTGGATGAGTTAGTGTAGGGTCTACTGGCGAAGAAAGGGTTGTCTCCCTTTTCGGTAACAACACTGGGTGGTCGATGAGCATCTGCAGCAGTTTGGGGTACCAGGGCTGGGTCGGCCACTGCGGAACTACCACAACACCAGTTCCTTCTTCCTGGTTTATTTTCACCAGCAATCTACTAATCAAACAAAAAGGAGGGAAAGCGTAAAAGTTATATTTTCTGCATGATAGTGAAAATGCATTTACAGCAAAGGCATCGGGATCAGGCCTATAGGAAACGTACTTTGGAAATTGGTTATTCAATCTGGATGCGAACAAGTCAATTTCGGGAGAAAACTCCAAAAGAACCAAAGTCTGTGACAACATAGTACTATTTAATTTCCACTCAATGTTTTTGTTATGGGTTCTAGATTCTCTATCCGCCGCTACATTTTTAGCGCCCGGAATAAATTCACAACTCAGATTAATATTATGTTGGATGCACCAATTAAATATTTCCAGACAAATTGCATTGCATGTGGGCGAGTGACATGTGCCCATATTGTTTATTGTTGCAACAGCAGTGGTATTGTCTACCATTAGCCTTACGTGTAAGTTGGTCAACAGATAAGTGAAGCTCTTTAATGCCATGTAAATAGCCAACAGTTCCAAGTAGTTGATGTGATTTGCAGCTTCATCACTGGTCCACTGTCCACCAGTAGTATTTGTACCAATTGCTGCCCCCCATCCAGTTTTTGAAGAGTCAGTATATAGATTAGTATCAGGAGGATTGGTTTGTAGGGATTTATATGCGGTATCAATATTATCATACCACCATTTTAGATCAGTCTTAGCTTTATCGGAAATTGACATATATAGGTCATAATTCCATCCGTTTGTTTTGAGATTGGTTGTTTTATCATGTTCCAAAAATCGATAGTGTAAAGGGCCATAGTTAACGGCTGGAAAACTCGAGACTAGCAAGCCAATGACTTTGGCAATTTCTCTGATGGTTACCCAGGAAGAGTTTAATAATTTTTGACATTCTTGTTTTAAATGTTGACTTTTATCTTGAGTGAGTTTTACTGTCATGTTTTCAGAGTTTAGAACAAACCCAAGGTATACCAGAGATTGGGAGGGTAAAAATACAGATTTTTCTGGGTGGATTACAAACCCCAGCTTATGGAGAAGGTCTGCGGTTATTTTTACATTTTCTACACATTCTGAGTATGAAGAGCCCAGTAACAGTGTATCGTCAATATACCCTTTTGATAAATAACCTTTTGCACGTAAAGTAGCAAAGACTGGTTTTAAAAGTTTTGTAAATAAACGTGGACAGGACGCAAGTCCGTTTGGGAAGCACGTGTATTGATATAGTACTCCATTCCACGTGAATCGCAGGTATTTCCTATATTCTGAGGCAATGCTAACTGAATAGTATGCATCTTTGAGGTCAATAGAGGCCATAAAACACCCAGGCGTCATAAGACCAATGGCAGATTGAAGCGTGTCCATCTTAAAATGGTGATATTCAACAAATGTATTCAAACATTTCAGATTTAGAATTAGTCGCAAGGAGCCGTCTTTTTTGGGTTTGGTAAAAATCGGCGAAATAAACTCACTTGGTTCATGTTGGCAGATTTCAAGCACTCCTTTTAAACACAGTTTTTGGATTTCCCTGTGGATGTGATCACGATTTAAATGATACTCTGTAAATTTTGGAGAGATTGGTTGGTAAGGCACAGCGTTAAATTCAATGCCAGCCCCGTTAACCAAACCAATAATTGTCCTGTCTGATGTTATTTTACACCATTCATCGACAAATTTCTTTATCCTCCCAGCTTTAAAGGATTTTGTTTCGTTTAAGCAATGAGTCAAAATGCTTTCAGGAAAAGTGTAAAGCAAACTTACCCTTAAATTGGGTATACTGCCATTAGAGTTTATTTCCTGTCTGATCTCTTCCTGTTGTAATTGTGGGTCCTCTTGCCTAAAAAAGGCTTCCTGTTTTGGTATTGAGTGGACCTGTTACCGGCGTAGCCTTTCGCTTTCCACGGTACGTCTTTTCGAGCCTTGTAACCCACTGCAGAATGGCCAATTTGATCTGCTTCTTTGGCTTCTTTTAAAACCTGGTTTAGATTATCACCGAACAGCCAGTCTGTTACTGGGACATCCTGGGTACAGATACCTGCATATTCTCGTCCAAGTGATGGTTTAATATTGTCCCTTCGTTTTGAAGATATCTCATATGAAGCATGTCCAAGTAAGGCTAAAGCGTCAGTGGCTTTGGGTATGATGGTAGCAAAATCAAGGCCTGCCTCGCCATTTTTAATCTGAAGTAACTGATCAGTTAACTGTGCGATAGCGACAGAGGCTTTCAAAATTGTTTTTTGAAGATTAGCTTGACGCAGGTCTGAGCGCTTTGCCAAAGATGGTAATTTTCTCCATAATGGAGGGTTTACCCTTGGAACGGACATCTTAACACAGTTTTCGGGTGTATTGTATTTCGTTAGTTTAGCTTTAAGCTTTTCATCAGAGAGTTTTTTAGACCACCTACTCTCAATTATTCCAGCCAGTTTGGCGTCTATTTTAACACCCTTTTCTTCTTCGTCACCAAGATCTTGCTGTATCTGACTAAGCAAGTCGTTATCATTCTCGTTAGAGATGGAGGTGACAGGTATAGTTTGGGAACATAAGTCAATACTAGAGTCACTGTCGGTTCCACCTTCACCGTTCGATACGGAAGGGCTAATGTCATGCTTATAATTAGCTTCTGAGCGAGCTTTTTTAGTGAGAGGTTCTCTATCAGAAATACTGGGTGACATTTTAGACCAAGCCTCTCCCATTTTAGAGACAGAGGCTGCCAACATCGAAAGGCTTTCTTGTTGGGCTTTTCTATCAGATGCTAATACGGACAACATCTCTTTAAATAGTTTATCAGGGTTACCTTTTGTTTCAGGTTGAGTACTAAGGATCATATCGTCCTGTTGGTCAAGGCAGAGCGTGTCATTTTCTGTTAAAGAATTTGCCCGATTAGGTAACTTTTGAGAAAACTCGGGGTCCATTTCTCTAAATGAGTTACAGTTCAGCTAGGTTAGCTTCTAATTCAACAAGTATATATGGTAAAAAACCCTGTGAGTTATGATAGGTGTGTTGTAGTCCAGGTGAGGCTAACGGTGTTGCCACGTGTTGTTTCTACAGTAGGGTCTACTGTAAAGAAACCGGTCGAACAACTACCTGTGGTCAGTTGTTAAAGAGTGACCGCTCAATGTGAAATCGTTCAGCACACTGATGTGAATGTTCTATAGCGCAATCTCACGTGATTCTGATGTGACGTAGACCTATGACGAGGTAGAATAGGCAGCAGGTCGAGTCACAAGTATTGTACACCTCTGATAGGCAGCAGGTCGAGTCACGAGTATCTATACACCTTTAATAGGCAGCAGGTCGAGTCACAAGTATCTGTACATCTTTAATAGTCAGCAGGTCGAGTCACAAGTATCTGTACATCTTTAATAGGCAGCAGGTCGAGTCACGAGTATCTGTACACCTTTAATAGGCAGGTAGAGTCACGAGTATCTGTACATCTTTAATAGTCAGCAGGTCGAGTCACAAGTATCTGTACATCTTTGATAGGCAGGTAGAGTCACGAGTATCTGTACATCTTTAATAGGCAGGTCTTGTCACACGTATCTGTACACTTTTGATAGGCAGGTCGAGTCACAAGTATCTGTACACCTTTGATAGGCAGGTAGAGTCACGAGTATCTGTACATCTTAAATAGGCAGCAGGTCGAGTCACAAGTATCTGTACATAGTTGATAGGCAGCAGGTCGAGTCACAAGTATCTGTACACCCTTAATAGGCAGCAGGTCGAGTCACAAGTATCTGTACATATTTGATAGTCAGCAGCTCGAGTCACAAGTATCTGTACATCTTTAATAGGCAGCAGCTCGAGTCACGAGTATCTGTACATCTTTCATGGGTAGGTCGAGTCACAAGTATCTGTACATATTTGATAGTCAGCAGGTCGAGTCACAAGTATCTGTACACCTTTGATAGGCAGGTAGAGTCACAATAATCTGTACATCTTTAATAGGCAGGTCTAGTCACAAGTATCTGTACATATTTGATAGTCAGCAGCTCGAGTCACAAGTATCTGTACATCTTTAATAGGCAGCAGCTCGAGTCACAAGTATCTGTACATCTTTCATGGGTAGGTCGAGTCATAAGTATCTGTACATATTTGATAGTCAGCAGGTCGAGTCACAAGTATCTGTACACCTTTGATAGGCAGGTAGAGTCACAATAATCTGTACATCTTTAATAGGCAGGTCTAGTCACAAGTATCTGTACATCTTTGATAGGCACGTCGAGTCACGAGTATCTGTACACCTTTGATAGGCAGGTCTAGTCACAAGTATCTGTACACCTTTGATAGGCAGGTCTAGTCACAAGTATCTGTACATATTTAATAGACAGGTCAAGTCAATCAGCAGGTATCAGTACATGCACAGTGCTGATGGTACACAGGGAAATACCTTAGATAACGAACAACATGAGCTACGGGGATGAATAACCAAATGAAGGATTGATCCCACCTTAGTAGTCATTCTTAAACTTGAAGAATGAATACTTATATAGGACCTGGTCAAAAATACTTTAGTTCTATTCTATAACATGGGTTTTATCAATACTGTCAGCTGAAGATATGTGCTCCTTGGATATGCTGAGCACACGCATTTGCTAAGTTATGTCCCACGACTAGCAGACTAACAACACCATGATAAAAACGTACCTAAGCAGTATCCCGCGAGAACAGAAATCCTTTGCTTGGGAGTCAGCTCAATCACGGTTGGTGGATCTCTAGTAAACAGCTTGTAGTTCGGTTTGAATACTTCCCTTAACTCGTACATGATCACCTCGCTGTCTTTAGATGTGTTTTTAGGTTCAAATACACCAAACTTCAAATTCTTCAAAGATTCCAGCGGTGCAGTCAAATCTGGGCTGAAGATCCATTTTGTAATAACTGAATCCATTGGTACCCTGTTTTAAGAAAAACATGGACATTTGCATTTCCACCGTCTTGCATACATCACAAAACTATCTTGACCATGTAGTGAACATGTATTTGAACACCTAACAGTGACCATAAATTACAAGATAGAATGGTCTGTATTTTTTATTTGATTTCTTCCCTAGAACGAAACGCAATTGACAAAAATGCGTAAATATATATATACAAGTTGTCTGGGAGGGGGGCTTGCCTCATCGGGCAGGGGTCGAATCCAACAACGGCTCTATCTGTTTCGTATGAAACTTTGATTATATGATGCAAATTATCTTGAACAATTGTAGAATTTTTTTCTACCGATTTTAAGTGATACCCTTACTGGGAATAGAGCCAGTGTCCCAGAGAAACGTAGCTTTTCCCAGCAATACAAATTAACTGGGATACAGTTTGTGATTCTATATAAAATAAATATTAGATATATATGCATATGCAATAACTGATTTAAAGGAGATATGAACAAGATTTAAAGCTGGTTTGTACTTGTTTATTGACTAAATATATATTTGAAAATTATCAGTTGAAACGAAACAACCTTCGCGTTAGTTCCCTGGTAGTCAAAAAACGAACGGGGAGGAAATATGCATATTTTCCGTATTTTTCGTAACTGCTCGGAAAAATGACGTCATACACGACCTTCGATGTGTACAAACTGCCACGAAGACGTACTGAGACAACAGAAATCGTTTATTACGTCATCGCTTTGAGGGTACGTACACAACGGAGGTCGTGTTTGACGTCATAAGTCTCTGAGATAATTAACTTTCGTAAGCATTGTAGATCGGTAAACGTAGCTTGAATTTTGTATGTGCTGCGACCGAAATTTAATTTTCTTTTTTGGTCAGACTTTTAAAGTACATGTTCTACAACACACCCAACGCAAATTAGAGAATATTTCCAAAAGCTGTTCATAAATCCTTTAAAGGGTTTTTTCTTTCAAAAATTGACGTTGTTCGCGGGAAAATGTATCCAATATCCCGTAATCACTTGTGTGTTACTTGAAACTGAATGTCCATTATTCATAAAACCCTTGGTCAGAGATTCCAGTCTAGGCATAGTATACGAGTTATAAAGAATCAAAATATATAACCTTTGGAAACAATATCGGTATTCAGCAGTAGTTTGCAGTCCGTGTAAATGAAGGTGACTTTCCGAAGCTCTTGATCCTTTTAAATTCGCATATACTAAACTTTGATTTAATTTATAATGATTTTTTTTATCATTTGATTTAGCTAAGCAAGTCTTTATCTATGTAAATCTAACTTCCTCGTTGCCTACCTAATTTTGGGATCGATGAATACTTCCCAATCATCCTTTACTTCAGCCCCTCCGATACCGTGCGGATACCTGACCTCATATCCCAACAATTCTATTCTGGCTGAAAACAGACAAAATAAATATGCAAGAAAACGTAAAATTCTTAAAGGCAAAATCGCCGCTGAAGTATATAATACTGTTTACATTAAATACAACGTTATATGTATTTTCACAGGCAGAGGTACTTGGGGCATTTGCATTTTTGCTCAAATTTGAAAGTATTATATCCTGTTTTATTTCTAAATGAAAATTTTATTTATTAGGTGCCCACAATGTTGGCAACTCTGAGGCTTAAACGTCATAATAAATTGAACCATCTAGTCAAGCTAAGAAGAAAGGAGTGGATCATTGAACGGAAGTTATCTGAGAAATACAGAAGAAAGAGTTGTTTTCGGGATACAAAAAAAACAATCGATAAATTTGAGATTATTAACACAAAAGATACCTGAAATGAGTGTAATCCAACACTGAAGTCACCCGGCTTAATAGGTATGCTTTTACAACATCATTTAGGAATCATAATTAAGCACCAATTATCTGCCCCGTGTGTGGATATAGTTGCTTTACCTTCGCCTATGTCAGAAAGAACTCGTCGACTTTTGACAAGACGACTTGAATATGCATGTGATGTAAAATGATGGGTACGTCTTCCAGCAGGGATTCTGATTGGTTTTAATGACCCTATTACACAAATACGTACACAACGTGTTTGTTTTAAAAACCGACGTCGGTTTAACCTTCGATGGTTTTGAAAAACTTGTACATTGACTCTCCACGTTTTGATGTTTGCATGCTTTTTAGAATGGAAAGGCGGGCCGAAACCCTAGAGTGACGTTCCTGATTTGCAGCAACTGCTAAGACTCGTAATTCATTCAATGCAGCAGAAGCAACACACCGCATTGAGCTATGATACTGGGCGCGCGTAAGTGACGTGGTTTTGTTTCCGTGATGTCACGTTCCAACACTCCTCGGATGTGACTCACTACATATAAAGGTACAAATTAAAATAGAGACTGATATTACCTGATTTCTGATCATTCCTTAGGGATACAGAAACTAAATTTGTTGATTACTATCTTGCGTCAGTCAGGTGAAGTCATTACTGTTGGTATACGTAGGTGGAGCTACTTTCAGATGCATGTGACATTGATAACATTCAACTGTATAGAGACAAATCTGGTAATACGTGTATATTATGATACGTTTTGTTTTATTATTTTCACTGTCCCAAAATATATGATGATTACCTGAATACACATCTAAAGTGTATATTGCTAACGAATCTAGACTAGCACGGTTGCATGAGGAAACTTGATTGTGTCTTTTAGTAGGGATGTTTAGTCCAATTTTAAATCTTTTTAAAAAAAGGTAAAGAATTTTTTAAGTTTAAGCTAAACACTTTCTTTTAAATCGTTCCAACCTATACCAGGACACTTGTAAAATCAATCTGCAACTTTGACCTTTACCAGCAGTTCGCATATCATATACGATAGCTGCTGCCATTGCCAGATTTCAAGTGTAGGCAGCCAATCAATTCTAAAATTTTGGATTTGTGTTACGTCACATCATAAATTCAAAGGGCTTTCAGTGAGATGCGCAATGAGGGGACAAGTAAGGTACACTCTACATCCCTAGAGTAAAACAGTATTTTACCAGTAGGTGGCTCTTTAATGGTCTGGTACCCTGCCCCTAAACTCGTACAGGATAGCTCGTTATTAATAACGAGCTATCCTGTACGAGTTTAGGGGCAGGGTACCAGACTAGCTCTTTAAGGCCTACAGTCCCGATGCCATTGTGTTCTGCCATTGTGTTCTCCTCGGGTGGAAGAAGAGTCATGCTGTAGTGAGTTGTATAAGCGTAACTAATATTTATTCATAAATATAAGCGCCGACCGTCTAAAGTTTATTTTTACACTATAGAATCATGACAAAAATAACACAAAAAAGCCATAAGACGACGAAACCATCCGCCCGTATGCACGTCCGTTCTGTTAGAAAATCCCGTCTTGCTAAAACTAAAGCCCCTTTCACAATTGAGATACGGCGGGTTTACGACTCTTGCGGTCATGAATTTTGGCCTTCCGTACGATGGACCGCAGCCTTCCTTGCGGGCAACCGCACCTTACCGCGAAGAATTTTTGTGCCGCAAGAGCCGCAGAAAAGTTTGGTGTGCACATGGAATCCAATTTTCGGCCGTGCGAATTTTCTTATTACCTCTGATCCCTGCGGGCGCTAGTATGTTCACCGTAAACCGTTGTATCTTGACGCGCGGTTGTTGCACGATTTTTTTGTATCGTAAGATGCTCCGTACGGTGAAATTTCTTGTTCCGCCAACCTTGCGGCAGTCGTAAACCGTTGAACGATTCGCCGTCTCGGTCTTGCGCCGCCTTGCTTTCACCGTGCAAAAAATACCCTCAGGTGTGCTTTTTGTAACGGTTTTTTTTATCTCTGCGCCTATTTATACCGCAATTACGCCTGCGGAGCCCAAAATCGCCGCACGATTTGACAAAACGCCGTAAGGCGCCCGCTCATTGGTGCGCGGCGAAAAACAATGACGCACGATGCATCTTGCGGCACGCCGCACGTTCCAACCAATCACGTAGCACCTCCACGCAACTGTCTCACGGATCACGTGCGCTAGACGTGCGTTGCTTGCGTCACTCTGCGCGGTTCGCCGCAAGAGATTCGTGGATTAAAACGTGCGGAAACCTTGCCACGCCCTTACGATGCCCCGGCCAATCGTAAAATGAATTATTTTCTTGCGGTAATTTTTCCGATTCTGCTGCGGCCCGAAAAATTTTATCTCCACCGTGCGATCAATTTCAGTATTTTGACCGTGCGGCGAAAATCTCAATTGTGAAAGCCCCTTAAATGCGAACAAACCAACTGCAGGGGAGTTCAAATTTGTATTAAACTCTTCATAAAATCAGGAAAAAGAAGATTACCGGTGATCATCCCAACACCTTCCCAATAAGTGCACGACAGTATTAAAAACGCGAATTTTATATCTGTAATTGGCTTAAGACGCACAGTGTCCTTTATCTTCTAGGAGTATGAAAATAATGATCACAACTTACGTTCTGAGGAAGCAATGAACGACAAATGTCCAGTTGTAGTTCTACACGGTACACTCAACAGAAGTAGCATATCTGATGTCCGGCTATAAATAGGCTGAAGGGATGAAACAAAGCTCAAGGAATTTAGGATCAAAGTTCAAGATTTATGGTATATAATGAATTGACACGATGAGAAAATATAAATCAGGTTCTTTTTTTAAGAGTAACCAAATTGAAGTAGAATTTAACTGAGGATGGTTCGAGAGATGATAAGATTGAATTTATACTTCGGGAACGGGGGCATTTTCAATGCGAGTGAGTGATAGAAGCTTTAAAGCCTTCAATATTTTCACAGATATATATTACGTGTATTTCCTTTATTGACCTCCCTGGAGTTTTCTCTCGTTCTATTTTATTATTTAATTGTTTTTTATTTTTTATTTTGTGTGTTTCATTTAAAAGTCTACAGATCTGTCTCAAAGGTATGTTTTTCTCACTAAACGGCTGTTTACAGTTGTAACTGAGGCCGGGTAGCTTAAATATGTCAAGTTTCTTTAGCTATGCAAATCTATGTTAAAGCGTATAAGTCGGATTGTTCTGGAATATCTGAAGGTTTATTTAAAGACGCTTTGTTTGTATTATGGTAGTCAGTTCCTAACTGCACTCAGCAAAGTAGCCGAGAAATCTGGGCTCTGTCGATTTTTTTCTCTCTCCGTGTTGGTCAAGACACATTAGCGACAAGACACATTAGCAGCCATATAATACCAGTCGCCGTAAGACCGATAATCCGGGCTATCAGCAAATCTATGTTGATACTATTAACCTGTTTGTTATTTGAAATGATATTCGGCCTGCTTATTGGTCTGTGATTTATTTGATTTGTGAGTTTTATCTATAGGTACAGTGTTTACCAGTGTGTTTACAAGATTTTATTTTGAGAATTATGCTCATAAAATCTGCTGGTCTTTTGTCTTTTCTTCTTTTATCATCTCGTATTATCTAGTAAGTGTGTTTTGGTAAAACGTGGAGTTTGACGTATTTTTAAGTACGAATTAAGTACGAATTTAAGTACGAGATAAAATTATACAACGTTTAACATACATACTTTTCAACCAACTGACAAAATGGACACTATTAGTTAAAGTAGAAGTAGTGTATAAGTATTATCAAGTAGAAGCGTGTTGTTTGGAGAGATGTGCCTTTACTATCACTAAACTGTATTCAATGAACGTAGGTCTCCACTGACGCCATTTACATTTTCTCAAGACACAATCCTCCCCGAGGAAGATAATGAAGTGAAAGTATCAAATCATTGAAGGGTTATCTTTCGGAAGGCTGAAATTATAGTTGTGTTAAAAAAACGTAGGCCTCCAGTGGTGACACATATGAGCGGATTGAAAGACGAGGTGTGATGAATTTACATAACATAACAATTTAAAGTGAAACCCGCTAAAGACTGCCAAAAATGTCAATCCATTAAAGAGCAAAGACCAAAGTATATATGCCACCCACATATAAATATGCCGGGGGGGGGGGGGGGGAGGAGGGCATAAAATATACATAAATATAACAGTTCTGAAAACGTTAACTAAATACAAAGTGAATGATGTGGGATACAAATGCCATATTGTGTTCGTCTTCAGAAAGCGGAATGAGTTTACTGAAAATCTCCATCGGATAAGCTTCCGAAATATATATTTTTGATTAGAAAGCAACCACAAAGAGAAACGACCATGGCACAGAGTCGTGCAAAGTCATTACCTTTTTGGCTGAACTCTTTGGCCATATACACAGTATGTATGTGTGTCTTAATGAACTCGTTGCATAATGATTCGAAATAGGCCTACCTTGGGAAAAGTCATGAACATCGAGGTGACAATTTCCAGGACTGTTTTATTTTGACCTCTTCCTGTTACTATGAGCCGGGCGCTACAAGTACCTCCATAGATATAAAATTGATCGATGTAAAGGGCAACCATTTCACCTGTAGGAATATATACAACTTATATAAGATGGCTAATCAGGTTGTCATTATGTGAATATTTAATTTATATGACTTTATTCCTTTATTAGATTTAACAATTTGTAACAGTTTCTATGGTTAAATGGTTACATGGTTATTTAATATACTGTCTTGGTGAAATCATTTTTAGCTCATTTAAGGTTTACTTACAGATATATTGTTAATCGAAACGTGACAGAGATGTAGATGCAATGATACCGTTCTCATAACCAAAGTTTTTTCTTAATATTATTTATCATATCTGGTGAAATTTTAGTATTGAAACATTACCAGGGTTCGCCTTTAACACCCATACCCTTGTGATGAAATCGGATTCTTCTACTCGAATACTAGTAGGTAGATCAATGAAATCTGAAAACAATATAGCGATTATTTTACATTGGATTAATTGATCAACTTGAAATGAATGTTCGACAAAAATATTTATACAACTAGAAAGAACTTCTAAGTGTCCTTATACCTGACCGAAACAGGTTTTTATTAAACGAGGAAGTTGGAAATCTATAAGTCAAGGTTTTCACAGGAATGCCATCGCAATGTCAGCTATTAAGGGTGTTGTTTAGACATTAGAATCATATCCAATCGTTTGAAACTTTTGCAATTCGAAATCCACTTTAGTTTGGCTTGAGAGTCGTTACTTTGAGTTACGCGAGGTTGGATTTTACAAGATGTGGAAAGGGCATAACCCTCGATTTAAAGCCTTTCTCATCGTCAGGTAAACTTTGTATATAATTTTAATTCCGTCACACAAAATTTCTGACGTGACACTTTTCAAAGCATAGCTTACTTATTATCTATTAGCTCTAATTAAATACTTAAACGACGTGGGGAAATCTTTTAAACACGTGACGGAATCACTGAAAAAGGGTGTCACGATTTAAATGTAATAAAATGTACAATTACGCTTTGGAATCTTTAATCATTGTCGGATAACATCTTCGCGAACACGTCTGAAATACAACATACAATGTATGAGAACGATTAGTCACAACGTTCAATACAGCTAAAGGCCTGTTCTCACTATACGATTTGTCGTACCGACTTGTAGGATGTGATTAAAATGCATGCTTTTAATTGGTCAATAAGATTTATCAACCAATCAAATGCATCCATTTGAATCGCATGCTACAAGTCGGTAGTACAAATCGCACAGTGAGAACGGGCCTTAACAATAGGCCCCCATATTCAATCTTGTAGTTGTTCACGCAATTTATCATTACAAATACGGATAGATTACGATCGAGCTGCTTGTCTTTTACAAACGAGCTTACTAACTGCATTTCATTTCAAAAAATTAGTTTGATGGCTTTTCGTTGTTGTTGTTTTCAAATTGACTGTATACGTCATCACTTTGATTTCGTCGCATACTTTTACCTAATTAATTGTTTATGTCGAAAGATCGAAAACTTCATTTATCCAACTGGACGATCCGAATTTATATGGCATTGTATACGTACACATTTTCACAAATTATTGAATTTTAGGAATTGTATGTAGAAATGAATGTTCATTTAATGATTGTGAAGACGGGAAATTGTTTAATGATTTTATTGAATGTAGACCGAAAGCATATACGTTTGGAATTATCTAGAAAAATCTATGAGATCGGACAAGTCTAATTTTTTAAAAAAAAAAAACTTTGAAACATTTTGCTTTCGTCCTGATGGACTCCGTGTAATTTGATCAATTAGTGATGTTCGTGTGATAACGACCGTTGATTCAGAATGAAGGCTTCCAGGGGTATCCCTGCTTCATTGGCTACAGAGGGTATGGCACAGTGACGATAGCCTTCAGTTCGACTTGCTTCCTATGATATTAACCATCAGATCGTGTCGATATCCGACAGCCTCGTATGAGATTCTTTGGAAACACAGAAGTACTTGCAGAGAGGTTTATATCAAGATCAGATTGGACTGTGTTTTGGAGAGTGATTCCTTTATGTTGGAGCCCTGATTACCTATCTGAGAGAGAAGGGTGTAAGCAGCGGACAATCGTGAGACACGGACAGTCGTGCGATACTTTATCCCTTTTCATGTTTAAGATAACCATTTACCCTTTCAACAGCTTTATCTTAAAAAAAAAGAATATAAAAAATACATCTAACGTTTGATTTATTTTGCGAACAAACAGTTTAGTCAAATCCACAGGCTGCAGGTGAGGGTCTCTTGCTCTAGTCACTATAGGACCCGAGCGTTAACACCAGGGGATTGTTCCAATATTAAAATTGAATGACCAATCCTCTCTGCTCACACAGTCAAAAGCTCAACTTTGACTCCAACGCAATTCACATTCTGGCGAAAACGAGATTTATTACTTAAAATGATTTGGGATATCGCCTTTTAGGTAATTGAATGATAAAATAGATTTAAGAAAACATTTTCTACATTTCACAAGACGTCAAAATTAGGGACTTTTCATTTCTAACAATTCCATGAAATTGTTTGTTATGTTTCATAAAAAGTTAAAATTATTGACCGTCTGTTTACAATGTATATAATCACAGGAAATTGTTTGCTATCTTCCACAAGAAGATATAATTAGGGAGTTTTTGTTTATAACAATCCTGAGAAAGTGTATCCTATATTTCACAATACGTCAAAATTAGGGACTTAACGTTAGGCCCTGATAACATTCCTTTGAAAATGTTTGCCACATGTGTTTCACAAGACGTCAACATTATGACTTTCCTTTTATAACAGTACCTGGGAATTGGTTGCTATATATATTGCACAAGTCCATATGTGAGACTTTCCGTTTATTACAATCTCAGAAAAAAATGTAGTTTATATTTTACAAGAAGTGTTAATAAGGGATTAAATTCACTTCTGTCCCAGGGAGGCTTAGACTTCCTGACCGTGAAGTTAATTTCATTCACTTGAAGGCCTTCGTAACACCAATATGGCACGGGGATCGGTTTTTCACATAACCATATTTTCTCAAAAGCTTCTTTTATAATTCAAAGTAAGTTTCATGAAACTGACAGCATGTACGTTTTCTGAGATAGGAACTTTGAATAGTGTGAAATTATCCAGCTTTAGATGGGAGATATTGATATTTAACCCATTTCTTTTGTAGCTCAACACGGTATTTGATAAACTTTCACCATGTGGCAAGAATAAAACGCAGACAATTTTGGGGTTTTTTTTGTCTTTGTTTTCTCCTCGGATCGTACAGGTTTAATGTTTAATAAAGAATTTATGCCATTACGAAGTATTGTGTTTATCGTATGGTTTAACCCTGATGTGACTATTTACCAGTTTTGTGTATAAAACACGACTGATGTATATGAAGTTGAGAATTTTGCTTCTCAATGTACCAGTCGCAATTTTCTTTCAAAATTAATTTTAAAAAGTACATTTTTTTTCTTAAACTCAGTAGTTGTGAAATGAAAAAAAATTACCTGATTGACAGTTTGTGCATGTGATCAATGCATTTATTCCAATCACAGTTAATAAAGCCCATACATACATCTTTCTATTTAGGGGACCATGCGTGGAGAGGTGCAAAAATCCAGCAGCGCTTTAATAAATAAAATATTTACATGAGCATAAGGTTTTAGGATTTTGTAAAATGGTGCCGTTAAACATCATCATTATCATTGCTTGTTTCAGTTTAATCGATTGGTTTGTGTTGACATTTTTAACACTTAGAAACCACTGAACCCACTGAATAAATATTATTCTAAAAATGAGCTTATATTCCCGATTTCTATACTTAAAAATAACTTTTTTTACTTAAAGTGGCATGAGCTGCTAAAATTCACACTTTTTTCAAAGTAAGAGGCTTTGAAGGCCATCGAAAAACTAAATGATTGGCGTTGGAATGAGGAAAATCCATATAGTATGTGGCCTGTACGAACCGAAAAAGTGTTCGAAAAGTAAACAAAATTTAAATAACCGGGACGACCGTTAATTCATTCTAAGCCAAAGTTAGTTCAAAACAATACTTCATCGTACATTTTCGAGACTAGAAGCACTAAAGAGCTTCTGAAGTATACGTCTTGAGAAAAATAGCCAATAATTTCAAAATTCTGTTTCAACGTCAAAATATCAAAATTTTGGCAGCTCATGCCACTTTAAAAATACGTTTCATACTTAATATACCCGATGATATGACACTGTTGAAAAACGGGGTTCCCATCAAATCTTACACGAGGTTGTGTAAAAAAGATTTGATCAAATAGATTGTCGCTACATTTTGGTGGAGCAAATTGTTGCAAAATATTTAAACAGACTTTCGTGCAATCTCTCATTGCTTTTTGCAACTCATGTACTGGTTTCTATGAAGTTTGACATTATTTTTTCTTTTAAATTCTTTAAAAATTCTAATTAGTTTATGACATTTTAGTCAACTCAAGCCCGATAATATATTAAAGTTTTCTTACCTTCATGAAATCGTGATGCGTAGGTACCATAGAATTACAGCAATGATTTCGTCAATGGATATACTGATCAGTGTTATCTCCCACCAATATTTACAATGCCATTACGAAGTATAGTGTTTATCGTGTGGTTTAACCCTGACGTGACTATTTACCTGTTTTGTGTATTAAACACGACTGATGTATATGAAGTTAGACTGTACGTCCAACTAAAGACTTATTTAAGGATAATAGACTATAATTGTACGCGGATCGAAACTCCAAGCATTGATGAGATAGCAAATAATCTGCGAGAATCCGTCACAAGTGAGGACTGGGTATATTTGATCAGTAGATAGTAAACAATAAGACAGATAGCTGGATCGATCATTTAGAATCGCGGGTAAGCATGTTATTGTTTACTTAAATCAGAATGCTTCTTCACGCTTTGTTGTTTACTTCTGGTGCAAAGTAGATGATTTAAAGCTTAAATGTCAGTTAAATTTTCCTGGTGTTTTGTTTAATTGATGTATCCAGAATGATCCTGGTGGACTAGGCAAACCACGATGGAGGGAACTCCGTGCAAAACTGTATCAGGCAGATTTTATGAAAGTCCAAGACAAAGGATGTTTGGAATCCAGCAGTTCCACTGATTAGTTTAACGTAGTACACTAGCAGTGTTGTTCCGAAAAACGAAAACTTCATACTGACTCAATATTTCGACTTTTATTCATCACTCCTGATGATGACTGAATAAAAGTCATAATATTGAGTCAGTATATGAAGTTTTCGTTTTTCGGAATAACACTACTTGTGTACTAAGGATGTTTGGAATTAATGAAAATACATTGAACCAAGCTAGATTAGTTGTTGTAAAATACGTGAAGTGGCATGAGCTGCCAAATGTAGGCAACATTTCGTTGAAGCATTTTTGGCTAATTGTTCGTCATTTTTGTCAACGAGTACGAAACAGGGACTTTCCCCATATGTCAATCTTGGATATGTACGTTAAGATAGATGCTACAAGCAAACTAAGAAAACTCGTATTTACATCCCAGGTATTTGAATTTCAACACATTTGAAAAACATCTTCAAGTTCAATGCTCTTATTATTAAACATATAAGGATTGAATTCTACGTTTCTTTGCTCACCCAACAGACTTTCACCACTAGCAGTGGTCAAATCTAAGTATAACGGAAACCAGCCCGAAGTTCGCGCGATAGCACCCGACAGGGTTGTCATGGAGCCAGCATGCAGCATCATTGTCAAAACTGTGAGTGGGTGAGCCAATCTCATTCCCGCGAGATCCGCTGCTACTACGTGAACGCAACTGACCTCTCAGGCCGTCCCAAGCCATTGTCTTTGTCTGCTAAGGGGAATCCCCTTTTGCCAGTGCAGCGGAGGAATACTCTCACTACAATCACATGACGTAGACATACGAAATAGCATGTTGAACGCTGGCCTGTTCACAATGGCGGAGGGTAGAAATATAGTCCCTGTATTTCCTCAACGATAATTCAAAACTTAAGGGTGTGTACCAAAAACGAAATACAAGCCAACATATAGAATCAGTTAAAGATCACGTACAAATCAATTTTGGAAGTAAGTTTGATTGCCGAAATTTTGGGTAAAATGGCTTGTGACGGCCTGAGAGGTCCGTCGCGTTCACGTAGTAGCAGGGGATCTCGCGAGAATGAGATTGTGGGTGAGCGTGTGCTTGGGCGAATGTTACAATGCAATTCCAAATCTACCATTATACATTAGACAGCGGTAAAAATACGTCATTATTGATCTAAAAATAGCTACACCAACATCACGTCATCCTAAAACGGAAAAATGGCTACACAGATAAGCCACTGAAAGGACATACTTCTGTCTGTTTTTATTAGCTTGAGGGTCACTCTAGGTAATTGACGTGAAATTTTTTAAGTACTTTGAAGGTTGTTATCGACGATAATCACTATGTATTTCTAGAGATTTCCCCTCCTTTAACAGAAAACACGCACGCTTGCTAACATTAAATTGTGACAAAGAAAAGCATGAAAAACAATTTATGAAGTTTGACAGACTGAAACAAGTTAGAGTTATTGAATGGCTTGCCGAGGGTATAGAAGATATTTTGAGAGATTGGACAAGTGCGAAGCACGAGGCCACACCTCTCAGAATGTCTTCCATACTCGAGGGAGCCATTCAATAACGTGCTTGTATCATGGTACGAGCGATAGACGTTGCCAATCAACTAGCACGTGTTCAGAAAAGTTTACAACATTGGCCAAAATGAAATTCGGTGATTTTATGCAAGATGTTAGTTCAGAATAGAAAATCAAGATGTCCTCGATAGACGCATACCTACATCGAAATGTTTGACCAAAAAAAGGATTGTGATGACATACAATTATCGCAGATTTGTGTCGAGATAGAGGATCTGCATGCCACCTTCGAAGGTTTTGAACGTTTGAGCCTAAAACAGAATATCCAAAAGTACAAGTTAAGTGATATATTACTTTTCTTTACGACCAGATAAGACATGTTTGTTGCCTTTTCTTTTGTTTGGTTGCCTTTTGTTTGTTTTCTGTTGTTTTTGTTTTTTTTCGTTTTTTTTTTTTTTTTTTTTTTTGGGGGGGGGGGGGGGTCTTTTAGCAAAAAACTTTTCCAGTTGTCTTTTCCTGTCGTGGTTTCACAGTTTTTTTTAATATGTGATCAATAAATCATAAAAAATTTACAATGATGAACAAAATTGTCAATGGTAAAATCTCATCCTACAAAAGAAGTGGTTACCAAGGTATATCAGATAAGCTTGGTAAATTGATTCTGAACTTGCACTGATTGATTGATTGATTCTTTGGTGTTTTACGCCGTGCTCAAGATTATTTCACTATATATATATTGTTAAGAAATCTAAATAACTGTAGGTCTTTCAGATCGTAAGGCAAAAACTTTGACACTAATTTTTGGAATACTGATCTGTCACCATAGATATCTGACGGCAGGAAAAGACAACTCGAAAAGTTTGTGTCGCTCGCCAGTCTGCGCATGAGCACCGAGTTGACAGCCGTTAATGGCGGCAACGAATTTCGAAGTGGAGTTGGAAGCGATCCCAAATCGATCCAGACAGACCTTACCTTTGGTCTAACGGAAACATGAATATCCCGTACGCGAAGAGAAATAAATTCTGAATGTATAGATGTCCGGTAAGACCCATAAACTGACATATTTACATACTACGGGTGTCACGAAGGGTTGTAACTTCTTTTTAAGGGGGGATTTATCTTTGACCATAAAATGAGAGCTATTTAGTATGGTCAAAGTGTTGGCTACCTCGCGCCAGTACATCGTTGTGACTTAAATTTCGATTGACGTTTGTTTCTCGGCGGGCACTGACGACGAAGTGGCTTGTGAGCTGGTAAAACTGCTGGAAATGGTTGTGTTGTTTGGGACTGATTGCTGATACTGGTGAAAAAGAACAGTTACAGGATCCGTCATTGAATGTGCTGCCGAAAAATATTCCAGAAAGAACTTAGTATGAACACTTTCAGTTTCACCGCTGATCATAGCGGATGTGTGTTGGCATGTTGATTGGTTTCTGCCAATAGCACTTGTGGTAGCAGTACCAGATAACAGGTGGGAAATGTCTTTGGCCTAGTTTGGATTGAGTTGGCTATAATTGTTGATTGATTGTCCTGATATCTGATCTGGGTTGGAGGCACACCCTCGCCATTTAGTTTCTGTACAAGATGCTTGCGTGCACTGTAAGTGTAAGTATGAAAACAGAAGACAATTTTAGGAATTTATAAATTATAAGTGACTGGTTGTTCCGTCTTATTTTATAATAACCCAATGATTCATAGTGTTAGTGGTCTATAGTCCGCAATATGTGAAGTGGATTGAAGTTATGCTCATACGGCCGCACAGCCTTCTTCGATGCCATGCCAACATAGGGTGCATTTGAAAAATCTAACAGTTGCTCTCGGATTTCAAAACAATGATAACTCGTAATTGTTTAGCACTACTTACCTAAAACAGAGTCAGGAAACTTCTTTGATAATCCCTCCGCTGAGCTAAGCCATAATATAGAACAAGGGAAATAAAAACAACAATTGCAGGATAGAAAAAACACATAAACAACAATTGCAATATAGAAAAAAAACACCAAATTTGGCACATTTGCTCTTTTGGTAGGACCAATTTACTTGTTTTGTTTTGTTTTTTTTTGGGGGGGGGAACCGGAAATTGCTCTTTTGGTTTGGTTAGGGTCCTGGGCCGGTAACGGCTGTTAAAAAAAATTATCTTTACGACAGCTTAAATGGCATCTCTTCACAAAGAATTTCCTTTGTGACGTAACGTCATGTAAACTAACGTTAAGCTAATTTTCTTTTGAACAACCGGCTTCTGGGGCCGGGATTATAAAACTTGCTTGAGTACGACTCTGTACTCAAGAGCCGTTTCTGTGCTCAACTCCAAACTCACTCTTCAAAAGTCAGGATTATAAAACTTTTGAGTTCGCTTCTGTGCTCAGCTGAGTACGAAATTCTGAGCAAGCTATCGACCTTGCTCCAAGTTAGATTCGACGTAAAATAGCCCTCTGAATAGTTTTTCTATCGATATTTAGTGAAAAATGGTAGTTGCTAAGTTTATTTACACTAATTTTGGAAGTGATAAACCCTTAGATTTACTTGTTTCAAAATGCTCGACCTGCCGATGACACCAAAACAAACGTTCATTTTACCTCCCTTCCTAGAGAGCTCCAATAATCCGTGGTCAACCTGGCTGAGATTGCCTTGTTTATACACTCCGTTGAGCACGTTCTCAGAATGTTTTATAATCTCAATCTCTGATCCAAACTCCTGGGAGTATGCTCAAAGAGAGTTGAGCATGAAGTCTGAGTTGAGTACATAAGGTTGTTATAATCCCGGCCCCAGGGGGCAATTTCTCAACACATTTACGCCCGTCGTAACTTTGCGCCTGGTCGTAACGTAATGTTAAAGGTATATGTTGCCATGACGTTACGACTAGGCGCAAAGTTACGTCGGTGTCTAGAAACAGTTGAAATAGGCCGAACGGTTAATGACGTCACTCCAAAAAGATATGGTATTGAGGTGGGAAATTGTTTGAAGTGACCTCCTTCAACAAAGCGAAAGCCTCTCAGTACGACACAGGGGCTCGTTTCACAAAGTAGCTGCATCGCATACGAAGCCTAGTTGCCACTGGATACCATAGTGAAAATATACGATGTCCTGGCAACTGCGATTGATCGCACTTTGCAAGGGCTTGGTGAAACGGCTCCTGGGGCTCGTTTCACAAAGCAGTCGCATCGCAAACGAGGCGTAGTTGCCAATGGATACCATAGTGAAGAGATACGACGTCATGGCAACTGCGATTGATCGCACTTTGCGACGGCTTCGTGAAACGGCCCCCAGACCTTTGATCGACGGGTCGCAATCGCATTCCAAAGACAAATTTAATATCAAGTTTTATTATTTTGTTTTCTTTATATTTCTATCTAATATAATGTTTTTCACTTAGTAAAATCGTGTATTTAATGTTTTATGAAAATATTCTTGCTAATACGCCATTTTTATCTCATTTACTTAGCAGTAGTGGGCTGTTTTTTGTTATAAAGTATATAGAGCTGATTGACAGAAGTCCTCAAAAAGTACAAACACAGAGTAGGGGAGATAACTTTTACTGATTTCTCCATCATCTCCCTTGGTACCAGGAATCCATTTAACGTCGTTTGTTTTGGAATAATACAAAACACTGATTTGGATTTTGGTCACCTGTTTTCCCTGAATACACTATGTATACAACAATACTGTCCATTTCTCATGTGATTCTACAGATGCCAGGACGCTGTGCGAGTTGAATAACCTACATATCTTGTATTCGGGATGAAAGTTGATGATTTCACAACCAGAGATAAAGCGGACACATTCACGTGCACACTGGGCAGCAGTATCAGCATATGTTATCAAATCCGGTTTAACTAATATGCGGATGTTTTCTTCCAACTTTCTGAAAACTAAACAGAATTATGTTAGCGAACGAAGAACTGTGCATGCCTGCAGTGGCTAGGTCATTGGGTTTTTAATGTTTGACATTTGAGCGCCTTCTGTATCTTTTCAACCAACCATAAGGAAGCTCTGGTTCAACGTCGTATGTGTATGACGTCAAAACAATATTAATGTAATGATAAAAAATTAAGACATCACCACGTAGTTAGTTGTTTTTGAACAACACGAGCTTTCGACACGAGTTTTTGAACAACACAGACACAGGTATAGGTGTCGAAATGTTCAATGTTCAAAAACAACAAACTTCGCGGTGATGTCTTAAATTTTTATCCACGTTTAAGGAGCGTTTCAAACATTTCTTAATATTAATGTACACTGAACCGCAAAAAAAAACGTCACTCATTTTGGATATTGATAATCAGCGTATTTCAAACAGATGTAAACAACACACTTATTGTTAAAATCATACTTTGTAAACACAAGAACACACGCACACGAACACAAACAAAGTACATATCAACGGAATGATTCCAAATTTGACATGATTGATCATCATCATTGGCAGACAAATGTTAGAGAATTTCAAGTGAAAGTGAGGACAGGTGGCGCCACAATGCGATCTGGAAGTCAACAATGTGTATGGCCACCATGGGCGTTGATTACAGCGTTGCATCGTCTGAACATTGAGTGGATGAGACGGTTGATAAAGATGATAGGAACTTGGGCCCAAACTCTGCGATACGCCTGAGTGAGTTCAGCTGCAGTTGTTGGCCTTGGCCGCACGAGATTGACCCTCATCTGAATCTCGTCCCTCAAGTGTACTTGGTAAAAATTTATTTCACTACTGGTTTTATATCATTACTGGTCTTTTTTTACTTCACCACTGGTTGTTTTATGTGACTTATATCATTACTGGGTTTTATTGCACTACTGGTTAAAACAACTTTCCGGTCAAACAAACTTACACATGTCCAGTAAAAGCATCCTACTGGACTTCACTCTGTTTGACGCTGTTACCTTATGAAGAGTGTTCCTATTGGGCATTCTCCTATGCGGAACGCCAAACATCGACACATGTCTTTCGTCGGAAAAACTTAAAAGTGTTTTCTATATGGATAAAGATATTAGGCTATTGTATACCTTACTTTTATTTGAAGCTGTATTCGCTTTTGGCACGATAGGTCTTATGATACTTTCCTATAGTCTCTTGGCACAAAATCTCAAATTCTTTGGAATACCTCAGTTAAAGGCAATTTAGAGAAAAGTTGAAGATTAACACTCACCTTTCGTGTTGCCATTTGTTACATTCCAGTGTGTCGATGGTCTGGCTCGAGTATTTTCAATTTCACCTTTTTACCAAAATATCATCAAGGTAAAAACATAGAAACTTCAGTATTTTTTTAACCCCCGCTAAATAACTAGAAATTGCTTACAATTTGAGATCATCTTTAAAGTGGCATGAACGGCCAAAAAATAAACAAAATTTTGAAATTATCGGCTATTTTTCTCAAGAAGTAAAAATAAGAAGTATTTCTAGCCTCGAAAATGCTCGTTACAATAGGGTTTTGAGCCCAAAAATAATGAACGATTGTCTGTCCCGGTTATATAAATTCTGTTTACTTTTCCGACGCTATTTCGGTTCGTACAGGCCACAAACTGTATTAAGTTTCCTCATTAAGACAGGAATTATTTAGTTTTTTAATGCACTTCAAGCCCTGTGTTTGTCCGGACAATCAGAATGTATGAAAAAGTGCGGACTTAAAGGCACACTTGCCGCGAAAATCAGGAATATTGTTTACATTAAAAAAGAAAGACCGTATTCTGTATTTTTCCCAGACACTATAAGTTAGGAACTTTCTATTTTTACCAAAATTTAAAAGTTTGGACGTCACTTTGTATTTTTAATTTGAATTTGAAAATTTGAATTGTTACGTACCCGGAACGTAAACAAACCGATCTGCCCCCTATTGGCGATTTTATGTTTCAGTCGAGTGAGTGAACTAACGGCACAGTGTAATTTTACGTAGGCCTATTTATCTGAGAAATACAGACCGACAATCGGTTAACAGCGACTGGAAAAGCCTGCTGATAATTATTTGAATGTAAACCACAGATACAAAGGCCTGAAATGAGGGTAATCCAACACGAAAGTTGACCGACACTGATCGTTGTTGTTGTAATCAAGCTTCGATTCTTCGTTTGTTTTTCACCCCATTTTTACAGTCTAAAGCTAACTAGACATGTTTTATGTGTCCTATGTTTAAGTTTAGTGGTATTAGTCGTAGTAAGCTCATGTAAATTGGTTTTCTTAGCAAATTTAAACAGGCTACGGCGGCAAGTGTGCCTTTAAGTAGCTAGGGCCGGTTTAAGTAAGTGTGCGATTCCGTCCCTGTTATAGAGCTCATAATAAAGAATGTCTATGATTGCTACTTTGTTTTTTGGATGTCAAGATTGTCCCTGTCGCTATGTTCAAGATTGTGGAAATGGAACGAGACCAGGTTTCACGGATAGAAATCTGAAAGTTCCCGTATTTCCCGTATTTTTTGGAAGTGGTATGAGCTGTCGGAATTCGGGCTTCTTCACAAATTTCGATAGTAGAGAGCTTGAACTACCTTAAAAAACTAAAAAGATACCATATTATGGCTAACTATTTTGATCTCACCCGTTTTGCATACAATATTCTTCGGTGCAACGTTCTGCAGAGAAAATGCATTGTGAATTTTCCAATCCCACTCGGGTGAACACATCCGTATGTTTCCACGAATTATTGGAATATTACGATATAAATCAAGAAGAAATAAGTAGGCGTTGGATGGCTTGTTCTTAAAGCCTGTAAAATTAGCACTTTCACCTGAAACAGAAAAAAAAACATAACTGTGTGAGAAATATGCTGAGAAATTGCACAATACATTGGATTTAGACATTTTAGCAAAACTTGATTACCCACAATGTTGACTATAAATGTAAAATAAAATAATATTAATATATTAACGCTAATAATAATAATTAATATAGCTAACGTTGCCATTGGTCTTCACAAATGAAATAATATGCATTGTATGTCAATATTGAATGTGCTTGTAAGTCACTATCATAAATAAATCCATCTGATAAACAACCAACTGAAAACTTACCTGTAGACCAAAACCATTTGCCATTTTCGCGTCGGATATCTAGCGATACACAGCTTCCAGGTGATCGTCTCTCTATAGAAATTGTCAAGAAATCCAGCATCTTCTTGTTCCAGATCTGAACTTCATCCAGTACGGCTGAGGTACATTGGAAATGGTTGGAAAGGTAAAAACACTCTCCGTTATAATTCCCCAGAAAGATTTCGTCGTTCACAGGACATATGACTTCTGTAAAAAAAAAACTATACTTTACGCTGACCCTCCGTTTTATTGAAAATCCACAATTATAACTTGTCGAAATATGATAAGCTCTTGTATTTTCTCCTTACCTAGGCTAAAGTTAAGACTTTTAGAAAAGGTTAAATTTGTTATACTTTAAATCTCCTTTTCTTCAATTCATGCAGTACAACGAACCAAATGTAAATTCTAGGCTATGTTTCGGGTTGGCAACATTAAGACAATTTATTTTACAGAGTTTTTAGTATCTTCTAGTGTTAAATTCTGGTGAAATGGAGTGACGTGGTTTATTTCAATTTAAGAGGTCAAATGCCAATGGAAGTGGCCTGCATCTCTTTCTACTCCTTGACACACTATTGCAATACATTTAGATGATTCCATATATAATTATAGACTCTGTCAAAGCTGCACGCATCCTCATTATTAAAGGCCCACTTGTCGCCGTAGCCTGTTTAAATTTGCTAAAAAAAACCAATTTACACGAGCTTACTACGACTAATACCACTAAACTTAAACATAGGACACATAAAACATGTCTAGTTAGCTTTAGAATATAAAAATGGGGTGAAAAACAAACGAAGAATCGAAGCTTGATTACAACAACAACGATCAGTGTCGGTCAACTTTCGTGTTGGATTACCCTCATTTCAGGCATTTGTATCTGTGGTTTACACTCAAACAATCATCAGCAGGCTTTTCCAGTCGCTGTTAACCGATCGTCAGCCTGTATTTCTCAGATAAATAGGCCTACCTAAAATTACACTGTGCCGTTAGTCCACTCACTCGACTGAAACATAAAATCGCCAATAGGGGGCAGCTTGGTTTGTTTACGTTCCGGGTACGTAACAATTCAAATTTTCAAATTCAAATTAAAAATACAAAGTGACGTCCAAACTTTTAAATTTTGGTAAAAATAGAAAGTTCCTAACTTATATTGTCTGGGCAAAATACAGAAAACGGTCTTTCTTTTTTATTGTAAACAATATTCCTGATTTTCGCGGCAAGTGTGCCTTTAACAGAACTTGAAGGTATTGGACTTCATAAAAGAAGTAAATAATTGAGGTTTAAACGGAACAGGTATATTGAGCCCGTGGCATCAACTAACCGCAGTTGTTTTTTAAGCAGCAATCAAGTTCACTTCGAACATACTAGAGCCTTTTATAACTTTAAAATGAAAGAACACCCACAGAGTGATCAAAGTTGACCACAAATATCGTGTAAAGCACTTTAAATCCGTACCAATTAAAAATTAATAGTTGTACTAATAAAGAGTTAAACGGCATCTGAAGGTATAGTGTATGAATCGGATAGGTGACGCCATTCTTGCGACTACAAAATGCACGCCTGACGTAAAAGGGCTGACAATAGTGTACTTTACTATGGCGATCTGTATATCTGATTTTTTATATGCTCATAATATTCAGTATTTCATTACTTAGTGTATAAAGCTATATTTGGTCTTAATACAATGTTGTGTAAAGTAAGTCCTGAACAGTAGAATTAAGTTTATAAACCCTTTCATGATGGAATATGGCCAATTTGGATCTAGTGCTAATGTATTTTAAATGGAGAATAAAACTTGGTACAGCCCTTTCCACGAGGCAGATTCAAAGCCAGATTGGGCAGAAGTGAGACACGTGACTGAAACTACCCGGCTGAAGTTGGTTCCCTATTCCCAGTTCCTTATTCCCAGTTCCCAATTCCCAGTTCCTTATTCCTAGTTCCCTATTCCGAGTTCCTTATTCGAACAAATTTTCTTATTATAGGTGTAATTAATCACAAATAAGATTTTGGTTCTACATATGGACAAAATTATTCCGGTTATGTTTTTTTTTCAAGGTTTAATCAAGCTGATTTAATGCCTTTTTAGTACACACCTAAACGTTTTCGGTCCAGGATACAAATAAGGTTAGAACACAGGTTAAAACTCGATTTAGAAAGCAATATACGACCTTTAACTTTGTGGCTTAAAGGGCAAAACAAATATTGCACAGGTAGACAACAAAGAGTACTTCAATTTGGCGTTGCATTTATGCCGGCACAGCACTTGGATCTGTCGGCACAGGCAAAAATGTATATTTTTTCTAAATTCCAACTTAGGTAATAAAAACAAGGTACGAGTCTAAACTTTTTTCTGTGCCGGGCAAAATGTATATAGCCTGAGTAGGCATTGGTCACAGGAACCTGTTTACGTAGCTTGTATCCCGGCACACGGCACAGATCCACAGGCACAGGCGAAAACTTACAGCTCTGTATATTAATTTAGATTATGCAATTTTGAATAGGGAAGCAATGTATGAGTCTTAACTAAGCGGCGTGCCGGGTAAAGCAAATATTGCACAGGTAGACAACAAAGAGTACTTCAATTTGGCGTTGCATTTATCCCGGCACAGCACTTGGATCTGTCGGCACAGGCGAAAACTTACAGCTCTTTATATTAATTTAGATTATGCAATTTTGAATAGGGAAGCAATGTATGAGTCTTAACTAAGCGGCGTGCCGGGTAAAGCAAATATTGCACAGGTAGACAACAAAGAGTACTTCAATTTGGCGTTGCATTTATCCCGGCACAGCACTTGGATCTGTCGGCACAGACAAAAATCTAAAGGTATCACTAATCTAATTTCGAATAAGGAAACAATGTACGAGTCTTAACTATTGTCTGTGCCGGGCAAACAAATATTGCACAGGTAGACAACAAAGAGTACTTCAATTTGGCGTTGCATTTACCCCGGCACAGCACTTGGATCTGTCGGCACAGACAAAAGTTTAAAGGTATCACTAATCTCATTTCGAATAAGGAAACAATGTACGAGTCTTAACTATTGTCTGTGCCGGGCAAAACAAATATTTCATTAGTAGACAACAAAGAGTACTTCAATTTGGCGTTGCATTTATCCCGACACAGCACTTGGATCTGTCGGCACAGGCGAAAACTTAAAGCTCTTTATATTCTGTTAGATTATGTAATTTTGAATAGGGAAGCAATGTATGAGCCCTAACTAAGCGGCGTGCCGGGCAAACCAAATATTGCACAGGTACACAACAAAGAGTACTTTGTATATAGCCTGAGTAGGCATTGGACAGCAGAACCTGTTTACGTTGCATGTATCCCGGCACACGGCACAGATCCACAGGCACAGGCGAAAACTTACAGCTCTTTATATTAATTTAGATTATGCAATTTTGAATAGGGAAGCAATGTATGAGTCTTAACTAAGCGGCGTGCCGGGCAAAGCAAATATTGCATAAATAGACAACAAAGAGTACTTCAATTTGGCGTTGCATTTATCCCGGCACAGCACTTGGATCTGTCGGCACAGGCAAAAATGTATATTTTTCTCAATTTTAACTTAGGTAAGGAAGTAAGGCACGAGTCTAAACTATTGAGTAGGCATTGGACAGCACAACATTTCTGAGTGGCGCCTATCCTGGCACACGGCACAGATTTACAGACACCTAAATCAATGTATAATATATTGAATTACACCATTTCTTTATTATGAGTGTTAACCACCCAGACTCAAATCCTAAATTTTTTAAAAATTCTGCGTATCACTAACCCTGGAAATAAGGTCAGATTAGAAAAGCTTTAAGGATTATTCAAAACCAAATTATTACAAAGAGTCCTGTATAAGGGCATATTAATAAATACACAGTATGCTTAATATTTCTGTTGAATAACGATCCGATGTATTTCTGAGAATATTATTTTGAATTGGTTAATGGCTTATTAATGACATCATTCCAATTTCAGCAAAACAATGCTTTCTTTAAAACGAATTGGTCTGAAAATTAGATCTACAGGCAGGAAATTATTGTCATTCTAAGAGTTCCAAAACAAGCAGGACATTAATAACATTCTTACAAAACAATAAGTACAGAATGTAAAATACCCGAAAAAAAACCCCATAAAATGTGTATTCACTTCTGTATTCCACCTTCCAAACCCAGGTGAAGGAAAAAAGTAGTTAAGCGTTTGTGCTTTTCTAAATACGGATACACTGAATCCAGGTTTTAATCAATTTTCAAAACGAGATTAACTAGAAAACGTGTTTTAAATGCATATATGCTGCATGATAAACTTGCTAACTTAGGCATATCTTTGCAATAACTATTCACTGAACTCTTAGATCAAGATCTTTTGTTTAAAAGATTACTGGAAGACGATGTAAGTGAATATTACAAAACGGGATAAAGATAATTGAATATGAACAGCCGTCAAAGACTTATAAACACGGTTATAACACATTATCAAACACATGATCAACTTGCTAACTTAAGCATGTCTTTGCAATAACTATTCACTGAACTCTAAGATCAAGATTTTTTGTTTAAAAAAATACTGGAAGACGATGTAAGTGAATATTACAAAAACGGGATAAAGATAATTGAATATGAACAGCCGTCAAAGACTTACAAACACGGTTATTAGTAAGTACAATCTATGTACCTTGTATTATGTTATTATGTTAGGTATATGTGAACAATTTTGCAAATGTGTATATGGAATAGTATATTAAAAAGCAAAAAAAAAAATGACCCAATGCTGTTGCGTTCACAATATCCCATTGGGTTCTTATAACCGGTTAGACGATCTGGCTAGTACGTATATATACGCCAACACATTTGTATATGCCTCAGGTAATTTTGTTGATAATGGCAAGGTTTGAAGTTTCCTATCGATTCATAATATAAATCAAATGTTCAATTGTTCCGAGTATGTTGGACATGTCCACCACAGTACAGCTGCTCTCGATCCGGATAAATGCAACGCCAAATTGAAGTACTCTTTGTTGTCTACCTGTGCAATATTTGTTTTTCCCGGCACGCCGCTTAGTTAAGACTCATACATTGCTTCCCTATTCAAAATTGCATAATCCAACAGAATATAAAGAGCTTTAAGTTTTCGCCTGTGCCTGTGGATCTGTGCCGTGTGCCGGGATACAAACCACGCAAACAGGTTCTGGTGACCAATGCCTACTCAGGCTATATATATTTTGCCCGGCACAGACAATAGTTAAGACTCGTACATTGTTTCCTTATTCGAAATGAGATTAGTGATACCTTTAGACTTTTGTCTGTGCCGACAGATCCAAGTGCTGTGCCGGGATAAATGCAACGCCAAATTGAAGTACTCTTTGTTGTCTACCTGTGCAATATTTGTTTTGCCCGGCACGCCGCTTAGTTGAGACTCATACATTGCTTCCCTATTCAAAATTGCATAATCTAACAGAATATAAAGAGCTTTAAGTTTTCGCCCGTGCCTGTGGATCTGTGCAGTGTGCCGGGATACAAGCAACGTAAACAGGTTCTGGTGACCAATGCCTACTCAGGCTATATATGTTTTGCCCGGCACAGACAATAGTTTAGACTCGTACCTTGTTTCCATTACTTAAATTGGAATTAAGAAAAATATACATTTTTGCCTGTGCCGACAGATCCAAGTGCTGTGCCGGGATAAATGCAACGCCAAATTGAAGTACTCTTTGTTGTCTACCTGTGTAATATTTGTTTTGCCCGGCACAGACAATAGTTAAGACTCGTACATTGTTTCCTTATTCGAAATGAGATTAGTGATACCTTTACACTTTTGTCGGTGCCGACAGATCCAAGTGCTGTGCCGGGATAAATGCAACGCCAAATTGAAGTACTCTTTGTTGTCTACCTGTGCAATATTTGTTTTGCCCGGCACGCCGCTTAGTTAAGACTCATACATTGCTTCCCTATTCGAAATTGCATAATCCAACAGAATGTAAAGAGCTTTAAGTTTTCGCCTGTGCCTGTGGATCTGTGCCGTGTGCCGGGATACAAACCACGCAAACAGGTTCTGGTGACCATTGCCTACTCAGGCTATATACATTTTGCCCGGCACAGACAATAGTTAAGACTCGTACATTGTTTCCTTATTCGAAATGAGATTATTGATACCTTTAGACTTTTGTCTGTGCCGACAGATCCAAGTGCTGTGCCGGGATAAATGCAACGCCAAATTGAAGTACTCTTTGTTGTCTACCTGTGCAATATTTGTTTTGCCCGGCACGCCGCTTAGTTAAGACTCATACATTGCTTCCCTATTCAAAATTGCATAATCCAACAGAATATAAAAAGCTTTAAGTTTTCGCCCGTGCCTGTGGATCTGTGCAGTGTGCCGGGATACAAGCAACGTAAACAGGTTCTGCTGTCCAATGCCTACTCAGGCTATATACATTTTGCCCGGCACAGACAATAGTTCAGACTCGTACCTTGTTTTTATTACCTAAGTTGGAATTTAGAAAAATATACATTTTTGCCTGTGCCGACAGATCCAAGTGCTGTGCCGGCATAAATGCAACGCCAAATTGAAGTACTCTTTGTTGTCTACCTGTGCAATATTTGTTTTGCCCGGCACGCTGCTTAGTTAAGGGTCGTATATGGCTTTCTAATTCGAGTTTTAACCTGTGTTCTAACCTTATTTGTATCCTGGACCGAAAACGTTTAGGTGTGTACTAAAAAGGCATTAAATCAGTCAACAAACCTTGAAAAAAAAACATAACCGGAATAATTTTGTCCATATGTAGAACCAAAATTTTATTTGTGATTAATTACACCTATAATAAGAAATTTTTTTCGAATAAGGAACTGGGAATAGGGAACTAGGAATAAGGAACTGGGAATAGGGAACTGGGAATAAGGAACTGGGAATAGGGAACCAACTTCAGCTGGGTACTGAAACTTACACTTTTATTGGCCAGCTCCGTTAGCAGGCTGCCTGCCGAAATTAGCCCGGATTATCGGTCTTACGGCGACTGGTATTATATGGCTGCTAATGTATCTTGTCGCCTTAGCCCGAATCACTAGGGAAAAATAATATCGATATAACTGTGTAGAAATATAGGTCTATACATCTAGTATTTAATACTCCACGAATATTTCATATTCGGCCTAGTTCATTTATCATGACAAAAGATTTCGAGTTACATATTTCTAAGATGCCCCGCCGAGTTTTTAAGTTGGTTAATGTTGTACTATGGCGGTTACGTCAGGTTGAAAGTCAGTGGACTTGGAAGCGAATATTGACTGCAGAAAGGAAAGCTTGCCACATTACAGCCGCGTAACCCCTTCTTCTAGGTCTATGCTATGGGAATGTAGAGGTAAAAACTTTGTGAAATTTGCGCCGCCGATTTTTTTTTTCTTAAAAAATATCACTTTTTTACTATGGAAGCGATCTGGGCTATAACGAACACGGAGAGAAAAAAAATTCGGCAGAGCCCAGATTTATCGGCTATGCCGAAATCAAGACGGATGATCTACTGATTACACTGGTAAAGTTAAATTAAAAAATCTCTCAAAAATCAGCAAAAAATAGTACGAATAAAGTTCTTTGGAAAGCTATTAGGCTGCTCTATTTAATGAATGTACACGTTTGGCTGGATTTTCTTTCCTTTGAAAGTGGCATGGGCTGCTAAAATTCGCATTTTTTTTTTCAAATTCTAATTATCAAGTATATTATATATAAGTAAATATTGGCGTCCTACATTCAATTTTTCAAATATTGTTCAATTATCTTCTAGCGGTTTTCCCTTGTACAGTAATTGTCTTCGTGTGAATCGCCGCCCTTTAATCTATCACATTTTTCTTAATCGATATAGGTGATAATTATTCATGCATCATGTATGACGTGCATCATTCAATAAGCCAATATGCTAAAACGACCAACCAGCCTCCTTTACTCAGCTGATGGCGGAAGTTTATTTTCGATGACATATAGTTGGCTGTTTCTCAACACATTTATACCCGTCATAACTTTGCGCCTGGTCGTAACGTAATGTTGAAGGTATATGTTGCAATGACGTTACGACCAGGCGTAAAGTTACGGTGTCGAGAAACAGCCCCCAGACTTTCACGCCTATAGCATTCTCGCTAATGGTAATTTTCATTGTTGAATTGACTCAAACCAGTTGCGATTACTTTCATAAACACCCTATGCATATAATTCATCCATTTTGTATTACTTGTATATGTTTATTAAAGGCACACTTGCCGCGAAAATCAGGAATATTGTTTACATTAAAAAAGAAAGTCCGTTTTCTGTATTTTTCCCAAACAATATAAGTTAGGAACTTGCTATTTTTACCAAAATTTAAAAGTTTGGACGTCACTTTGTATTTCTAATTTGAATTTGAAAATTTGAATTGTTAGGTGCCCGTAACGTAAACAAACCACACTGCCCACTATTGGCGATTTTATGTTTCAGTCGAGTGAGTGAACTAACGGCACAGTGTAATTTTACGTAGGCCTATTTATCTGAGAAATACAGACTGACGATCGGTTAACAGCGACTGGAAAAGCCTGCTGATTATTGTTTGAGTGTAAACCACAGATAAAAAGGCCTGAAATGAGGGTAATCCAAAACGAAAGTTGACCGACACTGATCGTTGTTGTTGTAATCAGGCTTCGATTATTCGTTTGTTTTTCATCCCATTTCTACATTCTAAAGCTAACTAGACATGTTTTATGTGTCCTATGGTTAAGTTTAGTGGTATTAGTCGTACTAAGCTCATGCAAATTGGTTTTCTTAGCAAATTTAAACAGGCTACGGCGGCAAGTGGGCCTTTAACAATTTAACTATTTTAGATCCAACACTATACTTACCTCTGCGAGATGGTCGCCACGAACCCATGAAAGGCTTCAATGTATAGCCAAAGCTCCAAGTTTCCTCCTAATACAAGTTATTTAAGTGAGTTATAAGTGAACAACTTTTGAATGGGGTGTTAAACATAATTTTAACCTGGTTGGAGTTTCGAGCTGCTTTGTATTGTTTCATTGAAATAGGTTATGAACACACTTAATTTCAATGTGTTTTTTCTGCTTTGAATTTCATACTGATTGATATGATACTTGCCGCATGCCTAGATTGTGTTCTATAGCTACTTTGGTATGTTTTTGTTTATTGTTTCCTACGACCAACCAGATATACTGGCCAGTCACCGATTATTCACAGTTTATTTACAGATTAGTAATACTCTGATTTTTTAACGATCTGTACTACCAATCTATGATTTTGAACCATGACAATATAAACTTGTTTTTCCATAATGGGTTTTGTGGGTTTTCAATTGATGTCTCTATGTTGAAGGCCTGTCTGGTACATGTACGAGTCTATATATAGTCAAGTGCCCCTTCCGGGCGAAGAGCGGCGTTTCCTCCTTCACTAAACCTGCATGGTAACGCCGCCATATATGTGAAATAGCTTCACTTGCAATCAATCAAATTTCTTCAAAGAAATTGTGGAGAGCTGTCTGTCGTGACACTAACAAGCATCATTTAATGTGTCATTTCAACCAACTTTGTTTCACCCTGCGTTATGTTGAGGTAATAAATTATAAAATTATTGGACGACATTGTCCCCATGATGATGTGTTCAAGAACTGCAGTCACCAAATGTTATCAAAACTACGTAACTCTATAAGTCGCCCACTATACATTACAAAGAAAAATAATATTGTAACATTCCCGACTCGCCCTTATGATCTTTTTGAAATTTTTAAAAGTGGGTCTGCTGATTTAAGCACTGGACAAAACACATTTATTTTTCATTCCGTTCATGAATATATCATTTCTACAGATCGCTTCACAAATGAGCAGGATAGTTTATAAGGTTGAAAAATTATTTAAGGAATTTGTTTGTTAGCTTGTTTGTTTAGTACATTCTGTTCCAGGACACAAATCCCACGTCTCACTGGAGGGGTGAGCCGCAGGCTGGAAGCTAATGGAGGCTATACGCGTTATTGACCTTCTGCTCTAGGGATGTGTTCTACACACTCAGATATTTTTACCTCAATGTGTTCGCCGTAAAGCCAGATGGACTCTGAAGTATCATACTTACAAGCATCTTTTTATTTTGTTAAAATACAGTTTTGATTTGGCTAACGATATTCTGAATAAATTGTATAGCATATTGACATTAATTGGGATTTCTTATCGACAGAATGTTGCCCTTTATGATCACAATCATTTCTGCAACATCAGCTTGGCAACAATCTCCCTACACCAATGATTGTATTGGTCGGTGCAGACTTTCCATTGCATTGGGGTTGCTTAACTTTTTTCTTTGTGTATAGATCGGCAAATGTAGCTTGAATTTTGATGTGCTGCGACCGAAATTTAATTTTCTTTTTGGTCAGAGTTTTAAAGTGTAGGTTTTACAACACACTTAACGCAAATTAGAAAATATTTCAAAAGGTTGTTTGTAAAACCTTTAAACAACGATTTAAAATACAAAGGATCATTATAAGATGAAAAAGCTCACCTGCAGAAGTTGAGAGGATTGACACCCACATTATAAAGAACTGTTGAACACGACATTTATTTGTTACGTTTCTAGCCATTTCTGAGCAGCTCTCTATTTTGTTTCCTGTTGAACTGCAACTTAACTGTGTCCTTGTAATTTGATAGTCAAGTTTATGTCAGAAATAGAAAGTTGCTTTCCTTATAAGATTTAGACGAATATACATATTTTAAGATGTAAGAAGCGAAGCTCTTGTCTTTGAAAACAACCTATTATTACACCACACAACTAAGATCGATGTTCTATAATGGTCGGAGATAGCCTGCACGCAATCAATACTTTTGAATATTTAAAAGGAAAAAGCTGCAGTGAAAACTAATGAATGTCCACAAGAAGCACTATTATTCTATGTCTTTGAGAATTATTAGTGCGTAATAAAGGCTTTAGGTGGCATGGATCTGCCATAAATTGGGTATATTACCGTTAAAATCAAATTTGAAAATTCTTGGCTTATACTCATCCTAAGATAAGATACTAAAAAACTCTTTAGCATTGCTCATCTCCCACACGTTCGAGTCCCACTCGGTCCAAAAAAATTGAAAATTTTCTGACTGGGTTTTCACTCGAACGACCTATGTGGAATGGTTGCCAGTTACCAACGGAAGGTCGTGGGTTTCCTCTGGGCATAGAGCGTAAAACACAAAACAATCAATCAATCATATCCCACACACAACATACCCAGTTGGTATGTTATTCCTCGTAAATGCAATCGGTTAGAGTGATAGTCCCTTCGTCCGACACAGGTTTTCCATCGATGCACCGCGGGGTCCAATCTCACTCAGATAAAATAAGAATTTAAAAATGTCTGAGTGCCAGTTATTCGCCGAATGTCGGGGATTTCCCCCAGTCATAGGGTCCGGTTTCCTCTCCCACGAAACCTGTCAACGCCGACAAATAATTTTGAGTGTGGCGTAAAAATATTAATGAATTAATCATCGCAAAATTGGCTTGCGAAGAACAGACAACCAGTATATGTGAGCCATTTTGTTGTTGGTGATGAAATAACTTTGTAATCAAAAATGCAACTGCAACCATGCTTGTCTTAATTCTAACACATGACTGATTGCAACTGTCAAATCCAACTTAAAATATCCATTCTGATATTTACTGGTCGACCCCCTTATTACACAATGAATATCACATTTGAAAACAGCGAGGCTGATAAGCAACTCGCTGTCGGTGAATAAATACATGATCAGACCTTACCAGTCTTTTTTTTATCCAAAAATTTCGCTTCAACCAATCATAAATACTATACATTTCAATTGAATGTAAGTGTGCGGGTTGTCAGTCAGATTACCAAATTAATATAACTGAATTTAGAATTGTTTATTATGTTTGACGGATTGATTGTTTGGTGTTTTACGCCGCGCTCAAGATTATTTCACTTTTATGGTGGCCTTGCCAGTTTTATTGGGGGAGGAAACCGGGCTCTATGCCCGAAGGAAACCCACGACCTTCCGGTGGTAAATGGCAACCATCCCACATTGTTTATTATGAGACAGCAGTATTATAACCTAGCTGTATGATAAAAAAATCACCATGGACCATATCGGAAATATTTGTGACAACCCAGGCTCATAACTATATTAATTTATTTTGTGTATTCAACATGTGTGTCAAAATTGCAGTGTTAATGGTGTGACTTCTGGATGGTCGAAATTGGAATAAGCTTGCAGTTCTATCATACATAACATTATTTAGGCCCCGAAACATTCGCCTAGTTCTTAACCAAAGAATGTGTGTTATTAGAAAGATTGGAACTGTCCCATTCCTGAACAACCTTTTCAGATGCCTATCCCCCTCCTCCCCACTCCAAACAGTTGCTCATACAAAAGAATGTATAAATTAAATGTATTTAATCTACTTCTATAGTTGTCCATGTGCTTGTAAACCACAACTATAGACTGATCTTTTAGCTGATATACGCAGTATATACATAATTAAGTGTTGAATTGTTCTGCTGACTACATCGTCAATCTTACATGGGGGATGAAGAAGGTATGTTTTCATTGATTATGTGATACCAATTTTATATATAAATATCTTTTTAAATTTGGGAAGATTCATTCCAGTTATATTAATACTTATTTATTTTAAAGACCAATTTTTTGCAAATTACTTTTCCTTTTTCTGAAGCAAATTCATTTTTTCGACCCAAGTTTTAAAACATAGCTGCTTTTGCTTAGTGTTTAAACCCCGCTTATTATAGACTTAATACAACCCGTTATGAATCCCTGGGTAGTGTTTGGTATGCGTCATTAGAAGCTGTGTTTCATTACATAAACGTTTTCTGAAATTATCTTGCACGTTCCCCGTTTAAATCCTTTTGGAATGATTTATAGGAGTCTATCTGTGTGTTTTTGTTGGGTTGCTCGTTTTCTGGGGATTCTTTTGAAGGGGAGGGTTTTTTTTATATATTAATTTTAATTACCACTATTATCTATTATCTGATATTATCTATTCTTCCGAGCTATTAAAATTCATACTATACTCTCCCATAAAAGAAATGCTACATCCAATTTTTTTTCAAACATGAATTTTTCCAAAAATGTGCGTGATTGACACATGACAACAGGATCATGTTATAATGTAAACAATTGAATTTAAGCCCCTGATAGTGGCTGTTGATCACACGTGACTTTCGGGTCAGCCTTTGTGTAACGGTACACGAGAGAGGCGTAGGGAAAAACGTAGGGCAGTTGCATGTGCATATCACGTCTTATCTTTATGCGGGGTTAATGGGTATAAAAGACACACAACCGTTCAATTGAATTCAGTCGTTAAATTGTTTCACGAAGTTGCTACAATACGCCATTACTAGACGCAGCTACCCGGAACGTCGTCATTGGTCGTCTCCCGGCCGGCGAATCACAGAATGCAGTCGCTAGACTTTATAATGTTCACCGGAGCACGATTTCCAGACTGTTGCAATGGCACCAGCAATCCGGTTCAACAGCTGATCGTCAACGTTCTGGCCGACCTAGGATCACATCAGCAGCCCAAGATCGCTACATCCGGTTACTTCACCTGCGAACCGGACCAAAACAGCAACAGAAACAGCATCAAATATCCCAGGTCTCCGTCGAATATCGGCACAGACAGTCAGAAACAGTCTCCGTCAAAACGGCTTACGCACCAGACGTCCTTACTTTGTACGCCCATGGCCAAGAATTCGAACACTTTATTTCGAATTTAAAATCATCTAAGAAACATTCTTGAAACCAAAATATACTCTCCCAAAAAAGAAACGCAACATCCAATTTTTGTTCTTCAAAATATGAATTTTCAACATCATTTTTAATACAGAAATAAGCATCACATTGCACTGAAATTTGGCAGACTGGTTGTTCAGACGTTAAAGTTCATTCACATGTAAAAATTTATCACATTAAAGTTCACAGCGCTCAGATGACGTCACTGCAACGTCAATATCTGTTGTGCCCACCATTAACCTGTAACACAGCACGGACCCGTCTCGGCATAGACACAATCAATTGACGAATACGGTTTTGCGGAATTCTCTTCTATTCTTGCTCAATAGCCTGCTGCAGTTCTTGCAGAGTTTGCGGCGCTGGATGACGACTGCGCACGCGTCTATCCAAATCATCCCACAAATGTTCTATTGGGTTCAAATCTGATGATTTGGATGGCCAGGGGAGCACTGTTACGTTCTGGTTGGCTAGAAATTCAACAGTAGCACGAGCTGTGTGCGGCCGAGCGTTGTCGTGCTGAACAATTTCCATACGGAGGTCCATTACGGGCAGTATATGTGGTGTCAAAACCTCATCTGTGTATCGAACGGCGTTAAGGTTGCCGGGAATGTGCACCAGTTGAGTTTTTCGGGCACAGGATATGGCACCCCACACCATCGCACTTCCTCCGCCGAAATTGTCGACCTCAAGGACGCAGTTCCTTGCGAACCTCTCATTCCGGCGTCTGTAAACTCGTGTACGACCATCTCTTCTCTGCAGATGGAATCTTGATTCATCGCTGAACCAGACTCGCCTCCAGTTTCGCAGATTCCAGTCCCTTAATCTGTTGAACCATCGGGGCTTTGCAAGTCGATGCTGGCGTCTCAGTACTACGCCAAAGTAAGGACGTCTGGCGCGTCATTATCAAATGTCAAAAAGCACTAAATTTAATGAGAGCTGTGTCCGGTAGAACATGGGGCGCTGACAAATCCTGTTTATTACTTTTAAATCGAGCTCTATAGTTAGATCTAGGCTTGACTATTGTTCGAAATCTTTCTCGTCAACATCACTTTCAAATAAGAAAAGACTTGATTCTGTGCAGTGTACTGGTCTTAGGATATGCACTGGGACTTTGAAGACTACCCCTTTAAATGTGCTTCAAATCATGTGCAACGAATGGCCTTTAGAGTTAAAAGAGGGGAAATCTCTAGAAATACATAGGAATTATCGTCGATAACAACCTTCAAAGTACTTAAAACAGTTCACGTCAATTACCTCCAGTGACCCTCAAGCTAATAAAAACAGACAGAAGTATGTCCTTTCAGTGGCTTTTCTGTGTAGTCATTTTTCCGTTTTAGGATGACGTGATATTGGTGTAGCTATTTTTAGATCAATAATGACGTATTTTTACCGCTCTCTAATGTATAATGGTAGATTTAGGTCCAAAAAACATGGCGACCATTTTGAAGTGGGAAGATTGTTTCCGAATATATAGGTCAGTATGCAACCGCACGGCATTGCTTAGCCAGCCATTGGCTAAATTGCATCACATGACTACTCTATTACGCACTTAATTTTTTATTCAACAATAATTGGATAAAACTAATGAAAAAATGGTGGCGGCCTTGTGAATGGCCTATGGAGCTTATTCTCTATAGGGAGCGGGAGTCACGTGACAATTCCACAAATTTCCTGTCACCGGCGTTGTCATTACGCATGTGGGAAGCCTTTTGTCGTTCGAATATGACGCTCATTTCTGACGTTTTGGAACAAAAAACGCCAATCGAACTGAAAACGTCATAAAAAAAACGTCACCTGTCACCGGATATCGCGAAATCTCTCGGTAGACTCCCAGGCCCTATTGTAACGCCACCTTCAAATTTCAATTATTCACTTACGAGGGGATAAAACATACATTGGACAGTTGTTTTTGGACTAATTGAACTCTACTCTTTCCATCAAAACTAGTCTAAAGCTTAGATTTTCTTTCCCTTTAAGGCGATTGAGGCGTACTCTTAAATTTACACTTGTACTAAAATCATGTGTTAATAACTCTGCAATATCTGTATTTGGTTCCGTGGAATCTGATTGCCTTGTAAATAACAATAGTCAAGGAACAAAACCTTGTAATATAAGGGCTACTCATATTTTGAACGAGGTGGGTTATACTGAAACGTCAATTTTAACTTCTCAGGTTACACCATTTCCTCCGTGGCGATTACTTCCCCCAGTGGTAAATATCGATTTAAACTGGCAAACTGAAATCAGATCCTTTCTATATTTCAAAGCATTGTGCTGTGGAATTCCTATTAGTACCTATTTACAAATGTTCACTGATGGCTCAAAGTGCCCTGAAAGTCGGAGGAGCGTTTGTCATCCCAGAGTATAGTAAGAACTTCCGACTAACTGATGACGCGTCTGTTTTCTGTTCAAAGCTTGTGGCAATTTTCATGTGCCTCCAGTTTTTGTTAGACAACAAACCAAACTTTGCTGTAATCTGCTCCGACTCCTTAAGTGCTTTACAAGCCCTGAGCTTCTTCAACTATAGCAAATATCATCCTCTTGTTTTAGAAATTATACTTTTATATACCACTTTATTTAAGGAAGGAGTGAGCGTCACATTTACATGGGTACCTGTTCATGTATGACTAAGATGAAATAAGCTTGCTGATACTGCAGCCAAACAAGCTATTTTACATACTAGCATATCCATCAGATTTCCATTTACCGTTACCGATATTTTACTTAAGGCAAAGTCATATTTTGTGGTTCGATTCCCACTCAGTCCAAAAAATTGGAACATTTTCTGTCTGGGTTTTCACTCGAACGACCTATGTGGGATGGTTGCCAGTTACCAACGGAAGGTCGTGGGTTTCCTCTGGGCATAGAGTCCGGTTTCCTCCCACAATAAAACTGCCAACGCCGCCATATAAGTTAAATAATCTTGAGCGCGGCGTAAAACACCAAACAATCAAATCATATTTTGTGACACAGTGGCAATAACAGTGGAATGATTCTGACAAGGGAAGGTTTTATTTCCTTTTCAATCCTGGAATTTCATCACCAAAGCTTAATTTCCCCACTCGTCTAGCTGAGGTAATGTTCCACAGACTCCAATCTGGTCATATTCCCCTAAAATCTTACCTATTCAGATTCCATCTGTCTGACACAGACTTGTGTGATGTCTGTAATATTCAGGAAACCTTAGAACATTTTTTGTTTAATTGCATCAAGTATGCTCATCAAAGAAATGATTTTTTCACCGATCTCATTGGTTTGTGTATTAATCAACCCAACATGGACAATGTTCTAGGTTCTTCTAAAAATACCAACAAGGTATAGCAGAAAAGAAATGTTTGAAACTCTCTTTAAACGTGGGTTCCATACTAATGATAACAAATTAAAGACAACACCACGTCCTCAGTTGTTTTTTAACAACACGAGCTTTCGACACCTGTGCCGGTGTCTTCGTCAAGTGTAACACTTAAGTGTTAAGTGTTACACTTGACGAAGACACCGGCACAGGTGTCGAAAGCTCGTGTTGTTAAAAAACAACTGAGGACGTGGTGATGTCTTTATTTTTTATCATTAGTAATGTATATCAGGCTGTAGCTATGTATATTATAAATACACACAGATTTTAGTATAATTGTATATTTTTATGAGTGTATATGCATTGTATGACTAACAAATATCGACCTATCTTTCCATTTCTCACCACTGAATATTTACTTATCTGTAAATCGTATACGGGGGTGTAAGCTCAATTGTATTGCATGTTTTTACATCTTATGAGGTCAAGTAGATCTCAAACGTACTAATATACTCCTGCACAGAGTCATTCAATATATTGGGTTCAAACATCACAGTTTTCTTACTCGCTCAAGGTAATAATTTCTCACTAGTATGGCGTACATCATTCATACGAATGGACGCGCCAATAAGCTAAAACAACCAACCAACCAACCAACCATTTCTTCTGAACATTTATAAATAACACTCAATTAAACAAGAAGATTTGCCCTGTGCCCGTGTTTTTGTGATCATAAATATATAAATAACACTCACTGGTATGGAAATACATATATTCTATGCTGGTAAACAAAATATTTTTGCATTAAATATTCCATTTCTTATGGACATTTATAGTTACACATTAGCTTAAGCACGTTATCGGCATATCAAAATTACCCCCCCCCCCCCCGGTAGAATTCTGCAAAACAAAAAACGATGTAGCATCAATGCCTATAATTCAGTTGGTTATCGATGAGCAACCCGACGTCATTATTTCGCCTGAACGTAAACATCAAAACTTAAAAGCTCGTGATAAAAAATGATAAGAAATATCCAAAAACATGTTTGGTAAATAGGTCAATATTGTATTTAAAATGAAGTTTGAAGTATTTTATCTAGCGTGTCCACTTTAAGGGCCGGTGGTAGAATTGAAAGCATCGCATTCTCCAAAAGCCAACATCGACAGACGTATAAAAGGGGCAACATTCTCTCTGAAGATATTAAATTCCACAGTTAGCTTTAAAACCTCTTCAGTGTCCGGTCCCCAATTCTGTAGTCTACTACCCCAATAATGTAACATTCGTATCTCAGATGCATGTCCTTGTACTGAGCGGTCTCTTGGATTCAACAGACGGGCTGTATGGATACCGGGAATGGCGAACTTAGGTCGGTATATCGGCTTGCTTAAATTGTTTGCCTTTTCAGGGGTAATTCTATTTATTCTTTCTGTGACCATATCCATGGACCTGTTTCCTTGTCCAAGCATAAGGAAATTTTGTAGATGGATAACCTTAACGATCTCTTCTTGTTTCTGGAGATATCTCTTCAAAAATCCTTCCTGGTAATCTCCAAACACAAAAGGATACTCGTCCATATCGATCCCGATTGTCCAAGTGGTTAAGTTGCCATATTTTGATCGCACATGTAAATAGCAATTAATTTGTGCTGCCATGGCGGAGTGTGAAGCGTTCCACGGTAAGTAGGTAATTAGGTCAAGGTCAATGTACCTTTTCAAGGGCCCATCAAGACGTTCATGATGGTATTTATAATGGTCACAGAGGTAGATGTGGTCAACTCCAGCCCAAAACATGAAGTGAATCCATTGTTTTAATTCTGCAATACTCCATTTAGCTTTGTCTGTAGAATAGATTCGAACCTGTAGCACTTCAACAAGGAAGAATGGCGACTTTTTCCCAATGCTGCTCATCCACCTCGGGGAGCGAGCTTTCAGGAAACTGTCCAATTGGGGAAGATAAGCCCTATGTGATGAAGAGCATGGGCTGTCATGATGGTTGTTATGTCTAGTTTTATTGCCAGTGGATTCAAATGGACCTATTATCTGTCCGGGTTCAGATAGTTCAAAGCGGAAGATAATCTTGTCTTTGAAAAAGTGATTCATCATAAACAAAGCACCAAACCCAGTACCGAGAAATAAATACGAGCGACATCGTCTTCTGAAAACAAAGCAAAGATCATGAGGTTAAAGTGGCATGAGCTGCCAAAATTCAAACTTTTCTCATAATTTCTGATCGTCACGACAGTAAGAAGCTTTGAGGGACAAGGAAAAACTAAATGATTTAAATGATGCGTTGTAATGAGGAAAATATATATAGTATGTGACTTATACGAACCGAAATAGTGTTCGAAAAGTAAACACAAATTAAATAACCGGGACGACCATTCATTCATTCTAGTAATTTCAACAATCTGTTTTAACGTCAAAATATCAACATTTTGGCACATCTGACCGGGAAGTATATGGTACCCGGCCTACTTGTCTTTTTAAGTTGGCTTCAAGGTCAAAAAGGCACCAATGCCCGTGACACTTCACCTGTGGCCGTCGCACATTTCTGGTTAATTGACATTACAAGAACACACTAAATGCAGTTATATTTCCAGGAATAAGTTATACTCACAGTAGTCTCATGTTGGCTTTATCTGTCACATTAGTGGGCTATAAAACATTCTGGCTGTATACCCCCCTCTCCATATGTCACACTGATCTTTTCAAAGAGGAGTTCATCTGACAGAACATGTAAATAAAATAATTTATATAGATATATATAAGGGTAAAGTGAGCTTGGTAGATTCATTGCATACCTTGCGGCTGTGTGGATATGCCCCCATATGGGTGATTTTATCTGATTTTATCCGGCGTTTTGTTGATGTTATCACGACTGTCAAAATCAACACGAGTAGCTGGTTTTTGAAAAATACATTTATAGTTGCATTTCTAGAGTCTCAAGTTTGGTGAGAGAAAAAGATCCAATGAATTCATGCTTGAAATTCCCTATAATCATCCGGTCAACTTTGATCATCCATAGTGAAATAAAAATAATAATATATTTATGAACACTAAAACACACGGGCACAGGGAAAATCTTCTTGCCTAAAATAACCACGGAGACAATTATATTCGCTAATTTTGTGGGGTATGGTTTCTTTTTGACACCATTGGTCAGTTTTTGCACAACAATGACATGATGTCGTTTCATCAATCCCAGACCGGGCAAGCCTAGCTTTTATGTAGACTTTATCCATATTCAATCGAATGCGATATTTTTTCGCATTACTTCATTCATTGTGATATAAATTGTCCCATTAACGGTTTCCTCCCTAATATGCATACAAATTGAAGCAGGGTAGACGTTTGTTTGGTTTTTCACTCAAGGCCGTAGAACTGATTGTGACGTCCATTAAGTACATCATTTGCAAGAAATAGACCAGTTACACTTGACGAAGACACCGGTACAGGTGTCGAAAGCTCGTGTTGTTCAAAACAACTTACTACGTGGTGATGTCTTAATTTTTTATCATTAAGTAATAGACCATTTGCCAGTTTAACGTACAGTATAAATGAAATGACGTCGCGGCGTGAATCTTACACCGGACAAGCCGATCAGTCATCTTGGCTTTACGTCATATTCGGTCCACATCAGCTTTGCATGCGTCTACGATTTTTTTTTTCGCATTTCCAGATTCACTCGGATATAAACTGTCCGAATATATAGGTTTCTATTTTTTATGTCTGTGGTAAAAAACAGACGGATACTTTTTTTCGGTTTGCTACTTAGGGCACTAATCATATCGGATGGAAACACTATATACATGCATGCACGTCAATCAATGAGCATTTACTTATAGTAGATTACAGATACATATAGCTTTATCGTCGATGTTACAACAGAGTACATTAGTCCACTAGGGACTATTATTATCGACATGCAAACATAACAGACATATAAATAAATACAGGACATAATAAAAATATAAACTAAAAGTAAATGTAGCATCATATAATAAATTGATATTTGGTAGTTAAAACAAAATTTTCAATTTTTTTTAATTTTTCATTTATTTATTATTTATGAAAAAGAAACTTTATACAATTATAAGATTAATCACATTAAAATAATGAGTTTGTATATACAATGGTAAAGTTAAACACTTATGATAAATTGAACCTGGCGAAATTCGTATAGAAACGTCAAAGTCAATGGCAAAAACTCATTTCGTTATAACGCTTACCTTTGAAATAAATCCCCTAGTATATATAGAACTAAAGCAAAGGTGAACTTGTACGGTGTTGTGGAGAAAGCGGCAGTCATGCATGTTAAATCACGGGGAAGGGACACATGGCTCCACGTATAACTGTAACACCTGGCCATTGCAACTCGGACATGTTGAGACAGCAGCCTGTTTGGACGTGGGTCGGGGGCGGGGAGGGGGTGAATAAGAAAGCAACAGAACAAAATAAAGCCACATTCGCAGTGAAAATCCAGATTATTGTTTACATAACAAATAGTGGGCGGATGTTTTTTTTTCCCCAGACAGAAGAAGTTAGGAACTTTTCTTTTTTTACCAAAAATTCAAAGTTTTGCGTATTTATTGTATTTTGTTTAATTTTGCGTATTTATCTGAAACAAAAATGAGGATCGGGTTTGAGGGACTCCTGTCGATAAATTATAAACCACAGACAAAGTGGCCTGAAATTAACCGACATTGACCGTTGTTTTAGTAATCGGGCTTTGATTCGTTTGTTTTATACTCCGTTTATACATTGCAAACCTAACTGGACATGTATATTGTGTCCTATGTTTAATTTAAATAGTTTTGCTTGTAGTAAGCTCATGCAAATTGACTTTCTTAGCACGGAATCGAATGGCCCTTTAAAGTGGCACGCAAATGTAGGAAAAAAATTGTTGAAACAGAACAATCTAAATGAGGTTATTTGCCAATAGAACATTTGCCAGTTTTTCGCCCGACAAAAACATGATGTCGTGGTATTAATCTTAGACCGGACAAACCCAGCTTCAAATTACACTTTAGCTATATTCAGGCGAGTTCGTGTTTCATGAAAGATTGTTTCGCATCACTTGATTATTTCAGATATAAACTGTCACTACATCGGGTTTCTTTCCTAAAATAGGTTGTATAAATGCTGGAAATATTTAGTTAAAAACAGACGGATACTTTGTCCGGTCTACTACATAAGGCCGTAATAGACCATATGCCAGTTTTGCGCGCAACAATGAAATGACGCCGCGGCATCCATCTTACACCGGACAAGCCCAGTAGTCACCTTGACTTCTGCCATACTCCGTCAAAATCAGTTTTCATCCTCGATTTTTTCACATTTCAAGGTTCATTCGGATATAAACTGTTCGAATATAGGTTTTCATTTCTTATATCTGTTGCAATATATCCAAAATTTGAAGTTAAAAACAGAGGGATCCTTTGTCCGGTCTACTTCTTTGGGCAGTAATTGTGACGTTGCTAAATTACGTCATTTGAAAGTAATTGGCAAATCACCTATTGAGACGTCGCTAAATGACGTCATTAGCAAGCAATAGGGAGCGGGAGTCACGTGACAATTCCACAAATTTCCTGTCACCGGCGTTGTCATTACGCATGTGGGAAAGCCTTTTGTCGTTCGAATATGACGCTCATTTCTGACGTTTTGGAACAAAAAACGCCAATCGAACTGAAAACGTCATAAAAAAACGTCACCTGTCACCGGATATCGCGAAATCTCTCGGTAGACTCCCAGGCCCTATAGACCATTTGCCAGTTTTGAGCGCAACAATGAAATGACGTCGCTGCATCAATCTTACACCAGACAAGCCAAGTAGTCATCTTGACTTTTGCCATATTCGGTCAAAATCCCTTTTCATCCACATTTTTTTCACATTTCTAGATTCATTCGGATATAAACTGTCCGAATATAGGTTTTTATTTCTTACATCTGTTGTAAAATACCGAAAATTTAAAGTTAAAAACAGACGGATCCTTTGTCCGGTCTACTACTTGGGGCAGTAGTTGCTAAATTACGTCATTTGAAAGTAATTGGCAAATGACCTATTGCCAATTCACCTATTGTAAGAAATGTTTGAAACTCTCTTTAAACGAAGGTTCCATACTAATGATAAAAAATTAAGACATCACCGCGTAGTAAGTTGTTTTTTTTAACAACACGAGCTTTCGACAACTATACCGGTGTCTTCGTCTGGTATAGTTGGTTGCTTTAGCTTATTGGCGCGTCCATTCGTAGAGACGCCGGCATACTTGTCGAAAGCTCGTGTTGTTCAAAAAGCAACTTACTACGTACGTGGTGATGTCTTTAATTTTTTATCATTAATTCAACTATTACATGCAAATGACGTTATTTAGCGACGTCACAATAAGCCCCACTCTAGTTTGGCTAAAACCCCGCGAGATCACGCGAGAAAGGAGTTTAGAGGTGCAACTTCCACTGACCAGCCGTTCATTTAACATTAGCGTGTATGCCAAATTCTACAATTAAAAGTTGGTTAGAAAGATTCATTATGCAATTTTTACATCATATACTTCAGTGGGTTGCTGGTATATAAGGAGGATCGAAGTGGCCTGTCTGGATTGGCCGGTCTTGGTTTTAACAGCAACGTTTAGATGCGGACTGATTGATTGTTTGGTGTTTTACGCCGCGCTAAAGATTATTTCACTTATTTGGCGGCGTTGTCAGTTTTATTGTGGGAGGAAATTGGGCTCTATGCCCGGAGGAAACCCACGACCTTCTGTTGGTAACTGGTAACCATCCCACATAGTTCGTTCGAGTGAAAACCCAGTCAGAAACTTTTCCAATGTTTTTTGGACTGAGTGGGATTCGTACCCGGTTTAGATGCGGAATTTAAAATTTAAATTGATGTCTGTGTTTTGAGTTTTGGTAAGCTCACTGGAACCGTATAATAGGAGTGTTGCATTCAGATTCTAGCATTTCTCTTCGTTAGAGATTGCACCTTGGACAAGTTTAATTAGTTAGTGTCTTTTAGAAAGTGAGTAGGCCTATAACAGTATTCTCGTTATTTTGGGATTACACTTTCTTGAAATTATGGTAGAAATTCTTCTACCGATTTTTGGGTGATGCCCGAAAGAGGAGGCCGGTTGGCTGAATGGATAAGGCAGCCGGCATTTATAGTGCTGGCAATAGGTGCCATACTCTGGTACCCGGGTTCGATTCCCGTTTTGGGCATCACCCAAAAATAGGTAGAAGAATTTCTACCATAATTTCAAGAAAGTGTTATCCCAAAATGACGAGAATACCACCTTGGACAAGATAAAAGGTAATGGTCAGCTGTCTCTGAAGTGAAGCCACAAAAACGCTCGGGCGAATTTGATATTAAGTTATAAAATAAATCATCATGTAAAGAACTACAACCATTACGTATCCAACAAAGGATAATGTTAGACATCCGTTCGCCGATGTAATACCATGATGGAGGCTTAGACAGACTTTGCATCTTGAGTATTTTACATTTAAATTCACTGTGTCTAGTAATATTTGTTTAAAATATCAGGCAATTGGTTCCATTCACGAATGATGCTTGGAATTTACTAAAAGAAGCCATATTGCATAGAAAAGTTGTGTAAATTTTTTAATCTTTGAGGATAAGGATTTCTTTTTGATACTTTTACAGGTAATTTATTGTAGAGATTCAGTCTGGTTGTATCTGTTATTATCCGGTGAAACGCACTCAAGCGCACCCTCTGCCTAAGAGTATTAAAGCCGTAGGCCCTATTCTTTATAGAGAACTCGCGCTACTCTTAGTCAGACCCGTTATTACACGATGGCATTTCTTGTGCAACAATTCTTAAAGGGGCATGAGCTGCCAAAATGTTGATATTTTGACGTTAAAGCAGAATGCTGAAATTATTGGCTATTTTTCTCAAGAGGTAGAATTCAGAAGCTTTTTAATGCTCCAAGCCTCGAAAATGTACGATAAAGTACTGTTTTAAACTAACTTTGGCTTAGAATGAATGAATGGTCGTCCCGGTTATTTAAATTTTGTTTACTTTTGAACACGTTTTCGGTTCATACAGGCCACATACTGTATGGATTTTTCTCATTCCAACGCCAATCATTTAGTTTTTCGATAGCCTTCAAAGCCTCTTACTGTCGTGACGATCAGAAGTTATGAAAAAACTGTGAATTTTGGCAGCCCCTTTAAGGCATCAGTCTGGTATTCTGACATACTGGCCCATACAACGTCTGCATACTCGAGGCAGGGGCGGGTGAAACTCTTTTACATAATTTCAAGGGTTTTTCTCCTAAGGTCATATTTCATGCCACGAAATAAAGGAATTCTTAAATTAGACGATGATATGAGCCTACTGATATCGTTCGTCCATTGTCCTAAATGATTGAAGGTCAATACTTTATATCACACGCAAAAGAGTTCTCTAGCGTTCGAAACAATCTGGGGCCCTTGGGGCCCGATCATATTGAACTTTTCTAATCCTCTGCAGCAAAATTCAAATCGCCTGATAAGCCATATCTTCAAAAGTAATATTGCTATGAGAGTATAGATATTATACAGCCGTACCATATAGGATTATTTGAATCGTCTGCAAGAAAATTGGAATCGCCTGATAAGCCATATCTTAAAAAGTAATATTGCTATGAGAGTATAAATACTATATTACATTACTATAATACTATATTATAATACTATAATACTATATTACTATATTACTATATTACTATATTACACACTATCCCAGCCAACACCGTGGATTGGGTCTGCTGAATGGCCCCCAGTACAGGGCTGCCCGTGTGGGACCCAAATTGTTTTAGCACTCGGCTATCATTGGGCTGCCCTAAGATCCAAAAATACAGATTTTAGATGGGGCCCATGTATGGACTTGCTCAACCAGGGTTGGAAATGCCCTCTAAATCATAATTCGAAAACGTGATTATGGAATTAAGCATTATAGAGATTGTCATGATTTTAGAATTAGATTTCATAATTATAGCATTTTTAAATGGCCTGAAAGGGTTTTAACTGAAATAAAATGTGATAGATTGCATTTATTCTGACTTAATTTTGTTACAGGTACTAGTATCGTTATCATATTGCTTGTTACTTATAATGATACTGCTATATAGATACTGCATGGATACCTACATGTATATCAAAACATCACAGTCATTATACATCATAAGTCGTTACCCGTAGGTTTTCCTTATATTAGCTGTTGTCATCCCAGTTCTCCATAAGTTTTACTTTTAGATGATTTGTCATGACGTTAATTGTTTTTCCATTTATGTGTGTCACCATAAATGTTGGAAGTTAAAATGCTATGGAGATGTGAAAAGTAACAAACCAGATGAAAATAAAAATATTTACTTCATTTACACTAATAAATAACACTGATACAGGAAGATCTACCATCTACTGGTTATTGTTTTCTCGCTATATAAAGTAATATATTAAAAATGAACGCAAGGGGCTTTCTAAATAGTGTATGTTCATAGATAAAGTAGGCCTACCCCTTCCTCTAACGTAAAACCTCTACATAATTTATTTAAAATTTAAAAGCAAATTAATGAAACTCAACTGGGTCTAGTTTCACTCTAAGGTAAACATTATCTGTAGGCCAATACAAATTAGGCCCCTACATCTACTTGTAATAAACCGACAAATGAGGCTTATAGTAAACTATTCATAATGTACGTGTACGTGTGCTACATCCAGTAGGCCTATGTTACATGTACATTTTGAGATCAAATAGGCCTAATTAAATTACTTGTGTTGAAAATTTTATGAAATAAATAAACTAATTCACTTTGAAGGCTTCGATTTTCAAATTTGAAGTTCTAAATTCGAATGAAGCTTCTAAGTTATATTGTGTAAAAAGATATCTTTTATTTCCAATGTTTTATTCTTGCCCCTTTGGTCCACGCAGTCCAGATTGAATAGCCTTTTGATCTGCAGGCCTACATAATTTACATCTAGGCCTACATGTAATAAACCGACAAATGTAGCGTATAGCAAACTATATTCATAATTTGTGCTACACCCAGTATTACATTTTGAGATCACATAATTAAATTACTTGTGTTAAAAACTTTGTGAAATAAATTATTATAGACTGTAATTCACTTTGAAGGCTTCAAATTTCAAATTTGAAGTTCAAATTTCGAATGAACCGGTATATTACTAGTATAGGCCCTATTTATTTAATTACACATACTTGTACTATTTATCAGATTTTTTTTCTTTGTTTTTTATATGGACCTGTTTGCTTCTGAAATAAAAGTATTATTATTATATAGGCTATATAAAAAGATGTTCCAATGTTTTATTCACGCCCTTTTCGTCCACGCATCCATATTAAATAGCCTTCCTATGCGACTGTAAGGGTAATTGTAATAAACAATCCTGTAATGACATCGGGCCTCACATTAATCGCTTATACATGCCGGAGTTACTGCAAGGGTAACCAAGTAGGCCTATCCTTCTTTTCCAGAATCTGGACGTCAGTCCGTGTCGTGCATATATGTAGTTTGAAATTTATAACTGTAGAGCAACCAATCAGCGCACAGCTTAGACAAGGATTTGAACTGACGGCGGGTACAAGAAGACAAGCATTTTTTTGACTAACGTCTACTGCATTTATTGTTGTGGAATACCGATAAATGATTTCATTTTAAGTATGTCATTTCGTTTTTAAGGTTCAAGAAATGTTTCCTATTTTGCTTTGTCCAGGCTTTCTTGAGTTGAAGATTTGCTTTGTGTTTTGTTTTTTTTGTGTGTGTGCTATATTGGTGTTGTTGTTGCAGTAGTCGCCAACTTCAGTTTTCAGGCATTACAATTCGCAGAAAAAGTCGCGGGGTCGTCCCTCATCTGTTAATTACATTGAGGTTATTGACTGATGTGCCCACAATATGTATAGGTGGTCGTTTGTGTAAGAAAAAATGGGTGCGAATATAGAATACGTCCGTCACCTAGAACTTACAGTAAAACACATAGTTTCCTTTCAAATATTCTGTACAATACCTTAAGGAACTCCCTAATCGGAAAATCCGTCTTTACTTGCACAAAATTCGCCTACATTTACTAAATTCGCCGATTTTACTCTACACACAAGCAATTCCAAACACTCGTCTCACCATCTTTGCTTCGTTTAATCATTAATGAATGAGACAGGACAATGTACGAGCTTGCCTAAAGACGAGTCTCTCCGGCAGTGTTCAACTTCAACGCCCCGTAGCTGATACTGTTTAACATCAACACTATTGACGTCAGCATTTTTGTTTACTGTGACTTCAGTCTTCAGGTTATTTCGTTATTAAATATTCAGGAAAAAAAGAAAAAGAAATCTTGGGGGGTCATAGGGGGGCTTGCCCCCCTTACATAAAGTTACAATTAATGTGAATTATAACATATTTACGGTGACCGACCATTTCTTGCCAGTATTTCCTTATATTTCTTTGTATTTAAAAATTCATAATAAAAAAAAGAAAAAGAAAAACTTCAAGCCCTGGCTATCATAAAATATCACTGATCATTTCTTATTGACAGAAGAAGTTTTCAAAGTGACGGACGTATTCTATATCCTGTCCAAAAAATGGTTTAGGCCTACATGTATGTAGTTTTGTACTCTTGTAAAATGTTTTCCCGGACAGTTAGCAGGTTAGATAGAGTCACTGTCATTTAGTTCAAATCATACTCGCCAATGAAACGATAGATGGCGCATTGGTGGTCTATGGAAACTCATTCATGATGCTGTGTGAATGAATTTAAACTTATTGAAATTGTAGTCTGCCATTTTATGTTGAATGGATTGAAGTTATTCTGATACACCCGCATTAATTCAACAAGTTAAATCCGACTCGTTATCTCCATTATGATATTTCCTGGTCGTCGGAATTTAACGGCTCCGACACGTCTTCTGAACAGCTGTTTTGAACAAATATTTGCAGTAAACACATGGTTTCCTTTCAAATTTGCTGTGAATAATCTGTTCTCCACACCATATGGCTTGATTTCACACTGCTCACTTTATTTTACAACTCTCCTATCACCATACTTTGCTTAAATCGTGATATGACAGACTGAGCCATGTATGAGCTTGTCAATTGGTCGTCCTGAGCGATTTATGAGCTTGTCAGTCGGTCGTCCTAAACAATGTATGAGCTTTTTTGACAAGCTGTTCTTGATGAACCTGTGAATGGCAGTACAGCTCTGATATATTAGCTAGTATGCTTTCACATGCTGGTAAACTCTTTCCACCTGCTAAGGAGCTAAAGTGCTTTACCTGATATTATTGATCAACATCATCCACTCCATAGCCTGTTTTCTTTCATTAGGCTGGTCACTGATCAAATGTTGGTACAAGGTATTTGATCATAAAAGTTAAAAATAAAACAAAAAGTCTACTTTCATTTTGAATACTGATAAAGAGTATCTTGTTTCTGTTTGTAGAGATGCTATCTCCTCATATTAACATGGCTGGTGATGAAAACTCTGGAGTTAATAATAAATGTAAATCACCTCTCCCAAATACTCCAAGGCTTAATGTCCTACAGCCTTCAAATAAACACAACATTATCTCTAAGGTTTGTTTACTTTTTACTTTATCACCCACCAACATTAAATTCATTTACCATAGTTCCCCCTTGCCATGACTTCAGACAGTCTGACAATTAATAGCTTGTTTTTTTTTTTTTAAAGACTCTAATGAACTGAACTCATCCTTAAGATCAGAGACATTTTATTCGTTTTAATTTCATAAAACTTTATCCGTTGATCACATCATCAGACAGTTGCATGCAGATTTCATTTCATTCGTTTTGTTCTTGTTAGTGTCAGTTTAGTTCAGACAGTTTCATCTGTTAACTTTAAATGCATTTTATTAGTTTATTATATTATCTGCTATTCAATATTGCTGTATGGAATTTAGTTAAAAAAGTTTAAAAAATGTTTCCTTTCTGATTTTTTGTTAAGTTTTTACTGATGTCCAATGGTTTTAAGTGTATCCCTCTCAAACCGGCGACCTTATTTTGTGCTTATTGAGTGAACGAAAAGGGAGATAATGATCGCAAAACCATTGATGTCAAACGGGCAAATAAAGGGGCATTGTAATATCTTAGGCCTTATTTTGGCTTTCATCACGAATTGTTGAGTTTGTCGGTCTGTTTATACATTTAGTCTCTGCTTTATATGTAGGTATCAAATGAGAAGAGTAAGGGAAGTCCAAATAAGTGTGATCCCTACTCATTGATACGTCAACTAGATGATGAGGAACAGTGGGTAGAGAGAACCAGCATCATCACCAAACAGGACCATGATAACAATCTTATCTATGCTACTCAGTTCTTACAAGAAATCCTAGAAGCCCTGCCAGTAAACAAGTAAGTGGCTTCTAAATTCTTATTGTTTAGTTTTCGCTTACATGTACTGTATTGTCACCCGCAATGATCCCTTTAGGGCACATAATCTGTCATTTGCATGGTGGTAGGACTTTTCCCAAATGAAAGCATTTGGACATGGATATTGTTCAATTGCATGCTATACAGTGGCCTTGTCAACTGTACAAAATGTATCCAAATACATAGCATATACATAAATAAAATCGGTTTTGGAACGTTATGACAGCATAGAACACTGTCACTGATGTGATGCAAAAGTGCCATTGCACTCAGTTACCAAATGTCCTAATTCAAACATCTCTGACGGGATCAAATACCGCAGTGACTTTATGGAAATTCAAGATTATTCTACGTTTTAATCTCACATTTAACCCCTACATTTTATTGCAAAGTGGTTATAAACTGTAGAGGAGTCTCAGATACTGGGTCTCAGTTTTCTATTGTTCAGGAGTTGAGGGTGCAGAGAAAGCAACAGATATTTTGTAATTGGATGAAATGAAACTTGCCATATCCAAGCAGCATTTATGAAATTTAGTTTAGAGGCATAGAATTTTGTTAATATACTTAAATTTCTTGCTTTTTCCGTGCTCAACCCATTTAATAAATAAAATTGAATATTTTATGACATTTGCACTAAGAACCTTCTAATTTACTTATTGAGAACTGTCAAAATGTAAACTTAATGTTACAGAGATGACAGTGGCATATTGAACCAGTCTGAAAAAGTTTTTGACAAAACTACTGACAACTGCATAGAGACAGTCTGCCAAGACGATGTGAAAGATGAACTTCCAGAAACTAAGATAAATGACTCTGGTATGAACAGTCCAATGAGCAGCCTATGTAATAACATGTTCTCCATGAATTTTGAGGAGGTAGATGAGAATGTTAACCCTTTCCAGACCAGGTCTCAAGTGCAGAATTCACCCTGTCAAGCCCCAAGCCGTGGAGAGGGCGACAGTGTCATTTCTGAACCTTTAAAATCATCAGATGCAGATAATTTTTTCACTGAAAATGTTGATGAAAGTAAGATTGATGAAAACTTGGTAAATGATGTAGCTATTAAACCGGAAGATTCAAATACAGATTTAGAAATAGATTTAAATCAAATACCATCTAAGGACACATCAGATGATGATGTCATTGTTCCTTCCAAAGGATATAATATAGATTTTGATCAGTTAGATGAGATGAGCAATCCTTTTCAAATAACCAAGCAACTGGCAAATTCTCCATGTGTGAAAAACAGCCCAGCTGGAAAAGCAAACAACGCTGTTCATGATTTTGGAGAAGATAACCGGAATCCATTTGCTACAAAGAACCAATTAGCAAATTCTCCAGTGCTTAATGCTAAATCTGCCCACCATGAACATCAAAATAACTCCGCCTTAGAAAGTTTTGATGGGACGGTTTCAAAACCAGAGAGCCCAAAAAGTCATACCACTACCCAAGTCCTTTCTCCTGGATTAAAGATGCATATTGAATCTGATACTGGTACAGCAGGCTTTACGATAGATCTCGATGAAATTGATAATTCCAAACCCCCAACACAGGTACAAAATTCACCTGCATTAGCCGTTGGTAAAGGTACATACGATTTAAATCTTGATCAAATTGATGAAACTTTTAACCCCTTTGAACCTAAAAAACAAATGTGCAATTCACCAGTAGCACCCACAAAGTCTGTAGAACAAAATAATGACGGTGAATCAGACGAGGCAAAAGCAAAAATTCTGACTACGCCCAAACTGGAGGACAAATTCACCCTGGATGTTGAGGATCCATTCCAGACCAAAACAGTTGTGTCCAACTCTCCAATTGCTACTAGTGATTCTTTGGGACAAAATGAAGATAAAACTCAGACTAAGGGGGACGTTTCATTAGAGCTACCTGCTTTGGAGTCCATAAGTCAAGAGTCTTTTGAAAGCATTGAAAATCCGTTTGCGACTAAATCAACGGTTGCAAACTCTCCCCTGCGATCCCCCAAGAAGGTCCATTTTGAAGATGAAGAAGATCCTTTTAAAACCAAAACTCAACTGCCAAACTCTCCTACCATGCAAATTGAAGAAGACCCTTTTAAAACCAAAAAACAGCTTGCCAACTCGCCAGTTTCAAGAAAAGAAGTAAGCCCTCTTAAGGAAGACCCTTTTAAAACCAAAAAACAGCTTGCCAACTCGCCAGTTTCAAGAAAAGACGTAAGCCCTGTTAAGGAAGACCCTTTTAAAACCAAAAAACAGCTAGCCAACTCACCGGTATCAAAGAGGGAAAGAAGTCCTGTAAAGGAAGATCCTTTTAAAACCAAAAGTCAAGTTAAAAATTCCCCTATGAAATCTGGGTCACCTCAAAAAAGCCCTTCCAAAAAGTCTCCCAAGAGCACTCAGTCGGTTGAGAAACCGAAATGGCAAAATGCTAAGTCAATCAGCAAGATAGAGCCTACTTCCCCGCCCAGGAGGGCTGTATCTGATACAGGAAAATCTTCTTTTTCCCCCAGCAAATCTCCTAAAAAATCGCCCTTGAAATCCCCAAGGAGTTCTCCAAACAATTCCCCCTCAAGATCCAGCCAATCCCCGAAACAACAGGAAAATGCCACTCCGCCACCAATAAGGGGACGAAAGAAACTTCACACAGACACCACCCCTTCTACTACAGTGGACCAACCCTTCCCTGAAGAAACTGAACCTTCCCCACATCCCTTTGAATGTCACTTAGACCAAACCGTAGTGGTTAACCGAGGTCCAGGAGTTAACTGTGAACTGTTACAACAACAACAACAAGCTCTGGGAGAAGAGTTTGACAACCAGCTATTTGTTCCTGCTTCTGAAGGTAATTATAATTCATTCCATGGGCCCTCTCAATTTTGCCATTGCAAACTACGATCATTTGCAATGTGACTGCTTTGTGAAAGAAGTCGTAAAACCTATGCATGATTGAAGAGACAGAAGTCTACTTGTCAATAGATTAGATGCAGGGGTTGATTCCGTGGGTTAGCTAGCAGTGTAGAAACTTGAAATTCAAGATGAAAGACTAGTTAATTTTACACCCGTATCCTAATTTCTGGCAAACTTAAGTAGACCCACTGTCCTGTGTAATCAGATTGCAGAGAAACTTCTCTAAAATCTTATATTGGGCATCTATTTTGAAAAAAAAAATTTTTGTATTAACCTGAAATTAATAGAACGTTTGAAGTAACTTAATCAAATTTCTGTGTTTTTTGGTGGGTTTTTTCAACCCTGGTAAGTTAAACAACTCTGAAAGTTATCAAACTATGGATGTTTTTGTTCAGTTTTCAGCAGTATGGGTTTCGATGACCCCTCTGTCTGGGAACTTCTAGAAAAAGCTGGAAGTGGAGAGGTGAGTGGAGTGCAGACGAAAGGCCTTTGAACAAAGTCATTTATTAAAATGCCTTTCACCCACGGGTTGCATGTTTTAATTGGCCTTTCCACCAGTTGTCAAATGTTTGATGTGGTGAGACCAATCAAATGTGGTCACTTTGGGATGTTACAAAAGTACTTATGTCAGAGCCGTTTCTCTGAATTTGTGTCACGTTTTCCTTGCGTTGGCCACATTGCACTAGGGGAAAGGTCAATGACGGGACACCTGCCAACATGTTCTGTGGGATAATCCTGACAAATAGATTTTAACTTGTTTACAGCTATAGTTTTGGATTTTCACATCTACACAAACTTTCCATTGATTGGTTCTTTGTTAAATCACACGCGAAAAAAGTTTTAAAAATCTTTTACTGTGTTATTAGTGGATCTCAATACATATGGAATAGCTTTCTGGTAAAGGGCTAAAGTCATTGATTCCTCCCACACTACTTAACTTTCAGCCATTACCAAAAACCAAAAATGTCTCGGGTGTGACATTCAAAATCAACTAATCAACCTACTTGTAAGAAATGTTTGAAACTCTCTTTAAACGTGGGTTCCATACTAATGATATAAATAAAAATAAAAAAAATATATTTAGAATATTGCTAACATAGTAACTGTTGCAAACAATTCACTGATTGGCCACTTAACACATTTGTTCTTTTCTTTTGTATATATGTCAATATTTTTAAATTCAGTTACACTTGACAAAGACACCGGCACAGGTGTCTTCAGCTCGTGTTGTTAAAAAAACAACTGAGGACGTGGTGATGTCTTAATTTTTTATCATTAACCTACTTGTAGTTTATGATGGTCTTTTGCTGTGTTTTCTGATCTCTGTGAACATTTGCCAAATGCATCCAGAGGGTTTTGGTAAATCTCAATGTACAATTAATTTCTCGTAAACTTTTTCATTGCAGGACAAAGAATCGGCTTTAGCTAGGATGTCCCTGTATGTGAAGTTTGACCCATTAGTGAAACCTCCAAAACAGCTAGCCAAAACATCCCCAGGTAAAATCCATATAGCCTCCATTGTTTTTAGGTAAAATCTCTTACCAAAACGCAATTGTAGTTCAATGTCTTAAACATTGCCCCCACCCCTTGCACCCCCCCAACTCTTAATTTTGCAATATCCTCCTTTAAAGGAGGAGAAAACAAAAAAACAACATGCAATTGTATCGAACGGGCTCCCATAGACCATCGTATTCATGTGTGTGAGTCTTGCACATGGTTTACGGTGTGAAAATACAATGAAAATGAATCTGACAGACAAGCTCGTGCTCGATCGTCAGTGGAGCGCGCCATTGACGGTTTGAAATTGACCGGGAAAAGTTTTAGTAGATTACTTCCCTTGCGAGCTTATCATATCTTGTATGGTTATAACCTGCAAGGTCAGCGGTAAGACTACCTTTTTTGAAAATTCTACAACGATCCTCACAAGTCGCGTAGACAACATAGCAGCCTGTCACGTCTTCCCAAAAGGTTGATTTACTAGCTAGTGTACATTTCAGAGTTGTTAGAGTGTTCGTCTTCTCTTATTACCGCCTCGAAGTGATCGAAATTAACCTAGGTTTAAATGGCAGACTTTCAGAGTTGACCAATTTTTTCTTACGCTAGCGAGTGACTGGTGGCCAGGCGTATGCTGATTGGCTGATCGAAACACACAGTTATGCTCTGCTGTGAAGATGGCTGCCGAGTCAGTTTAGGCGTTCTCTGATAACGATTATTAACTTTCTTATAGCACAGTTTGGCGAGGAAAAATCGCAGAAATATGGTTTTGGTACCGTTAGAAAGGAAAATGTGTCGCTACTGTATTTACTTAGTTCTTTCCTTTTCTTCCCCTTTAAGTGAGACTATCTGGGATGTAAAAAATTCATAACCGTTCCTGAGTTTGAACAATAACGAAAAACTAAATTATTCATATTGAAATTAAATTTTTTTCAGTGAGCTTATGGGAGTTGATTATGTTAACTGAATTGAAAGAACCAGCTGCACATTCATTCCTTTAAATCCTAAGTTACTTCTAAGACAACTGAAAGTATATTCTCAAGCCTAATGACACTAAATGTGGAAAAATCAGGGATGATTTTCTGATTTCGTTTCACAACTGAAATATCAAGAATTTCACTGCTCAGCCATGTTACTTAAATGACATGAGTCCAAACAGAGTCCAAACAGAATAAGCTAAAGGCCCGTTCTCACTGTGCGATTTGTCGTACTGACTTGTAGGATGCGATTAAAATGGATGCATTTGATTTGTTGATAAATCATATTGACCAATTAAAGACATCCATTTAAATCACATCTTACAAGTCGGTACGACAAATTGCACACCTTTAGTGTTCTCCGTTTTATTCAAAAGTACAAAATAATAGCTTTCTGATGATACAAATCGTGGATTAAATTGATTTCATATTGAAATGATATTTTTTTTAGAATCTCAACGTTTGTCCTATGGAGGAGGGTTATTGGGGAACAGACCATGCATGCAGAGTATCAGTGAAGGGTAAACTACTTTTTCTTTTACGTATATAAAATTTAAATAGAGTATTTCTGGTTGTCAGGATAGTCTTGCAGTCCGATATCAGCCTTCCATCGATGGTTCGCAGGTTCCATCCCACTCAATCCATGGGGGGGGGAAATCTATGTGAGAGAGTTCCCAGGTACTTCACCCAAGGTCATGGGTATTCTCTAGAGCCTTGTTCCTCCCACACTTAACCCGACAACACCACTATATAAGTGAAGTAATCTTCAGTGATGGGAAAAACAGCAATCAATCAGGTTGTCAGAAACAGATGGTAGATTTGGAGGATGCTTCCCATTTTCTAGATTCACGCTTTTCATGATATTAACTCCCACTAATATATTTATGGGCACAGGGAAAATCTTCTGGACTAAAATAATCAATTCTGTCAAAAAGCGGTATGTCATTAATATATATTCATACTCTTTGCAAGAATTTAATTTTACAGTCTATTGCATAATTTAACTAGGTAACGATGTGTTCAATATGTTAAAATAAAAAGAGACCTGATAATTTTTTGTTTCAGAGATGAGAATCTACTTGGCACCCCGCCTGCTGCCAAGATAATGTCTCGTCTGACACAAAGGGTAGAAATCCAGCAGAAAAGCCCCAAACCTGATCTAATGGCTGATGTGGATCAAATATTATCTTGTGACTCCCCACTGGATGACAAGGTACATGAGATGATAGGCATTTTGTCAAGGCTGTCTTAGCAGTAATCTACTGTTTGTCGGGGAAAATATACCTATCAAACCGGAAAACCAGGACTCAATTTTAATGAAAACTCTTATCCTCTTGATCAATTTTTTTTAAAAATGGATTTCAAAAATTTCTGCTCATAAAAACTCGGGATGCTAACGATTTAAAAAAAAAAGAGGAACTCCCTTAACCCAAGGCATAAATCTTTCAGGGCAAATAAATTTGTTAGCATTTATTGATTTTAAAAACTGCTTGTTTTCTATTTCAGTTAAGTTCTGATTGTCCAAACATGGCGATGACGACTGAAAACTCTGGAGAATTAGTACAGGTAGGTTATTGTTAATCTTAAATCTAATTTTTATTGTAATTCAAATTCTGTATACTGGGATGTACCTTTTTTCTGTTTTAGCTTAACTTTATTCGGGTTGATGTAAGAGGTTTTTAATGACAAGTATTTTATATAGGATATTACAGTACGCCAACTTTTTCAAATTTGGCTGTCCGTCAGAAAGTAAGGTTTGGAATATTGAATTTTACAATGTCACCGAGACCCATATAATATACATGTATTTCTTTTCAAACAAGTCTGAAAAGTGAATTCCATAGGGAAGAAAAGCAGACATTGCATTTCAGATCTTCCAAAATAAATCATATGACCTTTTTGGCATAAGAATTAACCTTTGAGCAGTAGCCTTGGTGTATGCCAAGTGTTTCGCTCAATCTGACGTTGAAATCGTGCTCATTTTGTCTATGAGGCCATGTTATAGATGCTGGTCACTCACAGTGCTTGCAACAGAGAAATTATGTCAGTGCCATAAAATTGGAAAACAGCTTCTAAACCGAAATGGTCTATTTTGTATATCTACAAAAATGTCTGTACAGATTAAAAATGTCATAAATAGATTGGTGTTAAGTTTGTAATCCTCAGTGAAATTCCTGTTAAATTGACAGGTGTTTAGTTTGTAATTCTCAGTGAAATTCCTATTAAATTGACAGATGTTACAATACTCTGATGCTGACATCAAGAGGATGAGAACGCAGTTAGAGTTGTCATATCAATCAGAAATCCTTATCAAGGAAAAAGATTGGCACAATAAATTACTGGAAGTGAAAGAGGATGGGGAGGCAAAACTAAAGGAAGCAACAGAACAGATAGAAGACTTTAAGAAGAGGGAGGCTGAGAGAGAGGCTGCGTTCTGTGAAATGAAGTGAGTTTCATCAGGATTGTATTTAAAGCTGTCCAAAAATGTCTGTTTCTCTTTACCGTGGCTGGTGCAGCCTTCTTTATTTGTCAAGCCCTTTGTCAAATTGTCTTGTGGCTGACACCATTCCATAATTTCTTTTATTAATTTGACCATGTTATTGCTGCTTATAGCTTTATCATGTAATATTTTTATCTGAACTAGGGGGCTCCTCAGTCCCACACAGACCTTCCATCTATGCGGCCAGTTCGAAATCATACTGAGAACAAATAGAAATGGAACAATTTCTGAGTGGATTTTTCCCTCGGTCACCGTATGTGGAAGAGTTGCCAGGTACTTGCAGAAGGTCGGCGGTTTCTTTGGACATTGATCCTGGTTTCTTCCCCCACTAAAGCTGGCAATTCCGCCATATAAGTGACATAATCTTGAGTGCGGCGTGGGTTTGAATCCCACCAAATAAAAATTGAAACATTTGCGAGTGAATTTTTCTCTTGATCGCTGTATTCTTATTTACTTCCAGATTAATAATGGCAGACTATGAAAAGACTATCAGTGAAGTATTAGGTGAGTTAACCATACAATAACCTGTTGCCTGATAGAGGAATGATTTCCTGTTGTGAGAAGCTTGAGACACTTCAATGTCGTTGCTGTAGATTTTTGTACATTTGTGCAGATTGAACCTAAATTTGATCTAGTTAAAAAAAAGAAGTAAAATCACTCCAATTAAACAAAAGTCAATTATACATCCGGTTTTGTTTAAACTTTCTAAATTATTTTGTAAAATATGAAGATCGATCACTAGTTTATCAGACACTGACTACATTGGATTTTTTATACGTGATTGTGGTATGTGGAACAGTTGCCAGGTACTCACTGAAGGTCAGGGGTTTCCTCCAGGCAAAGAGCTTGGTTTACTCCCCCACTAAACTTGGCCTTAAAAGTGAATTTATCTTGACTGCGACTTGAAAAATCAATCTTTTTTGTGGGCCTCCCTTCAGTGGGTTGCAGGTTTGAATCCTACCAAATTTTGAAAAATGCTAAATGTGTGGGTTTTTTATTCAATCTACTTAAGTGGAAGACATTGCATAAAACTTTATGTCTATTCACAAACAAAATATGATAAAACTATTGGTCCTAAATCTTTTACAAACCTTGAACAAGCATACTTATGGCTTTGGGTTTCTAAATTTGCATGCCAAGAATAGTTTATTATTGTTCACAGCAATGTCGGTAAAGATTGTGAGTTCCTATAACAAAAATCTTTTTATTTTCAGCTGAAAAAGAGAAAGGCAGTCAAGTCTCTCAGAAATCTATGGAAGAAGCTATATTGGCCAAAGAAAAAGTAAGAAATTGTCTGCCTCTACTTAAGTACTTGTCTTAATTGGTTAATTTCTGTGTTAATTACACAAAACTCTCCTGACAGATACGTGACATGTTGAATGAGGAGAGTTTTAAATCCATCAGGCCAATCTTTACACTGTTTAGGAAGAAGGCTTTATCAGATTTACAACGAAATTAGAACAAAATAACGGTTATATCAAAAAGAGGAATGTTGGAGGTAAAATCTAAAAGGCAGATGGGATTAATGGATATTTAAAACGTGGTTGAAATCTTTCAAAACATTTTTTTAAAAGCCTTAACATTAATTTAATTCATATTCACTTAATGGAAGTATTTTATTTTCTTTGTCTGTTTTAGGCTTTGGAAGAAGTGGCTTCAGTGGAAAAGATGTTTTCTCATCTTCACAGCAGATATGAACAATTGAAAGGAGTGCTCACAAAACAAAAACAGGTTTGATCATCAGCAACTTCACACCTTCCCTCATACCAAGATACCATGATGTGTGCAAGGAAACTGAGATTGGATTTTAGGACTGTCACCCTTTCATAATGCCATGCATTTAGGGTTTCATGTGTTCTCAATACACTGAGATTTTACATTGGTTGTCTTAGCTTGTTTTCTTCAGTCCTTTTAGGTTTTTAAGGTGCCCAGATGTTCTTTGTAAAGTATATAATATAAAGGGAATGTGAGAATTTTATTGTTACTGAATAAAAATTCAGCAAGAGGTTTAATTTTCAGTCCGCACATCTAAACTGAAGATTCAGACACTTTTTTTTTCCTCCTGAGGAATCGGCCATTAGAAAAGAAATATGCTAAATGTGACCAGACGAATTTGCCCATTAGAGGGAATTTAAGGCAATACAACCCGCCGAGTAGTGTGTCAAACTGGTTATCCTTAAACACAATTCTTTGTCTTTGTTTTTGTTCGAATCAGTGGATAATTAATGGCTGAATCTTTAGAAGAAATATGTAATACATCATATTTCCACCTTAATTACCCATATAGGTTGAAAGTTGTTTTGCACCTTTCTCTATGTGGCACCCAGCATGTATTAACTGTTGCAATAATATCCTTCATACGTGTTTATCACATTATTCATTTTGTCCCTTATAAATCTTAATCTACCTCTGTTGTAGAATGAAGAAACTTTGAAAAAAGGATTTGCTGATCAGAGAACGAAATTAGAGAATGTCACTGCCAGTTATAAAGCATTGAAACAGCAGGCTGAAGAAAAACTCAGCAAGTATGTATTTAGAAAGTACATTCTCAGGCTAGAGTAACTCAGCAAGTATGTATTTAGAAAGTACATTCTCAGGCTAGAGTAACTCAGCAAGTATGTATTTAGAAAGTACATTCTCAGGCTAGAGTAACTCAGCAAGTATGTATTTAGAAAGTACATTCTCGGACTCTAGAAACTCAGCAAGTATTTATTTAGAAAGTACATTCTCAAGCTAGAGAAACTCAGCAAGTATGTATTTAGAAAGTACATTGTCAGACTAAAGAAACTCTGCAAGTATGTATTTAGAAAGTACACACAAGTATATATTTAGAAAGTACATACTCTGGCTAGAGAAACTCAGTAAGTATGTATTTAGAAAGTACATTCTCAGGCTAGAGTAACTCAGCAAGTATGTATTTAGAAAGTACATTCTCAGGCTAGAGTAACTCAGCAAGTATGTATTTAGAAAGTACATTCTCGGACTCTAGAAACTCAGCAAGTATTTATTTAGAAAGTACATTCTCAAGCTAGAGAAACTCAGCAAGTATGTATTTAGAAAGTACATTGTCAGACTAAAGAAACTCTGCAAGTATGTATTTAGAAAGTACACACAAGTATATATTTAGAAAGTACATACTCTGGCTAGAGAAACTCAGTAAGTATGTATTTAGAAAGTACATTCTCAAGCTAGAGAAACTCAGCAAGTATGTATTTAGAAAGTACATTCTCAGACTAAAGAAACTCTGCAAGTATGTATTTAGAAAGTACACACAAGTATATATTTAGAAAGTACATACTCTGGCTAGAGAAACTCAGTAAGTATGTATTTAGAAAGTACATTCTCAGGCTAGAGAAACTCAGCAAGTATGTATTTAGAAAGTACATTCTCAGGCTAGAGAAACTCAGCAAGTATGTATTTAGAAAGTACATTCTCAGGCTAGAGAAACTCAGCAAGTATATATTTAGAAAGTACATTCTCAGGCTAGAGAAACTCAGCAAGTATGTATTTAGAAAGTACATTCTCAGGCTAGAGAAACTCAGCAAGTATGTATTTAGAAAGTACATTCTGAGGCTAGAGAAACTAAGCAAGTATGTATTTAGAAAGTACATTCTCAGGCTAGAGAAACTCAGCAAGTATGTATTTAGAAAGTACATTGTCAGGCTAGAGAAACTCAGCAAGTGTGTATTTAGAAAGTACATATTTGGACTCGAGACAGCAAGGCTTTGCTATCTCATTGATTCAGGGTCTCAATGGGCTCTGTTGAGTTTTTAAACAAGAAGATGATCTGCCAGTACTAGAGGCTTATCAATGGGTCATGGCTTTGAATCCCACCAAGTCCAAAAAACATGGGAAAATCTGACTGGGTTTTCACTTGATTACCTAACTGGAATGGTTGTCCGGTACAAAACGGTTGAGAGTTTCCCCAGGACACTGACCTCAATTTCTGCCCATATTAAACCCTACAAAAACAACATATACATGTACACTGTAGATGATGTGCAACGTAAAACGTCAATCAATCACCATGGCCTTTTGACTAATTGCACAAAAATGTAAAAAGCTTAAGCCAGGCTTAATGTATAGCGTAACAGAGGCATTTGATGGCATTAAAACTGAGTTAAGTCAGACTTCAGCCTATTACTCCTTTTTCAACTAATGACTAGACTTTAAATTCGGAAATGAGTGAGAGTTGGTAGGGTTGAAATTTGTTTGGTTAGTACTTTTTGTTGTATAATTTGAGCTATCCGCACATCCGTATTATCAGCAGATATGTCTCATTTCGAACCTCATTCAACATTACAACTGGAACAGTTTGCAAAGTAACTGTGTATGGCTACCTAAGTCTCCTAAAAGCAATTAACCCATCTTGGGGTAGATAAATCAAGTTTGTTTTGAAAATTTACATATGAACAGCCGTTGGCTGGGAACGTTTTGTGAACACTTCAAAGCAATTCTGACAAATATTATTAATGGACTGCGAAAGTTATTACCTGAATGTGACCTTCGTGGCCGAGTTACATCAGTAGATGGATCCAGTTTAAATTAGCCCCAAGGCCGATAAATTGGAGTTGAGTGCTAGTCATATTGGCTGTGTTCAAGCTGTATTGTCAGAGGTCAGCTGAATGGCTGTTACTCAGGTTAAATGTTCTTGTTTAAATGGTATTTTAACAGTGATGCTACAATGCGTAAGTTAAATCATGGTCCAATTTAATTCACTTGCCGTCTGGTGTAACCAGGTCTACTCTATAGGCCTACTGGCAGAATGTAGAATTCTCAGGTTTAATTTCCAGAAATGACTTGCCGAGTTATTTAATTAAAATGTTATAAATTAAGAGTTTTCACATTGCTATGGTATTGGCCTTTGAGTGGGGTGCGTGGCCTCTGTGGCTCAGTAGGTAGAGCGTTCCACCAATGGGTTGTGGGTTCGAATCCCACTCAGTCCCAAAAAAAATAATAGGGTAGGGTGTGTGTTTATACTGTTTATATGAGCCTACATTATCCTGTGCCAATCAGTACTGGTTAACGTGTATCTCTCCTACATACATGTTCATGTAGTTAAACATTATTCTGTCATAGCTTTAAGATTCTCTGACCTTGAATTTCTCCTCCTTCAGTGAACATTTTATTGTGGTTTGTAAATGTCAGCCCCATATTATGCAAATACTTAACAGCTTCGTTTTAAACCAACTTTTTGCATTTCTGAACACAAAAAACTTAAATATGACCTGGAAGGGCTTTGGAAATAATAAATTTATTCTCATTTTAAATTATTTTCAGAGCCAGCGAGGAACTAGAAAAGGCCCAGAAATCCAGCAAAGCGGAGTCGGCTAGGTTGAACGCATTGCTGAAAAAGAGAGATTTACAAATTGAAGGCTTGGAAAGCTCTTTAAAACAAAAAGTAATTTTTTTATGTACTCTTCAGGCCTGATACACAACTGTAGTGGCCTGTACAAACCACATTTATTTTCCTAAAGTTCGGGGGATAGTTGTGGCTCAGTCAGCAGGGCTCTCGTCTGACACAAACCTGTATGTTCAAATCCCAATATTCTTTAGTGTGTTTTTCACTCTTGCCTTCTATGGGAGAGGTGTCAAGCAGCCGCCATTAACTAATGTTATGGCCAGGGCCCTGTCTTACAAAGCTGGCGTAAAGTTGCGCATAGGCCTACAACATGGACCAGTTGCGACTAAGGCGTAAGTTCCTATAGTTTTAACACTGATTTACGTCCGACGTAACTTACGCCAGCTTTGTAAGACAGGGCCCAGGACCCAGGTACCCCTGAAAGGTTTCCAACACAAAACTTAAGACATGAATGTAAACATCAATAAGTTGCAGAAAAATCCCATCAGCCTCTTAATAAAACTGTTCATTCTAAATGAGTGATTGTGGTTTACACTCAAGATTATTCCACTTATATGGCGGCGTTGCCAGGTTTAGTGGGGGAGGAAACCGGGCTCATTGCCCGGCAGAAACCCCCATCCTTCGGCGAGTACCTGTACTGGCAACTCTTCATTATGGCGACCGGGTGAAACATCCACTCAGTATTTTTTCAGTTTTTATTTGGTCGGAGTGTGATTCGAACCTGCGTCGCATCGATGGAAGGTCTATGTGGGACTGAGGGATGATCACTAGCCCAATGAACAACCAAGCGCCCCCCCATTCTAAATGGAGGCTTATTTGAATTTCCACTGTTAAACAAGCATACCATTGGTTTATCAATGCTCTTCACTTTTTAAAAGACGGTCAGAATTTTATCATTAGGTAAAATTTTTTGCAGCTTTTATAAAAATAATTTGATTTTCATTTCTGTTTTTTTTTTTCAGACTAAAGAAAATCAAGAGCTAACTCAAATTTGTGATGAGCTGATCTCCAAAGTTGGAATGTAATCCAGTCCTCAAACAATGTATCAATTTCCACCTTTTACATCTTCTCATTTACAAGCATATTTATATACATCTGTCTTAAAAAAGCCTTTAAGCCATCAGTTACATACAAGAAGTTTTATTACAGAGGAGGTAATTTTATGTCTTACGATCTTTTTCATCTCTTTGTGCTCTTCTCCACTTTATAAATTTACATATTCATACAATCATTCATCAATATTACTTCCCCAGACATCTTTTAAATTATTTGCCTGATATTAAATAAGGTAACACTTATAGGTAGCTAGTCCGTGTTTGTGTAAATGTGTAGGACTGTGTCTAGATTACTGTAGTAAAACTTTGTATGCATTGTAATGATTCATAAGTTCCGTCTTATGAGAATGTGTTTGTAAATTTCATTTAATTTCATATAACCAGGTTTTTATTGAGAAAGCATATTTGTTAAGGCCCATTCTCACTGTGCGATTTGTCGTACAGACTTGTAAGATGTGATTAAAATGGATGCTTTTATTTGGTTGATTTGTCAACCAATCAGATGCATCCGTTTGAATCAAGGTACAATTTGGTACGACAAATCGCACAATGAGAACGACCTTTTAGGTTTCAGTTGATCATTAGTCTGATTCCCAATAGCAAAGTCCTTTGGCTGGGTGTTGGTTTAATGGAGAAATATTACGTACTGGTTGTGAGTGCCAAATGTGGAGGACCTGTTCAGAAGTGTGTTTATGTTACCCAACAAAAGATTTAACTTATGTTGTTATGCAAATTAGGCATAGCTCAAGGGCTATACACTTGAAGTATTTCAAAGGCGTTTAGAAGTCAGAGTACGTGTAAGGATGCATATAAAGGAAATACAATTACTGAGCTGTTAGCAACTCAGTCATATAGTGAAATGAAATCAATTCAGTTGCTGAATGGGATAGCATTTAATCACATAAACCATTAATTTCTTCTTATCAAGCACATTCAATAAAACAGACAAAATACAAACATCAAAACACATGGCAGTTTATTCTAAGACTGATGGCCTAAATCTTTGCATAGAAATATCCTGGAATTCTTCAGAATAGATAATGCATGATACAACTTTTGTTAGATATAAGTTCTACAGCTAAAGAATTTAGCAAATTTGATGTTTTGGTTACCTGAATATTTACTACTTCAGTCATTATTTGACCTTCTTGACTAATTAAATTCCCTTGTTTTCTGTTTGACTTTGTCTTGACACACAATCTCCTGTGCTACTCCGTCATGTTACTTGATTGTAAATACCTTTACCTATCCAGTGCTAATTGTTGTGTATGATATATATGTATTCTACCTTTCAGACAAAAAAAAGATAACTTGACATTTCACCTGTTGTTGAGTGTTTTTATTCCCATACATTTTTTATACTCCCGACTTTAAAATAGTCGGTCATATTATGATATTACCAGCTCCGTCAATCCGCCCCGGATTCCCTTTTGCTTCATATAACTTGAGTTTTTATCAAATCTTTATGATGTGGGATGGTTGCCAGTTACCAGCGGAAGGTCGTGGGTTTCCTCCGGGCACAGAGCCCGGTTTCCTCCCACAATTAAACTGGCAACTCCGCCATATAAGGGAAATAATCTCGAGCGCGGTGTAAAACACCAAACAATCAATCAGTCAGATCTTGATGATTCTTTCGCAGCATATACTTTATTGGTAGATGTGTCGTGAACCATTTATGGCACCTTCGATTACATAATATGGCATCTATATTGGATTATGTAATATCTCTCTACTCTATATTTTCTTTACCTACCGCTCGGTATATTGAAGAGTTTTGATCCGATCAACCAATTATGTCATCTTCTATTGCATAATATAGCATCTATATTACATTATGCAATATTCTTTTTTTGGGTATTTAGTTTTGACCTGATCTTGACAATATGGAGAGCTTTGATCCGATCTTTTTAATTCTTTCAGAACATTTACCTTATGAACAGATGGGATGTCGTCAACCATTTATGATAATTTTCATAGCATGATTACATTATGCTGCATCTATATTATATTTTATTAATTGACTGTGCAAGTTATTACTCGAATACGACCTTTTCCGCCGGGTAATATCAGCAGACGAATCAAGTTCGTATTAGCCGTTTGGATGTATTGCCTAGTTCAAGTCATATAGGCAGAGTTCAAGTCATATTGGCCGAGTTCACCGAGTGCGGCTGAAAGACGCAATTGTAACATGTGATGTCACAGAGTTTTACAAACGACAGATGTTGATTTCAAAATGTCTACACCAGAGCGCGTTGTACTAGGTCTTATTGACGGGATATTAGAGTTAGAAGAAAAAAACTACTGTAAGTGAATCCGATTGCCGTTTTAGGACAGCGGAAGAGGAAGAAACTTCTCTACTGATCCAGGAACAAAAAAAGAGCGCACAAAAGGTCGGACGTCATTTTGTTTAGGGCATGGATTAAATGTTAAGTGGGCGACCTCTTGTTCAACTTGACAGCTTGCATTAAATTAACTTCTACAGTCTATTAATAAAAATATTATGAATCGAGTGTGTGGCCTCGGGCCAATACGGCCACCCTCAGGCCAATACCAAGGCAATACGAAAACACTCGATTAATAACATAATATTATTAATTGACTGTGCAAGTTATTACTCGAATACGGCCTTTTCCGCCGGGTAATATCAGCAGACGAATCAAGTTCGTATTAGCCGTAGGGTTGTATTGCCTAGTTCAAGTCATATAGGCCGAGTTCAAGTCATATTGGCCGAGTTCAAGTCATATTGGCCGAGTGCGGCTGAAAGACGCAATTGTAACATGTGATGTCACAGAGTTTTACAGACGCAGGCGACAGATGTTGATTTCAAAATGTCTACACCAGAGCGCGTTGTACAAGGTCTTATTGACGGGATATTAGAGTTAGAAGAAAAAACTACTGTAAGTGAATCCGATTGCCGTTTTAGGACAGCGGAAGAGGAAGAAACTTCTCTACTGATCCAGGAACAAAAAAGAGCGCAAAAAAGGTCGGACGTCATTTTGTTTAGGGTATGGATTAAATGTTCAGTGGGCGACCTCCTGTTCAACTTGACAGCTTGCATTAAATTAACTTCTACAGTCTATTAATAAAAATATTATGAATCGAGTGTTTTCGTATTGCCTTGGTATTGGCCTTCGGGTGGTTGTATTGACCCTCGGCCTGCGGCCTCGGGCCAATACGGCCACCCTCAGGCCAATACCAAGGCAATACGAAAACACTCGATTAATAACATATAATATAATATTCTCTTTTAGTCCATATCTTAAAGTGGCATGATGATTTTTTGACGTTTAATCAGAATGTTGAAATTATCGGCTATTTTTCTCTAGACGTATAATTCATAAGCTTTTTAGTACTTATAGTATCGGGAATGTACGATAAGGTATTGTTTTGAACTAACTTTGACTTAGAATAATGAATGGTCATCCCGGTTATTTAAAGTTCGTTTACTATTCCGGTTCGTATAGGCCACATATTGTAAGGATTTTCCTCATTCCAACGCTAATCATTTAGTTTTTCGATGGCCTTCAAAGCCTTTACTGTCGTGACGATCAGAAATTATGAAAAAAGTGTAAATTTTGGCAGCTCATGCCACTTTAAGTTTTGACCTGATCCTGACAATTTTTAGGGTATATACAGACCTACAGGTAAATGGTGTTTCAGGAACAATTTGGGATATCTCTGGTTTCATAGTACGGCATCCATATATGTTCATTGAATAGAGAAACGAAAATCGTTCATTTGAACTTACAATATCAATAGAGCCTTTCGGCTTAGAATAGTTTGTTTTTTTTACTTTCGAAATATATGTCATTTCTTTGTTGCAGTCGCTGCGACACCTTTTGTCATTGTGTCCGACAAAATGAACACGATTCTAGCGACATTTTACCATACGAGTCTACTACGCAAGCGCCAATCCTTAAAGTGGCATGAGCTGCCAAAATGTTGATATTTTGACGTAACAACAGAATGCTGAAATTATTGGCTAATTTTCTCAAGACGTATAATTCAGAAGCTTTTTAGTGCTTCTAGTCTCGAGAATGTACGATAAAGTATTGTTTTGAACAAACTTTGGCTTAGAATGAATGAATGGTCGTCCCGGTTATTTACATTTTGTTTACTTTTCGAACACTATTCCCGTTCGTATAGGCCACATACTGTATGGATTTTCCTCATTCCAACGCAAATCATTCAGTTTTCCGATGGCCTTCAAAGCCTCTTACTGTCGTGACGATCAGAAATTATGAAAAAGTGTAAATTTTGGCAGCTCATGCCACTTTAAGTCGAAAGGGTATTTTGCTGAAATTGAAACAAATATATATGTGCTATAATGTAAAGTAATCAGTTGTAGCGAGGGCGTATGTTGAGTTTACAATGGAAAGTCTGGGTTTCTGCACCTTAATACAGATTACACCACTCAAAATGAAATAAAAATCTTTACCTGAATTATTAAGCTTTAATTTGCATTGAGATTATCATGTATGTGTGCTATCTGTAAAAAGGACTAGCTTGTCTGCAATCTCCAAAACTGCTGCCGCAAAAAAATGAAACATTTTTTGACTGGGTTTTCACTGGAACGACCTATGTGGGATGGTTGCCAGTTACCACCGGGAGGTTGTGGATTACCTACGGACATAGAGCCCGGTTTCCTCCCACAATAAAACTGGCAACGCCGCCATATAAGTGAAATAATCTTGAGCGTGGCGTAAAACGCCAAACAATCCATCAACCAAAATCGTTGGCCAAACTGTTTAATAGCTTATTAGTGGGGTCCTTTGCAATTGATCAAGTTTTAGTGTCTCTATGTGTGTCCGTTCTTCTGCTAGCCTCCAATTCAGATACAGTGTTTAAATTTTTGGTTGCTTCTCTGCAAGAAGAAATCTCCTGAACCCTTGTGCAATTGTCTATAAAGTTGATGGAGACCTATGTTTTAGTACCATAACCAAGCTTTACTTGCTTTGCAATTATCGTTGCGCTTCTGTTACTTGCATTAAGTTCCACATTGAAGTGTATATATAGGCGCAGGAAATGTTTTATTCTATATATAGGAAGCATTACGTAATATTGAACCCTCTTGAAACTTGACCAAATTAAGAATGAGAAAAATGTTGAAAGCGACGTTAGATAGTCTCTCAATCTCACTCATCTAAAATGGCCACTGGGTTAATCTATTTTAAGTTCCATTTAAATAGGCATCGTCTATGTGAAGAAAATTAGATTAAAAAATTATCACATTTTTTGTTTTCGTTCTCATGGGAGATGTTGAGATAGGTCACTAAAACTTTCTTTCGCCTAAAAAACACTCAGTGACTTGCTTAAATAGGATTTGTGAATAATTGCTTAGCAGCTGATTTCTACTAGGCTCCAGAGCGGGCCATTGGATGTCAACAACCCCAGGTTGTCTTTTTTTCTGATTTTGTCCCGATATTATTTATATATTTTATTATTTTATATAAAATAGAAAATATTCAGTTTATCAGAGACTTTCAAAACTTACTATAATAGCGTTTATCCATGTACGACGTCTGTTCACATGGGCTCGTTAAAATGTAAACTAATAAGTGCAATGCAAAATGAGACACCGTGTAAGTTGTGATTCTCCGACGACCTTCAGATTAGTACAAAAATAAGTGGTAAATCTCGGACAAAACCGTGTAAGTCGAATTTCAACCAAAAACGCACCACGCGCACTGTAGAAGCCAATTGCGACACAATTGGCCGTTGCCACACAATTGGCTTCTCCAGCGCACTCACTACAGTCTTGTACTGCGCACCTAAAAGTTCGATTCTCAGTCAATAAACAAAGACGACGAAGGATTTCTAAAAAACTTTCTATATTCAGCGGTCAGTGGGAGTTAGCAATGAACATCTCGAAATCTCCTCTATATAAAAAAAACTGTCGAATAGCACTCATTTCAACGATCTTTGTTCATGTCTTGTCCCGTTAGAGTGTCCTATGTGATGTATACCAGTGCAATTTCGTTCCAGGGCAGCTCCTGTCCATCTAGTCCGAAATATCTGCGATGATGATGTAATACATTTTCTGACAGACAGGCCTATCTCTCTGAAAATGTCTTACATCATCATCGCAGATATTTAATTCGGACTACTGTCCATCCTGTTCGAAGCCCACTAAAGCCCCATCTACACTGCACAATATCACTCAACATTTATTGCCACATACGATTCAGCTTAATGTTGAGGGTAAAAGTTGAATGGTGTTGACGGCATAAAGGTGCCTTAGCTGCCGACTTAGGCGAAGCTTTTAAAAATACCCCTACATCAGATGAAGAAAGACAACATAATGTACCAAACACAACTCAATTTTGTTCAACATGTTGGGTGTTGTTGAGTTACCGTTTTATAATACCGCAGACAGTGCCTCAACCCACCTCAAGGGGCCTCCTTGGCTCAGTAGGTAGAGCGTTGGAGGCTCAATTCAAACAGCCTTCCGCCAATGGGTCGCAGGTTTGAATCCCAGTCAAACCAAAAGAAAATTAGAAAATGTTCTGACTGGGTTTTCACTCGAGCGACCTATGTGCCAGTTACCAACGGAAGGTCGTAGGTTTCCTCCGGGCAGAGAGGCTGGTTTCCTCCCACAATAAAACCGGCAACGCCGCCATACAAGTGAAATAATCTTGAGCGCGGCGTAAAACACCAAACAATCAATCCATATCAACTCTAAGTTGAATAGTGTCGAGTCAACAACAGTTGAGGGAGCAAACCTAGCGATGCCACCATAGAAGTGAGATAGTTTTAAATGCGTCGTAAAACATCCTTCAACCTAATGCAGTGTGAAAATACATTCCAAACGATGTCGATCTTCGCCATTTGTTAAAGTGGTTACGCTTGAAAAGCAGACCTAAGCCATTAGTAAATGGAGGAATGATTATATTTTTGTTTTATCCATTTTAAAGTGGTTCTAGCTGACATAATGTATATATTTTCCCTTTAAACAAAAATCTGAAATGATCGGTTATCAATCGCAAGAGTTGCAAATTAGAAGCTTTTAGTGCTAGGCCTATATTAGTCTCGAGAATGTACTTTAAATTATTGTCTATATAGAAGTAAAGTAAGGCGTAAAACGGATGAACGCATGCTTCCCGGTTATTAGCCACCTAACGGCGAAGGATACTACAGTTTGATTTGTGTTTGGAAGTTCGCTTTTGCTCAAGGACGAAAAGACTGCTTCTGCAAAACATATTAAAATTTAATCATAGATAAAAGACAATAAATAAAAAACAAACTAAATATTTACAATATTATCACTTATGAATATTAGTAAACAAAACAAGTCCCCAATAATCTCCGTGATGTACATGGATGTGGACAATTAAATTGAAGGTGCTTAGTTGAATCACATATAAAACATCTACGTTTGTCAACAGCATATTTACGTGAATTAGTTTGTTCAAAACGTGGAGAAGTGTCTCTAGGTTTTGTTGTGGTTTGTATGTGACCAAATCGCCCGTGTGCGGTCTGAGAGGATTCAGTGAAATCGATCGGTATTTTCAGGGCAATGTTCTTTTAACCATATCTGCAACTCTCTATGACAAACACTCATTAACTGTTCACAAAGCATAAGGTTAAACAAACTAATATGGTAATCAGTAATATTTTCGGACTCACATCAATGGCGTAAATAATTTTCAATTCTAACTCTAAATTCTTTGAAGGTTTCGTTTGGGTTTTGTCTAGAATTGCGGTTTTTTTCTCTGTGGGTGTCACTCGTCAGTCCACATGTCTTTAGTATACATGTAGCTTGTTTAACTGTTTTATTGTCATTACTTTCGGTATGGTCAAACCGGGATTAGGCTTCCAGTGCTTTAAACGTTAAGACTGGGACTAACCTGGCAGGCCAGAATTCTATTCCCCAACCATAAATGTATGCAAGTTTTTCTGAACGTCCGGATAAATACATCGATATCGTTTCCTTCAACAAATTAAAGTAATTTAACAAACGGCTTTTTCTTAACCTTTTGGTCACTAACTTGTTTTAACCAAATCCATGTCTTTTTGAACTTCCAATTCTTTAAGTCTAGCTTCATGTTCAAACTTCTTCAACTCTCTAGCTTCTCTTCTTTTCTCTCTTTCCTCGTCTTGAGCTGCCAAAATATTGATATTTTGAAGTAAAAACAGAATGTTGAAATTATTGGTTATTTTTCTCCAGACTTATAATTCAGATGATTTTTAGTGCTTGTAGTCTCGAAAATGCACGACAGAGTATTGTTTTGAACTAATTTTGGCTTAGAATGAATGAATGGTTATTTAAATTTTGTTTACTTTTCGAACACTATCCCGGTTCGTATAGGCCACATAGGGGCCTACTGTATGGATTTTCCTCATTCCAACGCTAATCATTTAGTTTTTCGATGGACTTCGAAGCCTCTTACTGTCGTGACGATCAGAAATTCTGAAAAAAATGTGAATTTTGGCAGCTCATGCCACTTTAAATGTTGAGCAATCCCACCGCTGCCACCATTTATTAGAGGTCAGGATGAGTTACAGGTCAAGTTTACGTTTCATTCCACCTTGCTTAATTTTACCGAAATTTAGCGCTTGAGTCTAACATTTTATTGAGATTAGGGCTCTTGAAATTTTCGTAGAAATGACAGTTTTAGGACTGTCTTGTAAAGCTCTCAAACTTCTTTAAATTTAATTTACTTTTTGAACTCTTTTGGCGCATACCGACCGCAGATTGTATGGGATTTTCCTTATATGAACGTTTGTCATTAAAACTTCGAATCATCTTTAAAGAACATCGTCCGTCAGAGGAAATTGGAGATTAAAAAGATTATCACATTGAACTGTTGTACACATTTTGGATATGTGTTGTGGTGATCTGTTCCCTGATAGATCGTTCATGGATTAGCTTGGTACGATTTTTAAATTCCTTTCCGGCTTACTTCTTTACTTTTAATTAGGAGTTTCTTAAACGTTAACGGTATGACCGGTGTTTCGTTTTTGTGGGGTTTTTTTTGTCCGTTTGTATATAGGATAATTCGCGAGTTAATACCAAGGCTGAAACGGCGTCTTAAAGATATTTCAATCCAGACCAATATGTGCAAATAATGTCATTGTAAAAATAAGAGGATTAATCAGATTGACAAAAACTGTGGAAATTTTTCACAGGTAGTATCAGTTGAATCACGCAAATGTGCTCTTTAAAGTGAGAATGTTGGCGGCTACGGCAACAAAGGGACAGGTACTGAACGACAAAAAACGACTATTGTTTATATAAAGATGAGGTTTACTGTTGGTAACTTTTCTAGCTCAGCTGAATATTGAGCTTTGTTTCGGGATTTTTTTTTCTTGTTTGTTGTCGTTATGGGAATGTACTTAAAGGAGAAGAAAAGGAAAAAACTAAGTAAATACAGTACAGGCGCGACACATTTTCCTTTCTAACGGTACCAAAACCATATTTCTACGATTTTTCCTCGCTCAACTGTACTATAAGAAAGTTAACAATCGTTATCAGAGAACGTCTAAACTGACTCGGCAGCCATCTTCACAGCAGAGCTTAGCTGTGTGTCTCGACCGGCCAATCAGCATACGTCTGGCCACCTGTCACTCACTAGGGTAAGAGAAATTGGTCAACTCTGAAAGTCTCCCATTTAAACCTAGGTTAATTTTGATCATTTCGACGCGCTAATAAGAGAAGATAAACACTCTAACAGCTCTGAAATGTACACTGGCTAGTAAATCAACCTTTTGGGAAGACGTGACAGGCTGCTATGTTGTCTACGCGACTTGTGGGGATCGTTGTAGAATTTTAAAAAAAGGTAGTCTTACCGCTGACATTGCAGGTTATAACCATACAAGATATGATAAGCTCGCAAGGGAAGTAATCTACTAATACTTTTTCCGGTCAATTTCAAACCGTCAATGGCGCGCTCCACTGACGATCGAGCACGAGCTTGTCGGGTAGATTCATTTTCATTGTATTTTCACACCGTAAACCACGTGCAAGACTCACACACATGAATATGATGGTCTATGGGAGCCCGTTCGATACGATTGCATGTTGTTTTTTTGTTTTCTCCTCCTTTAATTTGTGCTGCATGGCTGCACACACTATTTAGCTGCGCGTGTTATGCATTCTCTGTGGTGTGTTTATATCTGTCAGACATCAACGATAGCTGCAGGGAAATATCTTTAAGTAACTGAAAACCGACTTGCGGACATTCATTCGAGATCGGTAGCTTTTTATTTTTCTACTAACCTGACCTAATCGTGGAAAATGTTCTAACCACGGTGGAAACTTTTCCCCGCGGTGTAAACATTTCCACCTCAGAGAGAAGATTTTCACTACAGAAAAGGGTTTACATTGCGGTGAAAATGTTTCCACCGCGGAGAAAAAGTTTCCACTCCGTAGAAAACTTTTTTCCGCGGTGTAAACATTACTACCGCGATGAAAACGTTTCTACCGCGGTTCAAACTTTTTTACCCCAGAGAAAAGGTTTCCTTCGCGGTGTTAATATTTCCACTGGGGTAGCAAGCGTTTTCTCTACCACAGTTGGAAATATTTTCATAATTTAGAAGCCGTTTTATCGTCATGGAAAGTTTCCTACCGCGGTGGAAATGCAAATGATTTCTATACAGCATGTGATTTATCGTGGTGGTAAAAATATGATTCTTCGAGATGCATAATCTGTCGGCCCTAAACCAAGTTTCCCCTGATGTAGAGTTCTGTTAAAGTCTAAAAAATTTCTGAGAATATAAAAATATATTCAACCCATGGCACTTATAGACCTCCGTAATCAATAGATGACTAATTCTTCAATCAACTGGCTTTCCAAGGGTTCGCGTGGGTTCGAATCCCACTCAGTCCTAAAAAAAATCGGAAAATTTTCTGGCTGGGTTTTCACTCGAACGACCTTTGTGGGATGGTTTGCAGTTTCCAACGGAAGGTCGTGGGTTTCCTCCTGGCATAGAGCCCGGTTTCCTCCCACAATAAAACTGGCAACGCCGCCATATAAGTGAAATAATCTTGAGCGCGGCGTAAAACAGCAATCAAACAAACAAACTTATAGACCTCCGTAATCAATAGATGACTAATTCTTCAATCAACTCGCTTTCCACGGGTTCGTGTGGGTTCGAATCAAACAATCAATCAATCAACTTGCTACAAATTCAATTTGTATCTTTGCTGAAAAGTACATCTTGATAAGTACATGTTGTACAACGCACTTAAGGCAAATTAGAAAATATTGTCGGAGGCTGTTCAAAGATCTTTTAAATTATGTATTTTATTCGGCGATTATTCAACCTTATCGCTCTTGATTCTTAAGGCACTTAGAATTAATTTTGCTCCAGCGTTTAATAAAAACAATGCTCAGAAATAGCTATAGGCCAATGAGATAACTTTTTATGTTCTACGTATTTGCCCTGGAAAGTTATTTAGAGAGATTTAAATTTTGAATAAATAAGAGTGTCATTGACGCGGCTGTGTGTGAAAGTGTTGACAACTATCGGTGAGTAAAAGTATATATATATCTGATGGTTTCTTATTTGAATAACTTTATTCAAATATTTAGAATGCCGTTTGTCTGGAAACATTTCCATTTACTGGTGCTTCATTTCTTTAGAAAAGCCATCGGTCAACCCGGAATGGGACAGTGGGTGCTCGGGAGCTCAGTCAGAGCGATAGTCTCTCAATCCGACACAAGCCTTCCGTTGATGGGTCGAGGGGTTTGAATCCCATTCAATGCAAGTGTTAATATTGGAAAATTTCCATAGAAATCAAGGGACTTTCTCAAGAAGGCGACACAAATCCAAAGCTTTTCCAAGCGGCTGAAGTTAACACCAGATTCAAATCTAGAATCCCGTACTAACCTCCGGAATTCACTAACTACCTCAATAAATTGAATCCGAGTACGGTATTCGGGATTCGAAAGTGACACGACAAAAACACCTCCAGATGTGACACGACAAAATCACCTCCAGATTGACACGACAAAATCACCTCCAGATTGGCACGATACAAACACCTCCAGGTTGACACAACAAAAGCACCTCCAGATAAACACGACAAAAGCACCTCCAGATTGACACGACAAAAGCACCTCCAGATTGACACGACAAAAGCACCTCCAGATTGACACGACAAAAGCACCTCCAGACTGACACGACAAAAGCACCTCCAGATTGACACGATAAAAACACCTCCAGATTGACACGACAAAAGCATCTCCAGATTGACACGACAAAAACACCTCCAGATTGGCACGGCAAAAGCATCTCCAGATTGACACGACAAAAGCACCTCCAGACTGACACGACAAAAACACCTCCAGATGTGACACGACAAAAGCACTTACAGTTTGACACGACAAAAGCACCTCCAGATTGACACGACAAAAGCACCTCCAGATTGACACGACAAAAGCACCTCCAGACTGACACGACAAAAGCACCTCCAGATTAACACGACAAAAGCACCTCCAGGTTGACACGACAAAAGCACCTCCAGATTGACACGATAAAAACACCCCCAGATTGACACGACAAAAGCACCTCCAGATTGACACGACAAAAACACCCCCAGATTGACACGAAAAAGCACCTCCAGATATGAAACGTCTTCCTATTTGACAGGACGCAAAGCACATTCAGATGTTGCAATTAGCTTACATGAAGCGTGAGAATCGAATTTTATGTTTTCGTCAGTTGTCATGAAGGATTCTATTCTCTTGTAATGAATGGCAAGGGTCGAACTAATTAAGGATTGGTATTAACAAACTTTACAGAGACCAACTAATAATGCTGAATAATATTCTGTGCTATATGTATGTATTTCGGCTGACACCCAGTTCAATTTGTCCACAAATTTCCAGATTTAGGGTTCAAAAATGACTTATCAATACAAAAGATATAGAAATTTATATGTTTTCCTCGGGGTATGACTGCCTTCTAACCCCGATACAACGAAATATTTTAATCAGTTTATTTTGACATATCATTAGTTACCTATAGATGGATGGAGATTGATGAAATCTTTGGGTAAAACAAATGTCGTGTTGATCTTAAACAGCAGCGTATAATCTAATCCTATATGGGAGGGTTCAGGTATACCAGTTCCGTCCTTGAAAGGTACATGTATGACCTAGATTAGAATGACCTGGTTCTTCTTGAAGGTGGTCATCTGAGCTATATCCGTTGATCTTACTCTCTCACGCACTGTCTCTTAATACAGACCGGTTTGATGAGGATAGTTTAAGATGTTTGAAGGAAAAACAATTGTTGACGTGTATTTACACTGAATATATGGTCACAATGATCATTTGTCATGTTACAGATTTTTTTTTCTTCAAAATATTCAAGTATAGCCTCCAATACGTTGTCTTCAAGCTGGCATTCTATCTAAATGCATTCGCATACATATTTGTATATACATGCATTTAGCGATTAGACAATAACATATTTAGAAAATCACATAAATCGCATGTTCTGAAATCTTCGGTCACTTTAATTTGGTGCGAAATTGGCATTGGATTCAGTATTGGACATTATACTTCTATCACGATTATGGGCATTTTGACAAAAGCGACCCTTACCAAGATACAATTGCTTTCCTATAAAGTGGCTTTGAGCTGCCCAAATTGTGACTCCTTTCATAAATTCCATTATTGAGACATTTGATGTTCATTTCAAATTCGCAATATTCAAGTTGAAGAAAAAAGTGTGTTGATCCGGTAGTCTGCGATCCGACATTTGGGTGATTAGCACACATAGTTAGAATAACGGTAGCACAAATTCACACGAAAACTTTTCTTACTACTGTTACATGCTTTTATAAACGCTGTCAGATAAATCATAATGTACATTTCTAAGAGCGCGGTATCAAGTTAACCCTCTGCATTTGTAGGTTTACTTTGAAACTCTTTCCTTGAGGCCCGTTCTCACTGTGCGATTTGTCGTACCGACTTGTAGGATGAGTTTAAAACGAATGCTGTTAATTGGTCGATAAGATTTGTCAACCAATCAAATGCATCCATTTTAATCGCATCCTACAAGTCGGTACGACAAATCGCACAGTGAGAACGGGCCTTAACTCTGTTTTCCCGATGATTATCTAATTTTAGCAGCTGGTGCCAATTGCAATATTCATTTATTGACACCGTTAATTTGAAGTATTGCAGGGATATAGTAATGGTATCTATATGATTGAGAGGGATGAAGTGAAGTGGATTGCTAGAAAGATCGACTGATTGCTGGTAAATCAAGGTCGTCAATCAGGCCGATTTCTGGATCTTCCTTCATTCTCCTCATCAAAAGTTTCTGTTTAACAAGTTCATGGACATGTGTTTTTTTGGGGGGTAGTCAACAGTTTATATATAAACTGCGTTAACAGCAATTATTTTTTATTTGTTCTACTAACGAGCATCTGGAGACGTTAATATAGTTGTCAACTTGTCTCCACTGCCAATTGCCTTAGGGGACAAAATGATGAATTACATCGCTGTAGTTTAATTGTTTTAAGATAATTACTTTGCTTGGCAGCAAAAGACTCGATATTTTACGATTCGAGTACTTTTAACTGTTATTTTTTTAGTTAAAACAAAATAGTTTCATTTGATTATTTTTAAATGTTTGATATTTGTTTTTTATCACAAGGAACGTTTAAGTGAGCAATAAAATACTTCATCATAAAGTCAATATGCACATGTTTACATGCTGTGGATGGTTTTAACATTGTTCTATCAGGAGCTTTGGAACATTTACTAGTTTAAGTGGCATGAGCTGCCAAAATGTTGATATTTTGCCCTTAAAACAGAATACTGAAATTATTGCCTAATTTTCCCAAGACGTATAATTCAGAAGATTTTAAATGCTTCTAGTCTTGAGAATGTACGAAAACTAAACTAACTAACTTTGAACTAACTTTGGCTTAGAATGAATGAATGGTCGTCCCGGTTATTTAAGTTTTGTTTACTTTTCAAACACTATTTCGGTTCGTATAGGCTACATATTGTATGGATTTTGGGTTAAATAGCTTACACGAGTTTCAATTAAATAGCTTACAAAAGTTCGGACTATGATAACTTACAAGGGTTTGGGTTAAAATAACTTAAAACAGTTCGGGTTAAAGTAAGTTACAAGGGTATGTAAGTTATGATAACTTAAGTTAGTTAAGTTAAGTTAAAATAACTTACAAAGATTACATGTTGGGTTGAATAACTTACAAGGGTTTGGGTTAAAATAACTTACAAGAGTTCGGGTCCAATAACTCGCAATGGGTACAGGTCAAATAGCCTGCTCGAAATTCAATAAAATAACTTACAAAAGTTCTGGTTAAGATAACTTACAGATGTTCGTGTTTAAATAACTTACTAGGGTTCCAGAGAATAACTTGCATGCATTCGGGTCAAATAACTTACAAGACTTCGTGTCAAATAACTTACGATACTTCAGGCCAAATAAATTACAAGACTTCGGGCCAAATAAGTTACGTGAGTTCGGACCAAATAACTTACATGAGCTCGATTCAAAAGTTTACGTGAGTTCGAGTCCAATAACTTACATGAGTTCGGGTCCAAAGTTTACGTGAGTTCGAGTCCAATAACGTACATGAGTTCGGGTCAAAAGTTTACGTGAGTTCGAGTCCAATAACTTACATGAGTTCGGGTCAAAAGTTTACGTGAGTTCGAATCCAATAACTTACATGAGTTCGGGTCAAAAATTTACGTGAGTTCGAATCCAATAACTTACATGAGCTCGATTCAAAAGTTTACGTGAGTTCGAATCCAATAACTTACATGAGTTCGGGTCAAAAGTTTACGTGAGTTCGAGTCCAATAACTTACATGAGTTCGGGTAAAAAATTTACGTGAGTTCGAGTCCAATAACTTACATGAGTTCGGGTCAAAAATTTACGTGAGTTCGTGTCCAATAACTTACATGAGTTTACGTGAGTTCGAGCCGCAAAGCCATGGTCCCTGATCAACTAATTTACAATGATGTGTCATCTGATAAACTGTTCAGACAAAGAGTTAATGAGAGATTCCACCCTACAGTCATATTGTGAGACTTATTATGACAAATTATCTTCTTATCTGATAGGACTGAATGGGTAGCTAAACAAACAATACCCCCTTACCAAACCACACACACAATCAATCAACTTAAACCCCTTAGAAGATGATAATACTTTAGATTTCACTCTAAAATAGGCACAGGTTTGATAGATTAGAACATTTTTGGCATCGTGAAAACACCCATAATATAAAAAGAAACCCAAACAGCCGAGTTCTTAATAGCTTACATGTAGGTTAACGTCCCAAACAGGGAACGTATCCCAACTTTATTTTGCACCATCTAATGTATGTCCAGCGTTTAGACACAGGTTACAAATATGTGTTGTTAGTGAGATATAGTGTTCTCATTACCGGGTCATTTGATGTTTAGAGCCTTATTTTAAATCAAACAACTTCTATGTCTTTTTTGTTCGGGTTTTGACATACTTATTGGAAACCTTGAGTTGAGGATGATCAGGTAGGGATGGGTTGGAGGCTAGTTCTGGTATCGGGGATAGGGCTGGGCGCTTAACATGAATATACCCACCCTTGTTCACAATTAAGTTGGCCTGGCAATGATTGAAGTTCCATGATATAGGTGGAGTCTATATGGAGTGGGACATAAAACGCCTATCACTGAATCGTCAATGATTTATCATTGTTAGAGGAGGTGTCCAAATATATCATCTTATTCTCTGAGAAAAAAAAACTCCCTTCAGGAAAGCGACGAAGTCATAATTAAAATAAAATGATATCGAAACCAGGTGCATTTTGGTTTTAAATTGAGATACTATGTGTAACAGTTTATCCAAAATGTCTCCAAAGGAACTTGAAGCATTAGGAAACGTTTATTTTCTGGCATGTCATGATGTGTATTGGAATAAATCTGAATGGTATGATCTATCTAAATGGTGCCATTGTATAAATACGTTTTTTTTAACCGGTAAAATGCGGATCATATTAACCTGGTCTAAACTCCAGTACGAAAAGTTTTTTATTTTTGGTAAAGGTAGATGCATATTTGCTTGATTTGATAGATTTTTAAGAGACAGCATTCAAAGAAACGTGGTATCGATAAAATAATTCTTATATAAAATGCAGTTTCAGTTTTCTAATAGCCCATCAATCTGCAGTTGGTCGTATAATACCAATTAAACTTTTCACAAAAGCATATGGCGATAAGTACAATGAATATTACAGATTTGCATAAACGGAAGAGGGGAAGGGTTCCCCCTGATACACTGGGGAGAGACGGACTACTACTGGAAGGTTTTACATTTACGGCTGTGGTCACGAAATCACGGCGAGAACACTGCTTACATTAAAAACAGGCCATGGATAATACATTAAGTCAAAATACCAAGTTAGAATGATGTATATAGTTTCTTTTTAGTATGTCGTTTATTGAAACGAGCTAATGTTTTAATTATTTTGAGGACTTTGTTTTAGAAATACAGAAGGAGGATTTTGCATAAAAAGTCTGTCGATACATATGGGATTGTGAACACTAAAAAATTTGAAATTAGAGTGGTCCAACACTATAGTTTTCGGTTTCTCGTCTATTGGTTGTGTTCGGGCTTGAAAATTCTACGTATGCCTTTATACTATTTAAACATAATTGGAAATACATAATGTATCCCGGGCTTAATTTTAGTGGTCTTTACTGGTGCATATTCCCTTTCTTCACAAAAGTCAGACAGGCTGTATCGGCGAGCGGGCCTTTCTTTACAGTGACAATTCCGGAATTTATCTCCAACTAGTTAAACCCCTGAAGTTCAGATAGTGTTTTGGAGTAACTGAGGCCTGAATTTTCATCATAGACATCTTCGGTTCGTACAGGCTTCTGAATCAATCCATTGTCGTTAGTTCAACGTCTATGAGTTAGCTATGTAATTTTTTCCGAATTCGCAATTCATGCTGCGCTGCGCTTCACTGGTTAAGTTATTTGACTTAATTGCTTTATTCATTTCCTCAAAAAGCTTTTTAAGTATGTTCCATATCATATGAAAGACGGATGAGGACACTCGCGCCGCGTTTTGGCGACCTGTAATAACACGCGGCACGAGAAAACGCCAAAAGGGCTAATTCTCTAGAGATATTGCCGTTTTGGCGTTTTCTCGACCTATTAAAAAATAATAACACGCTAAATTGAAAGGTTTCGAGAGTTTTACAAATCTGCATTTTTTGATTTCTCGCATAACTTTTTTTATACAGGGCGAGAAAACGCGGCGCGAGAAAACGTTTTGGCGATTTCTCGTTTTCTCGTGCCGCGCGTTTCTTAAGTCGCCAAAACGCGGAGCAAGAAAACGCCAAAACGGCAATATCTCTAGAGAATTCGCCGTGTTGGCGATTTCTCGTTTTCTCGTGCCGCGTGTTAAATTTAGTCGCCAAAACGGTTCGTTTTGGCGATATCTCTTTTCCCCTTTTCTGTTAGGTCGCCAAAACGCTGCGCGAGAAAACGTCAAAACGGCCGGAAGCTCGTACATTTATATCTTTCCAGCCGAACTGTTGCGAAGGACAAATTGTAGGCTATGTAATATTTAAAGCGTCAATATTTTCGTGGATATTTTTTTACTTCGTGACATTGGAAGTAAAGAAGTCTTTGAAGTTAAAGTATTGATGGAGTAATGATTTAATTCATTTGTGAGTTGTGCACCTTGCAAGTGATCTTTTTTTAATCACGGGAGAATGTACGAGCTTCCGGCCGTTTTGGCTTTTTCTCGCGCGTGTTATTACAGGTCGCCAAAACGCGGCGCGAGTGGCCTCATCCGTCTTCCATAATATCACGTAACACGAATTTAAACACAAAAAGGCATTTTTTGGATAACATTTAAATACAATTTCTCATCCCCTGAAGTTTTGGCGTACATCATTCATACGAATGGACGCGCCAATAAGCTAAAGCAACCAACCAACCCCCTGAAGTTTGATCTTGTTCCAACGACAATTCCAAAACGGTAAACGTTCCGATGCGAATGATGCAAATACATTTGTAACAGCACAAAGCGGCAACGTTTGATTGGTTGGATCTTTGAGGGACCTTTTATAACGTTTGGCCGGGCCAGGGGTTGCTGGCGAAGAGGTCAATTAGGACTGTATACCTGACAGTACTTATGAACACTAAAACACACGATACATTTTCTTCACTGAGATAACCAGGGCGACAAGTTTCTAGTTGTGTTAAAATGGCGTATGTAATTTAGACTTTTTTACCCCATCATAAGTTGTGGAAATAAACTAAAACCCATGACATTTCAATACATTGAAGACTGACAGTTTGGCTTTAGTCAGTAAATGTCTCCGAAGTACTTTGCTATATATTGACAAACTTGTACAGATCCTTAGCTATGGCAAGAAGTCGGGTAAAGTGAAATTGAACAAAATATGATAGTTGAAAAAGAAAGTAAACAGATGTAATTTGATGAGGACAGACAAGGTAGGCGACAGAAAAGGGAGTTAAGTGTTGATTAAAAGATGTTTAAAACTTTTGTTCTTTTTATAAGCCGTTGGCATAAAGGTCGAGCCATTTTGCTCTGAAGCACTTTTTTTTATCCAAATCCATGCTAGCCTTATTGTACTGAAACACAAGTAGTATAGAACTTTTTCACGACACCTTCCCGGGTCCAAGTTCAAACCCGAAGGGTAAACAAGTTTTAACGTTTGAATCTAAAAACTTTGCCTTTCCAAACGGTTGTGTTTGGAATCTTCATGCCAGGTAAACGGTTGGTGGGTCTTTGACGTATAGAATTTTGAGTTCCCCCTACGTATTGCTTGGGACATTTTTTGCACGTGATAACAAACACGATGTGAATGGAGTCGCAATTAAGATTCTCTGCCGTTTGATATTTGTTGCAAGATTGTTCCCCGAATGATCTAGCATGTACATGTAGCAGCTGATGCATGTCAGTAGATTTTAAGAACACTTTGTGATCTAGATACCCGGTCGTATGATATTTAAGGCCCTTGTAAAGAGCTACATCCAAAAAATCCACAGAAGTGTGATCAATAGTAGATTGTAGTTGAATGCTCGGATCATGAGAATTAAGAGTATCAATGGAAATATTATGGCCATATGACCATATGATAAAAATGTTATCCAGATACTGAAGGTTGTTGGTGACATTTGCGAAGTACATGACTTTCTCACTCAGCCATAACAATTACTGACTATAATTAGACTTGCAATCGATGTTGAACGAACGCTTACATCCAAGTAGTGTGAAATAGGTAAACATTGAAAAAGCTGGTAATAAGTAAATTGCACTGCTTAAATACTCAACATTGTCAAAGCCTTTTCGCAACGGCTTGCTAATGTTGGGCTAACTTTAATAGCTAAAGTACCTGTATTCAGTCAGAGGGAGGGGCTTCTGGGGCCGATTCCACAAAACTTGACTTATTTTAAACCCATTTGGTGTAAAATCTCGGTTTGTAGATGTTACAGCCGCTTTTTAAAACTTCCATGTTGAAATTACGCCACTGACGAGTCGTCTCCACTTCCCTAACTGTATGAATTACGTGACTGCCAATTTAAAAAAAGAAATGGAGGCAGCGCCTGCCAATCCATATGTGACTTTTTGTCACAGCGATAGTCAGACATATAAGCTTCATTTGCACTTATTCAAAATTCAAGTTAAGGTAAATAAAATTTCAAACCAATCGAAAGATGTATATGGGAGCATAATGTCACCCTTAAATTGTATGATAGTCTGCCAATGCTTAATTGCACAGTTTCATTGAATCGCATTTGACTTTCGGAGCACAAGGTATGGCCCTTCCCGTTATGTCCCCTCTCACAACGGTGGTTCAATACCAGCCTGGACCTGAATAATATATGATATTATATTTATGATCACTAAAACACACGGGCACAGGGAAAATCTTCTTGTCTAAAATAACCATGGAGACAAGTTTCTAATTGTGTTAAAAAGAGGTATATCATTTAGACCTTTATACCCCATAAATTGTACGGGCACAGATAAAATCTTAGATCGGTTGATGTAATATTGAAGCAATGTTGATAAAATCCTCGTTTACTACGCTCATTTTTTGTCCCCGGTGACATATATTTTTGTTAGGAGTTAATGTGAAACTTAGTATCGTTTATCTTCCCGGGGGTTCACACCGATTAGGCTGTAAGCTGAGCCATTTCGCTTCAATACAACTCTGAGATCTCGTCATCGCCTGAAACGACAGAGAAGAAAAGCTAGAGACATGCCTGAAAGGTTTGAATAAAGGGCTACCTGTATTTGAGATACTCAGTATATGTATGTCACATGTTTGGATGGTTGCCAGATAGCAATGGGACGTCAGAGATGGGGATGGAGCACGTCCACCTGACGTCATGATCAGCTTCCTTTTCTGACAAACCCATATTGCAAACTCGTCAGAAAGTCAGACAATCTTTGGTAAAGTAAAACACCAACCAATCTATCAAATAATGAATGTCCCACGATTCAGTTTTACGTACATTAGAAAGGAACATTTATAAGCGGCATCCTGTGTTATGTATTCACCCAACTGTGTACTTATAGAGTGGCTTTTTTTTCAGTGCTTCTAGAATAATATCAGAGGTGTTTGGACAACTGTTTCCAACAAGATGTCGGAAAATGGGCATGAGAAAGTTCAGAAAGTGGAATCCCTCGGGAGCGCACTCCGAGCTATGCACGCCGATAAAAGCGCTTTAATTACGGAGGAAGCCTTGCCTAACTTAGAAAACTATACGAATGTAGACGATAATAAATCTAGACCAACTCTACATAAGCTACAGGGAGATAAGGTAAGTTTAACTTCTGATCAAACTTAGTAATAAAACAACAAAATCATCGCTTGAATAAGTTTTAAAAGGAAGAGTAAGTACATTGTTAATTGTTATGTTAAAAAACCACAAACGGCTATCCTTTTACTTACCACTTATCTATATGACAATAAAAAAAGAAATTATGTAAAGCCAGCAAGCCATTTTTCTATCTGGAATGTCTTAAAAAGGCTTTGATACAAAAGGGTTTTGACAATATTTGCATAAAATGTAAAATTGAATTTCATTAAAGCATAGAAATTGATGGCGAGGTATCCATCCATACATCGCTATTTAGGACATATACTTTAACAATAAATGTAGCTACATTGCATTCATTTCGTTTAGTTGCACAAAATAATCATTTTCCATTTGACCTTTCCGTCAAAATTAATAATTTGATGAAAAATAACATAATAAAATTGTCTTATTCCTCAAAGGAAAAGTATATCAATAACGCTGGAAAGAATAACTAACAACTGTTTGACTGACAAGGCTAAGTGTTCAAACAATGATTTGGTTGGAATAACATTTCGGAACAGAATGTGCTACTTTCAAATAAAAATTGTTCCTTGGATCTGAATTTAGTTATGGTTGGACCTTTTTCCAATTCAAACATTTAGTTAATTATATTGATACTTATACAGGAACGATCGACAGGCTCTTCTCTTTACAGTTCGCATCATCTTCACAGACTGAATAACTTGTGTTAAGCGTTTACCGGAACAAAGAATAAAATACGAATAACTGAGCCACACAATAGAACAAAGTTAATCATCAAATATGCACAGAAAACACTTTTATCTGTTTTATTTTGTTAACATTGTATACTGTTCAAAATGGTTCGTCTGACATCTGAGTGACATTGCCTGCCAAAATGTATTTTTTGAGAAAATAAAATCGTGAAATTTTCGGCTTTTTGCCTAAAAAGTGCATACTTTTATGGCTAGAATGCTTGAAAATATACCTGTAAGTATTGCTTAGAAGAAACCTAGGTCTAAAACGACTGAATGAACTTCTTTAAATTTGTCTTACTTTTCGAAAACATTGTGACCTCGTACTGGCCAGAGGCTTAGTGAACATGTTTTATTTCAACGTCAATAGTGATCACTTTGATGCACTTCAGGTGCTCATACTGTTCCTTAACAAACTGAATTTATACGAAATGGAGAATTTTTACCGCATACATGTATAGTTCTTTGAGGCCAAATCTGGTTTACTCAGTGAAATAGTCCCAGGAACCCTCCGCCCTCCCCCAAAATCCAATAAAAATGTGTTTTTTGCCTCAGGTACCCGTTGAAACCCAAATATCAGTTGAAATTGTGACCGACAGACCTAAAGAGAAGGTGACAAACACTGCTTCCAGTGCTTTTAAATTCGGATGGATCCAGGGTGTACTGGTAAGATAGATTCCAAATTGGATACTACTATCTAGGCGTTTGAATAAACCACATGTATTGGATTAAAATGAACTCTATGATTTAAGGTATTGATGGTCTAATGTTTTACACCACAAGATTGGACACAATTGGACAATTGTCCCCAAGAACATTTTCCCTGTGCCCGTGTGTTTTAGTGTTCATATAAATATATGGCGTCAGTATCAGGTTTGGTTGTGAGAGCTTTTGTACTGAGTGGAGGGTTTATGTCGGCCATTGGCATTGCTTTACCGGCCGAAAAGCCGATTTCACCGACTCTGAATATCTTGGGATTTACACGATCAACAGGCAGTCCTTAAAGTTCCAATAACAGCCTTACCTTTATATAAGGGGGGGGGGGGGGACAACATGGCAAAATATCCCCTTTACTAAACGATTTGCAGTTGGATTAGCAATAACTCGTTTCGGAATAACAGTTATTCAGTGATGGTTTGCGCTGCACTCAAGATTATATTACGTGTAAAATGTATGGGGATGTCCCCCTCCCTATAAACCATTCCACGTATAAAGCGACCAAGTGTAACCCCTGTCCGACTTGCATGATTACATATTAGGCTGACTAGGATTTCTGTCCCTGTCCCGTCGATATAAGGTGTGTTCTGGTGTGGGTTTCGCAGAAACTAGTCTCTGATTTTAATCGTTCAATAACTGATTTGTGTAAATCAATATTTTGGATGTAGGTACGATGTATGCTGAATATCTTTGGTGTGATGTTATTCCTGAGGCTGTCCTGGGTGACTGGTCAAGCGGGCATTGGTCTTGCAACGGTCATTATTCTTCTGTCTGGAGTGGTAACGGTGTTGACTACAATGTCCATGTCGGCTATTTGTACAAACGGCGAGGTCAAAGGAGGTAAAGTCCTTTCTATGACATATCAACTTTCTTCTGAATCCTCATTTAAGATATTTTGTTATAGCCAAAAGTTCCGTATTTAATTTCAAACGTATACCGATACACCTATTTTATAATAAGATTAAAATTTAAAAATATGACAAGATTTTGAAAATAAAACCCCACATGATTCTAGGTGGCGCTTACTACATGATTTCACGGATTCTGGGACCGGAAGTGGGAGGAGCTATCGGCATTCTTTTCTCATTGGCTAACGCTGTTGCTGCTGCTATGTATGTTGTTGGATTCGCTGAAACAGTTGTACAGCTTTTGACAGTGAGTGGCATTTATTCTAAATTTAAAATAATCTTAACATTGAATAAATAAGATAAAAAAACTAAAGAGGAATTGGGACAATTAGGGGTGTGTCAACGAAAAGTTGCATGAGCTGCCAAAATTCATAGTTTACTCGTGGATTCAGATTGCCAAAAGAATGCGAGCGAACAAAGTTCATCGAAAAGCTTAGTGACCGTCCTTGGAAGTTAAACAAAATCGACAGTCTGTCCGCTGTATTATGCAAATTTGTTTGGCCATAAAGTTCATAAATTCAAATTGTTAACTTGATGCACATTCATTGATAGGAAATCTATGCATCTTTAAACCGCAATGTGCGGCAAAAATTCAAAAGTTCAGATTTTTAAGTAGCTGAGCGTTTGAAGTATCTTGAACTAAACGATAGAAATAGAAAATATTGGTCAAGTCCCAAATCCATACAAACAGACGATGTGTTCCCAAAAACGTACAAAATTCAAACAGACGGGAAAACTTAAAAAAAAACTATATAGTATCCGAAGATAGTCCCTTTAATGAACAAAATTCACATGAACGAGAATTTGATTTGTTGTTTTTGTGAGCTACAAATACCTTTTTTACGCCCATCTCTTAAATGTTGTTGAATGAACAAAATTCAAACGACATGGACGAAAATTCGGTTTGTTGTTTTTGTATGTTCTAAATACACTTTTTAGTCCCATCTCTGAAGTAAATGTCATCTTGAAACTATGATATCAGTTTCGTCTTTACTTTTTCCTATGAAGGTCTTTAGCAGAACACAATTATTTACTGGATCAATACAGTGGAATAGAATTATAAATAATAGTAACATTTGTAGTTTCAGGAGAATATGTAATTTCTCATAAGATATTTTAGATTAAAAAAAATACTATGCTGATTTTATGGGTTTTCATAACCTTATTCTGTTTTATGGGTTGCTTTCATCGCCTTGCCCTTATTCTGTCACGACACAGACATAGTCAAATGTCGTACAGTACATGTGATCTCATTTTGGAAACGATGTTTTGTGTTTGTCCCACTTAAAACTGATTCTCTCATCATTGGTAGTTGTTGTAAAACTGACATACGAAGCTTTCTGCGTAATCATCCATGCTCTAATTAACACATACAGTTACACGGGCATTAAAGGCAGTTTGCTTAGATGTTATCAATGGAAACTCACGGAAGATTTATAGGTTCTGATGTCTACACGTCAAGTAAACTGTATATAAACCTGTAACGTAATGCTCTTTTTGTTCTTCCATACTTATCGCGCATGTTGTAACTCTCGAATACCACCCAAAAAAACGTTAACTTTCTCATAAATGCAACCCTTCGTTTTATAATGATAATGGTAGTATATTCGAGTGTGCATACTGTATGTCGATGATATCCCTGTCTTTTATTCTAGACTCGACCTCTCTCCAGTTATTACTTATATATCACGGTAATTGGAAAGGGTTAAGGATACATTTGTTTCTAAAATATCCGTAAAGCTGCTGAAATAAACCATATGAAAACGCGCAACTCGCAAACCCATAAGCCTGTATGCCGCACTATGCAAATGTATATAGCGGAAATTTGCACATTTTTAGTTATAAAGCCACTCGACTCGATTAAAAACAGATATTCCGTGAAGCCTGAGGTTCTTATCTTCATATTTTACATCTGTTTCGTGCCTTAGACCCTCACCTCCTTTATGGAATTAGAATTACTTAACCCGACATATGGGTGTCAACCGGTATGAACCCGACGATGTTCCATATATATGGATCGACTTTCCACTGAACTTCCCCGTACTATCATTCGATTAAAACTGCAGGATCTAGGGATCTATAGGGACTCCCAGTCTCAATTCGTACATTCCATTTGCATCCGTATTCAAAGCTAGTTGTGAGTTTATGTCGCTAGTCTCTCACTGTACCCGTAGCTTATGCTTTTGTTCCATATCTTCTGAAAATTATACCATGAGCTTACGTAGCTAGTCTCTCACTGTACCCGTAGCTTATGCTTTTGTTCCATATCTTCTGTCAATTATACCATGAGCTTACGTAGCTAGTCTCTCACTGTACCCGTAGCTTATGCTTTTGTTCCATATATTCTGAAAATTATACCATGAGTTTACGTAGCTAATTTCTCACTGTACCCATAGCTCTATGCGTTTGTTCCATGTCTGTAAATTGAATCAGCCAGTAAAACGTGGGTTACATTCATAGATGTAAATATATCCTTTTTCTCTTTTTGGTTCAAACTTTTATGTGTAATTTCCAAGCACGCGCTCTTTCAATCTTCCGTCTGCTCAGTTTTTTTTTTGTCTCTTTCAGGAGAACAACGTGTCCATTACTGGTAATCCTTTGAATGACATCCGCTTGATTGGCTGTGGAACCGCCCTGCTTCTTCTAGGAATTGTTGTTATTGGAATGGAATGGGAGGCGAAAGTACGATACAAGATATCTAACAAAACCACAAACATCTAATAGTTAAGATTCAAAAATAGAAAGAGAAAACCATGAGTATATTTAGATATGTTACACGTAAATTGTACAACCTACATTAACTGTTTTCTACCTTTGTTTATTGTTCAATTTACCTTAACCTTTTCTACCTCTGTAAATAACAGTTTTTAATTGAAAAATATCTTTTAATTTCTCTCAAAAATTCAATGTAAAATCTAACTTTTTATTTCTGTCTTCGTTGATAGGCTCAATTGTTTCTGTTATTCATCTTAATCGTAGCGATTCTCAACTTTATGGTTGGCACATTTATGCCTCCGTCTAAAGACCAGCGGTCTAAAGGCTTCGTCGGATACTCGGGTAGGTCTGTTCGGTCGATTGTTTCGGTGTTAAGATTTCTCAATAATTCTCTTCTTGTTTGGCGAATTATCTTTATTAAAGTGACACGAGTTGTCAAATTTGGACTTTTTTTTCATGAATACCGATTGTGACGAGTATGAAAAACTAAAGGCTCTAAGTTGGAATAAAACCAATCAGTCAGTCAATTTAAAAGTAATCAAAATAAGAACAAATCAGCAACAAAGAATGAAACTTATTGCACGAAAGTTCTAAATCTACCCTCTTCGTCCTTTGTTGTAGGTGAGCTGTTTAAAAAGAATTTTGTGCCGGATTTTAGAAATGACGAAGGGTTCTTCTCGGTGTTTGCTGTTTTCTTTCCAGCGGCCACCGGTATTTTGGCTGGTGCTAACATATCAGGAGACTTAAAGGTCTGTTTGTTATCTGGGACAGTTTTGGACATCTCGGCCAAGATCGAGGAGTCGTCTCACAAGTTGTACTAACACAATATCGCTTCCAATCCGCCCCATTCTATGTCCCAATGGTTGGTTGGTTGTTTTAGCTTATTGGCGCATCAATTTGTAGGAATGATGTACGCCGTCTATTTCTCCATTGTGATCCTTACTGACTTTCACCTAAGTCTTAAAATTAACCTATCGATTTAACATTTTCTATTAAGATATAGACTTTTAGAAATGTAATGTATAAATGCAACTGTAACTTCCAACAGGTTTGGTTATATTCTTGGTAAATTTGGGTCACATTTTGCAAAGTTTTCCCGTAGAAAGTCAGTCTGTGTCAAAGCCCGATTTCGGCTTTTGTTTGTATGTGGATTTTGTGTTGGTGTCATTTCTGTGTTTATAAAAATATTTAGCTGAAAATCTTCCAAATGGTCTTGGGGTCTCCGTGGGTCAGTCCAATCAGCAATACTCACACTCCTAGGCAAGCCTACGATTACTAGGTTCTTAAATTTGATGGAAACCACAAGCAATCGATATAAGCACAAACTACCTGTTAACGTCAATTTCATTCTTTGCATCCATAATCAGGTCCATTTGCGGTAATGTTATTGTCTGCCCTCACAGCACCTTCCCTTTAAACTTTCGTTGAACCAAATCCTTCGGTGGGGGGGGGGGGGGGGGGGGGGGGGGGGGGCTTAAACAGTATTTTAAGCACATTTTTTTCATAGGTTGAAGGTAGAAATTTCAAACTACTACCAGGAAATGCGGGTAAGGGTCACTTTGCACATAATCCGCCACATGTAAACAAACCAAAGCACGCCTAACTACCAGATCTCCATCCACCTGAACTGGTCCCATTCCACTTCTAAAATCATTTCCAGACAGTAACTCAACCGCTGTCCTTCCATAAAAACTACAAAAATGCCCAGAAAAAATGCAGGGGGGGGGCCAGGAAAAAATAATTAAAAAAACACACACACAAAAATATCTGGAACTTCATTCGTCCCTAGGAAGAAAAAACCGGAAGTCAGGAACTGTGACCTGTATCCTGATATCACAATAATTTAAAAGTGCATACGTTATAAAAGGCACCACTCGCAATTGATATACATTTTCAACTAAAATGTTTATTTTTTGTGAATTACAAGGAAGTAAAATGTGAATGGTGAATTAAAATGCAATGATCTTTTGTTAGGATCCCCAAAAGGCTATCCCGAGAGGTACGTTCCTCGCCATCTTGATTACCTCGATCGTCTACATCATAATGGTCTGGATGTGTGGAAGTGTGTTGCTACGCGACGCAGCTGGGCCAATCGCTGCTACAGTGACATCATTAACCAATGACAGCTCTGCTTGGTTAAATGCAACTGAGTCCCCTCTAATTATTGCAGTTGCCAACTGTTCACAGGATGGACCAAAGTGCCCCTTTGGATCGATAAATAACAACTATGTATGTATCTCTCCTCCCGGTTCTTATTTCAAAAGCTTAAAAGAAAATGAAGTTGAAGTTAAGTAATTATACCCGTTGGTTATGAGTCTTCATAAACATCTTGTGAAGATCAAAATGCTATATAAAGCAAGTTCAATAAGCTCGACGAAATCGGTTTAAAAATCCTTGCTCTTTGTATTTCAATTATAAGTTAAAATCCTCAGTACACAAGACGCAGCTACATATAATGATTTCAACGTAACAATTTACTTCCTTAGGCAATTGGATTAGCGTCTGCTTTTCGTCCCTTGATTTTGGCGGGAATTTTCTCCGCCACACTGTCGTCTGCTCTTGCAAGTTTAGTCAGTGCGCCCAAAGTCTTTCAGGTAAGGAGAATCCATTTCACATATTTGTAGCGGCTTGTTCCGGAATATTTGCTTTAAAATGAGAGTCTATGTTCGTTGGTTTCTTTTTATGTTTTGTTGGACATTGAACGTTTTTTTTTTAGTTATAGCTGGGTTTATTCAAGAGAAAAAAATAGGTCTTTTGTTCTCTAGGAAGAACTGGAGCTATATTTGCTTGACCTATATCTTGATAGCATATTTCTCGTCGATTGACAATCTCAGCGGGTACCTATTGCTGAGAAACGATAATTGGAATGCTACTGGCTAATCGTAAATCTGATCTATGCTGTGGAGATGTAGGCCTATGTTTGTGTAAAAAACAATATGTTTTGGAGATGTAGGCCTATGTTGGTGTAAAAACAATATGTTGTAGAGATGTAGGCCTATGTTGGTGTAAAAAGAATATGTTGTAGAGATGTAGGCCTATGTTGGTGTAAAAAGAATATGTTGTAGAGATGTAGGCCTATGTTGGTGTAAAAAGAATATGTTGTAGAGATGTAGACCTATGTTGGTGTAAAAAGAATATGTTGTAGAGATGTAGGCCTATGTTGGTGTAAAAAGAATATGTTGTTGAGATGTAGGCCTACATGTATGTTGGTGTAAAGCAATGTGTTGTAGAGATGTAGGCCTATGTTGGTGTAAAAAGAATATGTTGTAGAGATGTAGGCCTATGTTGGTGTAAAAAGAATATGTTGTAGAGATGTAGGCCTATGTTGGTGTAAAAAGAATATGTTGTAGAGATGTAGACCTATGTTGGTGTAAAAAGAATATGTTGTAGAGATGTAGACCTATGTTGGTGTAAAAACAATATGTTGTAGAGATGTAGGCCTATGTTGGTGTAAAAACAATATGTTGTAGCGGTGTAGGCCTATGTTGGTGTAAAAAGAATATGTTGTAGAGATCTAGGCCTACATGTATGTTGGTGTAAAGCAATGTGTTGTAGAGATGTAGACCTATGTTGGAGAAAGAACAAGGAGTCTTTTAAAATCCCATATTTTGCTGAAAAATATATGATCATTCGTTTGCTATTTTCTCAGGCTGTTGGTAAGGATCGGTTATTTCCGGGAACACATTTTTTCGCAAAACCTTACGGAAAGTCTGGAGAGCCAATTCGTGGATATGCCCTCACATTTGTTATAGCCATTGCTGTGACTTGTATTGGTAAATAACCGTTTAAGTATTCGGATCAGTTCAATTTTGGACAAATAAATGGGAGTCCTTACGAAATCCCACACCGGAGCCATTTTTACATTGATGTTCTATTGAACTATTTAATTATAAATTAAATATATTTATTGGATTAAACCTATAAGTTGTACATCGCAGTTTTACTAAAAGAGAGATACATGAGGCATTCTTGGCCACCTGGCCCTGTCTTACGAAGCTGGCGTAAGTTACGTCGGACTTACGCCTTAGTCGCAACTCGTCCATGGTGTAGGCCTATGCGCAACTTGACGCCAGCTTCGTAAGACAGGGCCCAGAAGGAATACGTTACTATTGCTTGTGTTTTATTTTACATTTCAGCTGAACTGAATGTAATCGCACCCATTATTTCCAACTTTTTCCTCATGGCGTATACACTGGTGAATTTTTCTTGTTTTGATGTCTCCTTAGCCGAAACACCTGGTAATATTACTACATATACAATTTGATTTGGCTAACGATATCCTGAATAAATTGTATAGCTTATTGACATTAACGGCGATTTCTTATCACCAGAATATTGCCCTTTATGATCACAGTCGTTTCTGCAACATCAGTTTGTCAACAATCTCTCTACACCAATGATTTTATCGGTCGGTGCAGACCATCCACGGAGGCGCTTAACTTTTTTCTTTGTGTATATTGGTATTTTTTTTGTAGTGAAGAAAATTGAATCAGATTAACAAAGTCATACTCTGTATAACTCAAACGAACATACCAAGCTACTTTAAGTTCCACGTTTTCGATGCAGGGGATGCATGGGAACTGTAACGGCCAAAATGCCCTTAATGATTTATTGTTGTTTTTCAATTGCTCTACCGCGATAGATTTTGCCTTAGGTTGTATCCTCTCAGTGTAGAGAATCGAAGTTTCTGGAAGAACCATCTGTTTTTGCCTGTCTTTTAACTTTCTTCGAATTTAGCCTTGACTTCTCAGGAACATTCAGGAACCGTCTTCAACGCAATATTAAAGCAGTCATTAATCTAAATGACGAAAACCTGGGCTCTTTCATTATTATTTCGCTTATCTTCACATATTTCAGGATTTCGGCCAGCTTTCAAGTATTACAACAAATGGCTGAGTTTACTTGGTGCTTTACTTTGTCTGGCAGTGATGTTTGTTATCAACTGGTGGGCTGCACTTATAACCTTTGTCGTCGTGGGTGGGTTGTATTTCTACATTAAGCAAACCAAACCTGGTAAGTTGAACAATCAGTGATAATACAGTATGTAGACGACAGCTGGTGGACAATGGGAATGGTCAATTGGGCTTTCCATAAGTAATATTCTTTTGTTTTCTGAGTTCTCACTACAGCACAATATAACCCACAGTACTGTGGTAAGACAAGCGCATTAAATAAGCCTACGTATATAAAGGCCCATTCTCACTGTGCGATTTGTCGTACCCACTTGTAGGATGCCAATTAAAGTGGATGCATTTGATTGGTTGATAAATCATATTGACCAATTAAAAGCATCCATTTTAATCGCATCCTTCAAGTCGGTACGACAAATTGCACATTGAGAACGGGCCTTAAAGAGCTTTTTCTGTGATTAAAACTATGTTTTGAATATTCTTATATGTTAAAAGACTATATTACAAGCTGAGCTGGACTTCCATAGAGTTTTAAAAGACATTTAGTTCTTTTTTCATGCGAGATGAGTGATGTGTATATCCCTGAATACAGATAACAACATCTGCAGGTGTTATTGTATATGGGTGTTTCTGTAATGGTTTTTGTACCGTTATTAAAACTAAACAAGTAAGGATGTAGAATGGAAGAGCTGTTTCATCACCAGTATAATCCCGTTTTCAGGAGTAAATTGGGGTTCTTCTACACAGGCGCATACTTACCATGACGCTCTGACATCTTGCCAAAAGCTGAGCAATGTCGAAGAACACGTGAAGAACTTCCGGTTGGTAGTCCTAAACAATGAACTATATGCGTGGAATGGAGGTCACGTGGTATTTGATTTGCATCGAATGCCGCCATTACAAGGAGATAGTGCAATTTCGAGCCAGATATGTTATGCACGCGCGCTTCAACTATCAATGGCGGCAGATTTTACTAAGTCAGAACCAGCCAATGAGACGTGTCCATTCCACGCATATAGTTCATCGGTTCTAAATATGTGTTATAAAAATTAAACTACAAACTATAAAAGCGGAATAATCTAGTGTAATATTCGTCGTGATTAGTTTGATTCTTTTGTAACATTACCATAGATCAAATTATATTGTAGTTCATAAATTGTGTCAGGCAAAATGCCATAGGGTTATTCACGCATGCGGTGTCAAAATCCGAAATGTTTTCTAAAATTCCGATTTCAGCGTTTGAATTACCTTGAAAAAATATTGGAATGATGTCGAAAATTCTGTGACCACACGAATCAAAAATACACACAAAGAAAGAACAAACTATTTAATAGCCAGGGTGTATGTTTTCATTTTTGGTTGACTTTGCTGGTTGTAAAACTACCTAAACACACGAAGGACATTGGGGGATACGGAAACGCCTGTCAAATATGATTTGAAATATGTGTAATCAAGCACTGAACTTATCGTCATTGGATTTATCTGTTGGAGTACTGACATTGTTATTTTTACATCATTTAGGCATTCTAAACATAATTGGGCATGGAAATTGTGTCATGTGTTTAATTTTAGTGTTTTTGCTCATTACCAGCTAGTGTTTATACTTGGCTATTTCTACAAAAATCAGAAAAGCTACGGCAGCGAGTGTGTCTTTAAATCTACCTTAATCTATTTAATTTTGAGATTATCCATAAAATAACATTGTTGACTAATTTACTGTAGAAGAAGCACTTTTTGCTTGACCACCTCCATAATAGGCAATTGTTCTCATCAGTACCATTGGTTCTATCTCAATTCCCAGGCCTCAAATTCTAGTTCTCGCTGGAAACCCAAGAAACCGACCCAACCTGGTGGATTTTGCTGCCTGTATTACAAAACGTCAAGGATTGCTGGTCTGCGGTCAAGTCCTTGAGGTATCTATTGAAGACAGCTTTTTATTGATTGAAATCAAATGTAATCATAACAACGACCCCCTCCCCTTGATATCTGGGGTGAGACGAATGTCTTTAAATGTTCAGCAGATAATCGCTAAAAAGTGTCTTCGATTTGAGCCAGGTATAAATGACGCCAGTGTATGAATGTGAAGTTTTTTAGTTTAACTTGGGGTCCACTGGTCCAAATCCTGTATTGGGTCACCTTCGGCGCTGAACCTCATAGTTTCCAGGTTATGTATACGTATCTGAGGACACGTGAGCTCAGCAGAAATAGCGATTCCAATGGATAACTTGCTACAAGCTCTAATATGAACGTGTCAGTCTTACTAATACTATGGATAACTTGCTACAAGCTCTAATATAAACGTGTCAGTCTTACTAATACTATGGATAACTTGCTACAAGCTCTAATATGAACGTGTCAGTCTTACTAATACTATTTAAAAAATCTTAAAAGTGAACACCATAAAATCTTGAATCTTTATTTCGTACTCTGTTTTGAGCTTACACAACTTTGTAATTCGTATATCTGTGTTTGAAGGGCGACTTCTCTGTACACCTGAATAAACTTCGCTCATTGTCAACATACAAGTGGCTAAAGGCCCAAAAGGTGAAGGCTTTTTATTGTAACGTGGCTTCCCCTGACTTGCGCAGTGGAGCACAAGTCTTACTGGAGGTAAGTTTCAAAACCAGATAAATCATAACCTATAAATCTGTGCGACGCATTGCATTTCGTTACCATCGTCTTCACTGTCAATGGTGACATTTAATAAAAAAGGGAATTTGTACAAACTGATTTGTTTTTGTCGAATATTTGAAAGCTTTTCATCAGGACCTAAACAAGAAACCATGTTGACGAAAGCTGATTTGACATAGAATTATTTTTAGTAATTATTTCCATGTAGGTAACATCTTCATTACGGTAAATTTGTTATCTTTAAACCACTTTAGTATTTTGCTTTGTTTGTTAGAATAGTGGCCATGGTGACATATTGAACTGAACTGAAATAAAATATGTTTATTTACGATAGCACGTCAAAATGACATGATAATAAAATAGATTTTTATCCCCCCGGCATATAATGCGGGGGGATATAGCGATCAGCTTGTCTGTCCGTCTTTTGCCTGTCTATCTGTCTGTCTGACAGTCTGGCTGTCTGTCCGTAATCATTTCTTGTCATCGCATCTCCTCCCACAGTTTTTATCTTGGTTGACATACTGGATATCATTCGAGGATGTGCACCTCCTATTTTGGTTGCGCTGGTTTCATTATTTTTAGAGTTACTGCCCTTTTCCGACAGTATATGACGACATAGACAATTAGTGGTTGTCATCGCATCTCCTCCCACAGTTTTTATTAAAAAATTTTGAAACTTGGTGGACATGCTGAATATTATTTGAGGATGTGCACCTCCTATTTTGGTTGCGCTGGTTTCATTATTTTTAGAGTTACTGCCCTTTTTCGACAGTATAAGACAACATAGACAATTAGTGCTTGTCATCGCATCTCCTCCCGCAGTTTTTATAAGATTTTTTTGGAAAATTGGTGAATATGCTGGATATCATGGAAGGATGTGCACCTCCTATTTTGATGGCGCTGGTCTAATTATTTTCAGAGTTACTGCCCTTTTCCGACAGTATAGCATAGATATCTTATAATAACTTAAAATAAATAATAAATATTATGCGGGGCCGGGGGGATACGGCATCTTCTGATGACTCTTGTTATATCTGTATCTGAAAGGCAATTGGTGGCGAGAGAAAATCCCTTGGCGTGTGTGTTATCCCAAATCAGTTTGTGATAACCTGTTTTCATAAAAGCCATCCATAGTTTAGAGCCTGGTTATTTGAATATTTTCCTTTATTAGCACACATTTTCAATTCATATGGGTTACTGGCTTTACCAATATTTTTTATTCCAATGTCAATCATTTAATGTTTACAGGGTACTTCAATCATTCAACTTCTATTGACAATTGGGATTTATGACGAAAGTCCGACTTTTCGTAGCTCATACCACTTTAAATTCTCTTTTTTATTGTCCCAATGCATTTCAATTACACAATTTGAGGACAGGGTTTTCTGTTGACTAATTGGCACAAGGTTTAAGTTGGGATAAATAAATTAATCATTAATCTCGTATTTCATCATGCAGGTATGCGGCTTGGGTAAACTACGACCGAATACCTTATTCTTGGGTTACAAAACTGATTGGCTAACCGATGACTTTGAGAACTCCGAGCGTTATTACAGGATTATAAGGTTAGTTAGATCTTCCTTTTTATCGGCTTTAATTTATTTATTCAAGGTTCTGGGTTAACGAATTGACCAATGGAATGAATGTATGATTGACGGATTAATTGATTGACTGGTTGGTTGGTATTTTTAGAGCGTTGTCGTGTTGGTACTGGAGACAGTATACTTCAACATTCTGCCTCAAGTTGCCAACCAGACCACGTAAGATAAAAACCATGGAATAAACACCCAGTCTGGAAAAAATATTATTTTCTGCAATTTCGATAAGTTATTTGTTGTTGATTATCGTAACCTGTTTCGAGGGCTTTAATGCAACGGGTTAGTATTTTAAAGTAGCAAGAGTTGCCCAAACCTGGTCGTCCCCCCCCCCCAAAGGTGTACAAATTTTAGTTATTTTTAGTGATACTATTCTCGCAAATGTACGTTTAAGTATTGTTTTGGACTGTCTTAGAACTAAAATCAATCAACGTTTGGCTCGTATGGGCCACAAACTGTATGGATTTACCTCGTTCCAATCCTCATATTTTCTAGACAATCAGTATTCTAGGACAAAGTGTCAATTATGACAGCTCATGCCACTTTAACGCTAACATCCATTGGGAGTCTATGGCGTTTTATCAGCACCGACGTCTTGTTTTTGAATTTAGATTGTATAACGTAACGACACGGTCTAGGTTCAAGCAATGACGTTCATTTTTCACAAACTAATTGCAAGTAGCAAATATTCATCTATAAAGGATCGCTTAAGGTTGGCTTGCTAGGTCTGTAAAACGCAAATACATAAATATCAAAGGTGACGCAATATTGACGTAAAACGGTTCTATAGTCTTTGGAGTAACACTTCTTATATAAGCAACAATAGATCATTTGATCTAATAGATGAAAAACATGTATTGAATTCATTAAAGCTATGCTTTCTTCTCTACATGTAACGATTTGATCATCACTTAATCTACCCACAATATGATATAATAGATGAAAAAGATTTATTGAACTTATTGAAGATATGCTTTCCTCTCTTCATGTAACGATTTGATCATAACATTATCTACCCACAATATATAAATTATATTTTTTTCAGCGATGCATTTGATTTAGATTATGGAGTAGGGATTTTGCGTGTTCCGGAAGGATTTGATTTGGAAAGAGTGGCAGATGATGAGCCCATGGAAGATGACTATGAATCCGATGACAATAGTATGTGTTTGGTTTGATCTTATCTCGTCTTTTCCATGTACATCATTGGTATTTATAGAATACATGTATGTCACAACCGTTTTACCAATAAATGTACTCACATCTATGTTTGTATTTACAATTTAAGTGATGTTTTTATATATAAATGTTCATCTTTAGACGACGATGAGGTCTTTAACACTACTGAGAAAAAATCTAAAACGGAGAAAAATGGAAAGGTTACGTTAGTTGGTGTTCACAATAGAGCTTTTTCCTCTGACGCCGGAACAAATGAGAAACCGCAGTCATCCCCGGTAGAAGAAGACTGGAAGACAGACAAAGTAACCACATCAGACGGTACTGATTTAAAGGAGAATCGCTTCCGACTACCGCAAACTGGAACAATTGATGTTTGGTGGCTCTTTGACGATGGAGGTAAGATTGTGACATTCTCCAAGGGTTGATTTTTTCCCCTTCCTCTCCGGAGAGTTCCTCTCAGATCTCTCCAAAGTTTCGACGTGGCTTGGTCATAGAGAGTCGCTTGTAACTCTAGGCAGTGACATTATGTAGGGCCTCTTTTGTTAGTGGCATGAGCTGCCGAAATTCACATTTTTTTTATAATTTCTGATCGTCACGACAGTAAGAGGCTTTGAAGGCCATCGAAAAACTAAATGATTAGCGTTGGAATGAGAAAAATCCATACAGTAAATTTAAATAACCGGGACGACCATTCATTCATTCCAAGCCAAAGTTAGTTCAAAACAATACTTTATCGTACATTCTCCAGACTAGAAGCACTAAAAAAGCTTCTGAATTATACGTCTTGGGAAAAATAGCCGATAATTTCAACATTCTGTTTCAACGTCAAAATATCAACATTTTGGCAGGTCATGCCACTTTAAGAATGTAAAAAGGCAGAATCGTACCTGGCGTCGGCTCATCAGTATATTTTTACTCGAATTTCAAAGATAAAAATAACTTCAGCATTACTTTTAAATACGTCAAATGCTTCTACGTTGCATTGATCTGCTATGTATACTCCCACATAAATTAGAAATCAGTTGTGATGAATGACACCTTTTGAACCTCTACTTTTCTTTTCTATTTTTTCCAGAAATTGAATGTCATATTTTTTCACTTTATTTTTCGGTCAAATGGCCAATATTTGAATAGACAAATCTCAATTCAACTGACATATATTTAATGTACTTAATGAGTTACTTATAAAATGTAACCCAATAATCTTCTTTTAGGTTTGACTCTTCTGATTCCTTACATTCTTTCTTCTCGAGATACTTGGAAGAATTGTAAACTGCGAATTTTCTGTGTCGGTAACACGATACATGACGAAAGACGGTATGATTGATTTTATTTTCTCGCTCATATATTTTGGTGTACATTCATTTCTTTGTTTATTGTGTCTCCCCAAGACATGTTTGGGAGACATACTACATGTATATCTGTGCTTGTTTGAGGGGCATATAGATGTTGAAAGTATAACTCTTACTGGATTTACAACTTCTGTTATATTTAAGCACAACGCTTCAATGTCTATTCGGACATCGTTTTCAAGCATATGCTTGTTTGTGGTGTCTGGCGTCCGTCGTCAGTCAATTAGGGCTTGCCCCAAAAGCCACGGAGGAGAATTTTATGAAAATGTTGTAGAGCTCATAGGTGTGATCCTTGGTAATAGACGGATTGTCTAATGGATTCCATATCGTGATGTCAGAGGAGGTAACAATATTAACCCGATGGTCACATGTACATGGCTGAGAATGTGAGCGGTGCTATGTTGTGAGAACAGTTTTGACCGTGCAATTGCCATTGTAGTTGTGAAACCACTCGTTAATTCATTGGTTCCTTCGTATTTTTGTGGTTGTTATTTCACTTCTTTATTCAATCTTCTGTTCGTCCGTTTTTATTCACTGGTTATTTTGTCAATTCGTAGGCCTGTATGCTCTTATTAGTTGATCGTATGGAATGACTGGAGGACGGGGCAATGGCTCGTTCACTGCCTCCATTAGTTAGCTTTATCATTATATAATAGATCGAATTAGTAAATAACCGACACTAATTGACCCGGAAAAAATTCCGGGCCATGGTGAGAATAGATCGAGTGGTTGATGTTTTACTTCACATTCGTAAGCAAAAAGCCCACACTTTGAAGGGTCTATGTCGGGCTGAGAGAATACTGCTCTACCGCGTGAGCCACAGAGGCCGCGTGATTTAATACAACTTAGTTTGTAATTTTATTGTTTTCCGTTGATACTGGTCATTGTCAGGATTGTCTATGTTAAGGCAGTGGTTTGAAGTAAACACCTTAAATTGGGATCCACATCCCAGTTTGTCTAGATTTGTCGTTAACGACTGACACATTCTGCTTGTGGCCTATACAGACTACTGGCTCAACCGATAATTCAGTTTTCTAATGAACTTCAAACGTTCAAATTCTATTGACCATAGGAACTTATGGGAAAGTTTATTGTCCAAATAGAATTCAGTATTTTTAGTCTATACAGGGACTTTGAGGCCATATATGGAATCTCTGGCCGGAAGAATTGCCAGGTACTCGCCACTAGTCAAGGGCCTCCTCCGGGCGCAGCCTGGCAAAGTCGCCAAATAAGTGAAATAATCTAGAGTGCTACGAGAAACATTAATCAAACAATCCAGTATGTATCATCTGTATATTTCTTCTTTCAACAGAATCGCCACGTTACTACAGAAATTCCGTATTGTTTATTCCAAACTAACGGTGATCACAGGTCTAGGTCGCAAACCAAAGGCGGAAAGGTTTGTTGAAAGATGATTTTCTCACATGCTTACTTTCCCCTACTATGTACACCTTGACTTACATGTGCCACTAGGTTATGGTTCAAACGGATGAGGTTTTCACTCGAACGACCTATGTGGGATGGTTGTCAGTTACCAACGGAAGGTCGTGGGTTTCCTCCGGGCATAGAGCCCGGTTTCCTCCCACAATAAAACTGGCAACGCCGCCATATAAGTGAAATAATCTTGAGCGCGGCGTAAAACACCAAACAATCAATCAAACGGATGAAAGGGATACAGTCTAATGTATGTTAGATTCTTATAATGTTGTCTATTACGGTAATCGGAAGCTTATTGGTTACTGGCAGAACATTTTTCTCAACTTTTCTGTTTAGTCTTGACGAATATGAGAAAATGATGGCCAACTGGAGGTTGGGCCCAGATAACTCGAACAGCGAAACACATTGGCTTGATGACGATTCAGAGAACCATGAAAACAGACGTATGGTAAGATCTTGTCAATACGATCTAACGTATAGAGGAGAAATTACTGTACTGATAGCTTGGAGAAAACTCAATTATCGATCGTCAATCAAAGCTACATGTCCTCAGGTCTGGGGCCGTTTCACGTACGTAGCCGTCGCAAAGTGCGATCAATCGCAGTTACCATGACATCGTATATCTTCACTATAGTATCCATTGGCAACTAGACTTTGCAATGCGACTACTTTGTGAAACGAGCCCCTTGACTTTCAATTTCATGATATGACCAATCGGCTCTAGGCCTATTTTAAGATTTCCCAATGTTTGCCAACTGAAACATCGAATATTCTAATCGGATTTAGGCGAAGAATACCAAATTTACCAAAAGAAAAATCTTAAGTCTATTATCAGCAGTTCAATTAGTTTCTCCTGAGATCGATTTGAATTACTCAGGAAAAGCATGCTTGAAGTATCGTTTCCGAGGAAGTATTTTGCTTTTGAAGAAGGCTTTTTTCACATATATCGGCTCAGCAATGTTTATTGGACATAGGAAATAAACTATTTTCGTAGATATGAAACCTTTAATAAAACCGTCAGAATTTTGTTTGTCTGTGTGACACTTGAACCCACAGACCATTAGTTGAGGGAAGGATGTTCAAAACAAGATTCATTTGACTGCTTTTGCACACGAGGATTTCGAACAAGACAAAAACAACATCTGTCAGATTGTTAACCAGTCCTGTAATTTAAAAGAGAGCTGTTCTTCATTTCTATTTTAGACTTACCGAAACTTAAAACTTAGAGAACACTTGTTGAAGAAATCAAAGGATGCATCTCTAATTGTCATGTAGGTATATCATTATTTCACGATCTTCTGGTTTGTCCAGTTTGGATGTTTAGCTGGTATCTATCTTAACGAATATAGAGACACGTGTACTACTTAGGAGACATAGCTACCCATATAACTCTCTACTAACGTCCAGCCGATGACTATATGGTACAGCACACTTAGCTGATTTATTCAATATGTTCTGAAATTTGTCACAATGAACCGGTCCTGTTAACGCGAAATGGTATTTAATTATCACAATATCAAACAACCAAAATATAAAAATCAACAAACGTGTAAAAAAAATACTTCAGACGCATTTTCGTTGGTTTATCTATTTTTCTTTCTATATCCGATTTTGTCTACTTCCGTTTCAGGTCACTTCCGGTTCCCAAGAAAACAACATCGGTCGTCCATTACCTATCCTGGTTAGAGATTTTATCCAAAGATTTACCACCAGTTCTTCTTCTCCGTGGCAATCAACAAAATGTCCTCACTTTCTACTCTTAGATTAAATTGGTATATGAAGTTCGTTCAGATTTACAGCTTGACTTTTGAAGATGGCTTGATGTTTATGCCACAATCCAGATTATTTCACTAAAATACTTGGTGGGATTCAACTATCCCTCGGCCCCATGAGCCACCAAGGCCCAACATAACTGCGCCCAAATTTGATATAACTCATTTGTGGAGAGTCAATCTCTCATCTGCCCTCGGGTCTTGTCTACAATTGTCGGCTAGAATGAGGTACTTGGGTCATTGTTGTTTATATTCATATTTTAATATCGTGTATTAATATCTTACATTTAAATATATATATAGATAACGGATGGTTAAAAATGATAATGTCAAACTTTATTACTAGTATTTTATTACATATATTTCAAACGCCTGTAAAAAGGGGGGCTCTTGACGATGTGTTTATGGTAATTATAAGGTTGAAGAATTAATTATAGATAGTCCCCAATCACCCAATAAACCAAGAAGATGTTATTCATAAATAATTCTTATGCCATTGAAAGATTTAAGAGTTCTACATTATAGAATCGAACTTCCACAAAACCTCGTCTAAAATAAGAATGAAAGATTTAAAATAAGAATGAACGGTTTCCCAAACTTTGGTCTGTCAGAGCCCAATTGCTAGGTCGATCCAAGGGTTAGATGTCCTGATGACATTTACTCTATCTATCCAACTTTGGTACAACAATGGTCTGTATCTGCCCTTAAGAAAAACTAGTAAAGTCAACATACCTGCACCTTCATAGCTTCGAACTCATGTGACTTTGGAGAAATAGTAGACGGAAACCCCAATATGTCTGGGCATAATCGAGAAACGTATAGTTTATTTCCCATTAATTGAATTTTTTAATAGATGTAAATATAGCTTCCTCTTGCTGTCATGTATTAGAACAAAGAAGTATTTACATTGTAGCTTACTAAACTTAATTGATTAACATCCTTGAGAAACATCCGCGTTTTAATTTGACTAGCGCGCATATAATATACAACAGTTATTATAACACATATACAACTCACACACAACGGCCCATATACAACACGTATTCAGCCCATATACAACACATACTGTGCTATACTCCACATAGTTAAACAATGGTTAAATGTATATGTACTGCTGATGTGGAATATATAATTAACATTTAGTTAATATTTTGTATATTTACAAGAGACTTATTAACCATTGTTTTTGTTTAAATAAAGAGAGTGATGACATGGATTTTATTTATGTGAATAGTTAGATCACAGAGGTCGACCCATGGTACTGTTATATGACTGCATGTTAAAAATGGAAAACTCCAACCTTTGTTCAAATCGATAGGGTGGCGTGGCTGGCTCGCTTTCGACACCGGAGTCGGTCTCCTACCTGTCTCGCCTATTGTCCCGGAAGAAGACACAAGGGCAGTAGGCCGTACGCCGAACTCTGAAAGACGCTTATAAAGCATGTTTCGTTCCGAAATTTGAGATTCTACAATCCTTCGACATAATTATATAAGATATTACCTGCACATATCTGACAAAAATTATTAACCTCGAAATTCCGGGCGTTTTCTAGATACAGAGGACGAAAACAGTAATTATTTACTTAAGCGCAAGCAAGATTTGTTTGTCTAAATGTGTGATTTGGCCAATAACCTTGCGCGCAAAAGATCGTGTTTTTTTTTTAATCCTGTAAAAACAGCCAGATTTTCGAGTAAATTAATCAGCACCCACCTTCTAGAAAGTAATAATTACTTTGATTCGTTATAAAAATGAAGATTGAAGATTTTACAAGCGGTTTTTGACGACTTTTAATGATGACCTACTTATTGCTCAAAGACATCGCTTATACGGAGGCCAGTTAAGGTCACAATTTAAACAATCCGTCAAAATGTGGTACATAGTTTTGACAGATAGTATTATTAAAATTATAATATTATTCCTTACAAAAATGCAACTTTAATAGTAGATTTTAGCTCATCACGTTCTATGGACTTACAGGCCTCGAAGCTCACTCTTTTTGACATTGTTTCACATACTGACACAAACCTTCTCACCCATGTGTTGATGGTTCGATTCTCACTGGATACTCAAAATTTAAGGAAAAAAATCTGAGTCTGTTCTCAGAAGTATGTGGAACTGCCAGCAGGTACTCAGGGGTTTTCTTTGAGCAATGAGTCTGTCAAACCCCTTCCCCCTTCAAGACCCTATATCTGGAAAATTGCCATGTAAGTGATTTAATCTTTATTGAAAGTGAAAAACATCACACAATGTACATGTATAGTACATAAATTTCAAAACAAACAAAATACTATCTATCAAACCTATTGTTCATTATTTTTGGTCACAAAGAAAGAAACATGTAATGGGATGACAGCCTCATTATTAAGCCAAATGAGAGTTCCAAAATCAGAACATAAATTAAATTATAATAATACATTTAAATTATATATACCGGTATTCTGTTTTATGTTCTCAATCGCTCTATAATAATTTATAGATCAAAACAATCAAGGTGCCATCCATATTACATATAATTTTCTTATTGTATTTTCCGTGGTATCTACACCATTCAATTAATTAGACAAAAGACCCAATATTATGATCACAAAAAGAGATATATTTGATGAGATTTTTTCCACATATTGAAATGCCCTAGCTGGCAAAAGGAAACAAATATTAATGTTGATATCAACATTTCAATAATAGCATAGCTAAGTATGTCAATATTTATCCTAGGTTGTCGTAAAGTATATTTATATTAATAGGTGAAAAGAAATAATATTCAGCTTGTAAATGTAGTGAATAAGCAAAACAAAATACTAGCAAATTAATTACAAGAGTTAATGTTGTCTCAAAGTCTGTAAGTTAGTACATGTATTGAGTATCTTAATGTTCTGACACAGTTAACTGTTAGGCATAAATAATACTTCTATTTAAAGTCACATGTATATTGAGAGTCCAGGTGCCCTTCAAACACATGAAGATTCAAACATATCCAACAAAATTAATCACTGTCAATATCACTGTCGCCATCCTCTTCAATATTTTCTTCCTCGGTTTGTTAAGTGTTATCACAGTTTAAAGTGAAACACTTGCAAAGTTCTGTACATGATATATTTGCTGCTGTACAAGAACATCTTTTTGTTGAGCACCCCTTTCAACAACTACAGTTAACAGCTTTCAACAGGTGGTCTGGGGCAGGAGGCTTTGTCATCCAAGTAATTTTTAATTCAGTGCCTTCCATATAATTCTTTGCCTTATAATAGAGTCATATAAAAATGTCATAGGACTTCTTGTGTTCCTTCTTGTCATTTCTGCAAAAAATAAATGAAAAATTCAATCAACAAGATCCTTCCTTCAATATATGAAGATCAGCTGGACAAGATGACTGTTTTGACCTACAAAGACTTCAACAATCAAACAGGAGATTTGATCCCATTCAAGGCAAGAAATGCCAACATGTAGCTATATTATTTTTATTTTCAGCTGGGATGGTCATTCAAATCCAGCAAAGCTCTTATGATATCAAATATGATTTTATACATTAACCAAGAGTAATTGGATAAATATTCAATTATTTATTTAATCAACATCATTCATTCTTTCTAGGCCTATAATACTACATTAAAATACATTTGCGAGACTTGTAAGATACTAGTAGTGCTTACAAGTTTATGAATTGTACTTCTTGATAAGAAAAGCAGATAACAGCCGAATTTTGTTTTCATTAAAAAGTATCAACATTTTGGCAGCTTATGCCCCTTTAAAGGGAGGTGAGCTGCCAAAACTCATGTATTGTGGTAGAATTACTGAGATTGAACATATGGGATGACATTTATTCTTTATTAAGTTATTACTAAAACTAAGATTAGTTGCTTACAGTTTTTCGTCACGTTCTTCTCTCCGAAACTTTAGACATCGATGATCGAGGATAATTGTAATAACATGTGCATGTAGAGTGGTATTTCACTTCAATCGCAACACAATCTTTACCACGAATATCAAGCAATATGGACTCATCAGCCTTTAGTTCAGCTGCTTCCAAAAGTTTACCTGAAATAGCAAGAAGTACATGTGTACTACAAAAGTCCAAAAATATGTCACAATTATGGTAAAGTATGTAAAGTTACACTGTACATGTAAGTTGTAGGCATTCTACAGTACACAGAAATATACATATATATAGACAACAGGGTACACTGACGGAAAGTATTCTGCCCAGAACTGCATAAAGGCATGTAGTCATGTAGCTACAAGGCAAGTTGTAACAAAGCAATTACATCAAACAATATCCCTGAACGGTACAGCATTCAGCTTACAGCCTATATTATAGGCATACAGTCATGTACATTTTTATGAACACTTAAACACATGGGCACAGGGAAAATCTTCTTTTCTAAAATAACCATGGAGACAATTGAAAATTTTGCCCCCCCCCCCCCCCCCTCCCATGATACCAAAGCAGGAAAAAAACCTAGGTAGAAGATAGACAGGGTAGTTTAGCCCTGACCAGTATATCTTTCAAACACTTGTTCTTTTTGTAAATGTAACTTGTAAGCAATGACTGGCCTTTGGGTCAGAGGTCGAGCAATTTTACTTCGAAGTAGTTTGCATTCTTCTACTATAAATTATAATTTTGGCCTCAGCAACCTAACATTATGATTATCATTGTGCTGTTAAAAATATTGGAGTATTACTAACCTGCTGTCAAAGTTTGTGGTGTTTTTCCTTTGGAAATTCCTTGCATATAGTGCAGACATTTGGAAGACATTGGGAAGTACATACATGTAGCTAGTCCTGTTCGGTTGCCCCTTTCTTGGCCTCTTGTTACCCGTGGTTTTTTGGACGAAAGTCCTGCAAACTGACCAGCTTCGACATCGTGAATGTCCAGGAGTCCTTTCTTTTCTCTTTTTTTCGGATTGCTTTAGTCTCCTTTAACCTTTTATTTGTGAAACGATAGTAGCAGGCATTATGGATGGGATGTCAACAACGTCAACGGGTTCAAAATCAGAATCCAATAAATCTCGAAAAGCTGAAGGCACATGCTCGTTCAGGACCATCTAGCTCTAGGCACTGTTGACCCGTAGACAGAAATGTTTTCCACCTTCTTTCGGTAAACGGGAGAATCTCATCTGAATCGTCAATATCGGGAAAATGCGGATAGCAAACTATTTTTTCTCCTCCGTCGCCGGCCATCTTTATCGATAATAATATTGACATCACGTGACGACCTAATGCCCATTTATGGTAAACACGCAGTGATATTATGCCTTACCCCCAGCAAACAAAGGAGTGCTCAGACAAGAAAAATGTTCGGTAATTAAACCAATATTTTAAAAAATCGCCTGTAAAATTTTAGTTAATAATTTTTTTGGAAGTGATTCTCCAATCGATTTAACAATGTCAACGGTTATTGCTTAGAATCTCAAAAGTGGGAACGAACTTGAACGATACAGAGCTCAGCGTACGGCCTACAGGTCCCGAAAGCTCGTGTTGTTTACAAAACATTACTTTCTGATGATGATGTAACCAAAATTCCATCTTTATAGGTCTGAAATTCCTCACAAAACTAGATTGTCGACGATGAAATGATGATGAAATATTCAGCGAGGCAATGATGTAGAGGAGGCAAGAGTGTCTACGAAATGTAAACAAAAATTAAATAGCCGAGATTCACGTTCATTCACCTCAGGCGGACGTAAAAGACCCTGCATAATCGTACATTCACGAGGTTAGTTACTAATTTGTCTTCGATAATGAGAGTACAACGGATAATTTCCAATTTTCTTTCAAGTAGAAAATTTCGGCATTTAGGCCACCCATGTCGTTTAAAAAAAAACAACATATAAATAAAGCAACTATAGATGTGACATTGGATCAGTGGTCCACGCAACTTGTAAAGAGAAAGGCTTCTGTACTTACGACGAATATTTACGCGGCGGCACTCCGAGACATCACAGGTTCCTCGCATAAAACCATTTCTTTTCTGACACGAGGTTATGCAATCGTTAAGATCACAAGTAGTCAATACATTTGTAAACAATTAATTCTCAGTCTTTCAGATCAACACAAGACCTCAGGTTCTAATCCGATTTGGAGAATATGTCTTGAGAAAAAATCCAATAATTTCAACATTCTGTTTTAACGTCAAGATATCAACAGTTTGGCAGCTCATGCCACTTTAAGTGGGGGTTTCACTTGATGGCCTTAACTGGTTGATGTGATTATGCCTTCAACAGTCTCAGATTTAATCTTACGAAGGGCTTTGGCTGTATAACCCCTGGTTAGGAGAGCCTTAAACAAGGTAGGCTACTACTTGTGCCATTGAATGCTTTTCTGGTTCTAGAATTTCTGTGAGATGTGAACAATTGAAACTTAGTGATGCCTTTAAATGTATGTTTCTGATGAAAAGTATCAACATGGTGGGTATCAGTTGGTTTGAAGAAAAACTTGTAATCAAGGTATAGAGGATCTCACACGAGTGGTCATTTGATATGAAATTTATGAAACGAGTTGAGTAAGTTTTGAATATGTTGCGAGCTTCAGCGAGTGTGAGATTCGGTTTATCGCATAACTAAACTTGAAAAACGATATCGTTTACGATATTTTTGAGCATGTTAGTATTTATTGCATGTAATCAAATTTTCAATTTCAAATAAAAAACTTCCAGATAATACACGAATTACATTTTCTGGAAATAATACTGAAATGTTTTTGCTTTTAAAGCTTGCACCGGCGAATGTGTTTTTAAACGTTTGTAGTCGATGGACCCATTTTTCATCTCGCACAACCACTGACACGACGGCGCTTCCAGGCCCCGTAAAAAATAGTATTATTTTTCGGTAGCTCAAGCAACTTTTATGTAAAAGGTTTCTGTACTTACTTGGACTGTCAGTTGGACCACAGATGCAATTCGAGTTAATGCAAAAGCCGACAAAATTTAGAACCAATTCGGTACAGTCACTATTGCATGTTTCAATTTCACACTCAGCAAACACATTCGGGAAAAGAGACACTGGAAAATAAGTCATCAACATGAACATTTACAGCAGGTTTATAAACTTCTTTATGTATTTATGATTTACCTCTGCCAGACCGCTTTAACTGATTCTGACCCTGTTGAGTATTAATCACATACCTTGAAGTATAAGAGCCACCACCATGACGACAACACGAAAATTATTTACAGCCATTGTGACTTCCAAACCAATAAATGTAATAACAGGAATCAACCTGAAAAAGAACGAAGACATTGTAAGATTTTTTATCCTATCACCGTTCCGAAATGTTTTTGATATTGAACGAAGTACACGACTTGCTAAACAGCTGGAAGTAAACAGAATAATGCTTCTATCCGCCGTTCATTCACGGGTAGAAGAATTTGACATAGCAGGGAAGAAAAACATTGAAACAATCGCATTCTTAGAAATATGTGTTTGCTTTGTTGAGTGCTTGGTGGCTTGAGATATTTTTTCGCTTTATGGCGATGTTACCAGGTTTGTTGGGGGAGGAAACGCCGACCCTTTAGGAAAAGTAGCTGTACGAATTACTGGCATCTGGGACATAAAGATGTGTATAAACGCATTGGAGTGAGCAAAGATAAAAGTTGCGACATCAATAAGTAGTCGACATAATTTCAACATATCGTTGTTGCTCATAAACTTTGTTTAAGCTAAGAAATTTGGTAACACGGGCAAGAAAATTTAGTAGCGTTTTACTACATTCAACATTTTCTATCAATTTTATTATAATTGTAAGCTAACTATTTTGCTGTTTTAGGAAACAGTTTCATCCCAGAGGGACAAAAACATAACACTTACCTTTAAAATTCCAATGTAGAGAGTAGGTGGAGATGACGCGGCTTATTATAGCATGCTGTTTAATATCTGTAATTAAAAAGTAAATCAATCGTTAAGTGGTTTAACATTAATGGCCAATCTAACAATTGATATTTCCCTTATTTGGTTTTAGGCCTCAGATCTTCAATATTGTTCACCAGATTGTACTGTTCATTTGCAAATCTGTCACGTATCATTGTCGGATGCTAAACGTATAGGTTTGAAATCAATATTTTCCTTCTGAATCTATGTTTCTTATTACCACCTCTGGGCTAACATATGTCTGTTTAAATAATATAGGCGACATGTGTTGCCTGTTCTCAAAGCGGCGTGAGGTACCAAACTATCACTTTTTTTCTGATAGGTGACATGTGTTGCCTGTTCTCAAAGTGGCGTGAGGTGCCAAACTATCACTTTTTTTCTGATAGGTGACATGTGTTGCCTGTTCTCAAAGTGGCGTGAGGTGCCAAACTATTACTTTTTTCTGATAGGCGACATGTATTGCCTGTTCTCAAAGTGGCGTGAGGTGCCAAACTATGCCTTTTTTCTGATAGGCGACATGTGTTGCCTGTTCTCAAAGTGACGTGAGGTGCCAAACTATTACTTTTTTTCTGATAGGCGACATGTGTTGCCTGTTCTCAAAGTGGCGTGAGGTGCCAAACTATGCCTTTTTTCTGATAGGCGACATGTGTTGCCTGTTTTCAAAGTGGCGTGAGGTGCCAAACTATTACTTTTTTCTGATAGGCGACATGTGTTGCCTGTTCTCAAAGTGGCGTAAGGTGCCAAACTTTTAACTTTTATCTGATTATTAAGTCAGCTGCTAGTTGATGACATTAATGATGTTGGAGCGTCATCACGACTGAATACAATAGAGCACTCCAAAATAGAAAACAAACAAAATACACCGTTCTTTGTTGAGATTTTGACCCTGACAGACTTGCTCAACAGGAAGTCCGCAATGCTGTTTAACATCTCCGAATTGCCCTAAAATGGCCACAGTAGTATTTTAGGACATGCTATCCTTTCTAACAGATATATCCCGAAATTGATCTAAACAGTTCATTTGTCAATAACGAGGTCATCAGAATCATGTTGCTCCTGATTTAGAACCTAAAATAGTATCCGAAATGTAAACACAATCATCATTCTAGCCTATATTTTATCGAAATTTTATCGAAAGCCTCGGGGGCTCCGTCGGTTAGAGTGATAGCCCCTCAGACTGACAGACCACATTCAAATTCTTACTTGGCTACTATGCTAGTTATTTTTATAGAATTTTATAGAATGTAAAACGCTTCTAAATTCAGTTTATGTCAGGAAATTTTCTTTATAATGGTATTGACTTTCGGTATTCCTTAAACTTCACGTGGAGCCTAAAGTGGCATGAGCTGCCAAAATGTTGATATTTTGACAATGTTGAAATTAATGATAAAAAATTAAGACATCACCACGTAGTTATTTATACCTTACTTACCTATTTGCGTCAACTGCCACAGATTTCACTCGTCAGCATATCCAGGTTGCCCTAATTAAAGGAAGCCCATCGAAGCCAAAATCAATGAAAAAGTGGAAAGCTGTCTACCGCGAGGGACGTTGACACAATTGAATAACCATCTCCAGGTGAAGACGGTATAATCTACTCTATGATTAAGGCTCTCCCAAAGAGAATTTTATTTTATTCCAATTTGGATTAACACACAATCAACTGATTTTTTAGCGGCTTCTCCCAAATGTCCGAGCATTAAACTCTACCTACATGTTTCAAGAGGCTATAATCAGAAACTACCAAACACATGAGGCGACACTGGAGTCGATTCGTGAAACATCCAAAGATGAAATATGCAAAGACAAAAATTGCGCAGTTGATTGGACACTTTTGTTACTGTAAATATTAGAATATTTTCAGCTTCCCTGGATGTCCCTCGCGGCAAGAAACTTTGCCTAGACGTAACGCGTGGACTGGGCTGTGGACAACATCATGTCGGATCAACCTCTTGTTATTTCCATGGGCCAACAATCGTGTTCTATTGGTCCAGGTTTGGTCTGTCAAAGCCATGTTATTATCGTAATGTCAAGTAAGGTAATAATTAAGCAGCCTCTGAAAGGGGATGCAGAAAGGTTTTGTCTAGTTTTAGCCGCCGCCGCCGCCGCTGCGGTTTGTTTTTGCAATAGCTCAGATACCTGAAGGAATCAATCTAAAATTAGTAGTTACCCTAGTCCTAAAGTCCAGATTTAACCACTAAGGCCCATAGTTGACATTTTTATCGGAAAAAACCCTGGGAATGGGGTTGGAGAGTTCACCTATGAGGTCAACTCATCATGTGACTTTTAAGCATTCGACAAAACAACAACATCGTGGAATTCTATGGACAAAAATTAAACAAAACTAAAATAATTGTAATTTAATCTCACTCTATTATCATTAAAAAAGTCGTTTGTTTATATATGTTAAGTGTCCCAGTAAACCACATCTTGTGCAACTCAAACGGTGACAGAGACAGTGTTGGTACATATCTTGATTTCTTCAATGCGTTAATTATAAGTGATTACGGCTAAAAGTTAACAAATTGAATGTTTCGATCCCTTACGTTATCATCTGGACACTTGTGTTGGGGTCCAAAGAAGAAATGATAAGTTTTTGTTTGACGACTATTTTTTATTTTGGTCGCCACAATTAAAATGGTCTACAGCCTGTTCGATTGTATTTGACGTATATAAATCTCCAAAGTTATCAGACCGTTTATATTATGATGGCATACATCTGGAACCCTGCCCGGGAATACCCTGTCTATCACGTCGTTTTTGTTAAACTTTTGCCCTCGGTGTTAGATCAGTCGGAACACACTTCGGCTATCAGCTCGCTACCGGTCGGCTTTGACACGCCTGGGACACAGACTGATATCTTCGAGGATTTACGTGCGTGAAATACCCTCTGATAGATTGCAGGTCATTTTGAATGTGGCGACCAAACATGTAGCCGTGAAGCGTACAATTTCCATATCCTCTTAAGGGCCCTATAAAAGAGTCCCTGTGATAATGTAAGGGACCGAAACACTCGGGTGTTAACTTCCAGCCTCGATCAGTTATATTATTGAAGCATTGGAGGATTCATGATATGTACCGAAACTGCGCCTGTCTACAACATGTGGTTTACAGGGCTAAATAATATATATAAACAAATATCTTTCTAAATGATATTAGCATTTAAAAAAATTTATAATTATTCTTATTTTACTTTTTTCGTCTGTAGTTTGTACTTTGTACTTTCGATGACATTTGTATTAAGTCCAAAAAGGCGGTGATTTGCCGCATAAAAGCCGACCGGTAGCGAGCGAAGATAGCCGAAGTGTGTTCCGAGTGGTTAGATGTGAGCCCTCGGACAATTTCGGAATATTACGGAATTCAAAACCGACCGATAACGAGCGAAGAAAGCCGAGGTTCGCTCCAAATGAGATATGATTTAAATGTATCTGAGCGATTAAAACATTAATAATGAGACAGAGGGTATTCCGGAAAAATAACGTCAGAGGCGCGGATCGCCGAGGATATTCATGTTTGAGAATAGGCTACCCGATGCCGAGGTGTTCTTCGGAATAAATAAGAGGGACTTTTCCTGATTCCACGGGGAATCCGTTTATTTGTGCTATGCAATTGCACAGTCTAAGCCAACAAGAACGAATACAGACATGAATGTGTATAATCCGGTATGTCCTGCATGTATGCTGACATGGATCCATGAAACTGGGGATTGTTTTTCAACTCATTTACGCACGTCGTAACTTTGCGCCTGGGGCTCGTTTCACAAAGCATTCGCATCGCAAACGAAGCGTAGTTGCCAATGGATACCATAGCGAAGAGATACGGAGTCATGGCAACTGCGATTGATCGCACTTTGCGACGGCTTCGTGAAACCTTCCCCTGGACCCTGCCTTACAAAGCTGGCGTTATTTACGTCGGACGTAAATCAGTGTTATAGCTATAGGAACTTACGCCCTAATCGCAACTGGTCTATGTTGTAGGCCTATGCGCAACTTTACGCCAGCTTCGTAAGACAGGGCCCTGGTCGTAACGTTATGTTGAAGCTATACGTTACCATGACAGCTAAGCCTTGCATTGTACTTACGCCGGTCGTAAAGGTCTTGAGAAACAGTCCCCAGAGCTGCATGTCACTAACTTTTGGGTGTCGGCAACCACCAATGGGTTGATGTAGGTATTCTCTAGGTATACTAATACAATGAACAGCTAATGATATAAATCGTTGTATAACAGAAGCGACTTTCTTAAAGGCCCACTTGCCGCCGTAGCCTGTTTAAATTTGCTAAGAAAACCAATTTACATGAGCTTACTACGACTAATACAACTAAACTTAAACATAGGACACATAAAACATGTCTAGTTAGCTTTAGAATGTAGAAATGGGGTGAAAAACAAACGAAGAATCGAAGCCTGATTACAACAACAACGGTCAGTGTCGGTCAACTTTCGTGTTGGATTACCCTCATTTCAGGCCTTTTTATCTGTTGTTTACACTCAAACAATAATCAGCAGGCTTTTCCAGTCGCTGTTAACCGACCGTCAGTCTGTATTTCTCAGATAAATAGGCCTACGTAAAATTACACTGTGCCGTTAGTTCACTCACTCGACTGAAACATAACATCGCCAATAGGGGGCAGCTTGGTTTGTTTACGTTCCGGGTACCTAACAATTCAAATTTTCAAATTCAAATTAAAAATACAAAGTGACGTCCAAACTTTTAAATTTTGGTAAAAATAGAAAGTTCCTAGCTTATATTGTCTGGGAAAAATACAGAAAACGGTCTTTCTTTTTTAATGTAAACAATATTCCTGATTTTCGCGGCAAGTGTGCCTTTAATAAAGAGCAATAATGAGCAATAACATGATGATTATGAATGGTTTATTAGTAGTTACGTCTTCTCGTGTTAGCCTAACTTAGAGATGTTGTTGCTTACCTAGTGGGTCATGATATGTTCACCATATACCATGTTTGTTTCTCCGTTTCACTTCTTTAGAAATATTCTAGAAAAAAATATTCCCTCTTCTAGATACAGTGACCATAAGATGTCATAAACTGCTCGCATGTAAGATATTAAAATCATATCTCCGTTGAATAAAATCACTAACAAATGTAAACCAAGTTTGGAGCGGTATGTAATTCAAATTTGAATCACGGATCCAGAATGTTCATTTTACACACTATATAAACAAACAAAATGTACCGGATGCTATTATAAACCTTTAATCGATAAACTTTTAGTCATCATTACAAGTATAATTATAGCTAATATATCTCAGAGTCCAGGGTGTCCCAATGTGACGCAGATATACTCGGAGCCTTTCATCACTCTGTAGACGAAGAAAAAACATAAGGTCGTTCAGGCTTAAAGGCATTTCTTTTTTTTTATTGTAAGGTTCATTCCATATTATATATATGAACTGTACATTTTATGAATACTGCCTATTATGAAGCCTGCTCTATTGTAGATTATCACCATTGAGAGAAATTTCTTGGCATTTGATTGGTCGAAACGCCCAGAATGTGAGTCTGCATCCCAGTGCTTTCCGTGTATATATTTGATTCTGTATAACCCCGGAGTTAAGATCTCACGCGCTGTTATTACCACGGAGTGAAGGTCTCGGTGCGTCACTGCAATCTTCAGTCAAGACGAAATCCTATTGTGACGTCAGTTTAGAATGTTGTTTCGTCAGCATTGAACACTATACTTGTCTCAAAGATCGTGAAAACCTATATAACTTTGCAACGTCACAATAGAATTTATTTCTTTTGCGACGTCATGTAGACCTCGCTCAATACACTCAACCCATGACATTTTTGTGAACTAATCGAATAAAGAACAGCTGATCAAACTCAGTTTTAAGTAAACAAGCTGCTCTGGATGGTGATAAATTCGTTATATGACGGCCTTGCGTGGGTATACGGGTAGATATTTGGTGTCTGACAGATATTTTTCCTCCGCTTCGCCTCGGAAAAATATTAATGTCAGACACCAAATATCTACCCGTATACCCACGCAAGGCCGTCATATAACTAATAATATACTTCCATAAAATTAACAAAATTAAAATACAGATCTATGTATAATTAAATGCCGACAGATATTAAGCTCGGGGCTGGAAAGGGCACGGTAAGTCGAGACGCATGACCATAAGATACTAGGGAAAACAACAAATAGACGTTATAAAGCAAAATGGAGAAGTCCCTAATATGATATATCCACCTCATTCTGTAACACACAATGTCACAAATAGATTTAGACAAAGTCGCTAACCCAAACTTCAAAATCAGAGGGGTTTCGGTGGCTAAGTCGGTTACATCTTCCCGAGCCAAGGTAACATCAGCATCGCCCAATTCCGTGTTTTAAATCTGTATTTATGACAGAATGGCAACTAGACACGCTTCTTAAATGCCTTAAGTGCCTTTTACGTGAAGTTTTTATATGATATATTTTCATATTATGGCAGTATCCAACAGATGATATCCACCCTTATATACACTTATTTAACTCCCATGATCGTAATATTCATTATCACATGTAAACATTCCACATATATCTCTAATCGAGAATATTTTTTGGGTTTGAACAGGCCTATGTTCGATTTCGAATGGCAGACGTTTATGCCTTCTTAATGAAAAGCATGTTGTAGCTTTAAGAACAAACATTGAAAAATATAAAATGACTGCATTGTTATGCATGCAAAGTTCCCGACACACCTTGTGCCCCTAAGGTATATACCCTGGGAAAAGATCCAGTCTTTATAAGTTATGGGGCGAAAGGGAAAGGGAACAGTCGTTCTGTCGCACGCTGATGACACCATGAATTAATACCACCGGAGTTTAAAGTGGCATGAGCTGCCAAAATTCGCACTATTTTCATAGATTCTTATTGTCACGACACTAAGAGGTTTTGAAGGTGATCGAAAAACTTAATGATTTGCGTTGGCATGAGGAAAATCCATACAGTATGTGGCCTATACGAACCGAAATAGTGTTTGAAAAGTAAACAAAATTTAAATAACCGGGACGACCATTCATTGATTCTAAGCCAAAGTTAGTTGAAAACAATGCTTTATTGTACATTATCGAGACTATAAGTACTAAAAAAGTTACTGAATCGTACGTCTTGAGAAAAATAGTCGATAATTTTAACATTCTGTTACAATGGCCAAATATCTCAATTTTGGCAGCTCATGCCACTTTAAGCACTGGACGTACAAAACTATCCCGACTGTAATTCTGGCATTATTTGAGTGGCCCAAGTATAGCTTCTGTACTTACAGCGAATAAAATAGCAGCGGCACACCGAGTTAAGACAGTAGCCGTTCCAGCCAATACCTTTGAGCATACAGGTGTCCATGCAGTCCGGTTCAACACAAGCAGCCAAAGCATTCGCAAAAAAATACACTGGAAACAAAATGATCAAATCGATTGGTTAGCTCTTAGCGACTAATCTACCTGCGTCTATTTCTCATTTGAAGAAATCTCAGACAACTTTAACAGCAATTACATTTAAAAGCATTAGAGACGATATGTGTCTATCTCTAATTTGAGGAAATCTTGGACATCTTTAGTAGGAATTATTTATCCAAAAGCGAGAGGATTATATTATTACGTATACTAATTTGTAGAGTTTTCTTAAAGTGGCATGAGCTGCCAAAATTCACACTTTTTTCATAGTTTCTAGTAGTCACGACAGTAAGAGGCTTTGGAGGCCATTGAAAAACTAAATGATTGGCGTTGGAATGAGGAAAATCCATACAGTACGGGCCCGTACGAATCGAAAACGTGTTCGAAAAGTAAACAAAATGTAAATAACCGGGATGACCATTCATTCATTCTAAGCCAAAGCTAGTTCAAAACAATACTTTATTGTAACATTTTCGTGACTAGAAGCACTAAACAGCTTCTGATTTATACGTCTTGAGAAAAATAGCCAACAATTTCAACATTCTGTATTAACGTCAAAATATCCACATTTTGGCAGCTCATGCCACTTTAAATTTGTACACCCTGTTTTTTTTGTTTTTGTTTTTTTTCGCAAGGCAGTGCTTGATTTATAGATTATATGAATTTTTTCACAGCTTTTTACATTGCATGACTAGTCATCTAATCATCCAGTTTTCCACCCAGATTTCAGCCAGTGAGATTTATGTCTTTGCGCCAAGACGTTCTCGTTTGTCCTGGGGAAAACATATGTCAACTTACTATATTTATATACAATTAACAGCGATATTCATAAGATCTCTTTGTTGCGAAAAATTAAGGTTGACTGGCAAATTCAGAGATTATATACAAGGTTACTCATATTTGATCGCAATATGTGTGCAGATTGACTGTAGTATTGGTACCACTGCGAGCAGGTTGACTGTAGTATTAGTACCACTGTGAGCAGATTGGCAGAATTCGGTTGTTCTAGAAGCAGCTGCATGCTTTGTATTTTGCAGTTCTTAGATTTCAGCCGAAAGAAGGCCATAAAAGACAAGTAATTAGTGAAAGCAGCATTCACAAGACTTAATTCATTTAACAACACCCAAGAACAAGCAATCATTCCTGTCTACTGTAGGTAGTTTCGGTCTAAATTTTCTTCTTTCTTCTGCAAGCTGTATCTCGTCAACCTGCGGGCTTAGTTATTAGATTGTTTGGACTAACAAAGGAAAGAATAAAATATAGAGAACTGTACAAGATTTGCAATTTTAGCGTTTACAGCATGCATGAGAATATTCTAGATTTATATCAATAATTCGGGAAAGCCACTATTTAGAATCTCATTGTCCCTAATGTTATGTGACAAACGTAGGGACATATTCTAACCATGATTTCTGTAAACCTGAATGTTCAGATACGAGATTCTCGCTGGACGAGAATGAGTCCATCCCTACAACAGGAGACGAGATTCTTGAGACCTGGATTTTCACATTGTGGATTCTATTTTAGAAAACAACGCAGAGGAATATATGTTAGCAAGAACCAAGGGCGTGTCTTTAAGAGTTCAATGCACAATGAAGAATCATGTATGTAGTTACCTACTATCTAAACAGAGAAGTGCAAGCAATATTTAGTAATAAAGCAGATAATCATATGGTCATCATCGACTCGGCTTACCTTCCCAGTTGTGCCCACATGATTATCTCCCGTCCTTCAGAATTTCGCTAGCAATGATAAACATGCATGTCTACGTAGGTTTTATTTTAGCCCTGACGTTATTCTCCAGTGTTTGGCTGGCTTCTTTGGGTTTACTTCGCTTGAGAGATTTGGATAACCCGCCCTTCCCTTCAGAGCTGATATATAACTTACCTTGAAGCAGTAGAACCACCATCATCACCACAGATATATAACGTACCTTGAAGCAGTAGAGCCACTATCATCACAACAGATATATAACGTACCTTGAAGCAGTAGAGCCACCATCATCACAACAGATATATAACGTACCTTGAAGCAGTAGAGCCACCATCATCACCACAGATATATAACGTACCTTGAAGCAGTAGAACCACCATCATCACCACAGATATATAACGTACCTTGAAGCAGTAGAACCACCATCATCACCACAGATATATAACGTACCTTGAAGCAGTAGAGTCACCATCATAACCACAGATATATAACATACCTTGAAGCAGTAGAGTCACCATCATCACCACAGATATATAACGTACCTTGAAGCAGTAGAACCACCATCATAACGACAGATATATAACGTACCTTGAAGCAGTAGAGCCACCATCATCACGACAGATATATAACATACCTTGAAGCAGTAGAGCCACCATCATCACGACAGATATATAACGTACCTTGAAGCAGTAGAGCCACTATCATCACCACAGATATATAACATACCTTGAAGCAGTAGAGCCACCATCATCACCACAGATATATAACGTACCTTGAAGCAGTAGAGCCACTATCATCACCACAGATAAATAACGTACCTTGAAGCAGTAGAACCACCATCATCACGACAGATATATAACATACCTTGAAGCAGTAGAGCCACTATCATCACCACAGATATATAACGTACCTTGAAGCAGTAGAACCACCATCATCACGACAGATATATAACATACTTTGAAGCAGTAGAGCCACTATCATCACCCCAGATAAATAACGTACCTTGAAGCAGTAGAACCACCATCATCACGACAGATATATAACATACCTTGAAGCAGTAGAGTCACCATCATCACCACAGATATATAACATACCTTGAAGCAGTAGAACCACCATCATCACCACAGATATATAACGTACCTTGAAGCAGTAGAACCACCATCATAACGACAGATATATAACGTACCTTGAAGCAGTAGAACCACCATCATCACCATAGATATATAACGTACCTTGAAGCAGTAGAACCACCATCATAACGACAGAAAGAAAATTAGTCAGAGCCATCTTGACTTCCAAAACTGTGTAATGGGTCGAATTAGCCTGGATTAAAAGGAAGAAATTGTCACACTCTTTTCATTTCACATCGTTTCAAAACGTTTGTGCTGTTGGAATAAAAATTATTGTATATCTCTATGTCTAACCAATTTGATAATTATTTAACGTGACAAGAATTAATAGCTGAAAATCATACTTTGTTGTAAAAACATTTCATTGACTATTTCATTATAACCACGACTTAACTTGTTTGGTGAACTTTGTATTTTTAAGTTAAAAAATACTATTTTACCAATATTACATTGTGTAACCAAAGAGAGTAGATTGACAAGAGTGGTCACTTCGTCCGCGCCATGTTGAATTTGAACTGACACGATTCGATTATTAAAAACCTCCTTTCTGTAGGGGGCGCTCCACAGTCGAATAATGTACAGTCGCAACATCCTTCCGCTAGGACATGCCGGCAATGCTGATTGGACGAAGTGATCACTCTTGTCAATCTACTCTCTTTGGTGTAACTTTACCTTGGAAAGCATCCTAATCGGGTGGCAACTTTCCCATATTGCGTTTATATTTTGGTTGTGGCGCTTTGCTAGTCAAAATAGTATAGACTTCTGGTTTAGCTCATACTTTACTCACAATATGCACAATTAAAAGTGCAGAAATTAACAATAAATTACTAGAAATATGCATAACGAAGATACTTTACCCACAATTTGCACAATTAAAAGTGCACAAAAGACAATAGATTAAGTTTCGCGCTTTACCTTTAATTGTGTTCATTACGCTTTGTAATAATAGTATTAAATGTATCTGGGGTATTTTGTTTTCAACTCTTGAAATATAATTTAACTTTCTGTTCATTATTTTTTCCTGAAGAGAAAGAGTGAAACCCGCAGAAAGCAATTTAAAGAAAGATAAGCTGCTAAATATAGAACGAGCGGGAGCTTTCCCCAAATACAAATCGCCAAGATAGTTTTGAGAATAACAAAAACTGTGTTTTGTTCACATCGTCGGAAACTAACAGTTAAAGTAATAAGGGTTCGGGCATTAACTATATTTAGATTGATTGATTGATGTTTAACGCCGCACTCAAGTTTATTTCACTTATATGGCGGCGTTGTCATGTTCAGTGGGGGAGAAAATCTAGCTCATTGCCCGGAGGAAACCGCCGACCTTCGGTGAGTACCTTGCAGCTTAGTCCGGGTTTCTGATTCCAAAACTACTATTTTTTTTATACTGACGGTCGTATTTTGGAGTCAGGGTTCACTGCTATCAAAACGCCGGAGTTGGCTGCCCGCTCAGGAGCGGGCAGTATGTGGTCTGATTTAGACAAAGAAATAGCTATATAACCTACTCAGATCATGTCTAAACGATCATAATCACGTTCCTGGATAATTTCGCTACCAACCAGTGACTGATATGGACGAGCAGGACCGGCCAGTAAACATTATTCTTCCCCTGAATTCACTTTTGCCTTCTCCAAGTCTTAAACTCTCCGCCATTGATGACGTAACACTGTTTAGCGGTTTTTCAGTTTTTAGACGTTAAATTCACTTTAAGAAAGGCTAAATTATTCATGAATGTCTTACTGACACTATTTGAGTTAGTTATGTTGTTATTTACTATCTAAATCTGACCGCAAACTGTCCGTTCAAATGCGGGCGGTCAACTCCTACTTTTTGATTGCAATGAGCCCTGACTCCAAAATACGCACGCCAGTATAAAAAAAATAGTGATTTCGGAGTCAGAAGCCCGGACTACTTGCAGCTCTTCCACATACGGCGACCGAGTGAAAAATCCACTCAGAATTTTTTTCAATTTTGATTTGGTCTGAGTGAGATTCGAACGCGCGCCGCATCGATGTGGGGCTGAGCGACGATCACTCTAACCCAATGGACCACCGAGGCACCCACTACGTTTAGAAGCGTTTTATTCCCGAAATAATCTGTATTATCTGAAATTAACATAACCAACATTTTAACAAAATTATTTTGCTGTTTCCTCACAGATTGTTAAAAATCTATACCCACCTTGAGAATGCCTATCCTCGGTCTAAGTCGTATTATGTGATATGTTTCTCTTTTAAAACTTTTGTTTGGTATATTTAATTAAACAGTAAATGGGCTATGAAGTGATAAAAGATCAGATGTCAATCTAGCAGCTGCCATTCCCTTTGTTCTCCTTGATGTAATTAACTAGCCCGGTTACACCATTCTCTATCTGATCTGATCTGCCACGTTACATTTGAAGTTTTTAAACGAATACATTTTAAATCAATATTCAATTTTAATTTGTTTGTATTACATGCATCTGCATGTAGTCCAACGTCTTTTTGTTGTTGTTTCTAGCATGTTTAAAGTGGCATGAGCTGCCAAAATTCACACTTTTTTTCATAATTTCTGAGCGTTACGACAGTAAGAGGCTTTGAATGCCATCGAAAAACTGAATGATCGGCGTTGGAATGAGGAAAATACATACGGTATGTGGCCTGTACGAACCGAAAACGTGTTCGAAAAGTAAACAAAATTTCAATAATCGGGACGACCATTCGTTCATTCTAAGGCAAAGTTAGTTCAAAACAATACTTTATCGTACATTTTCGAGAGTAGAAACACTAAAAAGCTTATGAATTATACGTCTTGAGAAAAATAGCCAATAATTTCAACATTCTGTTTTAACGTCAAAATATCAACATTTTGGCAGATCATGCCACTTTAAGTCGCTTTGATGTGGATGTGCTTTCAGACCTGATATTCTCTGATGGGGCGAGGCTTAGCCCGTAGGCTACTCGAGCAAGCAAAGGTTGGAAAATAGAGACAACGTGACCCATGATCTGTGGCGATAGAACACTGGCATCAGCTGTGGCCTCATGTCTTCGTCCGGTCAAAATGACTCGAGTAATAAATTATAGCGAAATTTTCATTGAAACAAGATTACAAATATTTTATTGTACTTCATTTTATTTAAACGAAAGACATAATAGTTTTTCCTCATATAGTAATTTTGGAGACTTTTTACAATCAACAATGGCTTAAAAATGTAACCATACACCCATATTTGAATGTTGTCAGTTATCAGCACGCATATCGGTTCGTATGGGAAACTAACTTTACTGATATTTGTTTTATGTCAACGCCAATATTTTAGTTTTTCATGGTACATCAAAAGTTCTACCTTTCTTGACAATCGAAAGTTATAATTATTTATAAAATGTTATAAAACAACCTTTGCAAAGAAAAGATGTTTATGTATGCGAGTGACCTCCCCTTTTTGTTATTGTTGTAATGAACCAATGACGTAACCCAGCGGGTGTTGTCATGGTATCCCGCTAACCACGAGGAAGACAGAAGCTGCAGCCATTACCTCAAGTTATACAGATCTGGAAGACAGAATTTTTACCTTGAAGATTCGTTTGTATACGCTTTTTGTGTCGTTTATTATTATTTTTAAACTTTATTTACCGTATTAGTCAACTTCGTTCGATTCGCTAACACTGTTGAGCATCTCGCCACAGTACTGTTAGCTGACACGGCACCAATTTATTTAATATTTATATTATAATTTTACTGCTACGACCCGCCTAGCTACATCTGAGCATGGTGGCCCGTGTTTTAATTATGGGTCATTCATTTATAAAGCGCCTTGATAGGTTTATTAATTCGGGCATCAATGATCAATTTAATATGGGTTTCGATGGTACTAAGCTGCAGGTTGCATTTCACGGTATATCTGGTGGCACTCTTCGCCCAGGACCCCGTTCACTCCAGCACAGTGATCACATGGCCGTTGTTAGCCATTACCGGCCTGACCTTATTATTCTACAAATTGGCGGGAATGACCTTTCTCAACAAGAATGTGTGCCGGAAATTCTGGCAAGAGATATAGTATCATTCGCCAATTTTTTGCTGGCCGGTTTTGACAATATTAAAGGCGTTGCAATATGTCAGCTCCTTTGTAGGTCGTTTGCTTCTTCAGAAATGGAAATATCATATAATTCGAAAGTGATAGCAGTAAACGAAACAGTTAAAAACTTATTAAGTGAGGATAATGTAAATATTATATTTTGGCACCACCAAGGTTTCTGGAGACAACCTGGTAACGTTTTATCTCTTGATGGGGTACACTTAAATAGCTATGGCCTGAAGAGGTACATGCACAGCATGAGAAAAGCCATTTATCACTGTAAACATAAAGCATTATTTAACTTTGAACATTAATTAATACTCATATCTTTTGTGTGAGGCACTGAGGTTTAATACCTGTGTGGAGTACTAGCTGCTCCCATAATTTCACTTACAGTAACAGCATTTATGTGGAGTACTATCCGCTTCCTTGACTTTCAAAAAACAACATCTGTGTGGAGTACTAGCTGCTCCCTTGACTTTCAAAAAAAAAAACAACATCTGTGTGGAGTACTAGCTGCTCCCTTGATTTTCAAAAAACAACATTTGTGTGGAGTACTAGCTGCTCCCTTGGTTTTCAAGAACAGCAATTGTGTGGAGTAATTTCTTCTCCCTTGACTTTCAAAAATCTGTGTGGAGTATTAGTCGCTCCCATGCCTTTCAATAGACAGCATTTGCGTGGAGTACTTTCTGCTGTGTGGAGTACTAGCTGCTCTTCTGGTTTTCAAAAATTTGTGTAGAGTATATGTTACTCCCATTTTGTGTTGCCAAACACATGTTTCTCATTGTTCATACATTCTACATGTCTAATCTCATTTAGATTATATTTTAACATACATTTGTATGGAATATACACTATCCTAATCACATTTCTTTTGTAGACATGACTCTTTGATGAGACAACTCTTTGCAAAAATTTTCAGTGCTTTTATTTTCTCATACATTTTTACATTCTAAACATCATACATTTGTTGAGACACATTGTATTAACAATTGTTTATTTGTGTGTTCAAAGCTATTCAAGATGAGACCTAAGAGGCGTGCATCCCAGGCAAGTGGTCCAATCAAAGCAGCGAAGGGGGTGTCAGTGAAACGCAAGCAGATCAAAGCCGTTACTGGGAGATCGGATGCACCTTCGCAGACAACCGGTCCATCAACGGCTGCCATCGTTCAAGAAGTTTTACGAGCATTAGATGCCCGGTCGGCCCTATCTACTTCTTCGCCTTTTCCTTTAATACCCTGCTCCATGGACACCACCCAGATTGAAACACCAGGTACAAACTCTGCCCCAGAGTTACCTGGACCTTCCACAGCTGAACAACGTTCAGGTACTCTTCCATCAGAACAACTTTTTGGTAAGACAACAAGTCCATCTCATTCCTCCACACATAACAACTTTGATAGTCATAATGAGTCCCCTTCATTAAGGCTCATTTCCTCAACCCTACCCTTAGGATATAACATCAATATGAAGACTAGGTGTGCAATTTTTTCTGATGAGTATGTTGATTTTCACCAGCTTCTTTATCCTAAAGATGAAAAACAATGTATTCAATTGGGCTCGGATGGAAAAAATGTGACTTGGTCATCACAAGCCTCCAAGCAATCTTTAAATCACATTGCTCAATGGACACATGCCTTTGATATCTTTGTTTCAATATATATAACAAAGAAGCCACAGCATGCACAAGGTCTTATCAAATATGGCAATACAATTCGTCTTATAAACAGCCAGTTTGGTATTAATGCTGCATTGTTTTATGATGAGAATTTCAGAAAGCTTCGCACCATTGAACCATTAGACTGGTCAAAGGTACATGAAGAGTTATGGAGGCTATGCTCTCTTAGAAATACATTAGGGTCAACAAAACCTTATAACAGCAACAAACTACAGGTTGCTACAAACAAGTATAGTTTTCGCAACTCACCAAAACATGCCTATCCAACCAGCTACTGTTGGAAATTTCTCAAGTGGGGACAATGCACAAAACAACACTGTACTTTCACCCACCTGTGTCCAAAATGTAGAAAGAAACATCCCTTGTCACAATGTCCAGAAAAAGACGACAACTTTAAGTAACTTACCCACACCTATTCGTGTCACTAACCTGTCTAGTCTATTGAAAGGATATGATACATGTCTAACAAAATATATTTCTGATGGTTTCACATTTGGTTTTAAATTGGGAGTTCAGGGAAAACCTCCAGAGTTTACTCCATCTAATCATAGGTCTGCACTTACTAAAAAATCTATTGTGAATGACAAGCTATCGCATGAATTAAAAATGGGCAGAATTTCGGGACCCTTTAATTCAAAGCCATTAGAGTATATGGTTTGTTCACCATTAGGTGTTATCCCCAAGAAAGAATCGGGCAAATTTAGATTGATACATGATCTTTCTTATCCATGTAGTCTGTCTGTCAATGCCCATGTACCAAAACATCTTAGCCAAGTAAGCTATGATAATATTGAAAATGTTATCAATCTTGTTCAATCAGCTGGACAAAATTGCCTTATGTCTAAGACTGATATTGAAGATGCATTTCGTTTAATTCCAATACATCCAGAAGACTATAAGTATTTGGGGTTCACTTGGGAGGGCTGTTTCTATTATGATCGCTGTCTCCCCATGGGAGCATCTCCATCATGTCAAATTTTTGAATCTCTAAGTTGTGCATTACAATGGATTATGACCTCTCATTTTCATGTTTTCGGAATGTCCCATCTCCTTGATGATTTTTTCTTTGTGGGTCCTGCCAACTCACTCAAATCTAGTCAGGATCTACACAATTTTGTTCATCTCTGTGGAAATTTGAATATACCGATAAAACATTCCAAAACCATTATATCAAAATCTGTTATACAAATATATGGTATAGAGATTGACTCAAACAAAATGATAGCTAGACTTCCTCAAGAAAAACTGGATAAAGCAAGAGAAATGCTGACCTTATATCGTTTCAGAAAAAAGGTCACCTTATGTGAATTACAGTCACTCATTGGTTATCTCAATTTTTGTTGTTCAGTTGTTATACCTGGCAGGGCTTTTCTAAGAAGGCTAGTTGATTTAACAATAGGGTGTAAACAAGCTTATCATCACATTAGGTTGAATCGTGAAGCGCGATGTGATATTGAAACATGGCTTACTTTTCTATCTTCCTACAATGGAAAATCATTTTTTCTATTTTCTGACTGGATTAGTTCAGAAACATTACACTTGTATACTGATGCTGCCAGTGTCCATGGTGGGTTTGCAGCAGTTTTTGGATGTCAATGGTTTGCAGGCAAATGGAATGCTGAAATGGCTCCTACACATATCACAGTCAAAGAACTCTTGCCTGTGGTACTTGCTTTGGAAATATGGGGGTGCAAGTTAAAAAATCATAAAGTTATGTTCATGATCGACAATTTAGCACTAGTTCAAATAATCAATAAGAACTCTTCAAAATCTAGCCTTATCATGAAACTAGTCCGTAGACTTGTATTAGCATCTCTAAGATACAATGTTCATTTTCGGGCTAAGCACATTCCCGGAAAACACAATGTAGTGAGTGACCACCTTTCTCGTTTCCGTTTCCAGGAAGCTCGGAAGATAGCACCCTGGTTAAACGAACTGCCCGTGGATATTCCACCGGAGAGCTACAAACTGTAACTAACCAACTACTTAATGCAGCATTATCTGAAAGCACAAAAGAATCCTATCGTAGAATGTTGCATCAGTTCATGGCATTTCATAAACAAACAAAACAACCTGGCACCCCTTATCCAACCTGTCCTCAAATCCTCATTAAATATGTAGCACATCTATTTCTATGCAATTACAGCTCTGCAACAATCTATTCACATGTTTCTGCAATCAGTTTCCTTCATAAAATTGATGGCATGGCAGATCCAACAGACAATTTCTTTCTTAAAAAGATTCTCAAGGGAGTACAAAATACAAGACCAGCACAAGATTCACGGTTACCAATTACTCTCCCTATTCTTAGAAAGCTGGTAACATCCCTCATTTATACTATTCCACACTATTACTTAAGATGTATGTTCAAATCTCTACTTCTTCTTGCTTTTCATGCTTTTTTGCGGATTGGTGAAGTAACAGTTTCATCATCAAATACCCACCACAAAGTGCTACAGGTAGGGGATGTAGAATTTCACAACACTGAAAATAGTTTACATGGGATAACATTGACATTGACACATTTTAAGTACAGTTCACTTGAGCCCATGCGCATTAACATTCCTATAAAGTCAGATCCTTTGATTTGCCCTGTAAGAGCCCTGTACCAGTTTTTGAAACTATCTGGTCATACCACTGGCGCACTATTTCAGATGAGTGATCACAAGCCAGTTTCATACAATTGGTTTTGCAAAACTTTAGCCGAGGTTGTTGCATTTGTAGGCCTTGACAAAAAACGCTACACTTCGCACAGCCTTCGAATTGGGGCTGCTACTTCATCAATTGCATCAGGTACTCCTGAATCTGTTGTCAAAAAATGGGGGAGATGGAACTCTGATGCTTTTAAAAAATACATACGTATTAACAATTTTTCGCATGCTTAAAGCACCTTAAATGTGTCAGTTTTTTGCTGGCCTACCAAGAAAGGTGGCAGTTTCGAAGATTTTTTGAAGATCTAATTGAAAGGTGTCAGTTTTTGCTGGCCTTCTTAATATCATGGCATGAGATCACCTCATCATATTATATACACACATTGAATGTCAAAGAGTATTGTTACTGCCATCATGATAACTCGAGCTGTCAAACATATTCATGGAAGGTGTCAGTTTTTGCTGGCCTTCCAGTATTACCTATTGTCTGTACATAGCCAAGGTGTCAGTTTTTGCTGGCCTTGCAGCATTACCTATTGACTCTACATAGCCAAGGTGTCAGTTTTTGCTGGCCTTATTTTTCTAACTAGTTGAATAGTTTCACAGTTGAAGTTCACAATAGTTAATGTTAATCGCACTTACATTTACTAAGCAATGGATGGTGACAGTTTCTGCTGACCGTCATGTTTTAAAAAACACCCAGTGTTGTTTGATGAGGGTGTCAGTATTTGCTGGCCTTCCATACTTCCTAGGTGAGTTCTCTATTTTTATTATATTGTTTCTTAATGCTTTGGGGATCACAGCTCAAATAATTTGGTCAGAGACTTGTGTGGGGTGATAACAGTCTAACTGTTATCTGTGGCCTGTTTTATTTCATTCCCCACCTTTGCTCAGTAAAATAACTTCTGTCAAAATCTTAAAAGTAGTGTAATTAGTTTGGAGACATGGTTTACCCCTTTCTCACTTCTATCGGGTCATGTCTCCATTTTTGTATTTCTGATTCACTAAGTTTAGTAAATTGTCATTTAATTATTTAAATGGCCTTGATCACACAATCTAGTTGTTTTGTGTTTATTTACTTCCATTAATAATGAGCAAACGGAGCTTCGTCTCTGACCATATGTAAGAGAGCCATACATAAAACAACCTTTGCAAAGAAAAGATGTTTATGTATGCGAGTGACCTCCCCTTTTTGTTATTGTTGTAATGAACCAATGACGTAACCCAGCGGGTGTTGTCATGGTATCCCGCTAACCACGAGGAAGACAGAAGCTGCAGCCATTACCTCAAGTTATACAGATCTGGAAGACAGAATTTTTACCTTGAAGATCCCACCCTTGCCCTCCCTTACTCTGTTTTCAGTAAATAAATCTAGATCTGTATTTGGCCTGTTTTATTTCATTCCCCACCTTTGCTCAGTAAAATAACTTCTGTCAAAATCTTAAAAGTAGTGTAATTAGTTTGGAGACATGGTTTACCCCTTTCTCACTTCTATCGGGTCATGTCTCCATTTTTGTATTTCTGATTCACTAAGTTTAGTAAATTGTCATTTAATTATTTAAATGGCCTTGATCACACAATCTAGTTGTTTTGTGTTTATTTACTTCCATTAATAATGAGCAAACGGAGCTTCGTCTCTGACCATATGTAAGAGAGCCATACATAAATAATAATATATAGAAACAAATTCAATAGCACTTGATAAAGCGTGCGTCCCAATGATAAAAAATTAAGACATTACCACGTAGTAAGTTGTTTTGAACAACACGAGCTTTCGACGCCTGTACCGGTGTAACTGATTTTTTTTTCTCGTAATTTTAGATTATCGTGAGCGTTTATAGTACTTTGAAAAAACTAACTCATTGACCGTGAGATAAAAAAAAAAAGATAACGGTAAAGCCAGTTACCCACACGAACGGAAAATGTGTGCAAATAACGGAAAACATTAAAATATCCGGGATGTATGAGTACAATTTCAAGTCTTTGTTTTCGGTATAAAAACTAACGAGCTGACAAAATGTTGATATTGTCCCTCAATATTAAAGTGGCATGAGCTGTCAAAATTCACACTTTTTTCATAATTTCTGATTGTCACGACAGTAAGAGGCTTTGACGGCCATCAGAAAACTAAATGATTGGCGTTGGAATGAGTAAAATCTATAGAGTATGTGGCCTATACGAAACGTAATAGTGTTTAAAAAAGTAAACAAAATTTAAAGGCACACTTGCCGTGAAAATCCTAAAGACTGTTTACATTAAAAACAGTGGACGGTTTTCTGTATTTTTCCCAGACTGAAAAAGTTAGGAACTTTATATTTTTACCAGAAATTGAAAGTTTTGACATTATTTAGTATTTTTAATTTAAGATTGAAAAACAGATTTTTCAGGTACCCGCAATGTAAAAACCTGAAAAATCTGTTTTTCAATCTCAAATTAAAAATACTAAATAATGTCAAAACTTTCAATTTCTGGTAAAAATATAAAGTTCCTAACTTTTTCAGTCTGGGAAAAACCTGGGCGTGTGCACAAGTGCCGTAATGGTTTGAGTCGTGTGGGTGAGCTAACGACACAATATCATTTTACGAAATTTATCTATGAAATACATACTAACGATCGAGTAAGAGGGATTATAAAAGGCTGCCGAGTGCAAACCACAGACAAAAACGAGGGTAATCCAACACTGATCGGTGTTGTTGTTGTAATCGAACTTCGATTATTCGTTTGTTTTTCACCCTCATTTATACATTCTAAACCTAATTGGACATGCTTTATGTATGCTATGTTTAATTTTAGTGGTTTTAGCTGTAGTAAGCTGGTGGAAATTGGTTTTCTCAACAAATGTCAAACAGGCTACGGCGGCAAGTGGGCCTTTAAATAACCGGGACGACCATTCATTCATTCTAAGCCAAAGTTAGTTCAAAACAATACTTTATCGTACATTCTCGAGACTAGAAGCACTAAAAGCTTCTGAGTTATACGTCTTGTGAAAAATAGTCGATAATTTCAACATTCTGTTTTTGTTAATAATGGCGGCGCTCGTTGCAACTCAAACGTCACGTGATCTCCATCCAACACATATAGTTCATTGATTAAAACCAAACGTAACTTCGGGTGTTTCAGACATTTTTCACGCTGTTGCTTTACTTAAAATGACGTAATTGTGTTCTGCAGCGTCATGGAGAATCGCTTTATCTGGGGTAAACAAAGTGGCCAATTTACCTGGGCCGACTCAGAGTCGGCCCCCATCAAGAGTCAATCCTTAAACCGAAAGAGTCTATTATAATCATCTGTGATTAGATAGTTGTTGCGGGATTGTTCTCCCACAAGGTTTCACGATCTGGAACGTAGGCCTACACGTCGAGTTTACATCGCGTCTATAGATGCTGCGTATAAATTAAATGACTAGAAAAGAACAACGGGATCGTTAAAACATGTGCTATTCTACAGTTTATAGCTTTAAATAAAGATACGGCTTCCAGATGGTCATTGGTAACTTTTCTCCTCCCACGGACAGCTGGATAGGGAGTTTTATAACCCGTTAAATGTACATTTTTGGCAACAAACGACCATAGGTTAGCTCTTACTGTCTCAATCTGACTAAAGTCGAGATGCTCTCTTTTCAATGAGCATCTCGACTTTAGTCAGATTGTTACTGTCTTATCTGCCTGCTTACACTAGTTGGGAAACCAGACTTATTAGATAGAAAAAAAGAGCTATATGTTTATCTCTTATTTGAGGAAATCTCGGACATATTCTCCGGGAATTATTAATCGAAAGGAAAGATGAATGTATGTCTACATCATATTTGATGAGATATCCGACATACTTTAGCCGATCTAGATGCATAATTATATACTCTGTTTGATGATCGTTTCCAACTTTTGGTTTGGAGCCGCCTTTAATCGAGTCTCCATTTGACCTGACTCAGTAATAAACCATTTTTTCGTCGCTCCAGCATTCCGCTCAGAACATATAACAGCTATTTGGACCACGGCTAATACAGGAAACGTAATTCCTGGCCGTCAAAGCAAACGATAGTAGGCTAGACGCAAAAAAATCAGTCAAACAAAATGACGTTGAAAAAGCAATGATAATCCCAAGCCCTCTTTGATGTGAACAATGGGCGCCGACTTTCAAATCCAGGTGGGACTTTATTATTCTAGATTTATATCAATAATTGGAGAAAGCCACCTTCGTGAACCCATTGTCTCTGATTCTAGAGCATCAGTGGGAACATATTCTACCCAATGAACTATATGCGTGGAATGGAGGTCACGTGGCATTTGACTTGCATCGAATGTCGCCATTACAAGGAGATGGTGCAATTTCTGTCCAGATCTGTTATGCACACGCGCTTCAACTATCAATTGCGGCACATTTTACAAAGTCAGATCCAAACCAGCCAATGGGATGTGTCCATTCCACGCATATACATGTGTAGATCATTGATTCTACCCATGACTTCTGTAAAACCAAATAATACACGTATCTTATATGATCACATAAGAGACTCTCGCACGACCAAAATGAGTCTCCCTCCCTAAATTAGCCCTACAACCACTCGGAACACACTTCGGCTATCTTCGCTCGCTACCGGTCGGCTGGTATTTCACGTACGTAAATCCCCGAATTATCAGACTGCTCTACAACAGGAAACAGCGAGACCTTGATTTAGATATTGTGGATACTAATTTTAGAAAACAATGTTGAGGAATATATTATAGGAAGAAAAGGCATGTCTTTTAAAGCTATAATCGGTGTATGTACTTACGTACACTGCGTACAATTTAAACAGAAGTTTATCTTTACAAGCGAGATATTTCTGAAACAAATGGAGGTAAGCATGGGGGATCAGTCGAAACTCCCTTCGGCTATCTTCGCTCGCTACCGGTCGGCTTTGACACGCACGTAAATCCCAGAGTGCATGGGGGACACCATTGACTGCATACTCCCAATCGTTAATACACGTTTATCTCCCTTTCTTCAGAATCTCGCTGGCAAAGATGAATGTGCCTGTTAATATTGAGGGAAAATATCAACGTTTTGTCAGCTCGGTTGTTTTTATACCGAAAACAAAGACTCGAAATTGTACTCATACATCCCGGATATTTGAATGTGTTCAGTTATTTGCACACATTTTCCGTTCGTGTGGGTAACTGGTTTTACCGATATCTTTTTTTATCTCAACGTAAATGAGTTAGTTTTTTCAAAGTACTTTAAACGCTCAATTTGCTACGATAACCTAAAATTATGAGAGAAAAAATCCGAATTTTGGCAGCTCATGCCACTTTAAGCAATTACTTTACATTTTCTGCAGATAATTATTTCATACTGTACAGCTGCATATAGTAGGCCTATTGTGTTTATCTCTTCTAGACAGATCTAAGTTTCTCTAGTTATTAAAGCAAACAGATATTAATGAATAACGATACAAATCCGTTCCTCTAACAGGTCCTTGAGTAATTTTTTAAAAACAAAATTTAGTACGAGCTATGAATTGTTTTATTTCCACAGAGAGGCAATATTATGACGTCAGGTTACTCGTCGATAACATGTAGATATCACAAGCCTTTGTTTGATATCCCAATCCTAGTATATAGCAGACTTCCCTTATTTGGTAATTCAATTTTGCTGGCAGAGTTTTAGGCAATTTACACTATACAGTAGTCATACTTTGTTAAACCATAGCATAAACGAGATTTACTACTATACTTGAGTATGTTATATTTACAGTGACTTGGCCTCTCACATTTACCTCGGTATACGGATTTAATCATTACTTCTTGTTGAAAAAACGACAAAAATGACGAAAACCTGTTTCCAGATCAAAATGAAGAATATTTTTATTGATTCGTTGATCAGCTCCCATTGAACAATGAATAAAAGGCTGGTTTAAATGTAAAAATAGCCTTCGTTGACCCTTTAACTGAAAACCTAGAAGTTTAACCATAATGTCGTTAGTATTAGAAAAATAGTGGCAAAACAAAAATGCTACACGTATTTAAACCTTGTGAAATAAGATACACCAATATACGTCTATAAACTAGATGGTTAATTGCATGTTAACCCATAAATATCTCATTATTTGTTTTATTTCATAATTTTTTAAACTGTTTACATGTACGTCTCATATATCTTTCTTTTATAAAGGTCCCAGGTGAAAATCCAGTAAGTTGATAATATTTGTTTTCGACTAAGAGAGATTCGAACTCTCGATTCTTTGACGGAAGGCTGTTCGAAGTATTCCACAAGAGATCTGTTTCTGTTTAGCACCAGAAGCCCCCCATACAAAGGTCGCATTTATAAACTTCCTGTACTGGCTGAACTAAGGCCGGGTTGATAAAACACAATGAATATTCTTCTTTTTCTCAAATATCATAACAAGGAAACGAACCGCGGCGACAAAATGTCTACGTGAGACGTCAATCTCAGAAAATCGGGAAAACAACGAACTAAGAAGTGCGTTGTTGCTAGAACTTTAGGCCGCCGTCTCCATTTTAAACACGTTGAACTATATGACTAACCACAGAAACCGAACTAAACCACGTGCCTGGCCGGAAGTAAATAGTATAGTTGCCACACCTCAAATTCATTATGAAACGCATGTATTCGATTTGATGGAATTTTCCATGCAGACGTTACTTGTACGCGTTTCTTGGGAATTCGCCTGACAAACATGCATCTAATACACCTGAAACATAACTGACAAACATACATCTAAAAGAAGGAGACCCTCTGCATATTTTAAAATGTCATACGTGCTTATTTTTTCAGAAATCTCGAAGCCTAAAACGGAGTTTTATGAACTACTTGAAATAAAAGGATATCTGAAGCGGGTCTATAGTTGGGTGCATCATTCTATGTTACAGAATTCATCCCTGCAGGCCGTTATGTGTCATTTGGAGAATAACTTCGCCCTAAGCAGACATTATAATCATGTGGTTCCCATGTGAATATGTATTTATAACCCGTATAGATATAAGATAATGTAATCCATATGACTTGCCGTAAACAATGAGCTTTAGGGAAGTATTATAATTTATATATGCCAAGTATACAGCCTTGTATTCAGACAGCAAAGTGTCAACTTGTCAAACAATATTAACCGTTCGCTGATTTGAAAAAAATAAATCGGAACAAAAAGACCCTAGTTTGTATACTGATTGATTTGTAAAAAAGAGTTTGAATTTCTCCGCGGAGCAATTCCTATTTTGTCGATTCAGTCGAAATAGATGTATGTCTACAGGTCAATGCACCATTAACGCACGATTGTATTATTTAAAGAGGCATGAGCTGCCAAAATTCGCAGTTTTTTCGTAACTTCTGATCGTCACGACAGTAAGAGGCTTTGAAGGCTATCGAAAAACTAAATGATTGGCGTTGGAATGAGAACAATCCACACAGTATGTGGCCTATACGAACAGGAAACGTGTTCGAAAGGAAACAAAATTTAAATAACCGGGACGACCATTCATTCATTCTAAGCAAAAGTTAGTTTAAAACAGTACTTTGTCGTACATTTTCGGGACTAGAAGCATTAAAAAGCTTCTGAATTCTACCTCTTGAGAAAAATAGCCAATAATTTCAGCATTCTGTTTTAACGTCAAAATATCAACATTTTGGCAGCTCATGCCCCTTTAAAATGATGGAATGATGGACAACTTCTACTTGTGAAGCAAATGAATTAAAAATAAGAGTGGGAAAATGGTGTTTCCTATGAAGACAAGTTTACATTCGGATAGAGATGTGTATTGTTGTTTTATATTACACCTTATCTTGAATTGGAACAAAATGTGGTCTTACATATGGTTTTACTGATACAATCAGCAATTGCTTAGTTTTATCTAGCATTTAGTTCAAGTTCTAAGTTGTACAAATCCAAGGTTTAATGGCTGTCTTAATCGATCAGCCGATTGATTCAAACCCGGTTCAATCACTTCGTGTTCCAAGGTAATTGCTCCCCAAGGCATATTTTAAACGACTATGAATAAATAATTATACTGTCTGTCTCTATTTCTGTCAATGGCCAGAGTGCAAACATGTTAAATATATCATTAAACTGACTTGTGACGAAAGGGTTTGGGTAATTTTAGTTTTTTTTTTATGCTGGGGAATCCAGGGCAATTTAAATGAACTTTAAACACTGATAATATCTTCATTAAAAGAAAAGAGGCCTCGGTGACTTAGTCGTCAGACACAAAGCCAAGGGGTGGGTGATGGGGGGGGGGGGGCATTTAGGGTCTGGAGCAAAGGCAGGGCAGGTGTTGATCCATTGTATGACCCCCCCCCCCCCCTCCACCCCCCTTGCGAAATTGGACAACCTGATTTCATCTTGAAGTCCGACAAAGGTCTTTCACCGATGGGTCGTGGGTTCCCGTCCCACTGACCGCCAGTGAAAAAAGGAACTTCTGAGTTTGGTTTTCTTCCACTGGCCTGGCAACGCCGCCATATAAGTGAAATCAATCAGTCCATCAATCAATCAAAAGACAGCTCGTGGTATTTCAAAATCCAATGTAGAGCATTTAACTGATGGTAAATGTACTTGATAATGAAATAATGTCAATTAAACATGTATTTATAAAAGTAAATTTTGGGTTTTTGCTGTTGTGTTTAAAATGAAAGCCGTGGTCTTTCTGATACTTGTGAAGATAGTTAATTAATACGAGGTTACTATTAGCAAAATCCCTCAAATTAATAAAAATTATAAAAGGCTCTATAAGCTCTCCTCTTAACTCGCAACAAGTTATCCCCAATTTTAACACCGGGTTAGGAAGATAGATTTTGGCTCTCCATGGTTTGTTAAACCTTCTAACGACATGGTGTTGGTTTTTGTGTACATCATCAACTAATCTGTGTTGTTTATTTTCATATTTTCTCCTAAGAGGGTCGTGTTTTATTTGATGTATCTGACTATAGGTTGTCATAGTTACGTTATACACTCAATTACATAAACAGCGAGGTACCTGGTCATAAAGTCATCCGTCCATGCTAATTAACGACAAACGCTGTCGAGAAAAATTATATTCTTAAAACAGGCTATTGAGATATCGACGGGATTGTTTTATTTCTGTACTGTATCAACGTGAAAGTAGACATCCATTAAGAGTGTTAAAAATGGACTTCGTTAAAAGGGTCTGTGGTCTATAATCAAAGTGACCTTATATTCTCTTGTATTAACGCGGTCAAATTCCTACGAGACATCACCGGCCAGTCGGATATTGTATTTGGCCGGACTGAGTCAACAAAAAGCTGTTGGTTTCTCGGAACATCCACCGGGTTGGGATCGGTCCACTACGGCGTATTTGTCCTAAGATAATCCCCCGTGGAATACCGACCATATTTGTGTTGTTAAGTAACGGTCCTAACTATAAGGTAGGTGTATACAGAAATACGTTACCTTAGATCAGATATTTGCTATACAGATAACCAAGGCGCAATTGTTTTGGGAATTTTCGGATTGTGTGATAAAAGTTTATATGTTTGTTAAATACTAGAGCAATGTAAGCACTCCGAGGAATAACAAAGACTTCATGTTTAACTCAATATTTCGGTTTATTAGATGAAACCATCATCACTCCTAATGATGGTTTCATCTAATAAACTGAAATATTGAGTTAAACATGAAGTCTTTGTCATTCCTCGGAGTGCTTACGTTGCTATATCACGCTAGAATTATCAGTGGGAATTCGAATATTTGTTAAATACTATCGTTATTACTTTGAAACCTGTGCAATATTATCTTCTTTTTTTATCTTGGGTTGAGCTGGCAATATTTATGCTTCAATGCTGTCATCTTTTTTAATGTTATCAAGTATGATACGTTCTATTAAACCTTCTTTCTCACACTATACCTTCGATATTTTCACTCCCAGACAGTGTGTTATTTTTCTAATAACCAACGTGTGAAATTATGGTCCAAATAACTCTATGGCCGTACTAAAAATTGCCAAAACTGACGTCAAAAGAAAATTACGTCATCAGTCATTATGACGTTAAGATAAAGCGTCCAGCAGCGACCATATATTGAAGGGCCTGGGATGTTGTCCTTGCTGGCGTAATTTCTCGCGTAAAAATGTATCAGTTACACTTGACGAAGACACCGGGTGTCGAAAGCTCGTGTTGTTCAAAAACAACTGACGACGTGGTGATGTCTTAATTTTTTATCATTAGAATGTCCTATCGAGTCTCTCTTCAGACAGCCATTCTTGAAAATAGAGCGACGTCATCAGACAGCTTTAAGTATAGACCCGCTGAAGCTCGCAACATATTGGCCAAATTATCTGAGAAATCCATCCCACAAGATGTGATTTTAGTTACTCTGGATGTGGAGTCTATGTATACGAACATTGACATAGATTTGGGTCTTAAATCCATAAAATCAGCATTCCAAAGATATCCTGACCACCGTCGTCCGGATAAAGACATTTTAGAATTGCTGGAACTCAGCTTAAAAGGAAACGATTTTGAATTCAATGGGGAGATCTTTCAGCAAATTAAAGGGTGTGCTATGGGGAAACGTTTTAGTCCTAACTTTGCCTCTATTTTTATGGCTGAGTGGGAGAGTGACATTCTTCACAAATGTCACAAACAACCTTTTATTTACCTTCGGTATCTGGATGACATTTTTATCATTTGGCAACATACGTTGGAAGACCTTCAAATTTTCATTGATACTCTTAATTCTCACGACTCAAGCATTAAATTACAGCCTACTATTGATCACACTTCTGTGGATTTTTTGGATGTAACTATTTACAAGGGTCACACATATCATACTACTGGGTATCTAGATTACAAAGTATTCTTCAAACCTACTGACACGCATCAGCTGCTACATGCTGGGTCATACCATCCTCCTCACACTTTCAAGGGAGTCATTAAATCTCAGATATTTAGATTCTATAGAAACTGTAGTTCTTTAGATTTTTTTAACCAGGCTTGTTCTGTTCTTTTTAAAGCTCTCCTCCCTAGGAAGTATTCTATTAGATTACTCCGAAGGATTAAATCTAACACAGTAAGACAAATCATGTTTCCCCCTTCATCCCCCGATACGCTTACCTCCCCTTCACGAGTGTACCATTACCGTCCAACATTTCTCTCAGGTACATCAATGAAATGCCTTAAGACGCGATGCAAACTCGATATATACGTACCCGATCGCGGTACCTTTTTCGGAGAACAAACTCGCGACAAATATCAAATGGCAGAGAATCTTAATTGTGACTCCTCTAATATCGTGTATGTAATAACGTGTAAAAAATGTCGCAAACAGTACGTCGGAGAAACTCAGAATTCTCTACGACAAAGAGCAGCCAACCATTTATCTAGTATAAGACTTAAACATGATGTACCCGTGGCACAACATTTCAATACTCAAGGTCATTCGGTCAAGGACCATTTTGAAATTATGCCTATTGAGAAAATCCCTTTTCTCACTTCCGCTGCAGATACCAAGCACAAACGTTTGGAAAGGGAAAGTTTTTGGATTCAAACATTACAAACTATTTATCCTTTGGGTTTGAACTTGGACCCCGGAAGATGTCGTGAAAAAACTATAATACCATTTGTGTTTCAGTATAACAAAGCTAGCATTGCTATGGCCAAGATTATAGTAGAAGAATACAAACTACTTCAAAGTAAACTTGCTCGACCTCTGACCCAAAGGCCAGTCATTGCTTATAAAAAGAACAAGAGTTTGAAAGACATACTGGTCAGGGCTAAACTCCCCTGTCTGCCTTCTACCTAGGTTTTCTGGGAAAGGGGTATGGGGGGGGGGGATGGGGGAATTTTCACTGTCTTTTCCCATGACCCCATAATATATAGTCTGACGATATTCTTACTATAGCTTAAGATGCATAAGCATTGTCAATGCAATACAAAGTGTTCCAGAAAATTCTACTGACTAAGGCCAAGCTCCTGTCAGTCGTCAACCTAATGAAATATCATAGGTTTACTTTATTACAACAATTTATGATGGGGTATAAAGTTCTAAATGATATACCTCTTTTTAACACAATTAGAAACTTGTCTCCGTGGTTATTTTAGACAAGAAGATTTTCCCTGTGCCCGTGTGTTTTAGTGCTCATAAATATATTCAAAACTTACTCAACTCGTTTCATAAATTTCATATCAAATGACCACTCGTGTGAGATCTTCTATGTATGTTTTGTGTAGTCTGGGGGAAAAGATTATCTAACTCGAGTGAATGTGTTACAATGAATATCACTCTATACAGGCTCGTGACTTCAGAAATTGATAGACTCAAGTGATATTGATCGTTAAACACTGCATGGTTCTCGTTAGATAACCTATATGTATATAACTTCTTATATTTAAAATTATAACAGAACGGGTTTCTTCATGTGGTTGGGGGCGGAGGGGGCAGATACTAACGAAGGACCGCGTACTTCTTTATAGTAACGTGTTTTGTCTGTGAAATCGTGTATGTCAGTTAAACGAGAAATGAATATAAGCACACAACGCTATACATTGAATAGCCATGAATAGGGTACTGTTGTACTTAAAAGGGGAAAAAATGGGAAAATTTAAATGCGCTATAGAAAATCAAATTTTACGATCTTTTAGACAAAAAAACGACAACGAGAATTTTTAGTTTAAATATGTTGGGTATGGAGCTTTAGACACTTATAGACATGTTTATATTTTTCGAGACGTTTTCCGCAAAGTCCAAGGCAATTCATGGCCTTGATTTGTTTCCCGATATTGACTCTTTTCAAGGGTTTCAAGGTATGGGGGCGCCTCGGTGGTCCAGTGGGTTAGAGTCCCTCAGTCCCAAACAGACCTTCCATCTATGCGGCGCGCGTTCGAATCACACTAAGACCAAAAATAAAATTCGAAAAATTTCTGAGTGAATTCTATACTAGGTCGTCGTATGTGGGAGCCAGGTACTCACCGAAAGTCGGGGGTTTCCTCCGAGCAATGGGTCCGGTTACCTCCCCTACTAAACCTGATAATGCCCAGCCTTGGCTGTGGATTATAGGTTGACTTTCAGAAAAAAGTCACAATTTAATGTACAATTTATAAAGTAGCCTACTTGGTGGAAATTCACTGTAATTAGTTTATTGCCTGATGTCCTATATGGGTGAACGTTATAACTGTAGTGAGTTGTGAAAGTAGTAGCCTACTAATAGTTGTCTAAACGGACTTTTTTTGTTACTTTATTTCTACATTACATAATCACAAAAAAACTAGAAGTGAGCAAATAAACTGTAAAGCAGTTCAAAAATCTTATTAAACTCGTCAATGGGCGGCCGATCGTGGAAAAGAACGTTATCATTAAACACCTGGCCATTATAGCCCAGGTATACGACATTAAAATTTCAGAATCTTTTAAATCAATAATTTTCGACACACAGACGGTGCCCCTTTAAAAGATTGACGTTCATTCATTTTAAGCAAAAGTTACAGTACTATTTAATACATTTAATACACTACCTTATGCATATCCAGACAAAAATCCTCTAATGTGCTCGTTTTGGGTGAAATAAACAATTTTTTAAATCTGTTTTGGGTCCGAATTAAATAAGGTGCCAACGTCAATCTAAAATGTTAGATTTTCAGCGCCACAGAGACCAGTTTATATATCATTTGTATGAAATGAATCCAGTTTTCGCTCTCAATGCCTATTCGTGCCTCGTTTTCACAAGCATTCTCACATGTTAAACGTCTGCTACGGACTGTAGTCGACCACTGTGTTGCCATAACATGGCAGTAAGGACTATAATCGAGTTGAATCAATAGGACATGCAGTTTATCGACAGGTGGCGCGTGTGAAGGGTGTTGTCTATACTGCATAGAAGCTCTGATAAATGGTATTTATGTGAAAATGTTGTACGGTATTTTCAAAGAATATGCCCTATTAGTCAGCATATACACAACGTCAAATGAAAGGATTTTTACATGAACTCGGACTTTCTTACTGAAAGTGTAACTGAATGAGAAACACACGAAGTCATCAAAATCTCAACATACGTTTTCAGTGTTCCTACACTAAGGTATGTACTCTACTATTTCATATCCATGGCCAAGTGTACCGGCAAAGTAAGTAACCCAAGATAGAGACACACGAGTGCGGCTAGGCCAAGTGGTGAACTGGTACTAATGTCGTAATGAGTAATGTAATTTGAACAAACTGCAGTCAACCCTAGGTTATATTTAGTCCGTTTCCCAATAGATATAGCATTACAAGGCTTCGAACACTAAGAAATTGTAGGTGTTTACTTCGGTAACGCAAGCTGTTTGATCTGGTGACTGTGGTTGTGAATGCACTTCTACATTCGCCACTACTCCCGGTCAAACCAAGCGTGACTCAAACAAAAACATAAAAGTGGTCGAATTTACGATTGAAGGCGGGTCCATTAAATAGGGTAGTTTCAAGGAGTCTTTTTCTCAACACATGTTGTCAATGTCAACAATAGGCCTATATTTTTTAGGCTTTAGTCTGCCACTGAAATTGTCAGTAAACCCTTTTAAACATATCGGTTTCTAGGCAATTCGCAGGGCTTGATCTGTGTTCAGTCAGTTTAAATTGTTTCCTTGCATTAACGCCTTTAGTCTGTTTTCCAAACAAACGCCTAAACAGTAACACCGCCTTATAGATGAAAAAAAACTCTTAAGATGCGTCTTAAACATCAAACAATCAGTCAAGATTATACTAGATGGAAACTATTCTCTGGAGCCAAAGTATATATTTATGATCACTAAAACACACGGGCACAGGGAAAATCTTAAAGTATATACATGTATATTGCTGACAATCGTGTAATCGTGTCAGGGCTAGTGACGTCGTTCACTTTCGCTTTATTTGTAACGTCGAGACCTCGGTTGTCCAGTGGGTTAGAGGCGCGGGTTCGAACCACACTCAGAGCAAAGGAAAATTGACACATTTCTCAGTGGATTTTTCTCTCGATCGCCGTATGTGGAAGAGTTGTCAGGTACATGTAATCACCGAAGGTCGGAATTTCCTCCTGGTAATGAGCCCGGTTTCCTCCCCAGCTAAGAGGAGCTCGTTGTGCGTCAAATGTCACATGACTGCCATTCCACGTATATATTAGTTCATTGGAAGACACAGCAGAGTTCGTGTATAACGTCACCATTGTGAGGGGAAGAACACAAAAGAGGTCATGTTTGGCGTCAAGTGTCACCAAAGAGAGTAGATTGACAAGAGTGGTCACTTCGTCCGCGCCATGTTGAATTTGAACAGACACGATTCGATTCGATTATTAGGAACCTCCTTTCTGTAGGCGGCGCCCTACAGTCGATTCGTGTACAGTCGGAACACCCTTCCGCTAGGGGGCCAGAAGAACATGCCGGCAATGCTGATTGGACGAAGTGACCACTCTTGTCAATCTACTCTCTTTGGTGTCACTCAGATAACATTCGTAACCGTCGTGAGGCCGCAAATATAACATTGAATTTTGAATGTGCTGCGCCCGAAATTTAATTTTCTTTTTAGTCATACGTGTAAAGCACATATTCTATAACACATATAACACAAATTACAAAATATTGCCAAAGGATGTTAATAAAACATTTAATATGGAAGGAACTAGCCGCATACATGTGTCTCATCCTGTTTTACTTACTTTGTCGGTCAGGTAGAGCCACACTTTAAACCGCCATTATGAGTGTGAGATAACTATTGAAATCTCAGTAGGCCAATTTTTATGCTATGCTTTACAAAGAGCGATTTACCAGATTAGCAACAAAATCCAAACAAATTAACAAATAAAATGAAAAGAGAAATGTTTAAAATGTGTGTTGGAGGTAAAATCTAAAAGGCAGATGGGGTTTATGGTTATTTAAAACATGGTTGAAATCTGAAACGCGAAGCCCTCCCTAATATTCACTCCAAAGCCGTAACTAGGAAGGAACCAGTAGTATAATGAGGCTCTAGAAGTCTAGACTACCAGGGCTGAGTTGTTCAAAAGTTTGTTAGGCTTAATACCGGTCTAAAGGACGTCGCGTAACATAGAAATTCAATTGTTACATTACAACGTTATACCGGTATTATGCCTAACAACTTTTGAATATCCGGCCCCATCCGGCTTAATCCTAGCACTTAACCATGAAATGAAACTGTATTTGATTTTAGTTTAATGATTTTGTATTTCTTTTTCGTCCTACGACGGGGCCTCCGTGGCTCATTGGGTAGAGCGTTGGACGCTCAATCCAAACAGCCTTCCACCAATGGATCGCGGGTTCGAATCCCATTCAGTCCAAAAATTGGAAAATTTTCTGACTGGGTTTTCACTCGAACGACCTATGTGGGATGGTTGCCAGTTACCAGCGGAAGGTCGTGGGTTTCCTCCGGGCACAGAGCCAGATTTCCTCCCACAATAAAACTCGCAACGCCGCCATATAAGTGAAATAATCTTGAGCGCGGCGTAAAACACCAAACAACCAATCAATCAATCGTGCTACGACACCGGTCTTCAAGCAATTTTTTAATAATTTAAAGGGACTGTGAATATTCGCTGGTTTTTTTCTCATAAAATTGGATTGTCAAGACAATCACGGAATCAGATGATCGGACGTTCATCTAAAAAAACTAAATGATTGACATTGGAATGAGGAAAATCCATACAGTGACCTGTGCGAGCCGATAACGTGTCCGAAAAATAAACAAAATCTAAATAACCGGGGAGAACATTTATTCAATTGGGGACTATTAAAGATATAGCTCAAAACAATACTTTAACGTACAATCCCTACAGGTATCACAAAAAGGCTTATTATTTGTACTCCACGAGGAAAGTAGCCAAAAATTTCAAAATTTGCTTTTAACATGCTGGAAAACATCATTATTTTGGCAGCTTATGTCACTAACAGTTGAAGTTATGCAGTCAATTCACGTTAATGTTTTCCTGTTATCTACACAAACAGTCAATTCAATGACATATTGTGTTAACGAATCGATCACATCCAAAGTTATATAAGAATATTGAACGTTTGACGTGTAACATTTCAAAGTCCAAACTAACTATATACTCGCGTGATAATTGTTGCAATGTTTCTTTCATGGTGTCCGTCGTGCGTGTGTTTTTCTTAATTTGGCATTTGTTATTATGTTCTAAATTCAACAAGCGGCGAAAAAAATTGTGAAGTATCTTTATAGTATTGGATTCTTTTTATCATATATTCATCTGCATATTATTTTGAAACGTCTAAAACGAGATCAAGAAATCTGTCGTAGCGAGCATCTGGAAAACAATCCTCAACGTAGTAAACTTGGTCGCCGTATGTGGAAGAGTTGCCAGTTACTGGCCGATGGTCGGGGGTTTCCTCTGGGCAATGAGCCCCCCCCCCCCCCCCCACTAAACCTTGCAACGCCGCCATATAAGTGAGTGAAATAATGTGGAGTGCGGCGTAATACATCAGTAAATCAATCAATCAACGTAGATCGAATTTGTTTTTTGTTTTGTTTTTTTTTTTGTTTCTTGAAAGCAATAAAGGTTTTAAAATGTTAATTCACTGCGGTAAAAACGTCACAAAGGATTGTGCTTACTCTTCCAAACAAATTACCAAGGAATGGGGATCAGGTAGGGGAAGCCAATTATGGTGTAAGCTACGTCAGGATGGTGTTTCAACTCGGATCTATAAACCATACCACACGCATCAAAATCAAAGATTTGATGCCATGGACTTCGATGCCCTAAAATCAGCCTAACAACCTAAACCTGTAAATCGTTCTGCATAAGCCTGTAATTGTCCTGACCAAACAATAATTGCCCGAACATGGCATATGTCGAAAATTCGAGCCGCACAGTTTGTATTCTATGACTGGGCTTAATGGTTGGTCAAAGCTCGTTGCATTGTCGCTATAAACAACCCACCTCAACATTTTTGGCAACATTCCGGCCATTGGGTGGGGTTGACAAACAATCGACCAATCAACCTTATCTGACCATGGTATTTTCATCTCGACTATCACGTGGTGTACGGAGTCCACCGGTTTATACCAGATCCCACTTGAATTCTGGCCTATCCTTAAAACGGTTCAGTGATTTTCCAATGAACATAAATTCATGCATACGACAGGCTTGTTTAATACGGCATGTTTATGTCACTCGTGCATAGCGTGTACACGATCCCCGTATGCTGAATAATTTCTGGGCAGAGGCCAATGCGTATATGACTTTCAATTACGGATCCGCTTATTTCAGTGTTGTATTTTATATTTCACAATGCTTATATAACCTAGTAATTGCCATGTCCGTTTCGAAGTAAACAAGGAGCATTGCCAAATAGCAGTGCTTAAAATAGCACTAAACTTTTCATAAATAAATACATTTATTTTCGCAATTAAATGTGTTTGTTTATATATACATGTATGTGTAATTAGTAAGAACCTTGAAAGAACTTTACTGCCTGGTTATACAGTCCTAAAACCTATAACAGTCTCACCCTGAGCTAGATAACTCTGTGGCTGCAACATTGGCGATTTGGTAAGCTTTTGGTCCTTCAATTCGTCCGTAAGTACACCTATTTTTGATGGGATATCATTGCCATGTACACATTTATATTACCCTCGGCCTCCTCAAAACACAAGCTCGATAGATTACTCTTTAGCCTTGATTTATATTTGCCGACACCGAGTTTTTACAAGTCTTTTATACTTATATAGAAACCACAAAGATTCTACCCCCACCCCCAAATAACTTTAAAGTGGCATGAGCTGCCAAAATTCACACTTTTTCACAATTTCTGATCGTCATGACAGTAATAGGCTTTAAAGGCGATCGAAAAACTAAACGATTGGCGTTGGAATGAGGAAAATCCATACAGTACGTGACCTGTACGAACCGAAAACATGTTCGAAAAGTAAACAAAATTTAAATAACATTCATTCTAAGCCAAAGTTAGTTCAAATCAATACTTTATCGTACATTTTCGTGACTAGAAGCACTAAAAATCTTCTGAATTATACGTCTTGAGAAAAATAGCCAATAATTTCAACAATCTATTGTAACGTCAAAGTATCAACATTTTGGCAGTTCATGCCCCTTTAACTAGTCCCTGTGTTATGTTTACTGCAAGTTATATATATTAAATATGTTGTCTTGTATCAGAGAGGTGCAAAGGTCATCGTCTTCTGGCATTTCATCTATTTCATTGTATTGCTTGCTGAAATTTTCCATTTGTGTTTTTATTTTTCACCTTGTTTATTTCATTCAAACTTTTAACTTCATTACAATTTGAAAGCATGGAATGTAACAATTAACTAAATACACAGAATGTTTACGTAAGGTGGACTCGCAAGCGTCGCGTTGTATATGGCGAAAACTCAGCCAAGATTGCGTGCAATTCAAGTATAAAATCTGTAGCTCTCTATGCATTTACCCGTTTTTTGTCTTTCAAAAATCTTTGCTGGTCAATTCCTTTAGTATATACCATATTAAAATGTAAGGGACATAAAACATCAAGCAATTAAGCGTTTTCAGAAGTTTTTTCTAAACGACATTGTGACAAAGAAAAATATGCTTCGAATGAAGAAAATGCAATCCAACCATGAGTATATAGAAGATTTTCCCTGTGCCCGTGTGTTTTAGTGTTCATAAATATGTATGCAGTCAGTTTGTCCATGTTTAATTGGCAATATAAAGCCTTAAGAATATTTAGAAGGCAATCTTAATATGGCATGAGCTGCCACAATTCTCACTGTTTTCATGAATTCGGATTGTTCCGACATTTAGAGGCTTTAGAGATCGACAAAAACTAAATGATTGGGGTTGGAATGAGAAAATTCGTACAGTGCACGAACCGAAACAGTCTCCGAATTGTAAACAAAATTGAAATAACTTGGACGAACGCTAAGTCTAAGTTAGTTCAAAACACTACTTCAGCGATCTAGCGATTAGTAGCTCTAAAAAGCTTCTTTTTTTCGCGTGGCATTTGTTTTTCTCAAAGATAGACTTCCGTACAAACAACACGAAATGTTGGTTTATTTAACCACTCACTAGCCATAGAGGTGCACCAAACAATACTCCGGACAATAGTTGTATCACGTGATCCCCATTTACGCCGTCAGGTGTGTCGAAAACATCCCTATCATTTTCTCAACTTTGGGATGTAATATTATATTTTTTAGCTTGACATACATTTTTAGTTCTCATGTCCGACTAAAACGCACAAATTTGATTTGATGCCTCTCTTTTACTGACGTCATTTGAACCCCATTATTTTTGTTTATTTTGTGTTTTTAGAAAAACGTAAACATGTTGGAGGTTGTATAAATGGAGTTGGTAAGAAGACAGTGGTCTGCAGAATCAGTTTATCAGCGCGCCTGATTTCGGAAGCTTTTTGTTTGGTAGGTAAGTATTCAACTGATAATAGCGACTCATTAATCTTACTCAGAAAAACTATTTTCGATTACGCCTATTCTGCAAAATGAAGATTTTTCGCAGAACTGAAATGCTTTCATTATTGAGCAGGATTGTTTGACGTGTGAGCATGTTCTTTTCTTATATGTCATATGTGTTGTTTAAAACTTAACGTGTTGCCATTGTATTGTTTAAAAGATTTACAAATATGTATAAATTAAGTTTGTCTGATTTGATCTTGCAAGAGGACATGCTTAGGACTACGGAGTTGTACAAAGACATTGCTCGATCCATTCACAAGACTGTGGCGCGTGAACTGCTTTAAACCTTAACGGACTTTACATGCTTGGGAACTCACAAATAACTGGCGAGCTTTTGGTCATGTTAACACATTTTAGACATTGGTAGTATAAAGTCTTTTCAAAGGTGAGATAGCACGTGTAACCGTGGTTAAGTCGTTTGTTTGCTCTGCGTGATTCATACAGTCGTGTAATCTAGATGACTTCATCTACCCTGCTTGCGTTGTAAGCCTGCGGCGCCAAATTTCAATTTAAACAGACGAAGAAAAAAAGGTACGCAGGGATGTTGTGAAGCACTATATATTACCATGGCGCTAGCAGATGAAACATAATGCAGCTGTTATCGATTTTGTTATCGTATATAATATTCTAGTATATATATTTATTTCAGGTAAAGTTTGTATGATCGGTTGTAATTAACAATCTAACAGCATGGCAGATGATAATACGAGGAATGTATGTACGGTTGACTTTAGTGAGGCCGATATAGAGATGAGTTCTCCGTGTACGACGGATTCGATCTGTGAGGAGATGGACGACGAACTACAAGACTGTAAACCCCGATTTCAGGTTCAAAGGGTACCCTCAGTCCGACGTGAGGGCCCCAAACCATCCTTGACAATTAATCATTTATTAGCATTAGAATCCAACGACATCGATTTGAAACGAAATACGTTAACGTTTGGGGGTACCACATATATGACACGGAACAGCTTAGGATCACTGGGGTCTCACTCGGATATCTGTACCGGACAATTCAGCCCATATCATACCTACACCAGCGGTCATCACTCACTCCATGGTCATCTTAGTCCTTACGGTACTTATAATGGTCAACTTAGCCCTACCGGCACCCACAATTTTAAGACATTCGGTCGAGACACCCAGGAGGCTCTACCACATGTGGACCACTACAGGAATCTTATGTCTGCTATCACGGCAATGAAACAGAGGCCAACTTTGTATGAGCTACACGAAGAGCAGGTAGGATATATTTTTATCTATAATATTAAACAAAATGGCACTCTCTGTAGTTTTGTCCCATGTGTGTTTGCCTTCCACTTGTGATCCAGTGTGTAAGTGTGATCGTCTCTCAGTGACAGTCGCACAGAGACCTTCCGTCTATGCGGCGCCGGTTCGAATCACACTCAGACCACAATAAAAACTGACAAGAGTAGATTTTTCACTGGTCGTGGTATGTGGAACTTGCCAGGTACTCGCTGAAGGTGGGGGAGGGGGGGGGGGGTCCTCCGGGCAATGAGCCCGGTTTCCTCCACCACTAGAGCTGCTAACGCCGCCATATAAGTGAAATAATCTTGAGTGTGGCGTAAAACATCAATCAATCAATCTGACTATCAGACACCATGTTACAGACAGTTGGTTTGTTTCAGGGGAATCGCCCACTGCGGAAGGGGTTTTTCCTCCGAACAAAGATCCTTGTTTCCTCCCCACTAAACTTGACAACGCCGCGGTATAAATTAAATAATATTGAGCGTGGCGTCAAACGCCAATCAATCAATCCTTATTCTTAGCCAATCATGATTGTAACGTTACAAAGAAGTAAATTAGTAAGAGCATAATTCTATCTAACAAGGGACTTTTTGCCAGATCTGCTTTTTTCGATAAAGAGAGGCCTGTCCCTCGCACAGAGGCATGCTATGTTCTTAAGAGCGTGTTCATTTTGTTGGTAGATAAAGAATTAAAACCTAATGCTTGATAAGAAATATTAGCAGCTTTTACGAAATAGAAAAATATATATATCGATAATAACAGGAGAAGAGGAACATTTTGTAAGGAAATGGCAAAACTTTAGCACATTCTTTGATCAATAATGGAAGTGTAATTTAAAATTGGATATGAGTGCGATGAGTAAGTGAGCACGGTATAAATTTATTACTCTGATGAGTCTGAGCTCGACTGATTGGTGTAAAAAAATAAAATCTTGTCACTAAACGGCATTATAGTTGATGGCTGGATGTCGAATTCAAATCAGCCAACCTCTTTAATTATGGGTCTGATATTATCATATAGGTCGAAGTTCCTCACCAACACAGTCTAATTCCACTAGAGAAACGAGGCAGTAAAGTTGACAAAGATCTTGCTTCCAATTCTAACAACAACGCAGTGAAATTCGGATGGATACAAGGTGTTTTGGTGAGTAATGTAATGGTCGAATTTTATTTTCTACAGATTAAAACTAAGACAGTGTTTGAACCTAAGTTTAGTAACAAACGTTCTTGAAAATCAAAACTCTTTTTTAACTGAAATCTAGCTTTAAAATGCTTCCCCCAGAGTAATTTATGTAGTTAAAGTTTGACGGCTAAAGAGTACAAATAAGTTCAGTTTGATCATTTAAACTCATTTAGTTTTGAAGACTCTGTAAATAAAACTTTTTCTATTTACCAAAGGTGCGTTGTTTGTTGAATATCTTTGGTGTGATGTTATTTCTGAGGCTGTCCTGGGTGACTGGTCAAGCGGGCATTGGTCTTGCCTCAGTCATTATTCTTCTGTCCGGAGTGGTAACGGTGTTGACCACAATGTCCATGTCGGCCATTTGTACCAACGGAGAGGTCAAGGGAGGTAATTAGTTTTTTTATTAAATACCTTAGTTTTTCCCAATGAACTAAATGTGTGGAATGGAGTTCACGTGGTGCTTGATTTGCATCGAATGCCGCCATTACTAGGAGATAGTGCAATTTCGATCCAGATCTGTTATGCACGCGCGCTTCAACTATCAATGGCGGCACATTTTACAAAGTCAGATCCAAACCAGTCAATGAGATGCGTCCATTCCACGCATATAGTTCATTGGTTTTCCCTTTATAGTGTGCATCGAGATCTAAAATGCTATTATCTTTTACATCAATAACAGATCGCATCCAGATAGCATACGTATTAACCCCATTGGGCAGTTGGAAATGACCGACTAAAATACAATACAGAAATTCTACAACAATCAGACGTACACAAATTTGCATAAGTTTGCATCGCTATAGAGACTTGACATAGAAGAGAACATTCGGCTGAAATCTAGGTCAACTTTACTAAATTGCAAAAAAAAGAACTGATTGAGCGGGGAACAAACGATAGTATTCGAGAAGAAAATCTGACTTTTACATGAAACACAAAAGACTTACAGATACAATCAAATGAGAAAATAGGACAAGCCATCAATGCTCCTAATATTACCAATCGGAGAAATGCCCAGCGCCACAGATAGAGACATGATAGATCAGGGCCGTTTCACGAAGCCGTCGCAAAGTGCGATCAATCGCAGTTGCCATGACGTCGTATCTCTTCACTATGGTATCCATTGGCAACTATGCGTCGTTTGCGATGCGACTGTTTTGTGAAACTAGCCCTTGGTATGAAAGAAATAGTCTTCATCTGTATAGAAATTCTGCTTAACGGTTGATGTTTTAGGTGGAGCTTATTACATGATATCTCGGAGTCTTGGACCTGAATTTGGTGGAGCTATCGGCATCGTCTTCTCATTGGCTAATGCCGTGGCAGCTGCTATGTATGTTGTGGGGTTCGGGGAGACCGTGGTTCAACTAATGACCGTAGGTATAGGTTATAGCAACATCTTAGACTTTCTGAAAGGTTTCAAAAGATCGCAAATTCAACTGCCAGAATTTATCAACCAATTTGTTGTTCTAATGATAAAGAATTAAGACACCACCACGTTAATTTAGTTAATTGTTTGTTAGTTACACTTGACGAAGACACCGTTATAGGTGTCAAAAACTGGTGTTGTACAACTAACTACGTGGTGATGTCTTAATTCTTTATCATCGGTATGGAACCCAGGTTTAAAGAGAGTTTCAAACATTTCTTGCAATTTTAAATATATATTTAACTATGGTAACTCAGATTATTCTAGAGTTTATCTTTTATTGTAGGAACATAACGTTTCCATCACAGGCAACGCTCTGAATGATATTCGTATAATTGGCTGTGTGACGTCTGTGTTACTTATCAGTATTGTTGTTGTTGGCATGGAGTGGGAATCCAAGGTATTTTCATACATTATCCAAATATTTTTTGTTGATTTTGTATTTCAGAAATAGTCTAAATATATATTTGTTTGGAAAGTGTCTGTAATATATAACCATCTAGACTTGCTCTTTAGTTTTCCTCTGTATTTATGTACCCCTATATGGGTCCACCAATCGCCGTATGGGGTTTCCTATCGGCAAAAAAAAAACCCAGCTAAACCTGGCAACGCCGCTATATAAGTGAAATAATCTTGAGTGCGGCGTAAAACATCAGTCAATCACTTTTTATGTTAAAATAAGTTTATTTTATCTCTTATTTACTAGGCTCAGTTGGTTTTGTTGTTCATTTTGATCGTGGCTATTGTGAACTTTATAGTTGGAACGTTTATCCCTCCATCACTTGAGAAACAACAGAAAGGCGTCTCGGGTTACTCCGGTAGGTATATATCTGGTTGGTCAGACAAATTATGTCGATTGATTGATTGATGTTTGGGCTGCACTCGAGACCATTCCACCTACATGAGGTAGTGTCCAGGTTTGAAGTACAGGTGCGACATAAAAAATATTTCAAAGTTTTTTGTCTTTGTGGGATTCGAACCCGCGAACCGTCGATGTGAGGTTCGTGGTGGCGTGGGTGTCTACCAACTTAACCACAGAGGCCTCCAGGAATCGCTAATATGTTCACTAGCTGGATGTCTTCATTATCCTGGGACCAGCCCCGATGGCTCAGTCGGTAGAGCGTCCGCTTCAGGCCTGGGAGATCCGGGTTCAAGCCCGGGTCGAGTCAGACCAAAGACTTTATCAGTGGTAGCTGTTACTGCTTCGCTTGGCGCTCAGCAATAGGAGTTAGAGCAGCGACTGGTTGGCCCGGTGTCAGTATACTGTGACTGGGTGAGGGGGCTTGCTGGTTGTCTTCGGCAAGTCGTCTCGGTGAGACAGCACCTAAAAGAGCGGTGAAAATCCGCCCTGTCACAAGGAGACACGTTTTCATATAACCGTAATACTGTTGAGCAGGACGTAAAACCCCAATCACTCACTCACTCATTATCCTGGTATTGTTCCTTAAACTAAATAACTCTAATAGTCCCCATACATGTGTTATTTTTGTTTTGTTTTTATTGACAGTTTTATGATTGTGTTGCAATGTTAATTAACAGGTGAAGTTTTTATGGAGAATTTTGTTCCCGATTTTCGGCATGGCGAAGGTTTCTTTACCGTGTTTGCTGTTTTCTTCCCTGCTGCTACTGGTATTTTGGCTGGTGCCAACATATCTGGAGACTTAAAGGTTAGTTTACAAACGTTTTATTGTTTTTATTAACGTTGTGAAACATCATGGGTGCATTACTTAAACCAAGGGGAACCATACAATTGAACATCATTTGAATTTATTTAACTGTATGTGGCGTATTTTTCACAATTTAAAATAATCACACAAGGAAGGATTGCTTATGCAAAGTATTTGCTGAGGGATTTCTATTTTATACAAATAAAATACATATATATTTTCTTCCAGGATCCGCAAAAGGCTATCCCAAAAGGAACATTTCTTGCTATTTTGATAACGACCATTGTCTACCTCGCCATGGTCTGGATGTGTGGAAGTGTGTTGCTACGCGACGCGGCTGGACCAATCGCTGCAACACTTTTAAATAGCCCGAATATGACTGGATCAGCCAATGGTAGCTTGTTCTCTATGAATGTCACAGACCTCCCTTCAACGTTTCTATCGACAGACTCCGCTTTCAATTCCACCTGTTCAAAGGATGGACCAGAGTGTCCGTTTGGATCAATCAATTATAACTATGTATGTATTAATATCCTAATAATTTTATATAGTATGCGTAGAAGTAGCTTTTGACAACATACTTTTCCTTCTTATACTAAATGTTAATAACTGACTTAAAAAATAATCTTTTGATAAATTAATTTTGTCTTTAAAAAACTTATTTTCTATATGGATTGACAAGCAGACCTATAACATGCGATGGAGTAGGGGCTGATTAAAATATCCCCATGCGCCTAACATCGTTCTGCATATGTTTCAGTCTGTTGGTTTGGCTTCCGCTTTCCGTCCACTGATTTTAGCGGGAATTTTTGCCGCCACGCTGTCATCTGCTCTTGCAAGTCTAGTCAGTGCACCCAAAGTTTTTCAGGTAGGCCTATCAATTCCTAAATTTCCTCAACAGCTGAATAGGAACGTAAGCTCATTCTCATTCTCAAAATGGTTACCGAAATTGTGTAAACCTGTTTAAAGGCATGCATCCCATAAAAAGCTCAAAATGAGCCAATTTAATATTGCATTTGTATCGTTTTCAGGCAGTTGGAAAGGATAAGCTTTTTCCAGGAACGTATTTCTTTGCAAAACCTTACGGAAAGTCGGGGGAGCCAATTCGTGGATACGCCTTGACATTCCTAATAGCCATTGCTGTGACTTGTATTGGTAAGACAGTAATTGACCTCCATGGAAACTAAAACTATATTGTCTTAAATTATCCACATTGTCAGATTGCATGGACGGTTTCTGCTCTTGCTGAACCTACTCGATCCATCAATCCATGTTTTAAGTCTGCAACCAGATTGTCCCTAAACTAAGCTATAAGCGATCTTTGTTGTATTCATTTGGACAATCATTGAAAATGAATAATATAACGGCGGAATTGTCAACACCTGGCGTAAGTCAGATAAACAACAGCGCCCCATATCTATTGTGTTTGTATGAGAAGCTTTTTATTAAATAACTAATGCATATCTTAGCAAGAGCTAATACGGAGACTTTGCCGATTTAGCATACAGTTTCGCGTGCTGTAAACAGCATCACTTGTATTGTGTTCAGTTAGGTCATACTGATTTGTTGGCATTGCAAGGTCAACTATATGGGGGAGTTCAGTGTTTTAATGTACACATTACGTTATGCTGATCCCTTCATGTACAACCGAGCGGCCTCCGTGGCTCAGTAGGTATAGAGCTTTGGACGCTCAATCCGAACAGCCTTTCACCAATGGGTCGCGGGTTCCAATCCCACTCAGGCTTTTCACCTATGTGCAATTCATTTGCACATATGTGCAATTCATCCACATATCTTGAATTCATTTCCTGATATGTACATATCGGGAATTGAATTCTACATATGTGGAATTCATTTGCACATAGGTGAAAAGCATTTTAAGATAATAATCCTATGCTGCACATATCAAATATTGACATTTCACATATGTAGAATTCATTTCCAGATATGTGGAAATGAATTCAACATATCTTGAATACACGTCTATTTAAGATATCTGCAATTCTTTTTGTGATATGTGCCCTACATTCGCCGGATTGTTTTAGTAAAGAAAATGCATGCTCCCCGAGTGTGTTACCACACGTGTCACTTCGCGCCAACTTTATTTGTCCTCTCTCAACATGGCGCTGCCCGTCGATGTTGTGGGACAGTGCGCATGTGTATAATTACCTTCTCTACTTCCGCCCAGGGAGCGGTGATTGTGATTTCTACAACGCGGCGCAATTTCAGATATGTAGAATTGAATTGCACATATGTTGAATGTAAGGGCTTTTCAAGATATGTTAAATAGAATTTCAGATATGTTAAATACACGACCCACATATCAAGAATTCAGTGCTATTTCAGATATGTGGAATTGAATTACACATATGTGCAAATGAATTGCACATATGTGGATTTCAATTCCTGATATGTACATATCGGGAATTGAATTGTACATATGTGGAAATGAATTCAAGATATGTTAAATAGGCCGAAACGGCATGCCATATGCTATAACCTCATGCCTAGAAGTGAGCGCAGAAAATATTGTAAACTTAAAGTGGCATGAGCTGCCAAAATTCACACTATTTTCATAATTTCTGATCGTCACGACAGTAAGAGGCCTTGAAGGTCACCGGGAAACTAAATGATTGGCGTTGGAATGAGGAAAATCCAAACAGTATGTGGCCTGTACGCACCGAAAACGTGTTCGAAAAGTAAACAAAATATCAACATTTTGGCAGCTCATGCCACTTTAAAGTGTAGTTTCTTGACACAACCCATTAGATGTACTCTTCTGTAAAAAGCGGAGCGAAAGCAGAAACATTTTCCAGCAGGATTTTTAGAATTTAGAACAAAGATGGCGGCTGTCGAACACCAATATGGAACGTTTCGAAAAAAAAAAGTTGACCAGACTTTGTAGTGAGTATAGTGACGTCATTACGTTAGCATGTTGTGAATAGAGTTCGCTGCGATAGAAACTAAATAGAATAACAAATAGATATAAAGTTTAGGAACAATAAAATTCAATGTTGCTTTTTGTGTTTTAGCTGATCTGAATGTTATCGCCCCGATTATTTCCAACTTCTTCTTGATGGCGTATACATTGATCAACTTCTCTTGTTTTGATGTGTCTCTTGCCAAAACCCCAGGTATATTTATGGTTTTCATTTTTACTTTTTCTATATAGGCCCCTAATACAAGTATGATACGGTAGTTTCGGTTTTTCTTTTTATGTATTGCTTAAATTTCTCTTTAATTTATATTTTCTATAAGAGAGCTATATACCTATATTTTGATATACATTCACACTCTTTTCAATATCTGTTTCAGGATTCCGTCCCGCCTTTAAGTATTACAACAAATGGCTGAGTTTAATAGGTGCTTTACTTTGCCTAGCAGTGATGTTTGTTATCAACTGGTGGGCTGCACTGGTTACCTTCGTCGTCGTGGGTGGATTATATCTTTATATCAGACAAGCGAAACCAGGTATATTAGCTTAATGATTTTTAGCATCCTAATTACTTTTCTAAAGGTTCAATTTACCATGCAGGTACATTTAACTTAACCAAATATTTATTCTTACCTGGTGTTTCGATTTCCTTGCTCGTAGTTATTTTTAAGATCTCCTCTTTAAACTAAAAGTCTGTGGGATGGTTGCCAGTTACCAACGGAAGGTCGTGGGTTTCCTCCGGGCATAGAGCCCGGTTTCCTCCCACAATAAAACTGGCGGTATAAGTGAAATAATCTTGAGCGCGGCGTAAAACACCAAACAATCAATCAATCAATTAAACTTAAAGTGGAATCTTGTTTATATAACTAAGGAATTGGTATTAGAAAGAGGGGGATGAGCTATAACTGTGAGTCAGAATGTTAAGTCCTGGCTCATTCGTGAAGGTCTTATATAACAGTTGGTGTATGTGTGTGGAGTAAGGAGCGAAGTCAAACATCAGGAGAATGTTAAAAGTCTCAGCAAACTGTTTATTTGGGCTAGTAGAAATAGTTGCCGGATGTTCTATTCCCTTTGCTGTCTTCATTGTATCTTGCAAATATTGACTCTTGTTGGAGTGTTGAACATTCTTTTAACTTCGGGTATTTTCCTGCAGTTTAAAGCCAATAAGAGTTTAGAGAAGGTTGTATACAGCGAATATTTTCAAATTTCTAAAACATATATAAATCTTTATAATATGATATAGACTTTCACACGTATCATTTTACAAACTGTCAATTCGGCGATGTGTTTCTTTCTGGCGATGACTTTACAGAAGCTTAAAACGAATTAGAATGCTGAATAAAATTTCCAACTAGACAAGACATCACTTAAACCTTATATGAGGTTTAACATTTTTATTGTCCGAAAATACAACAAAGCTTTTAGGGACGGCCGATTGATTCTGCTTGTTATTTCGATAAGCAGTCTTGATAGCTATTGTCTTCCACCATTGAATTTAATGATCGCAAGAAAATTCATCGGACTGGGTAATTGTAGAAAACAATGGTCTAACCAGCTGGGAGCGGTCACCATTGTAGAAGGGACGCCATTTTGTCGTAGTTACAGGCCGGGTGATACTGGAGCTCCGGCCCCTATTTTGAATTTTCCTACGAAAAAATTGTTTACCGATGCAATAAATGCCTTAAAATGAATGACCAACCTTTTCTGTCTTAGTATCCATTCCCCTTTTGTCGAACTATAGGCTTGGGTTGTTGCATTCCATCGATATCGAAAGTGGGTTGGAACATTTTCCCGCGAACAGGCGGCCATATTACCTGTGGAATCATGGTTAATTTTCGCAAATTTAAAAATGGCTTCCTCCCGTAGCGCTCCGCCCTTCGGGCGTCACAATAGTCAATAACGCAACATACCGGAGCTACGGACTGGGGCTCGTTTCACAAAGCAGTCGCATCGCAAACGAACCCTAGTTGCCAATGGATATCACAGTGAAGAGATACGACTTCATGGCAACTGCGATTGATCGCACTGTCTGACGGCTTCGTGAAACGGCGCCCTGGAGTCCATTTGAAATTTGACAAGTTAGCTGATAGATTCATTAATTACCTTATTTGATTTACAGATGTAAACTGGGGATCATCTACTCAGGCGCATGCCTATCAAAATGCGTTGAAAGCTTGTCGGAAACTAACCAACGTGCCAGAACACGTGAAGAACTTCCGGTAAGTCATACCGTTTCCGGTTATCTGATCTGGTCACGTTTTATACAAAAGTCAAAAGCCATTTTAATATCGAATTTTGTTTATGAATATTTGTAAACACGCATTTTCGGGGTTATCTCTATAACATCTGTCGAATAGTAGTTGTGACCAAAATGTTCAACACCTTATCAATTCGAAAACGAAACGATACTTTTTCATAATTAGCGTAAAGGGCTTTCATAGAGCAAGGTTTTGATCAAATTAAAGCAGTATATTATCTGGCCATCACTCGTCTGGCCCATAAAAGGCGTTCTGACATCCTGCTAGCCGGGATTATCGGTCTTACGGCGACTCGTATTATATGGCTGCTAATGTGTCTTGTCGCCTGACGAACACGAAAAAAAAATTCGTCAGAGCCCAGATTTCTCGGCTAACATCCTGCAAAATTGTTGCTCTTCAGGCCTCAGATTCTGGTTTTATCTGGTAACCCCGAAAACCGCCCCAATCTGGTGGACTTTGCTGCTTCAATCACAAAGCGTCAGAGTTTGTTGCTCTGTGGTCACGTTCTGAAGGTATGGTCATTATACTATTTCATATATCCCTATATGTACATAGAAATATACACCGATATGGTGTATACACTTTAACTTCTAGAATCTGCTTTTATTAAACGTTTTCATTAAAACCCGTCTTACAAGATCGTTTTTAATGTTGCTGATTTAAGGGCTTTACTGTGAACAATCCATGGGAGTCGACATACAGACATTTTGAAAAAAATTATAGGCTTCGGTGCGCAAAATATCAAGGAACCTCGCGAGCTCAGTCTGCAGAAGGATGGAATCTAAGTCTCCGTCCGAATCAGGCCTTCCATTGATAGGTCGTAGGGGCCTCCGTGGCTCAGTAGGACGCTCAATCCGAACAGCTTTCCACCAATGGGTCGCGGGTTCAAATGCCACTCAGTCACAAAAAAATTCGAAAATTTTCCGACTGGGTTTTCACTCGAACGACTTACGTGGGATGGTTGCCAATTACCAACGGAAGGTCGTGGGTCAATCAATCTGAGTCTCAGTCCGACACAGGCCTTCCATCGATAGGTCGTGGGTTGGAATATGCCAATCAGTCCAAAGAAAAAAACAGAAAAAATCTGAGTGGGTCATTTTCATAGATCGCCCAAAGTGGAATGGTTTTCTCCTGGCAAACAGGCATTCAGAAGTTATGTAAGAAAGTATAGTCCAATAACAACAGAATCATCTACGTCATATTTCAGGGCGAATTGTCTGAACACCTGAAACATCTTCGATCCAAAGCTGCTAGCAATTGGTTGAGAAGTCGTAAAGTGAAAGCATACTACTGTGGGGTGGTTTCTCCTGATCTCCGTCAAGGATCTCAGGTCTTATTGCAGGTAAGAAAGACCAATGAAAAGATGAATTTTAAATTACTTAATAAAAAAAACAAACACAGGTAAAATCTTAACTAAAATAATCATGGACGTATATAATTGTGTTAAAATGGGGGTATTTCATTTGGACCTTTATGGCTCATCGTCAGTTCCTCTAATAGGCCAAAACTCATGATATTTCATTAGGTTGAATTCAGTCAGGAGTTTGGCATTAATCCGTAGAATTTTCTGGAAAACTTTATAAACTGTACCAATCATCAACTATTGCAAGAATACCGGTAAACTGAGATTAAATTAAATGGGATCATGGTAATTTGCATGTGTCACATTTGATCCGTCCCAGGAGTCCAACTGAATAACCCCTGAGGAGTAGATCCTTAACAAGAACAGCACAAGCCTGATAGAAAAATTCTAAAGAACAAAAGTTTCTATAGAATCTAAAAACCTGAGATTTAATGACTCCCTTGAGATTGTGAGGAGGGTGATATGACTGAGCATGTTTCAGCTAATGCGTGTCAGTAGATTTGAGGAATAATTTGTAATCTAGATATCCAGTCACTATGATTTTAAATATGTTTTCCAGGTCTCTGGTTTGGGAAAACTTCGTCCTAACACATTACTGTTGGGTTACAAAAGTGACTGGCTCACTGATGATAAAGATACGGTGGACTGCTACTTTAATATCATACAGTGAGTATTGATTTACATGCAAATAGGAGGATTCAAGCATCAAGCAGTTTTTGTGTTTTACCAAATTACCTTTATAGGCCTTCGGGGGCCTACGTGGCTCAGTAGGTAGAGCGTTGGACGCTCAATCCGAACAGCCTTCCACCAATGGGTCGCGGGTTCGAATCCCACTCAGTCCAAAAAAATTGGAAATTGTTCTGACTGGGTTTTCACTCGAACGACCTATGTGAGATGGTTGCCAGTTACCAACGGAAGGTGGTGGGTTTCCTCCGGGTATAGAGCCCGGTTTCCTCCCACAATAAAACTGGCAACGCCGCCATATAAGTGAAATAATCTTGAGTGCGGCGTAAAGCACCAAACAATCAATCAGTTTATAGGCCTGCGTGGAATAGTGATCAGATGACCTTTGATTACCAGCGAACGTTGCCATTTCATTGTACAACGAGAGCTCTAAAGACGTAGTCTCTTGCTAATATATACATAGTTTGTCTGGCAAATGACAATAATTATCTGTTCTTCGTTCCCCTTGAGAAAATAGAATAGGTCTTTCTTTCAGATCATACAATCATCTCCGACGGCTTGTAAGAAAAGGAATTGTTACTTGGGAATCTCTTGTGGAGTTTCTTTACTCGATGTCCTATGTGGAAAAGTTGCTAACGCCGATGTATAAGCGAATTATCTCCGAGTAAAACATTAATCTTTTGTAGACTTAAATCTATGAATTATTTATCCCTGACTCACTGGTGCTTACTACAATTAGTTCCTTTAAGATTTGTCTATCTAAGCCAGTGGTCTAAAATTTCTATAAATCGTTGTTTTTCATTTTCACATTTTTACATTTTATCAGAAACTTATGTTATCTAAAATACATTTAAATATAACGAGTTGTTTCCAATTCCGAATTTCTTTTTATCTTAGCGATGCGTTCGACCTACAGTATGGCGTCGGTGTTTTGCGTGTTCCGGAAGGGTTTGATCTGAAAAAAATTGCCGATGATCTTCTTGGTACTGATGAAAATGCGGACAATGAGTACCAAAGCTCTGACGAAGGTGAGATATGTTACAGACTATAGTCTTTGTACATTATATGTCTCTAAGGGTTTTTGAACCATGAATTATAAAAAACACTTGTTTAAGTGGCATTTAGAAGTTGAATTGTCAATAAGCACGGGACTGGTATGGATAACAAACTTCTTTGTTTATTTTTTTTTTTTTTTGCAGTTTTAAAAAAATGGAACTTAGAGCTCTCCTCTAGTTCGAAAGTAGATGTTTCATAAATGATTTTGTCATGAAGGTTTTCATATGAATCGGTTTGTTATGTTATTAGACGATGACGATGTTCATCCTGCCTCTAGCGAAGTCTCTGGTAGTTCTGACAGTAATCCTAATCCCACTCCCAATGGCAAGGTAGCCGTAGTGGGTGTTGATAACCCAGTTTACTCGGAGGAAACTCGAAAACAGAAGATCGACCAACCAGCATCCCTTGCTACAATAGAAGATGGCCTGTCCATACAAACGGTTATCCCAAATCAGAAACCCGACGAGAAACATTTGAAAAACGTTATTGAGGAAGAAATTTGCTTCAAAAACACAAACCTAAAGGAAAGTCGATTCCGATTAAAGCAGCATGGCACAATTGATGTCTGGTGGATGTTTGATGATGGAGGTAGGATTCTATAGTCCGGTTACAAAACAATATAGCTTACGTTTGTTCTACTGTACCTCTACAGTATTCGTCGATACAGATATAGGTATACAAAATGTAGAGAATAAAGCAAATAAAAGCGTACCTTACCAAACGATCCAACCTCAGCTCTATGTGGATGTGCTTTTACAAAAGATGTTAGAAACAAAAAGGTTTGAAAAGTATACAAAGAAGATAGAACTTTCAAATGTTTCTGTTTTTGCTTAGGTTTGACACTCTTGATTCCGTACATATTGTCCACGAGGGCAAGCTGGAAAAATTGTAAACTGCGGGTTTTCTGTGCTGGCACAAAGCAGGGTAACTTTAACGAAGATCAGCGGCGGTAAGTAATTCTTCTATATATGACTTGCCTATATTCTGATCGAGCATTGTCTTAATTAATGTAGAAATTAATCAGTTGCTTGGTTGCCTTGTTTTTATGATTAGAATTATGTTTAATTGTTTCAGAATTGCAACATTGTTGCACAAATTCCGTATTGATTACTCCCAGCTAACGGTGATTTCTGACTTAGGACAAAAGCCAAAGCCAGAAAGGTAAATATACAATGCAATTATAAACCCTTGTTGGAGTCTCACATCTGAATAATAAGCTCTATCAAAGGGCTGCGCCATTTTTTTTTTTTGCATATCCCTTAGAGTTTTACACCAGAGACTTGCTATATTTACTCAGAATATGTTATCTCAATGCTTGTGAACAGTCGGCTTTTCGGTTTTCATAATGAAAAATACTGTCTTGTTTATAAAAGAAAAATACTCCGAATAACAATTAAATAGATTGGTTGATGTTTTACACCGTACTAAATATTATTTCCCTGGTATGGCGACGTTGCCAGGTTTAGTTGGGATGGAAACCGAGCTCTTTGCCCAGAGGAAACCATCCAACCTTAGAGTACCTGGCAACTCTTCCACACATAGATAATTATGAAAAAGTTCACAAACTAATTTAAGGAAAATACATATTAATTAACGGGCATTTTGAAAGGAATTGAAATAACCTAGACCCTGTTTCACGAAGCGGCGTAGCGTAAGTTTTCACGTAACTGCCATAGCAACCCATACTGTAGAGATACGTTAGTATGAAAGCTACGCAAAAAATACTTCTACGCCGTTTTTATGAAACAGGCCCCTGTTCTTATGTTATTATTTTTATTAAAGTATTGAAGAGTATGAGAAAATGATGTCTAGCTGGAAGGTTGACTCGAATAATTCTGATGTAGAGAAACCATGGATGATAGATGAAGCTGAGTTTCTCGTCCACAAACCAAAGGTATCGTCTCTAAGGATTTTTACCTCTAAGGTGTTAGGTATCTATTGTTGCCATGACGATATACTAAACGCGGCTACCAAGCCTCATTGTGTAACTCTGTATGACGTACAATACATCAGTCCATCACCAGCTTGAATCGGATCTAGTTGAGTTATTACTTTAGCATAGTTCTATAGTAAATACATAACATAAGGTTTAATCAATTTTATCTTTATTTAATCCAGCTATAGCCTTCAGTTATTCATTAACCAAAATTATGAACGTTGCGATTGAGTTCTTCAGGGTTTCAAGCTCTTGACAAATGATGTTTCGGTATAGTAAGTCTTTTCTCAAGAGACATTTTGAAGGGCCTCGTTGGTTCAGTCCGTTAGAGTGATTGTCTCTCAGTCCGACACAGGCCTTCCATCGGCGCGTGATCCAATCGCAAACAAAAACTTAGTGGATTTTTCACTCTGATCGCCGTACCTGACAACGCCGCCATATAAGTGAAATAATCTTGAGTGCGGCGTAAAACACCAATCGATCAGAAATCAATCATTACTTTTCTAATTTATTTAGACTCATCGACACTTGAAACTAAGAGAGCACTTACTTAAAGAATCCAAAGACGCCTCTCTCATTGTCATGTAAGTTGTTTTGTATTTTTCAACCAATTATATATATCAGATAATCTAGAGAATTTAGAAGGAAATTGAAAAATGTTTAAAATGGATTCAGGATTTATACCACTCCTTTGCTTCCGATTTACCTAATCAAGACCATGGTAGGGGTGTAATTTATTACATCTTTAATTTATTACCACCATTTCCATACTGAATGGATAGTAATGTTTAAAGTACCTTATGAAGTTTGATTTCACTTTCAGGACTCTACCAGTACCAAAGAAAGCTACCACATCAGCGGGACTGTATTTATCCTGGCTAGAGACTTTAACCAAAGACATGCCACCGATATTACTTCTCCGAGGAAATCAACAAAATGTGCTTACTTTCTATTCATAGCAGATGGACAGTAATACTCTTTACCATTGTCTTTCCTTTTGTTGCCTTTCTTGCCGAATTTAAGTATGCCTATATATTTTTCTACATTTTAGTTTTCCATATTTTACCTTTGCCATTACCAAACGTACGGAATCATCTCGTTGGGATAGCAGTTCAGCGATTCCAAAATTACCTCCATAGCTCTTCAACTGGATCTCCCTTTAATTTCAATATGGGTGTATCTTACTGCTGGATTTGAGACCTTTTCGCCAGTAGTTGGCCGTCAAGTTATGGTTAGTTTCTCCACTGTAACCGGTCGCGGGGTCGAATCCCACTCAGTCCAAAATTGGAAAAATTTTCTGACTGGGTTTTCACTCAAACGACCTATGTGGGATGGTTGCCAGTTACCAGTGGAAGGTCGTGGGTTTCCTCCGGGCACAGAGCCCGGTTTCCTCCCACAATAAAACTGGCAACGCCGCCATATAAGTGAAATAATCTTCAGGGCGGCGTAAAACACCAAACAATCAATCAATCCACTGTAACCAATTTGCATATGTTTTCATTTTGTAAATAGCCGTTTATATTGTATCCAACAGATGGTGGATGACATGGCACAGCATAATTTTTATTTTCATTTTTGTAAATAGTCGTTCACAATGCATCTGACACAAAGTCGGTGACATATGGCACAGTGGGTAACTACTATAACATATACCGCAGCCTTGTTTTATACAATAACCTACTTTTACACCATCATACACATACTATTATAATTTCCAAACGGATCATTTGTTACAAATAAAACTATTTTATTGATCTTGGAGGCCGCAACCGGAATAAAACTACATTGTCGGAGTCCCAGTCGGTGACAATCTGTTCATTTCTTTTTTTTTCTTCTAAATATTTGTTTTCTGCTGTAGATACGTTACTTCTGTTCTAAATATGGTGCTATTTCTTACTAAGTTGTTTTGTTCTTTGTTAATCCCCTTTGTTGTTAGTCTTCCATAATTTGATAAAAAAGTTCTGATTTTAGAAAAAATGATAGTGATTTACTTTATTTTTAGTCACAACGTTATGTATAGTATTTAACATAATAAAACTATTTTGACAGAACATTATATCATTGTTTAAAAACATTTTTTTTTTAAATCTTCCGAAATAGAGATGATCACTGGAAACTCTCAATGCAATTTTTCCTTTACAGCTGATTTGCTTACTTCTAGTTTTAGCTTTTTCACTCGGTGGCCGTATGTGGAAGAGTTGCCAGGTACTCCCCAAAGGTCGGGGGGTGGGATCGTCTTATTCATTCAATAAGATATCGTAGTTTTACGTTTCGGTAGTAACACGTAACACTATATGTCCGAAAATGTCTTGCATCATCATCGCAGATATTTCGGACTATCGATCGCCGTACCTTATGTGGAAGAGTTGTGAGGTACTCGCCGAAGGTTGGGGGTTTCCAATCCCACAAAACCTGACAACGCCGCCATATAAGTGAAATAATCTTGAGTGCGGCGTAAAACATAAATCAATAAATCAATCTAGTTTTAGCCAGACGAGGGTTCTGAAAAAAGTTCTAGAGCGGATCATTCTGTGTTCAGACCATACAGTCTTATCAGTGGTTTCGTCGTCTTCTGAGTTTTTTTTATGGGTTTTGTGCTTATAATGTAATTCAGAAATTAACTAAAGAGGCTATCCACAGATTAACATAGACTGGGAGAAATATTAGTAATGTTTTCACACCTCATTACTGTAAGGTTAACCCATGTAGGACCTCTGTTTATATTCACCCAAAACCTTCTGTCCAACAACAACATAGGTGCCATGAAATTCTCACTGACTGCTCACTGACGTTAGACCTACCATATACCAAAGTCAATTCACTTATTTTTCTAGTGGCAAAATTATTATGAAAAATGTACACTTTACTGGCTAATGAGTCACTTAAAAATCACAGTAGGTCCATACAACAATGCAAATGTCTCATACAATGAACATATCCACTGGTTATACGAACATATCGCTGCCGTGGGCTTTCTGACAACTCACTGGTACAACGTTCAAGGGGAATCGGGGGGCTCAGTATAGGTAGAGCAATGGGTCGCGGGTTCGATTCCCACTCAGTCCAAAAAATTGGAAAATTTTCTGACTGGCTTTTCACTCGAACGACCTATGTGGGATGGTTGCCAGTTACCAACGGAAGGTCGTGGGTTTCCTCCGGGCATAGAGCCCGGTTTCCTCCCACAATAAAACTGGCAACGCCGCCATTTAAGTGAAATAATCTTGAGCGCGGCGTAAAACACCAAACAATCGATCAAGGGGAATCAGCTAAGCAGGGAGGAATGAGAGCTGAATGAATGCAATAGACACCAAATAACATATGAACATGAATGCTGCAAAACAGAAAAGATCGGGGGTGGCTAAAACGTCAGTCGTGTTTTTAGTTCAAACTTTCTCTATCAGGGCCAAAGGCAAGATCGTATGTTGTACGAACTTTCAGCAATAAGAACGATATCCCTGTACTGCAAACGCAGAGCAATCGGTTTCGAGTTTTGCAGCTCAGCCAAATAGTACTCCTGTTTCCCTTATTCCTCCTGAACGTAGGCCTACAACTAACAAGTTCACTCCCATACTCATTCAGTTTTATGCAATATTCAAACCGGGGATCGTGCTTCGAAATAGTTGCCCTCGAGCTGGAGCATTGTGGTTCTGCTTCAGCCATGTATGCTGACCAGCAAGGAAAAACATTAAGTATGCCACAAACATTAGCCTTCCTGACGTTCTATGGTCTGTGGAGCCTAATGTCAAAATTTAGATCTGGGTGGATGAGAGGTGGGATCTTTTGGTCGGTTGGTACTTTAGTCGCCATGTAAACTTAGATGTTGAGTGCGACGTTAAGCTCCAATCAATCAATCCCACTCAGACCTGCCAGGTACTCGCGGAAGGTCGAAGTTCCCCCTGTCCCCTCTCCCACTAAACCTGGCAAAGCCGCCATGTAAGTGAAATAATCTTGAATGCGGCGTAAAAAAAGAATCAATCGAAATAGTTCAATATGAACTAAACGAATCTACACGAGCGTAGTATAAGTAAAACAACTTGAATTAACCATGGGGTACATAATGTATGTCCTAAATGTCTAAATGATGTGTAAACGCGTATGTAAAATTGAACCCAAATGTAACGTATCGATCTGAGACCGGGTAACTTCAACGTTGTATTACACTCATTCCAGGTCTTGTTTTTACAATCTCCAATTAATACGGAGGCTCTTCGTGTCAATCAAACAGAATCCGTCGTTTGAGTTTGTTTACATTCCGGGTACCTGGCAATTTTATTTGTCAATTTCAAATTAAAAATATTTAAAGATGCCAAAACTTTTCTAACTTGGACAAAAAAAGAAAACTTATTTATTTGATAAATGTCTTAAATGGCGTCTATTGAGTTACCGTATACATTGAAGGATAAACATGACCGACGGAAAGTACGCTGCACAGGAAAGTTTACTCCAGTAAGTAGAGAAGTATGGGGATTTACGTACGCCAACGGTGGCCAGAAACAAACAGACAGCCAAGGTTTGCTCCAAATGCCACAGGCCCGTATGAGCATTTTTTTCTACGATATGAAGAAAGTTTAATGACATCAGCCGAAAAATTAAGTGTAAGGCGAGGTATCATCTTTAAAGTGACCGCTTTGATAACTCTGTTTTAGCTACACGCATGACTGCAACTGCGCAATTTATCCCTGCTATGACGTCATTAAGGAATGGGTCTAGTAGAACAGACATGTCGCTCTAATCTCTGTGATCTTGGGACTTTCAAATGCTCGTTATTCTTTAACTGAATCAGATTTGCAGATTAGAGAAGTTTGCTGTTCCATAGTAAGTTAGTGAAACACTTTTAAACACACGCCTTGCCACTAAAATCGTATAAACGAACTACCCATTCCTACAATGTACAAGCAGGTCAGAAAGTCTAATGCATGGTTGACATTTGGTAGTAAACAACCGAAAATCAGTGAAAATGACGTATCATGCAGAGGTAATCTTTATCCATTGAGTTTCTTCCATGATTTGTGTGGTTGCCAGTTACCAACAGAAGGTCGTGGGTTTCCTCCGGGCATGGAGCCCGGTTTCCTCCCACACTAAAACTGGCAACGCCGCCATATAAGTGAAATACTCTTGAGCGCGGCGTAAAACACCAATCAACCAACCAATCCATGATTTGTTCGGGTCTCCGGGGCTCAGTAGGTAGAGCGTTGGACGCTCAATCCTAACAGCCTTCCACCAATGGGTCGCGAGTTCGAATCCCACTCGGTTCCAAAAAAAATTGAAAATTTTCTGAATGGGTTTTCACTTTAACGACCTAAGTGGGATGGTTGCCAGTTACCACCGGAAGGTTGTGGGTTTCTTCCGGGCATAGAGCCCGGTTTCGGGCATAGAGCCCGGTTTCCTCACACAATATAACTGGCAACGCCGGCATAAAAGTGAAATAATCTTGATCGCGGCGTTTAAGTCCAAACAATCAATCAATCCATGATTTGCCAAGTTTTCTTCCGCAATAAAATCCCCAACTGCCGGGTGGTGGGCTCTCTGTGAAAAAAAACCTAAGGCCTTGCAACCATTTCGCTTAAAGTGATAATGTACAAAATTAGTAACATATTTTCGCCCAATTTTCGCTTCGAGTGAACTGTTTTCGAAAACGATGTTAAAGAATACACCTGGACTGCTTCGTTACATTCATTCAACAAGCAACACAAGGGAAAAGAACGGATTACTTTATTGTTCATCACAATGCATTATACATTACATTATATGTATCACAATCTTTCAATCGCGTCTCTTTTCTTTCTTAAACAGGAAGGTTTCGTTATTTCATTCATCATATCAGCTGTATTATCATTTATTTATTCAGCTCAATAATAGAGGCTTGCCCATTGGAGTAGTCTCCCCTTCAACCAAGCTCTTCACTTCAAGTTTCCTTCTTTTCACTCCATATTGAAATTAACCAAGTTTGCCCATTGGAGTGAGTGAGTGAGTGATTTGAGTTTTACGTCCTACTCAACAGTATTTCAGTTATATGAAGACGTTGTCTCCTTGTTGCAGGGCGGATTTCCACCGCTGTTTTAGGTACTGCCTCACCGAGACGACTTGCCGAAGACAACCAGCAAGCCCCCTCACCCAGTCACAGTATACTGACACCGGGCCAACCAGTCGCTGCTTTAACTCCTATTGCTGAGCGCCAAGCGAAGTAGTAACAGCTACCACTGTTAGTCTTTGGTCTGACTCGACCCAGGCTTGAACCCAGATCTCCCAGGCCTGAAGCGGACGTTCTACGCGACTGAGCTATCGGGGCTGGTTTGCCCATTGGAGTACTCTCACCTATGATCACTAGATTGCTTCTTGTTTCTTGATGGAGATCAGCAAGTTTCTCGATAGCACTAGTCTCTCGGTCAATCATTTTTCGTTTGCCTCTTGTTTCGGATATTGGAGTTCAGCAAGTTTGTTGATTGCATCAGTCTACACTTGACATCCATTTTCTTTGCGTCTTGTTTCAGCTATTTGGAATTATAAGCAAGTATAATAGTTCCCCCTGAAAACTCCACGTCTCGTTCGCTTCTTTTAGTTTAAATATTATGTTATCATTCCTGTAAATATCTGAACGTGATGAGTTCACATAGATTATCCATTGGTTGATTGATTGATTGATTGTTTGGTGTTTTGCGCCGCGCTCAAGATTATTTCACTTATATGGCGGCGTTGCCAGTTTTATTGTTGGAGGAAACCGGGCTCTATGCCCGGAGGAAACCCACAACCTTTCGCTGGTAACTGGCAACCATCCCACATAGGATTATCCACTGGAGTCGTCTGCACTGTAATCAGATTTGAACTTTGCACTCTGCTATTGCAGTTCAACAATTTTCTTGATTGGAGTAGTCTCCCCTGCATTCAGATCTTCACTTTTATCCTTCATACCACCTTTTGGTTTTGTGTTTCTGCTGTGTTTAAGAGATCCTTTGGTAATTTCTAAAAGTTGATAGATGTCCAAAGCTTCACCTGTTGGTAAATCAAATACAGTTATTCAGTTAAATTACCAATTCAAACTAAAATATGGAACCAAAAGTTCTGAATAAAAGCCCCCCTCCCCCTACAAAAACAAAGAGATGTCATCCTTTATTGAGAAAATAGATTTGGTCAGGCCCTGTGACTGATGTATTCGTCATTAGCTGCTGGAATAATTACCTGTTGAAATCGTTATATAATAACAAATCCTAATTTTCAAATAAAGTCACCCTCGGGCTGGGGGCGGTGTGGTTTTTGCCATAGCCATTTTCGCCTACCTAGCATTGAGGAAAATTAAATATGCCAAATACATTAGCCTTCCTGACGTTCATATGGTCTGTGGAGGATCTTTTCGTCGGTTGGTACTTTTGTCGCCATATAACCTTAGCTGTTGAGTGCGACATTAAGCCCCAATCAATCAATCAAATAAAGTCATAGCAGCATAGCGCACATGTATATAAACGTTAGTCGTGACTCTGTATCAAGGAAATTTGATGGTTTAGCTAATCCTAGAAACCAACATAACCCTACTTAGTCAAAACATATATCTTTATAAAACCTGCTGATAAATGCTCGACAATAGTAATTACATTTATGTCTAGACAGCATTATGATTGAGGAGGTAGAACGGCAGCTAAACAACCCTTTATTACCAAAAACTTGATAAGGAAAAAGGGCCTGAAAATGTTGGAAATTGCAATAGAATTCTTCGTTCCCTTGAAGAAAAAGGCTATATCAATAAAACGCAGTATTGCTCTCTGGACTCTGACCTTAATTCTAAAAACAGGGTATTCAATATTTCGAAAATACACAAACCCATTGAACAAGAGTCATCAGAAGATGCCGTATCCCCCCGGCCCAGCATAAGATTTATTATTTACTTTAAGTTATCATAAGATGTCTATGCTATACTGTCGGAAAAGGGCAGTAACTCTGAAAATAATTAGACCAGCGCCATAAAAACAGGAGGTGCAAATCCTTCCAGGATATCCAGCATATCCACCAATTTTCCCAAAAAATCTTATAAAAATTGTGGGAGGAGATGCGATGACAAGCACTAATTGTCTATGTCGTCTTATACTGTTGGAAAAGGGCAGTAACTCTAAAAATAATGAAAACAGCGCAACCAAAATAGAAGGTGCACATCCTCGAATGATATTCAGCAAATCGACCAAATTTCGAAAAAATCTGATAAAAATCGTGGGAGGAGATGCGATGACAACCACTAATTGTCTATGTCGTCTTATACTGTCGGAAAAGGGCAGTAACTCTAAAAATAATGAAACCAGCGCAACCAAAATAGGAGGTGCACATCCTCGAATGATATTCAGCATGTCCACCAAGTTTCCAAAAAAATTAATAAAAAGTGTGGGAGTAGATACGATGACAAGCACTAATTGTCTATGTCGTCTTAAACTGTCGGAAAAGGGCAGTAACTCTAAAAATAATGAAACCAGCGCAACTAAAATAGAAGGTGCACATCCTCGAAGGATATTCAGCAAGTCGACCAAATTTCGAAAAAAATCTGATAAAAATTGTGGGAGGAGATGCGATGACAACCACTAATTGTCGTCTTATACTGTCAAAAAAGGGCAGTAACTCTAAAAATAATGAAACCAGCAGAACCAAAATAGGAGATGCACATCCTCGAATGATATCCAGCATGTCCACCAAGTTTCGGGAAAAAATTATAAAAACTGTGGGAGGAGATGCGATGACAGCACTAATTGTCTATGTCGTCTTATACTGTCGAAAAGGGCAGTAACTCTAAAAATAATGAAACCAGCAAAACCAAAATAGGAGGTGCACATCCTCGAATGATATCCAGCAAGTCCACCAAATTTCGAAAAAATCTGATAAAAACCGTTGGAGGAGATGCGATGACAAGCACTAATTGTCTATATCGTCTTATACTGTTGGAAAATGGCAGTTTCTCTGAAAATAATGAAACCAGCGAAACAAAAATAGGAGGTGCACATCCTCGAATGATATCCAGTATGTCAGCCAAGTTTTAAAAAAATCTGATAAAAACTGTGGGAGGAGATGCGATGACAAGAAATGATTACGGACAGACAGACGGACAAGCTGATCACTATATCCCCCCGCATTATATGCCGGGGGGATAAAAAAGGACCCAAGCCTCCAATGTCCCCAGGGCGTTCTATTATCTCGGATTTCAGTAGTGACCATTAAAGAATATCACAGCTAATTGATTACTATCTAAAACCTATACCAAATTGGCATGTTAGCTTTACCAAAAATACTGATGATTTGTTGCCAAATTATCTTTTCCAGAAAATTCTACTGACTTAAGCCAAACTCCAGCCTGTTGTCAACCTAATGAAATAGCATGGGTTGTTGTTTATTATAACAGCTTATGATTGGGTATAAATGTCTAAATGATATGCCCCTTTTTAACACAATAAGAAACTTGTCTCCGTGGTTATTTTAGACAAGAAGATTTTCGCTGTGCCCGTGGGTTATTGTGTTAAAAAATATATATGTTTACCTGGAGGTATTCCATAGCCTCTATCCAATCCATGAGGGTTAGAAGGGGTCACACAATCCATTGTACCTTCCTTCCTTAAACACTGATCCAAATCTATCGCACTGAAAAATGCCACTGACTGAAGAAAAAAAAGACAGAATGCAGGCTATGTAAAACTGCGTAAGAGACTAAGAGTGTTGTTATAAGTGGCATCACATCAGCTGTCACAATTTGGACTTTGATTGTAAACAGAGGTTGAGTGTTTGAATTACTATAAAGAACTGTTCGACGTAGGAATAAAAAATATGTGCTAATCATTTAAAGGGGCATGAGCTGCCAAAATGTTGATATTTTGACGTTAAAACAGAATGTTGAAATTATTGGCTATTTTTCTCAAGACGTATAATCCAGAAACTTTTTATTGCTTCTAGTCTCAAAAATGTACGATAAAGTGTTGTTTTGAAGGAACTTTGGCTTAGAATGAATGAATGGTCGTCCCGGTTATTTAAATTTTGTTTACATTTCGAACAGGTTTTCCGTTCGTACAGGCCACATACTGTATGGATTTCCCTCATTCCAACGCCAATTTTTTTGTTTTTTGATGGCCTTCAAAGTCTCTTACTGTCGTGACGATCAGAAATTATGAAAAAAGTGTGAATTTTGGCAGCTCATGCCACTTTAATGTGTTATATAATAAAGGACCAAATTCCAATCGCCAGGCTGTAGTGGTAAATTTAATGGCCTTTGCTGCTAATAAAAGCTACGGTAACATATATTTCCAGGATTGGTACATCTATCAGGAGAAAGCTCTTATTTGGTACTTTTTGACAAAAAATGACAAACTTAAAAAGCATGCATATTAAGAGTTTCTAAGGAGAAGTATGAGGGATTTGTTTCCGGATAATATCCGATACCTGTGGAAGATCGTTCATTTGTAACTTGTAAGCAAACATAGATCTTGTGAGAAGATTAGTGATTTGTAACGCTAATCCAGCACGGTAACGATCCTCTGACTTCACCAAGTAACGAACTTCATCATGAATACTGATACTGAACCTGGCCTCGATGTCAAACTCTTCTATCAGCCATCTCATGGAGACCAGCATCAGGTGGAGATAATCCACAGCGGAACTCTGGACAACCCAATTCACTCGGCTTGTCATGAACTGAAATAAAAATGTTGTTAACTTTTTCAATATTCAATAAATATTAAATGTTAGCATTTTTCTGATGAAGGTAATATTAACTCCCCTAAAAGACCAGACTTTGATAAAATTGGACACAATATTTGATTATCGGTACCTTACTAAAAATATGCATTATCTCATTCTCACAAGTGCAAAAATAAATGCTTTCCATGGATATCTTACATCATCATGCACAGTATCCGGTTCCAGAGTTCGACTTATACGGCATTCCAAAACGGGAGTACGAGGTTCAGAGGACTTGGCTATGGATTCCAGTTTGTTAAACATAGGACTCTCACTGAAAAAAGATTGATACTTGTTTATTTATTTGTTTGTTTAATAAACAGTAACAGTAACTTTAATAAGTCTTTATCAAAGTGGCATGAGCTGCCAAAGTTTGTACTTTTTTCATAATCTCTGATCGTCATGATAGTAAGAGGCTTTGAAGGCCGTCAAAAAACTAAATGATTGGCTTTGGAATGAGGAAAATCCATACATTATGTCAACCGAAATAGTGTTTGAAAAGTACGTAAACAAAATTTAAATAACCGGGACGCCCATTCATTCATTCTAAGTCAAAGTCAGTTCAAAACAATAGTTTATCGTACATTCTTGAGGCTAGAAGCAATAAAAACTTCTGAATTATACGTCTTGAGAAAAATAGGCAATAATTTGCACACAAACACACAAAATGAATAATTAAGATAGGTTGGATCCCCTATTTTCATTAGTTAACCAGTATGCCAAGTAAAAAAATGACATTATCAAAACATGAGTACTGCCCCCCCTACCTCTGAATTCCAGCCATATTATAAATGATAAGAATATAAAGCAAAGAAACAAACAAAAACTATGTGAAAAACCGATGTAAAGAGAAATTCAATTCACCTGCCATCTCTCCACTGACCAGTGTATGTACTGAAAGTAAAATCACAACGTAAATCAGAATCGGACAATTGCATTTAATCATAATTGTTTACAGTTAGCCATACAGTAGTTCATTTAGACCTTTATGAAAAATTTATAAGAACGTAAGCTGTTTATTTTACAATTTTTGCTGCCTTCTACTTAAAAATCAGATAAAGTGTCATGTTTCATACCTTTTAAAATCAAATTGATAAAATAACATCAAATTGCATTCTTACCATTGCCAAAAAGTATTTAAATATATGCCAATGTTTCAAATTGTTGACATACAAACACAGGCAACACCAGATATGACGTTTATTTCATTACTTACTCTCGGATCCCTTTGGTGGATGTATACAGTTGTTTGGCCTTGAAATAAGCATCCTTTTTACTTAATCGATGGTTGAACTGCATCAGGAGACGCTCGGCAAATTTTTGACCTGCTCCATAAATACGGCCATAATTAAATACCTGTAAAGGGATAAACTTCAATCAAAACAATAGTTACTTTCTAATAGTAAATGAACACATTTCAGTATTTTATCTGGTTAAAACTACAGTTATTTTCCAATTGATAGAAACTGAACTTACTACAGTATTACATCTAGTTTTTGTAGTGTCTAACATATCACATTAAGAAATTTTAATTCTTTATAAAGTTTATAACACTTATTCACAGCAAAATGCACATGCGTGTATTTTCCTCGAGAAAACACTTGGGGAAAGCTGGGTGGAATAAAACAATTTTACAGCATACAAATCAAAGAAGAGAAGAAAATACACGTAAACAAAAGCATTTGAAAATATATTAGGTAAGAATTTGTTCCTGCTCCTTTTTCCAGCTCAGATTGATTGATTAACTGTTTCACGTTTTACTGTGTTAAATTCCGATGAAATCCTGACCATCTACCAAGGTTGGTTGATCTCCTGTTCCCAGTACACAACATGTGAACATACCTTGGCATGATCTCCTGTATCCAGTATAGAACTTGTGAACATACCTTGGCATGATCTCCTGATCCCAGTACAGAACTTGTGAACATACCTTGGCATGATCTCCTGATCCCAGTACAGAACTTGTGAACATACCTTGGCATGATCTCCTGTTCCCAGTACAGAACTTGTGAACATACCTTGACATGATCTCCTGTTCTCAGTACAGAACTTGTGAACATACCTTGGCATGATCTGTTTACAGTAAAGAACTTGTGAACATACCTTGGCATGGTCTCCTGTTCCCAGTATAGAACTTGTGAACATACCTTGGCATGATCTGTTTACAGTATAGAACTTGTGAACATACCTTGGCATGATCTGTTTACAGTATAGAACTTGTGAACATACCTTGGCATGGTCTCCTGTTCTCAGTATAGAACTTGTGAACATACCTTGGCATGATCTGTTTACAGTAAAGAACTTGTGAACATACCTTGGCATGGTCTCCTGTTCCCAGTATAGAACTTGTGAACATACCTTGGCATGATCTGTTTACAGTATAGAACTTGTGAACATACCTTGGCATGGTCTCCTGTTCCCAGTACAGAACTTGTGAACATACCTTGGCATGATCTGTTTACAAGTACAGAACTTGTGAACATACCTTGGCATGATCTCCTGTTCCCAGTACAGAACTTGTGAACATACCTTGGCATGATCTGTTTACAAGTACAGAACTTGTGAACATACCTTGGCATGGTCTCCTGTTCCCAGTATAGAACTTGTGAACATACCTTGGCATGATCTGTTTACAGTATAGAACTTGTGAACATACCTTGGCATGGTCTCCTGTTCCCAGTATAGAACTTGTGAACATACCTTGGCATGATCTGTTTACAGTATAGAACTTGTGAACATACCTTGGCATGGTCTCCTGTTCCCAGTATAGAACTTGTGAACATACCTTGGCATGATCTGTTTACAGTATAGAACTTGTGAACATACCTTGGCATGGTCTCCTGTTCCCAGTACAGAACTTGTGAACATACCTTGGCATGATCTGTTTACAAGTACAGAACTTGTGAACATACCTTGGCATGATCTCCTGTTCCCAGTACAGAACTTGTGAACATACCTTGGCATGATCTCTGCTGATTCCCACAGTCTGTGCTGTCTTACTGTGCATGTCCGTCCCATCACTCTTCTTCCCTTGTAGGGTCATCCAACCAAGGGCAGTACAACCTAATGACAAACCACATAATAATAAGGTGGAATATTTCTGAATTGGAAGAGTTATTTACCTTTGTGTACTCACTGGTGAAAAAGAAGTAAAATTTTTCAGTCATAAGTTTTTTAAGATAGTTGCTATTTAAAGAACCAGACAATGAACAAAGAAAGAAACAGAAAATGAACAAAGAGAATACCCAAAAAGCCTGTGAAATATTTTGTTAAAGTGGACTACATACAGCACTAGACAAGGACATCAAATCAAGTAAATAAAAAAAGTAGATGACTGTGCTCAAGATTATTTAATTTATATAGCAGCATTGTTTTGTCAACATTAGATTGTGGGGTGACCTCTTCTTATACAGGTACATGTACCTTAGGCAACCGCCCCACATAAATGGGCTTTTCAATTATTAAATAAAGACATTCAAGGGCCAGTTGCATAAAGGTGGGTTGGACTTATGTTCAATTTCTCCTGGCTATAGCACAAGGAACTTAATTCGAGACACAGCCTAATAAACCCTGACGTAAACTTAAAGGTAGGGAACACTGCAGACATAGACTGAAACTGTGCCCACCAAGGCCCTCACTGAATCTTATGGCTGTGATATCGACATTAGTCAAATGAGATAGACTTGTGTTCCCACAGACACTTATTGATGTCACCCTTTTCAGATCTGTAGGTGGCATCATATGAGAGTCACTATTATTAGATCATTGGTGGGAGTTTATTTTTAAAACAATAACACAGTCAATAATGTCACATTTCTCAGCCAAATCATTGGTTTACTAGATCATGTGACCAGTCAGACACTCCGTTTTTACTCAAATGTGAAAATACAATGAAAACTAAGAAAATGGCAGAAATCTTTAACGGAATTATGTCGGTCCAATCTCTGTTATGACAGAACTTTCAAATGCTCGTTATTCGTTAACAAAAACCAAAAAATTGAATTGCTGTTTTAAGACCAGTGCAGACCTGGGGGGTATTTCATAAACCACATATAGCCGAATACGTTCAGATAGTCGACTAAGCAGTAATGTTAAAGCAGTGCTATTCTAGTCGGCTAGGTCAGTTTAGCCTCCTAAACCTGTTTATGAAATACCCCCCAGGGGATGCGGCTGAGCTGCAAGGCACAAGTGGCAGAGGGGGAAACAGCTTAGCTCTCAGCCATGCATGGCCGGCAGCTCAGCCGGCACCTCTTGTGTGCGCTAGGCTTTAGACTCCAGAAATACTGATCTTTCAAAATAAATTAATGGAACACTAAAAGTGCTTTTGGCATTGATAAACCTTTGTGCAACCAGAGCCCAAACTACAGAATATGACACAGGATGATTATTTGATGTTAACATCACAGCCATCATCACATCTCTTATTCAAATCACTCTAAGAGCTACCATTTTTTTTTTCTTCCAAATTTCAATCCATTCAATGGTACAAACCATGCATCTTAGCAAAGTGTGAGTCTCCAATAACTGCAGCTATCCAGAGTTCTTGTGAGTCGACATCAGCACCCACAAAATGATACCCTGGGGGTGACTGTACCATGGCCTTCAACTCACTTCCAACACGATCAGTCTGCCAAGGAAGGAGCCATAGATTTAAGATTTTATTTTACAAAACGTCATAATAACTGCCAGACACAGTACAAAACAGCTTTGCAATATACTGGAATGTACAATCAACAAGAACAATAACATTAAACAAACAAACCCAAATGAGAGTCATTTAAAGATTAACAAACCATAGACTACGTCTAAAAACTGAAATATGTATATATTGTAACCTGGCTAGTGTGTTTGTCGTTTAATATGCCTGGGTTATACAAATTAGATGAATTTAAATATACCTATGTTGACCAATCAAACAATGACTTAGAGATATGTGTAGTATATTGTAATTTCTAACTCTTCAATCATACTACATAAAATAAAATTGGTATAATCATAGATTTATTAATTGATGTTTAACATAGCAGTCAAAATTATTTCACATATAAGGCGTCAGGTTTTCGTGAGGAAGAAACCAGGCTCTTTGCCTGGAGGGAACCCCCCACCCAGATGCAGTTACCCAGTATCCCTTCCATGTGTGAAGGGGCCTCCGTGGCTCAGTAGGTACAGCGTTCCACCAATGGGTCGCGGTTGGGAATCCCACTCAGTCCACAAAATTGGAAAATTTTCTGACTGGGTTTTCACTTGAACGACCTATGTGGGATGGTTGCCAGTTACCAACGGAAGGTCGTGGGTTTCCCCCGGGCATAGAGCCCGGTTTCCTCCCACAATAAAGCTGGCAACGCCGCCATATAAGTGAAATAATCTTGAGCGCGGCGTAAAACACCTAACAATCAATCCACGTGTGAAAACTCAATCAGAATTTTTTAATTATTTCTTTGGAATGAGTGGGATTTGAACCTACAGCCCATCAATGGGGGGCTTAGTCAGGGTGAGACTATCCCTTTAATAACTAAAAGAAAACAATATATTTACATATGCATTGCTAGCTGTCAACCATGTTGGTTCCACAGCTCTCCTTGTAACAGTTCCTGCTGGAACCACTCGGGGAAGAATCGCCCCATAAAAACCAGTCTCGTCATCATAGTTAGGATTCCTGGAAAAATATCAAAAATAGATATTAATATCACTAGATAATGTCAGTGAATTATAATAAGATAATTGAGCGAAGACGGCATCTATTTACATTGCCGTTGTGGTGTTTATGACAATATCATTATGCAAATGTGTCCATGACATTGAAGTCAAACTCACGAAGGGGGCCTCGGTGGCTCAGTCCGTTAAAGTTATAGTCCCTCAGGCTGACACAGGCCTCCCATTGATGCGGCACGGGTTCCTATCCCACTCAGACCAACTAAAAATTGAACAATTTCTGAGTGGATTTTTCACTCGATCGACGTATGTGGGAGAGTTGCCAGGTACTCACCAAAGGTCAGGGGTTTCCTCTGGGCAATAAGCCTGGTTTCCTCTTTCACTAAACTTGACAACGCCGCCATATAAGTGAAATAATCTTGAGTGCGGTGTAAAACATCAATCAATCAAACACAAGATATGAAAATGGGTTACTTGGTACAACATATGGCGGGCCGAATCAAAAAACATCAGCAAACTAAAATGGCTTTGCTTTAACTTTGTGTGTATCATGTTATTAGAACATCAGTTTAAGACCCCAAGTTTGCCTACCTGATGACAGTTCTGGGTAACTGGTTCTTCTCCAACCAAACCACCATTTGAGATCTGAAATCAAATACACAATTGTTTAAAATGATTGATAGATGTTTGTATTGTGCTGACAATAGACTGATTCCCTAATGATGCAATTGGAGGGATAGAATAGCCCATGGCACATCAAAACTATAGGTGTGCAGCCATGCATGTGACGACAAAGAACTTAACAAAATGGTCACTTCAAACAATTTTCCTCCTCCTAACCATAATTTTATCCAAGAGACCTTAATTAGCTTTTTACCTATTATTTCACTAATACGCCGGTGTTGCTAGGTTTAGTGGAAAGGGAACCATGACAACCATTATACATAAGGCGATCTAGGGAAAAACAGCATGTAAGTACAGTGTATCTTCCAAAACCAATCATTTGATGCTTTCCTTGCATTATTAAAATTTTCTAAGATGACAAATAAATCTGTGTTTAAAATAACAGATGCTTACTCGATACGTTCTTGATTATTTTTCCAATATGAGCACATTTTGCTCAACATAAGAGCTCTTTCTGCGCTCCCCCCTGCTCCTGCCCTTAGGGTTCCATCCTCCACCTTATTCTGATAATCTTTGGCCAAAGGGTTACCAACTCTCTTTCCAACACCATCCTAAAAGTAAAACAAATGACAGTACTGGAGGTCAAAACAAACGTGAACATTTTCAGATAAGGCTGCCAAAAGGGATGGGTACCAGGTACCAACAGAAGTGATTGATTGTTTGGTGTTTTACGCGGCGCTCAGGATTATTTCACTTATATGGCGGCATTGCCAGTTTTATTGTGGGAGGAAACCAGGCTCAATGCCCGGAGGAAACCCACGACCTTCCGCTGGTAAGTGGTAACTGGCAACCATCCCACATAGGTCGTTCGAGTGAAAGCCCCGTCAGAAAATTTTCCAATTTTGTTTTTAACTGAGTGGGATTCGAACCCGCGACCCATTGGTGGAAGGCTGTTCGGATTGAGCGTCAAACGCTCTACCTACTGAGCCACGGAGGCCCCACCAACAGAAGAGCTGGTTCCCTATGGGTATATAGCCTGGCTTCCTCTCTCCACAAACCTCTGAACCCCTCCATATATTTATAAACACAGTTGTGTGTTGACTAAAATAACCATGGAAACTATTGTGTTAAAAAGGTGGATATGTCATTTGAACATTTACATCCAATCATGAGGTGTTGTAATAAACCAAAATTTAGTTAGTAGAATTTTCGGGAATACTTTGTAATCTGTAATGCTTTTTTTCTCTCCTTTTTTTTGCAAACATTTAATTGAAAACTATCAATGAGTGAGTGAGTGATTTGGATTTTACATCCTGCTTAACAGTATTTCAGTCATATGAAGACGTTGTCTCCTTGTGGCAGGGCAGATTTCCACTGCTCTTTTATTTGGTGCTGCCTCTCCGAAGACACCCCGCAGCAGCTCCCACTGTTAAAGTCTTTGGTTTGACTCGACCCAGGCTTGAACCTGGATCTCCCAGCCTCAAGCGGACGCTCTACCAACTGAGCTATCGGGGCAAACTATCAATGAACTGAAGCTGATGTTTTATAAACATTCACTGCAAACTTACTTTATGAGGTATCTTGTAAAACCAACATCCACGGATATCCACCTCCAAAATGGGAGTGTTCAGTTCCTCTCCCCCTGGCTTCAAGGTCAAAGGTAAAAAGAAAGAACATTTTGAATCAGACATAAACACATAATGGACTATAATTAAAAAAATTAGCGAAGTAATTACAGATTTGAATACAGCAATAAATATCTAAAATTTATCTTTCTTACTACACCATTCAGCGTCTCCATGTAAGTGAATGAATCTGGTGTAAGGCATAAAACATCAATCAATCAATCAATCTGGAGTAAGGCATAAAACATCAATCAATCAATCAATCTGGAGTAAGGCATAAAACATCAATCAATCAATCAATCTGGAGTAAGGCATAAAACAGCGATCAATCAATCTGGAGTAAGGCATAAAACAGCGATCAATCAATCAATCTGGAGTAAGGCATAAAACAGTGATCAATCAATCTGGAGTAAGGCATAAAACAGCGATCAATCAATCAATCTGGAGTAAGGCATAAGACAGCAATCAATCAATCTGGAGTAAGGCATAAAACATCAATCAATCAATCAATCTGGAGTAAGGCATAAAACAGCGATCAATCAATCTGGAGTAAGGCATAAAACAGCGATCAATCAATCTGGAGTAAGGCATATAACAGCAATCAAGCAATCTGGAGTAAGGCATAAGACAGCAATCAATCAATCTGGAGTAAGGCATAAGACAGCAATCAATCAATCTGGAGTAAGGCATAAAACATCAATCAATCAATCAATCTGGAGTAAGGCATAAAACATCAATCAATCAATCAGGAGTAAGGCATAAAACATCAATCAATCTGAAGTAAGGCATATAACATCAATCAATCAATCTGGAGTAAGGCATAAAACATCAATCAATCAATCAATCTAAGTTTACTAGAAGCATAAAAAAAAAACGTAAAGCTATATACTGGGTAAAACTATTGTCTGATTCCAAATTAAATGCTTAGATTACTCTCTAAGTAAAAGAATGTACAAGAGTAACCGTTTTACTGAAGAATGTATAGGCAAATTATTTCACGTAACAGAAAAAATTAATGTTCATATCTCTACATGGCTTGAAAATCGCATCAAAATAGACCAATTCCTGAAACTGATATCAACATATAGAATTATCATTGGGCCTTATTGTCGTTAGAGCAGGACTTGATATGAATTGCCAACTCTGGGCTTGTCTAACTTTTTGGAGTGTTTGGCTAAAACATACATGTATTACGCTGGAGGAGAGGTCATTTGATGACACCAACCACCTTTCCTGAGGAGGTCGGTTGGCTGAATGGATAAGGCAGCCGGCATTTAGTGCTGGCGATAGGTGCCATACTCTGGGACCTGGGTTCGATTCCTGTTTTGGGCGTCACCCAAAAATCGGTAGAGGAATTTCTACCATATTTTCAAGAAAGTGTAATTCCAAAATAACGAGAATACCAACCACCTAGATTCTGTTACCTTTTTATAAACTTTATTTTTGCCGGCTGATCCCCAGTGTTTCTTGCACTCCTTCACATCCATACCTATACTCTCAAAACCATGAGTGTTCCAATATTTACTGAACTGTTCTTCATCCATTTCCTTGGTCAAAATATCTGGCACATCTTCTTTTAGCATGCGGTATACAGAGCTAAAAAAAATTTCAACAAAACATAAAGTGGCATAAGCTGCCAAAGTTGCACTTTCCTGATAAGCTACATGTTTTATTATTGTCACAACTGGAAAAACTAAATGATTTAAGTTTAAATAGTTTAATTTCAAGTTTGTTAACAACAATTTGATTGGTTAATCTGCTTTCGTCAAAGTCTGAAAAACGAACCAGCCTCGCCCACTATTTTTGGCAACAACTTACGTAACACACCGATAAAACAAGAATACATGCTATATATTTATTGAACAGGATAATGTAATTGATGTTGAATAATTTTACCTATTATATGAATTAGTAATTAAATTATAAAGAGTGACTTCAATGTTTCTTCGGTTCATGGAGTTATGAACGAACTGGTCCCTGTGCAAACTTTTCATAAAGCACATCACAGATTTATTTAGTTTGCACTGGGGCAAGTTCGTTAATACCTCGATGAACCGAAGAAACCTTGAAGCCAATCCTTATATGAAAAATATTTAGTGAGCTTGTAACCTGTGCAAAGCGAATGTATTTGCAAAATGCAAACAATATCGTAATAGCCAGGACTCTATTCGTTTAATCTTGGCCTATTAAAGGCATGAGCTGCCAAAATTCACATTTTTTCATAATTTCTGATCGTCATGACAGTAAGAGGCTTTGAAGGTCATCGAAAAACTAAATGATTGGCGTTGGAATGAGGAAAATCCATACAGTATGTGGCCTGTACGAACCGAAAACGTGTTCCAAAAGTAAACAGAATTTAAATAACCAGGACAACCATTCATTTATTCTAAGCCAAAGTTAGTTCAAAACAATACTTTATCGTACATTCTCGAGACTAGAAGCGCTAAAAAGCTTCTGAATTATACATCTTGAGAAAAATAGCCAATAATTTCAACATTCTGTTTCAACGTCAAAATATCAACATTTTGGCAGCCCACTTTAAAAATTCCTACAAAGGGCTTGTTTGATAATAAGGTGCGTTTCCAGGTTTAGTGGAGGAGGAAACCAGGCTCTTTGCTAGGAGAAACCTTTGGCAAGTCCCTGGCAACTCTTCTTTACGAGACCTTTAAATGGAAAATCCACTCTGAACGTGTGCTCATGACAGATCATTGGAAAGTCTATCACCAGTCTTTAGTGCATTATTGTTCATCTTCAGTATAATTTACAATTAATAATCAGGACAAAAAAACATTTGTGAAAAGGCAAAATGAAAGGACTTTTGATTTTAATTTATGTCATTTACATTAATGCAATGGGCCCGGTTTCAATCCTTCACAACTATAAACCTGACAACGTCGCCATATACGCCCTTCCTTGAAGTAAGCCAACCTTCTCGAAGTGTCGGATTTTAAGTTAAGAATTAGGTGTTGATGTTCTAGGTGATTTACGGTAAGTGAAATAATCTTGAGTGTGGCGTAAAACATCAATCAGTCATTAAACTTGGTCCTAACTGAGCAGCTACTTACTGTGATGGAAACAAGGGTTCATTGGACTCGTCTCCTGTTATGATGGGGGTCAGATTGTCCTGTCTACCCGGTACCAAATACCCCCATCCATGATCTTTATCATGGTGTATAGGGTACCCATCCCATGTCAGCCTCATCAACTTGGGGGTCACTCGGACTTGGGTGCTTATGTTTGACGGTCCAGGGTACCATTCAGTCTGGTCTTTGATAGATGCCCGAGGGCAAAGGTCACGGTACCATCTAAATAAGAACAATAGATACCTTCTGAATTTATTTAGTAGTTTTCTCTTTCAATCAAGTTGTAAGTATAAAAAATGAGGCACCTTAAAGATTAATTGACTGGGGCTTAATACCATGGCACTCAACACCTACTGACAAATAGATCCAAACCAGTCTGCGGCACACCCGTCACGCTCCATAGGTCATAAAACATCCGGAATGCTAAGGTATTTGGCATACTTAATGTTCCTCCTTGCTACATGTAGGTCCACAAACATGGCCAAAGTTAAAGGATACATGCCAAGTTCTTTCTGAACATCTATCAGTGATTTGTTATTGGAAATTGATAAAATATGTATCTAAAAACAAAATTCTGAACGAATATGACCAATAGGCCAGGTCAAATTCCACTACAGAATATATGTCACGTTACATGGCCTTGTCGTGTATATATTATTGCATAATACTTCCTAGCGTATGCATGTATGGGGAATTACCTGAACACTTCATGAGTAAGTGTAATTGTATAATTAAGAATTCCTTACGCTGGATAGCCAGGCATGTGTGCAGGTATTTTAGGAAGTCTTTGTTCCGTTGATAATACTTCATTTACTCGATCAGCCTCTGTTTCTTCCTCGTCACAAGGATCCTTCTGTATCAAAACAACAATTAACACAACGGTTAAGAATTCCTTTTATTTTAATTCTTTCATACATTACAAAAAAGTATGAATTGTAAACACTACAATAAAAATGGTCCATCTCTAACCGTTATTTGGGGATAAGAGTTTTGAAGGTTTTTAATTACATTTATGATCAACAGGAAATATACTTATTCTTGAGTAAGGATCTCTGTAAATTGTTTTTCTAAAAAATAAAAATGATACACTAATTCTACAACAACAGTTGTACATGAAGGTATCACACAAATCAAAATTTAATACAGTTTACTTAACGAGACCTTGTCATGGAGACATGAAAGAACTTGGAAAAGGCTTAGCTTAATTCATAGACAAATCAGACCCAGATTAAATACAAACAACTGAGGAGTCTCTTTATTAAAGTGGCATGAGCTGCCAAAATGTTGATATTTTGACGTAAAAACAGAATGTTGAAATTATCGGCAATTTTTCTGAGGAATGAGGAAAATCCATACAGTATGTGGCCTATACGAACCGGAATAGTGTTCAAAAAGTAAACAGAATTTAAATAACCATTCATTCATTCTAAGCCAAAGTTGGTTCAAAACAATACTTTATCGTACATTCTCGAGACTAGAAGCGCTTAAAAGCTTCTGAATTTAATACACATCTTGAGAAAAATAACCGATAATTTCAACATTCTGTTTCAAAGTCAAAATATCAACATTTTGGCAGCTCATGCCACTTTAAATATATCTTGAACAATGACTGAAGTAAAGGTAAAACTATCACTTGTAAAAATCTCTGTACCTATAAATTATTCTGACCCGGCAGCTTTTCCTAAGAAGAGTAATTTTTTGTTTGTCTGCAGCATTTTTGATTGTCGTTAAAAAGAAATCTTACAATGGCAATCTCTGAAGCATTGCCGATTGCAATGGTGAATTGCAATGATTGCTTTTTTGCCCACCCAAATATCTATGGGGTATGTTATTTACAAAACCAACAGAATAAAAATTTAAGTAAACATATTACCAAATCAATGAAGATTCTAACTATTCAATAGCAATCAAACAAATACTATTAATTCGCATATATGACCAGGTTTAGCGAGGGAGGAAACTGGACTCTTTGCTCAGAGGAAACTCCGGACAATGGGCTAATACTGATTATCAAAACGTTTAAGATTAAAGTATTGTTCTTAACACAGCAAGGAAGATTATTTCAATTTAATGGCTGAATTGTCCAGTTTATTAGAGGAGGAGTGAGTGATTTGAGTTTTACGTCCTGCTTAACAGTATTTCAGTCATATGAAGACGTTGTCTCCTTGTGGCAGGGCAGATTTCCATTGCTCTTTCATTTGGTGCTGCCTCACCGAGACGACTTGCCGAAGACCAGTCACATTATACTGACACCGGCCAACCAGTCGCTGCTCTAACTCCTATTGCTGAGCGCCAAGCAAAGCAGCAGCAGCTCCCACTGTTAAAGTCTTTGGTTTGACTTGACACAGGCTTGAACCTGGATCTCCCAGCCCTGAAGCGGACGCTCTATCAATTGAGCTATCGGGGCTGGTCTATTAGAGAAGAAAACACGCTCTAAGGCACACTGATTTAGACCAGATGTTATGTATTCACATCAACCTACCTCTGCCTGGTTTTCATTGGCCTGGTCTGTCTGTTTTGGTTTGCTAGATTTCCTGGTTTCTTTTTTCAATTTTAAATCTTTCACCGTCCAATCTAGATCCCACAGCCATGGGTCTTCTTTATATCTACAAATCAGAATATAACCCCATCACATTATAAGCCGATAGCGAGGGAACTCTATGGCTTAGCAAAAGGTTTATTCAAATGATTTAGAACATGGAAATTAGGTTTTAAATGGGAGCTTCTTACGTTTTGCATATTAACACTTTCTTGCTATTATAGTGTGTTGCTATTTTATATGTGTGTAGGTGGTGCACCTCTTGTCCCGTCAACCAGAGAGCCACTTCTTTGCGTTGCCAATATAAATATATAATATACCCGTGCATAAGTCACAATTTGCGTTGCGACTTTGCTAATACAAACCACAGCTTCCTTTCAACGTTAATTCCAACAACAGTGTTTTGATTAGGGCTTAACAACACAATCAACAGCTAAGGTCATACGGCGACCAAAGTACCAACTAACATAAAGATTTCCCCACTCCCTTTTACAGTTTGACATTAGGCTACTCGAATAATAGTACATCAGGAAGGCTAATGTACTAGGACTAGTAGGTAGGACTAAAGTAGAAAAACACACATAATACAATCGGGACCCCCATTAAGCAGTTTGTTTACTACAATACCTGGAATTCACAAAACAAAAAACACACATAAAATCCAACCTACTGGTGATCATGTAGCAGTTCACAGGCATCCTCGGCTATTCTCATCAATAGAATTTTGAGTTCCCTTTGAAGGTCGTTATAGGTATCATTAGCTTCTCGTATATATTTACTCCAGTTAGAATTGACAGGAAGATACGCTGTGCCCATTTCCAGCATCCCAGCAAATGTCACAGGGTGAGGAAATCTATGAAACACCACATCAATACTAGTGAAAATTTACAGATAATTTAAGTGTAGACATTTCGCTTTCATTAAACATGCACAATATAATAGTTATAACAAAACCAAATTGGATTGATGTCTTGTGCCACACTTAAGATTAGTTCACTTATATACGGCGTTGGCAGGTGGATTTGGGGAGGAAACCACACTAATAAACCTCTGGTCTTCAGCAAGTACTTGGAAGAATTTTACATAGGCCGACCGAGCGTAAACCCCACTCAGAAATGTTTGATTTGGTCTGTGTGACATATAGACCCAGACCAATCTGTGGAAGGCCTGTGTTCAACTAAGAGACTATGACCCTGCTGACTGGGCCATCGGGACCCCTATTAAGCAGTTTGTTTACTACAATATCAGGAATTCACAAAACAAGTAGATACATGTATGTAAGTGTGTATAGAGAAGCATACATGTACATTTGTATTCTGGATTGATTATTCGGTATTTTAGGCCGGGCTCAAGATTATTTCACTTATATGACGGCGTTGCCAGTTTTATTGTGTGAGGAAACCAGGCTCTATGCCCGGAGGAAACCCACGACCTTCCAGTGGTAACTGGCAACCATCCCAGACAGAAAATTTTCCAATTTTTAACATTTGTATGCAGCATGTTTAACAAACATGGTTATTAAAGTTGCAGCTATGTATATGAATAAAAAAATTCCAACAACCAAAAAAATAGCTCAACCTGTTGAAAAACTGTGGCCAAACTTTTTGAAACACTGAATGGGTAGCAACCACATCTTTAGCACAGTACAGCATTAACTCCTGAGAACAAGATAATAAACTTGATAAAAACATCGACCTAATGCATCTATTGCATGTCGCCCTTTCAAAATGACGTTTTTAGGTTTACGGTTTAATTGGTGAGAGTGTCCTTCATTGACTTATTTTTTAATGGTACAAAGATAGATTGGTGGATTAAATGTTTTACCCCGGGCTCAAGATTATTTCACTTATATGGCGGCATTGCCAGTTTTATTTTGGGAGGAAACCAGGCTCTATGCCCGGAGAAAACCCAAAACCTTCCAGGGGTTACAAAGATAGAAAGCTAATTCTTGAAATAAGCAGTGAACAATCAACATAGCTACATGTATATATTTATAAACACTAAAACACACGGGCACAGGGAAAATCTTCTTGTCTAAAATAACCACATTCATAAAGCAGGGGGCGTGCTGATCACCATATATAGATCACCGCTAAACTGGGAATACAACAACAACGTTGGCTTATCAAGTCAAGTCCAGTCATTCGCCGAAAACAAGACTTAAGAATCAATAAGAAATATCGGGGAAATGACCAAGGACATAAGAAAGTAGTCTCGGTCAGCTGCCGGGGGCAGACAAGGGACGGGCAGGCCAAACTGCTTGGGAAAGACCAGCCATATCGCCTGGTACTTATGACGCAAAAAGGCCCGCCTACTTTCAATTTCCAAACAAACAGCGATAACTTTCTTCGAGTTAATCCAAAGTATAGACTCATTGAATAATTTTTGATTCTGTGTGACTGGTTTAGTTTTTCAATGAGCTGCAAATTCCCTCTTCCTCTTGTCAATCTGAATTCATGAAAATATCCTAATTTTGGCAGCTCATGCCACTTTAAGCATTTTAGCATCAATCATTTATTTAATCAATGTACTTCACACTCCCCATTTTCTTGACAATTCAGACTGTAAACACTTTCTAAAATAAAATAAGTGGCTGTCGCCATCAGGACCCCTCGGGTCTGGGCCAAAGAAACCGAAGATATATTTATTTTCCAGACAATTTGTTGTGAGTGAAAAACTACTCCACATACATGCATCACATTTACAAGGAGGTTTTTGGCTGATAGTCATGTAAGGGGCATAACTCTTGAAAAACATGTCCGAGCACATCGATTTTATATAGGCTTCTTGTACTTGCTGTATTGAACAAATGTAGGAAGTTTCAAAGTTGTAAGTTAAAGACTTTTTTAGATAATGTGTTTACAAGGCTTTTTATAGCAGCAGTAATACCCTTCGGGCAAAATTTGCCCGAGGGGTAAAAACCTTAAATTGCAATTACCTGAAATTTTTCTCTGACATCAGTAATTGATCCTTCGACAAAAATATTGCGTGTTTTTTTCTCGAGGGCCTCTCCGCCACAGTGATACTGATAGACATCACTCAGATTGTTCATAGTACCAGAAGACATCCATTCATTGGACTGAAAAAATGTTAAAATAATTGTAAGTGACGAGAGCCAGTGATACATACATATCTATCTATAGACATCTAAGGAAGCAACATTTATGGGGTTCAATCTCAGTCCACCGATGTTTTTGTCATAGTTAAGATGCGTAACCATTGTCAATGTGTTACAAAAGGATTCCAGAAAATTATACTGACCAAGGCTAAGCTCCTGTCCGTCGTCAACCTAATGAAATATCATACGTTTGGTTAGTTACAAAAATTTATGGGGTATAAAGGTCTAAATGATATACCTCTTTTTAACACAATTAGAAACTTGTCTCAATGTTTTTTTTAGACAAGAAGATTTTCCCTGAGCCTGTGTGTTTAGTGATCATAAATACATCTATAGACAGCTAAGGATTGACATTTTTCCCTTTTAAGGAAAATACAAGATTTAAAAATACATACAAATCCATCATCCATGTACGGCCTTCTCTTCAGCTTGTCAATAATCTCTTTACTTGTGGTGTTGTTTTTCTTTGCTTGGAACAAAACTCGCTGAAAGTTTGTGAAACCTGACACAGCTATGTGGAAAGACATGGTGTCAAGGAACCGCAGCTTGCCTTTCTGAAAACAAATTTACATCAACAAATAAATTAGTAATATGTACTTCTAGAGAAAATAAAGAAAATAAATTAACAAAGTGAGTCAGAATCAAAGAAAATACTAATGAGAAATGATTACGGCACCACCACAAAGTAAGTTGTTTGGGAACATAAACTTTCGAATCCACTTAATAAAGACATCGGTATAGGTGTCTTAAGCTTGTTGTTTAAGGGTTTAATACCGCCGTAGCGGTGTTTGTTGCGTAACCCGATACCGCTGAACGTTGGTTCGTACCGAGTCAAACCACGAGAATGCGCAGCATTCGAGGGGTATGACGAGGTGCGAACCAACGTTCAGCGGTATCGGGTTACGCAATAAACACCAAGACGAAGGTATTAAAGTCGATTCTACCCCGATAATTGAGAAAAATGAGGAAAAAGTGACCTGTTGAGGATTGCCGTTCCTTTTCCCTCCCTCGGTAAAGAGTGGGAACTTTTAACCAATCAACGATAAGCTTTGGTCACGTGCAACGGTTGACCCAGATATTTTGAAGCAGAATGACATAATGTCACCATGGCTACCGCTTTGACAGGCTGGGTTGCTGACGACGCTATTGGGGGAAATGTTGTGAAATCAACCCTTTGATGACTGTATACGTTCATGACAGCCCAGTTTTCAATATATAAGGACAGAATATAACCACACTCACAACATTACCAGGTTAAATCCCTCATTTTGTATGATAACAAGCAAAATATCACTTCTTCCGGGGGAGGTAAACCTACCAGCCGATATTGCACTACAGACTCGATGTTGTTTGAAAAGTCATCTCTACTTAACATGTATATTTGCACACGGCACGCACATGCAGGAGGGGTAGAATCACAAACAACTTAGTTTAAGGGTGGTGCCTTAATCATTTCTCATTAGTATGGAACCTTAAAAGAGTTTCATAATCATTAAATTAAAGATAGCATAGATGTTTTCTTTATTTCAAAAATCTAAGAAATGAGAAGAAGAAAAAATATGTAAATTGAATTAATTACCAGTGTACCTTTATAAAATATTGCTCCTTCACAAATGACCTGTCAAAACTGACATTGTGACCTACAACCACTCTTGGTTTTGATTGGTCACTTGCTAAGCCACTCCCCCTGGTGGACTGAAGTGGAATTAGATCTTCCATCAAGGGTGTGTTATTCCATTTGAAAGAATCTTCAATTAAATGGTCACTACACCAAGAATACCTTGATGAAACAAAAATAGACAAAAAAGTTCAATTAGCATTATCCGTTATATAATTTAAATACCAAATCTTTCAAAAGTATGATTTTGTAAGTACTGAATACTAAATTCTCTGTATAAAGTATAAATGAAATGTTTTAAAAGAAAGATAACAAACTTGAAATGTTTGTCAAATTGTTCTGAAAATTTTCGTTCATATGGTAGTTTTATACACTTTTTTTGATTGAAGAATGATTGTTTTTATTCAAAATAAAATTATTTTGTTTAGACTTTTGCATAGGATGGCAGATATTGACTGTAATGGGTACAAAAGACCCCTGGGAACGGCTCTGGGTTAAAGCCTGTTAGGTCAACTCAAGGAAACCAGCATTGGTGCCCCAACATCAAATTGATTCGAAAAGGGGGCAAACTTATCAAATGGTAAGAAAGAAATTGCGAATAATTGACATTACCATGCCGTGGGTGTGACAGCAGTTGCCAGGGTGGGAAAACTTCCCTCAGCCACCAAACATTCAATATCAAAAACCATCGCATCTTCTTCTGGGAAGTCGACCATTTCAATAAGTCCGTCTCTTGAATAGCGCGTCCATCCTTTCTGAAATTTCCAATTCTGAGGCAATGGTGGTATTTTGACAGCAGCCAGTTCATCTCCCAAAGTTTTATATGCAGAACTTTGAGATGTGGCTAAGTGTTTGAAATGTTCATCAATATTATTTCCATATAACTTTGGCAAAGTCATTTCAACTTCTGTTAACATCCCAGTTTCTTTTCCCCAGAGATCATGCTGTTTCAATGTATCCTCACACTTAGAAATGACATCTTTGTCTGTCACACCCTGGCGTTCCATCTTGAATATTTGCCTGTGTAAATTCTCCGACAGCATTTGAATATTTAGAGGGTTAAAATGTGTTTTGCTTCTATTCATTTGGTGTTGAGTTTGATGAATCCAGCGTTTTTGGCACCATGTTAAATGGCAGCTCCTCAAATATTCTTTGCTTGCATTAAGTAACAAATGCCTTGAGCGGTACCCGGACATCACTGAATTTTCTTTGAGAATCTGATAAATAAAAGCATAATTATTTATTTAGTCGCTCATACATGTAGGACAATATGAACGTGTATGTTGCCTTAATAATACTCAAGATATTACAATAGAAGTTTGGTTTGATTTGATATTTATTCACCAACAGAGTGTAATGTGAGAAACATATCACAACAAGCGTCACGTCAATTACTCAATTAGCCATGTAAAGCCTAACAGGAGCTCGTTTCATAAAGCAGTCGCATCGCAAACGAAGCCTAGTTGTTAATGGATACTTAAGTGAAGAGATGCGACATCATGGCAAGTTCTGCGACTGATCGCACTTTGTGACAGCTTCGTGAATCGGTGCCCAGGTTGGACAAATCTAGCACAGCACTTTTATGTTAAAAGGGGAGAAGGCTTTCACATAGGACGATCATCAAGTGGAAAAAAATAACTCAGATTTTTATTTGGACTGAGTGGGATTTGAACCTCCACTAATGGAAGGCTTGTGTAGGCATATTTAACCGTTTCACCTCAAACCTGCCTAAATTTCTTTTGGGCAGAGATCAATGGGTTTTCGGTGTGAACATCTTCATGCAGTTGGTGCTAATAAATTCACTCAATAGTTTGCTTAGTTAATTTTCTGCATGGACTTCACATTACAAATTTAAATTTGAGGTTTGTTTTGAATTTAAAGTCTTGACATTATTATTATTAAGCTTAAGATATAATTACTAGGCCTATTATTAGCAGAAGTCTAGGAGCATGGATGGGCTGCTATGGATAATTTCTAATATATTAATTATTATTACTATTAGGCTAATATATTACTATTACTAGTATTACCTAACCTGGCACTAAAATATGAACCAGCTATTACTAGTATTAGGGTGATAAACTTCTGATCAGTTGAAATGATATGGATTGTTTTTTCTTTACTTATGATTTGACATTTGAATTTGAATGACGATGACATCATTTTCACAAATAGGCCTAGGCTATGTTAAGTTAAACTTAATGGCTATGGCGTGGTTACCACTAATACCAGTACCAGCAGCTTTATCAGTGTATCACAAAAAGAAATTATCTGACGCTATCAGTATCACTATCGGTAGTATCTGGGAGTAAATTAGTAAAATATATTAATTATTATAACTTACATTTATACATGTATATTCATATTTTAACTTTTAGCCCCAGGTAGTAGGCAAATCATAGACAAAAACATTTTGATAGCTAATAAATATGAGAGTGCCAAGCATGCAATGGTCGGACTTCAAAGGTATATCTTCGTGCAACACTGAGCAACAACTAACATGTGTACGGGATAACTGTCTATGATGATGTTCTACTTCTTGAAATTTATAACTAATAAGGATGCAACATGTTGCGGTTAGATGACGGCCAACACGTGCGGAAACAGTCCAGCCGTCATGCCAAGTACCGGTATACGACAGCTATAAAACCTCTGCCAAATAAAGTTAAACATATCTATAAAATTTATGTTAGAATATTTGAAATTACCATAGAAAGACATTGAATAAATACAATTGATTTCCTTGGAAGCATTTTGTTAATTCATATGGAATATTTTTTTCATATTCTGGGATACTTTTTCCGAAATATCTAAATACGGCGGAGATGATTTCGAACCATGCACCGTGAAAGGCTCGCGTGGAGATCCACATATGCGCATCGTCGAATCCAAGATGGCGGAAACCACTGAAACGGCTGGAGTTACCATCAAAATATTTGTTAAAACACCAAAAGAAAAACAGGAAATTGAAATCAATTCAGATGCTACGGTCAAAGAGGTAATTGTCGTTTCTGTTATATGGATGTCTGCCACGGTGAAATGTTCTTAATGCGACAATTCCTCAGTGCAGTCATAAGCTGTTGTTGTTGTTACAGGTTGTATTTTGTCTTATCATCGCACCGGTATCCGATCAGTTAAATGTGATGTAGGATGCACATGCGAACGCGATGAATAAGGCTATAGCCCTATGTGGAAAAGATGCTAGGTACTCGCTCAAGGCCGAGGTATACTAGTCATCCGGCCAAAGGACCCGTCATAACCCCCCCCCCCCCCCCCCCCCCAACACACGGCTTCGTTTCCCTTAGTCACCTGAAGCATTGGCTTAGGTGCGGCATAAGCTTGAAAGAATATCTGGCTTGGGTAAAGAATCGTAGGTAACGTAAAAGTTGCGCTCAGTCAACTCATTGATAAAGTGGCCCCGCTGTGTGTAAGGCGTGGCTGTGGTCGATGACTGTTGACCGCTCTTCAGAGACGGAGGGTCACTACGGTGTGCCCCAATTGTCAACAACTTTGGTGATGCTTAGACATGTTTTATTGACAAACCGTCAAAGACGAACATAGGATTAGGGACAGGGTTTATTGACAGAAAAGGGTTAGGTTTAGCCATGTTTATTTGCAAACCCGAAACATCCTCTTGGATTCGTCCAAATACGTCAGGTCGCAGGTCTATGGTGGCCCATCGTTGCCAAGTACATTTTCCCCATTTTTCTTTATAATTTTATGAAATAAAAGGGAAATTAAAAGATAAAACAAAAATGAAATTGAAAAAGGGAGTTGAAAAAAAAAAATGGAAATAAAAAAATCAAAAGCAAAATAAAAGCAAAATGAAAACCAAAATGAAAAACAAAATGAAAAACAAGTTGAAAAACAAAATCAACAGCAAAATGAAAAACAAAACTGTTGTGGCCCATCTCTGCCAAAACGAAAAACAAAATTCTTGTGGCCCATCGCTGCCACTTTATGTACTAGATGACCTCTCCAAAAGGGAACATATACCTGTTTTTTCTCTTAAGTTTCCATAACAAGTATACCTTCATGGAGAGTACCAAATGGCAATGACTGACACATTCTGGGAAGCTGAATTTCCAGAATAACAGACATGAATGGAAGTGTGTTGGTGTTGTATACGTTTCTGACAGCAGTTAAATAAATTTTGGTCAGGGAAGGACTGATGTGAAGACAATGGGCAGTCATACTTGGTCAAAGGGGCGCAATGAAGGGGCACAGGGGCTGAAGAAAGAAGGGGCAGGGCGCGAAAACGCATGGCAGGGCAGATAGAGAGGAAACTGTTGTTTTTGTCCAAACGTTACCCACCCATCAACGTGGTCTATTCTCTGTCGTTCGGCATTTTACCCACCGATCGGTAGACAACCCGCCAATCGGCGACTTTCCCCAACCTGTAGATATCCTGTTTAATTGTGTACATTCGTGGGTGACATGAGGCTTAACACCTACTGTGTCAATTCTAAGAATATACATGATACAGTAGAACTTGCTGAGACCGACACATCTAAACATCAACATCTTGTCAACTTCGACCGGTTCAGGCGGTCCGGAAATATCTACAGGTTAAATAGATAGACAAACACTGACACTTGTTTATTCTGAACATCGACTTGGGTTTTAAGTCCAAACCCAATGTTTTCAATGTTAATCCATCGTTTATAATCCGACACGACATGCGTCTGACGGGCTTGCAAAGACATTCTGACCGTTTATCGCCGCCAAGCAGAAAAGCTCTGGGAGGGGACTTAATCCGCGCACGCACAAATTATAAAACAAACGACGGTAAAGCCAAGAAACAACTGTCCACTCACATTACACCAAACGTGAAGCCGATTCTTTTGCTCTTAAACGACAACAAGTTTGACAGTCCATATAAATAGTCCAGCTCTTCAAATTTAATTTCATTTCTGTCTTGATGAATTCAAATTAATAACCATGTCAAGTAGACCAGCAAAACGCCGACGGATGGAGATGTCACTGCTTATCCAAACTGCTGAAAAATTGCTTAAGCATTTCTTGTGTGAATATCAGCTTTTAATTTTTAGTATACCGACATAGTGTCTATACCGACAATTTATCTTGGTCCCCTGAGGTGTCGGTCTTAGCAAGTTCTACTGTAATACTAATACTAAAAATAAAGATGAAAGTCAAAATTTTCTGATTTTCGATGCTAAGAACATTTCAAATTGATCCCTATTGAATGTCAAAAAGTGCTATCCATGTGTGTGCACGTTTTTAAAATCACTAACTATTAAACTTGTTTGACAACAGCTTGAAGTGTTCATTCTTAACAGGCAACACTGCCGTTTTAACCCGTGGACGACAGAACAGACAGGGACGTAAAATAGCAAAACAATTTGTTGGCACTAAAACTAAAAAGAATTTAATCAAGAACTTACCCTTTAATTATTTAGGTCTACATATTTTGATTGTAAATGTGGGATGGGACGAATAAGTTCTTATTTCGGAAGTTAAGACATCAAATTCACAACAACAACAGCTATATGTGTGTGTTGCATTAGCTGACGTTTGATCCACACTCGTCACTGTCGAAGTAAGTGTGGAAAAACAATAGTCCACTTACTGTAAGTTACTGTTAGCGTTTTTTTTCCGTTGGTTTTTATGTCTAGTACAGCTTGTTTGTGTGAGGGAAAACTGCAGACAAAGTGTAAATTACAATTTTAAAAAAACAGCAAACGCCTGCATTTTAGAAGGTGAGCGATATATCATTTTCCTGATTTGCTTTTCAGGCGATCAACAGGCAAAGAACATTTAGCAGGCATACATATATGACCTTTGACCTCATGGATAATATGTAACCGGCTAACCCCATGCCTTGCCTTCATGAAAATCTTTGATGACAAATGAATATCTGTAATCTTTCTTTTTTGTTTTTCAGTTTCGGGATCTAGTTTCGAAGCAGTTTGGTTCACCAGTTGAGCAAATCTGTCTTATATTTGCTGGGAAGATTTTGAAGGACGGAGATGCTCTATCGCAACATGGAATTAAAGATGGCCTTACTGTTCATCTTGTTATCAAATCAGCTAACAGGGTGGGTGTTGAACCTCAAGCCGTAAGTCACTAACATTACTATAGCATGAAAGCAGCAGGTAGATTGCCCAAAGATTAACATTGAATGAATTGTATTTATTCCAAAGTTAAGTCTTTGTCATTGGGTTTTTTTTTCTCAGCCTCTTTTTTATAACTAAACTTGCCTGTAAATAGTAATTCATTTCTTTATGTTCAATTTCAGTCACAGCAACAGGCTGCACAGAGATCAAACCAGGTAAGAATCTGAACCCAATCATAACTTCTGTTCCATGTTAAAACAGCACCAACCCATCTACATATCAAGTTATTAAGACCAAGTGTCTGGAACTATTATAAAGTTCCTTAAAAATCTATTTTAAATGTAGTTGTTTTGTTATTTTACAGACATCTACAAGTAGCAGCACATCACCGCCCTCGGCACCTGATATTTCCGCCACACCTTTCGGTATGGGGAGTTTAGGAGGTTTACAAGGACTCAGTGGTATGGGCATGGGAGGGGCAAACTTTATGGAAATGCAACAGAGAATGCAGAGAGAGGTATGGTCTCCTTAGAAATATTTTTTTACATCCGGCTATTGAATTCTTCATTCGTTCAGTTACATAATACTTTAGACTAAGTTCTTCCAGATACGTTTTGTAATTGCAGAATATGTCAAAGATTTAAAAGAAAACTTTGATATATATTTAAAACTTATTGTTTTATTGTCCACAGTTTTTTTAATGCAGCTCCTGAATAAAGGAAGGAATTGTATGTCCTTACGTATAAGTTTCCTCTTCAACCTTTGATGATTGTTATTTGTCTGCTTGATATGCATACAAATTCTCAACTTCTAGCACCCACTCCTTTGTGTTATTATGTTTTATTTGAATCTTTGCGCTCATATAAAGATAGATAGGCGTAAAGCTATTGGTTCAGCTGTTTACACTGATACTTGATCCTTTGAATTAAGTGGATGTTGAGTTAATTTGTTGATGAGGGTACCTGTTGTTGTTGTTGTATTAGATGATGGGCAATCCTGAGATGGTAAGACAGTTAATGGATAACCCCATGGTACAACAGATGATGTCAAATCCAGAGATTATGAGACAATTAATCATGAGCAACCCACAGATGAGGGAATTGATGGAGGTAGGTAGATTGAATGCCATTTTGATAAAAACAATTGTGTCAAGAGTGTTTTATGGAATGGTGAGCCACTTGTTCTTTGAAAGAGATGTCAAATATCCTGTTTTAATAATCATATTAGGTTTCAAAGGTTCAACACTATCACCTAACGGCAAGGTAGTATGAGCAAGTGTTTGATTTTGCATTTCTTGTTAGGGACCTGTTGTTAGCTCAGTTGGCAGAGTCTTTTGGACTCTCAATCCCACACCGGAATTACCCTGAAATTTATCTACTATTTCTTGTTAGGTCCGACTCAGGTTTCCTTCCCCACTAAATCTGGCAACTCTGCCATACAAGCTAAATAATATTGAGTGGTGTAAAATATCAATTAATCAACCGACCAATCAATTGCATGTTACTGTTAGTTTCAAGTATATATGTTTTTTTTTGTTTGTCAGAGAAATCCAGAAATAACCCACATGTTGAATAACCCAGAACTCATGAGACAGGTAAGCTCTTACTACAAACAGTAAACTGCATATCATTACAATTCATTTACTAAGTCTTTAACATTGGCATAATTCTTTTTTGCAGGGGGCCATATTTTGAAATAATATGAGTGCCCAGTGAAAATCAATCAATCATAGGCTGGATTTATTCCATATTTTTGACAGTTGTTAATTTCACGCACCTAAAACCATTATTTAGAAATATGGATCTTTTGGTTTTCAAGTATTTGTAAATTTAAACAAAAACTCTCTATGGCAGGTTTATTTTCTATCTCATTTTGGTATTTTCCATTTAAGAATTTATTATTTCAACTCTTGACAATATGCTGGTTTATATTTTATCAGACTTTAGAATTGGCCCGTAACCCCTCTATGATGCAAGAATTGATGAGAAGTCAAGACAGAGCAATGAGTAATTTGGAGGTAGTATTTTCATTTTCTTTTCCTCCAGTGTCACACTCAAGGCAATCACTGTTTTTCTTTAGTTAAACATAGCGACCACATAAGGTTGACTTCTAGTGCTACATAAATGTATCGCTTTTTCGTTTAATTAGCACCCTGAAAGAAAAGTTAAGATTCTTTTAATTTTTTGAACATCTTGCCAATAGATCTATGTGTGGTTGACTGAACATGAACTATCTATGCACAAGTGTTGATTAAATAAATGCCCATGTTTTACATACTGCAGCAGTAAATGCATTCCCTACTTGTAAAATTTATCACAATTTGTGCAAAGTTACAAAATACACATGAAAAAAAAGAAGAAACATTACTAATGTAATATTTTCAAGTGGCAATACCAAAGTTTATTCTTGTAACATTTTAATAATCGCCCTCTGAATGATCCCTTTGTACAGAATTGGTTAAATGTGTCCTTTATATAAATTCTTACAGAGTATTCCTGGAGGATTCAATGCTTTACAGAGGATGTATAGGGATATTCAGGAGCCCATGTTAAATGCTGCCCAGGAAGGCTTTGGTCCCAACCCATTTTCTTCTCTTGTCAACAACCCCCCTGCAGCACAAGGTACTGGCTCTGTGGTTTCTATCCGAAAATCCTGTTATACGAAATGATATGAGATTTTCTAAATATAAATCAATTTTGTTGTTTTTACTAGGACATTACCAAACTCTTTTTATTACTAAAAGATCAACCACTTAAATAAAGCGTCTCTCTTCCTCCAAATTAACAAATGAGCTATAAGTAATGGAAGTAATTCTATTTCAATTTGTAAAATTTGGTTGGAAACAAGAGTATAATATTGTCAATATTTATCCGATTAAAATCCCACGTGCAGCTTTCTTAAGCTGCCCTTAATTTTATAATGCCTTCAGTCTCTATATTTCGCTTCTGTTTCATCTATGTGTTAATTCTAAGGTTAAATGTTGACTTATTTGGATTCCAGGAAGTGCTAGTGATGACAGTCAACAGGGGAGAGAGAACACCGACCCTCTACCCAACCCCTGGGCTGCTGGAGGCAGTAGTAGTAACACATCCACAAATAACAGTCGACCTGCCAGTGCTACCACACCCACAGCCACGCCTACCTCCACAGCACCAGGATCATTTGGTAAGATTTGCCATTCATAATATCATGTTTTAAGCCACACTCAATATGGGAGCATTGCCATGTTTTGTGAGAAAGGAAACCTAGCTCTTTGCCCACAGGATAGTTACTCTGACCCTCGATGAGTACCTGGCAAATCTTCCATGCAAAGTGAAAACCTCACTCATTGATTATGATATGGGATATATTGAAACATTGTAATCTCTCATTCTATAAAGACATAATCTGTTTTCATTTACTTTAACACGATAAAAAACGTAAATTCACCACCCACCCTCATTAAACCTGGCAAGTCGCCATGAAATAATCTTTACATGGTAAAAAACATCAATCAATCCAGCAATCAATGTTTCTAATAGGGTTAGCATTTATTGTCTGTTTTACAAACCTTAACTCATTCGCTACCGCGAGCGACTCAGGCCGCTGCCTGTGCACTAGCCTTCCTCCCCACGAGCGACTAAACCCGCTCTGTCAGCCTGCCTCTCATTTCCCCGCGAGCGGATATACCCGCAAATAACATAACGTATGATTGGGTATAAATAGTGAAAGATTGGGCTTTCCCAAAGTATAATCCAATGAAATTTACTTTTATTAGTGACTTAGGCTTATATTTCCGAACTTTTTATTGGCTAAAACAAATGACGTGAGTGGAAATCCCCAATGTTTGACGAGGTTAAATTAAAAACAGCGCAAAGCTGTGGCAGTCACAAAATGGCGGCTACGATAGTCAGTGTAAAACATGGTGTCGGTCTCTTCGTATTTTACCGCTATATAATTATTTGATTGGAAAACAAATAAGAAAATAAAACCTCAGAGTATTATTCTTTCGGATTGGATATACTGTCAACGAATTTGTCATTTACAATTTACTTGTCCGTTTGTCGAAAATGACTTGCATACGTCTTCAGTTCAGGTAAGCTAACTTTGGATTAGAATGAATGAATGGTCGTCCCGGTTATTTAAATTTTGTTTACTTTTCAAACACTATTCCGGTTCGTATAGGCCACATACTGTATGGATTTTCCTCATTCCAACGCTAATCATTTAGTTTTTCGATGGCCTTCAAAGCCTTTTACTGTGTTGGCGATCAGAAATTGTGAAAAAAGTTTGGATTTTGGCAGCTCATGCCACTTTAACTATTGTATAACTGTTTATGTTTGGTTGTAGGTATGTTCAATAGCCCTGGTATGCAGAGTCTGATGGGTCAAATGTCCCAGAACCCTGAGATGATGCAGAATATGTTACAAGCACCTTACATGCAGGCGATGTTACAGTCTCTCTCATCAAACCCAGAGCTCGCTTCACAGGTAAATCACCATTATCTCCCTTTGTCATCGATAAAACTGAAATAGTGTTTAAAGTCACATTAAATCTTCTCTCACTCACTCCCACACTTGGTAAATCTTCTCTCACTCACTCCCACACTTGGTCATTGTTGTGATAAAACTGAAATAGTGTTGAAGGCCACATTAAATCTCCTTTCACTCTCAGAATAGTTTTGAAGGCCACAGTAAATCTTCTCTCACTCACTCCCACACTTGGTCATTGTCATGATAAAACTGAAATTATACTGAAAGCAAGGTTAAATCTTCTATCCCTCTTTAATTCACACTTGGTCTATTTTACTAAAGAAATGAATGTCCTATGTTAAAATTTCTAACATGAAATAAAGAAGAGATATAAATTTTCAAAATGCTGCTATAAATCATAAAAAAATTTCTTTTTCCACAAAAGTCATTAGGACGGTGTGTTTTTGGAGACTAACAGCTATAGGGAGCGGGAGTAACGTGACAATTCCACAAATTTCCTGTCACCGGCGTTGTCATTACGCATATGGGTAGACTTCATCGTTTCGAATTTGACGCTCAATTCTGACGTGGTAGAACAATAAACGTCAATCGAACTGACGTCATCAAAAAACGTCATCTGTCACCAGATATCGCGAAATCTCTCAGTAAACTCCCAGGCCCTATTGTGATTAAGCAGTAGATCAAAACATGTTATTGTGACGAATGATCTTGAGGCAACGTCACATGGCACTGGTTGAATCCAAACAGAATTTCCTTACCTCCATTAATCAAATAAAAAGAAACATTTTATAGTGGATATCACATTCTTTTTAAGGAGGTCATTGAATTGTAAAACCAATTAACCGTTTAATCTTATATATGAGAATTTCAAGTGGCTTGAGCTTTTCTCATGAGTTCTGTCATTTGAAGTAAACCAAATAATTGCTTTTTTTTAGCAAAATTACTGGAATTACAGAAGGCATTTGAAATATGGTGACTTAATATCTTTCATTCTCTATTTTCCAGATAATAGGTACAAACCCTATGTTCCAAGGAAACCCCCAACTTCAACAACATTTTACACAATATTTACCTACACTTTTAAACCAGGTGAGTGATAATGTAAAATCAAGTGACATTGAACTCCACAACAGTATCTGTCCATTTGTATGCTGAGCAAGGGGGAGGATATAGCCGTGTGTCCGCCCGTCTTGTCTTGATTATTTGTCTTGGCGATATCTCTGATATTATTCTGAGGGTCGGTTTGAAAGTTGGCTGGAATATACTTAATACGAAGAGGTTGTGCAGTGTTATGTTTTTTCTATGTAACGATAATTTCAGAGCAATCCCCCTTGGTTTCTTCAAATTGCATCAGTTTTGCCCAGACTTGTTCTGGCTGTATCACAGTCAATATTGTGAGGATTGGTTTGAAACTTGCCTGCTGTATACTCATTACCAAGATGTTGTGCAGTGTTATGTTTTTTCTATGTGACAATAATTTCAGAGTTATTCCCCTTTGTTTCTTCAAATTGTTACATTTTTGCCCAGACTTGTTCTTGCTGTATCACGGGTAATATTTTGAGGATTGGTTTGAAACTTTCCTGCTGTATACTCATTACCTAGAGGTTGTGCAGTGTTACGTTTTCTTTCTTGGGGACAATGATAATTTTCGAGTTATTGCCCTTGATTTCTCAAATTCTCAAATCTATTTGACCAAAGATATGAAGGCAGCCCTATTTTTCAGACCATGAATGTACAGTATGTGGATTGGCTTGGGATGAACAGTTTCTGGTATACTTCTGTTAAATATTTCAATTTCTTACACTGGGATGACTTGCTTATGGCACTCCAAACCATATATATTTTTTTGTCCATTTTTCTTCCCTATCAGATGCTAACAAAATATATGGCATAAAACACCAACAACCCAACTTGTGCCCTGATTTATTCCCCATGCAACTTTTTTCCCCTTCATACAAGGGATATTTTTATGAGCTATTCCACTTTTTCTCATCTTCATCAAATTTGTTGACTATATCTGGGATGGGGGAGCAATTATCAAATTTACTGATACTTTTCTTGTTCTTTTTTTGTTATGTTATTCAGTCAGTCAGCAAATAGTTTCTCAGCCCAAAATAGGCCTTACATCAAGGGGTCGTGGGTTTTGATTCCCGCCCAAGTGGATTTCCACTTTATCGCTGTATATGGACATATTTCCAAGTACTCGGTCATTAGTTTAGGGGCAAAAAATCTGGTTTCTTTCTGCACTAAACCCAGAAGTAAGATAATCGAACTTGCGGCATCAATTATCAGTTAATCTATTGTACTCTTTGAAATAATCGTTAGTGCGGCGTCAATTTTCAGTTAATCTATTGTATTGTTTGTGTAAACAGATGCAGAACCCTGATGTACAAGGTATGATGTCTAACCCTAGAGCACTACAGGCTATGATGCAGATACAACAGGGCATGCAACAACTTCAAACAGAGGCACCTGGACTGTTTTCCGGGTATGTCAACCAGTCTAACAAGTTATTTAAATGTTACATGAGTGAAAGTTAATGTGAAATTCCATATTTAATTCATTTCAGTTTTATGCGGATGTCTTTTTCAGATTCGTTGAAGAAAGATACTTTCTTAAAGCCTTAATATAACAATTAATTACAATCCATCTGAGACTACTTATCTCATTTCATCAACAAATTGTTTTACAAAATATATTATCACACACTTTCAATGGATTAGCCAGTGAAATGGCTGGTTTTCCGTTTTATATAATCTGTAAATTATTTTATGGAAATAGAATTTTATGGAAATTTCTAGCTGGATTAGTATAGGTCGTATCACATCTGTGAAATTCCTCAGTCCCCCACAGACCTTTTGTCAATAAAGCGCTGGTTTGAATCACACTCAGACTAAATAAAAATTTAAAAATTTCTGGGTGGATTTTTTGCTTGGACGCCGTATGTGGAAGAGTTTCCAGGTATTCGACGAAGGCCGGGGGTTTCCTCTAGGCAATGAGCCTGGTATGTTATAGTGTTCATATAGATATCGTTTCAAGAGTTGTCTTTTTTCATTTCTGACTTTTTATTTATTTGGATTTCTGTGTTGATAGTGTTACCGGTGTGGGTGGACTTCCAGGAGCACCACGACCTCCGACCTCTACAGCTACAACCACATCCTCTACACCAACAGCTACCAGTCCTTCAACAACCACTACAACAACAACAAGTCCAACACCAGTTCCAACCCCAGCTCCAGCACCTTCAGCTGGGGGGACTACCCCTACAGGAGCCCCAACACAAACACCAGAGCAATTCAGCAATTTTATGGCCCAGATGATGCAGATGGTGGGCACCGGGCAAGCCCAAATGGTGTGTATAGTTGTCTGTCTGAATTCCCACCAAGTTATAAGACAAACATTAAAACCACATGTCTCAAATTTAACTCTGAGGTTTTTTCATGTTCCCCACTTTTGTAATCTAGCCATGTTCAGTTGTCAAATGTTAAGGTTCCTCAGTTTGCCTACAAGGAGTCTTGAATAATATGGTGCCCCAGTCTGGCTTAGTTTAAACATATTTAATTGCACAAAATTATACAAGAGGGATTGAAAACAAGTTGTACAACTTAGTTAATCCTTTCCCTACATTGACATGAATGACATTGAATGCATGATAAAATTATCTCAAAATGAAGTCAATACAAATTGTTGAAATTGAAGAAAAGAAAAAAGTTTCAATTAAAAAGGTTTTGTTTTGGTCTGGCCTAAGCTAGTACAGAGAGTTTTTCAAACTGACACAAGTCTTCCATTGTTGGGTCACTAATTTAAATCCCATTCATCGATACAGAGTTGGTTTGAATCTCATTCAGACCAAATCAAAATTGGGTTTCATCCGGGCAATGAGGCCGGTTTCCTCCCCCACTGAGTGAAATATCCTTGAGTTTGGCGTAAAACATCAATCAATCAAATCCAATCCCATTCAGTCAATTGAAAAAGTTCTGATACTGTGGCACTTGCGGAAATAGCTCTGTTTCATTCCTCATAAAATCCGGCATTGGAGCCATTTTAGTGAAGTAACCTTCAGTGCATCATAGATCATCAATCAATGAACTGATAACAAGCGTATATTAACTATTTCTTCCTTTTAACCTGTAATCAAGCTGCTTTATCATCATGGAATTAGAGAAATTGTGCTGACAAACATTAATACATTGCTATTTGTATTGTTTCCATTACTGATGGTTTGTTTCTATTGTTTGTTTTTCCAGTCTCCAGAAGACCGTTATTCAGCTCAGCTGGAGCAACTGACTGCTATGGGTTTTGTAGACAGAGAAGCTAATTTAAGAGGTACATTTTAAAATATCATAAATTTATCATTTTCTAATTTTATCGCGGGGCCTCGGTGGCTCAGTTTGTTAGAGTGATCGTCCCTCAGTCTGACACAGGCCTCCCATTGATGCGGCGTGGGTTTGAATCACGCTCAGACCAAATAAAAATTGAAACATTTCTGAGTGGATTTTTCACTTGATCGCCGTATGTGGGAGAGTTACCAGAAAGGTTGGGGGTTTCCCCCGGGCAATGAGCTTGTTTGCCTCCCCCACTTAACCCCGCAACGCCGCCATATAAGTGAAACAATCTTGAGTTTGGCGTAAAACATCAATCAATCAATTCTAATTTAATCACAAACCATATATTTGTGAACACAATTCTCATTTTATCCCTCAGTATAATGAGAACAAGATAATATATTAAAGCTATGTGTTTAAATTTCAGCTTTGGCGGCTACGATGGGCGATGTGAATGCAGCTATTAATAGATTAATAGACCAACAGCAACAACAACAACAGCAGTGAATACGATTGTATCTGTTTGTGACTTTTGACTGTGTGACTTCACCCAGCTTGGTGCAGTGATTTGCGAATCAAAATTACTGCTATTCCCTCTCTTTAATATATATTCCTGGGACACTCGTGATATGGTCCATGCCATGCTTTACTGTGGTAGTATAAGGGCTATTTATTGTCAATTCCCCACACACAGGGGACACAAAAAGACTTGGGACACCTGATCGTTACATTATGTTTCTTGCACAACGTGATGTTTGTTGTGAATAACTGTTTTGTTTTTGGGAGCTTTCCATAATCATTATGTTGTAACGATTTCAAATGTGAACATCATTTAAACTTGTAACCCGGGGCTCATTTCACAAACCATTGCATCACAAATAAAGCCTAGTTTTAACTAGATACCGTTTCATGTTATGTAAACTGGGATTGAAAGCAATTTGTTATGGCTTCATGGAACAGCCCCCCCCCCCCCCCCCCTCCCCTCCTTGCAACATTGTGTAATGATGACTATGTTGCAACATAATGAAATACTAATTGTTGCAACATGATGGAATGATTTAGATTACATATAATTATATTTCAGCATGTTGTAATGATTCAGATTACGTATAAGGATTGACTTCAATGTTTCTTCGGTTTATCGAGTTATGAACGAACTTGTCCCTATGCAAACTAAATAAATCCGCGAAGCGGTTTATGAAAAGTTTGCACAGGGACCAGTTCGTTCATAACTCGGTAAACCGAAGAAACATTGAAGTCAATTCTTATAATTTAATTACATATACATGTACTATGTAAAACATGTTGCGTTGGTGCGTCAAAAATAGTTTGTTGGCTGCTGGTTCGTTCATCGGATAATGGACGAAAACAGATTAGCCAATCAAATTGCAGTATTCATCGTAAACACCTTTGAAATTAAATTCTATAATTATATTTCAACATGTAATTATTTTGATTACATGCGCATCATGTTGCAATATGGTTGAATGGTGATTATGTAACTTATGTTACAACATGTGGAATAATGGTAGTGATTGTTGCACAATGGTAGAATGTTAACCATACTGCAACACATTGGAATGATTTAGATATGTGTGTTGCAATATCTTGAAATGGTAATCTTGTTGCTACATGTACATGGTTGAATGGTGATTATGTTGCAACATGGTGGAATGGTGATTATGTTGCAACATGATGGAATGGTGATTATGTTGCAACATGGTGGAATGGTGATTATGTTGCAACATGGTGGAATGGTGATTATGTTGCAACTTGGTGGAATGGTGATTATGTTGCAACATGGTGGAATGATGGTCATGTTGCAAAATGATTGAATGATGGTCATGTTGCAAAATGATTGAATGATGGTCATGTTGCAAAATGATTGAATGATGGTCATGTTGCAAAATGATTGAATGATGGTTATGTTGCAAAATGATTGAATGATGGTCATGTTGCAAAATGATTGAATGATGGTCATGTTGCAAAATGATTGAATGATGATAATGTTGCAACATGGTGGAATGGTGATAATGTTGCAACATGGTGGAATGATGGTCATGTTGCACTCTGGTGAGATAATCAAGACTAGATATGGCAGTAGGTTGATCATATGGTGTGATGGGTGTGACTGATCATTGCTACATGGTAGAATAGGGATGCTGTTAACTGTCTGTTGAATTTTAATGGGATAGGAAATAATGGGCTTGCTTTTTCCCCTTTTAAAATGTCCTTTAGATTATATTTAAATGTTAGTTAAACAAGTTGGTCTTTTGTTTTCTTTTTTACACAAATATAAATATCTTTATTAGATATATTTTTTGTTTAAAATTGTGTAATATAGTTCAAATATCCGGATAAAGGGTGTCACCTTTTCATTTTTGTTAAGCTACATGTATTAGTTCAGTACTGTTCCAAGAAAATCTATTAAGTATACATGATCTACGTATTTACAAGAAAATCAGATTGGAACGCCTCGCGATTTTTTGGCTTACAATAGTCTCTGTGAAGTGGTCATTCAAAACAAATCTTCTTTTATCAACCTTGCCAACTATTCATATCGTCATGGAAGCTTTTTACATATAATTATAAATATGTCCATTTTAGTCGTAATAAAATCCCATACATGAAATATCTGTTACAGGAAGATAGACTGTACATAAACAAGTTAATGTTTGTGGCCATATATGAATACATGTTAATAGGCTGAGAGCTAATTGGCGTCACTCGAAAAAAATTCTGGTTTTCAGGAGATTAATTCACATATGCTATTCTATCCCGCTTATGGCGTCATTAGGGGAAAAGTCTATTACAGTATAAAAAAGCAGTTACCTTGAATTTTTTGGGGTCCTGCTATGGATGTGGTGCAACGTAAGGGTCTGACATTTAGTCTGTAATATATATTCTGTGTGGGAATGTTTCTCAAAAGATTTATGTTTGATATGAATCAAGTTAAACGCCCCTAAGATCTATTTGCTTCACATATAAGTGTTGGATGAAGTATTTCATAGTTTGATTTCTACCGCCTTCAATGTTATGATGATTATAATGATATATAGTACAAAACTCTTATACTTGAGGATTATTATCGCCAAAGGTCGCAGGTTTCCTAAGGCTAAAGGATTCAGTTTCCTTCCCCACTAAACCTGGAAACTCCGTCAAATAATCCTAAGTGCAGCGTAAAACATCAATCAATCATCTATGGATTGATTATTTGGATTTTAGGATTTGTCATATAGGGGATATGTAACAGATTAGGGGGCGGCTATTTAAGAGTTAGGCAAGTTTTATAAATTAACATAGTGGTAATCCATGGTTTATACATTTGACAGAACTTAACCCTTGCCTTACCTAAACTGTTACCTTGGTTATACGCTATAGCTAAATCATTTACTTTCATAGATTACACAGCATTGCTAAATGTTAGGCAAATTAGGAGTATGTAAATGTATTGTATTAATCATATAAGCACATTGCAATCCGGATATGTCCCAAACTTTGAGTATTTGTTATATCCCATGTAAATTAATAAAGTATCATGATTAATGGTGTCCTATTAGACACGTGTTTGTTTTTATCTTGGTTCTGAAATATAGTGTGGATGTTAAAGTGGCATGAGCTGCCAAAGTTAACACTTTTTTTCATAATTTTTTAGGGGGGCCTCCGTGGCTCAGTAGGTAGAGCGTTGGACGCTCAATCCAAACAGCCTTCCACCAATGGGTCGCGGGTTCGAATCCCACTCAGTCCAAAATTTTTCTGACTGGGTTTTCACTTGAACGACCTATGTGGGATGGTTGCCAGTTACCAGCGGAAGGTCGTGGGTTTCCTCCCACAATAAAACTGGCAACGCCGCCATATAAGTGAAATAATCTTGAGCGTGGCGTAAAACACCAAACAATCAATCAATCATAATTTTTGATTGTCACGACAGTAAGAGGCTTTGAAGGTCATTGAAAAACTAAATGGTTGGAATGAGGAAAATCCATACAGTATGTGGCCTGTACGAACCGAAAACGTGTTCGAAAAGTAAACAAAATTTAAATAACCGGTACGACCATTCATTCATTCATTCTAAGAAAAAAGTTAGTTCAAAACAATACTTTATCGTACATTCTCGAGACTAGAAGCATTAAAAAGCTTCTGAATTATACGTCTTGAGAAAAATAGCCAATAATTTCAACATTAATCGTTCGAATTTGACGCTCACTTCTGACGTTTTAGAATAAAAAAATGTGAATCGAAGTGACGTCATCAAAAAACGTCATCTGTTACAGCCTACAGGATATCGCGAAATCTCTCGGGACACTCCCACGCCCTATTGATGGGTCGCGGGTTTGAATCTCATTAGCCCGGATTATCGGTCTTACGGCGACTGGTATTATATGGCTGCTAATGTGTATTGTCGCCTTGTCTTGACGAACACGGAGAGAGAAAAAAATTCGGCAGAGCCCAGATTTCTCGGCTAGAATCTCATACACTTAAATGGAAAAAATCGGAGTGTTTTTCACTGGATCATCTTGTGTTGAATAGTTCCCACTCTAGAGGTATCTGTCGAAGGTCGAGAGCGTCATCTGTACAGTGAGTACTTTATACCAAAGAGAGTGGTCACTTCGTCCGCGCCATGTTGAATTTGAACTGACACGATTCGATTATTAGAAACCTCCTTTCTGTAGATGGCGCCCTACAGTCGAATCGTGCACAGTCGGAACACCCTTCACGGCGAGTGTTCCTTTAAGTATTTATTTACTTGGCACAGTGATTTTTTATACACCCGGCTTGAAAAGCGGGCTGTATTATGGTATCATCTCCGGCTGTCCGGCGTCCGCTTTCCCTTCCGCTCCATTACTTCCAAAGTTTTGATTCCAACTTGACAATTTTTTCTGAGTATATACCTTATGGGTAGAAGGTGTGTCGCAAACTATTTTTGACATCACTCGTTACATGATATGGCAGTTATATTGGTTTATGTAATATTCCCTTCCGCTCCATAACTTCCAAAGTTTTGATTCCATCTTAACAATTTTTTCTGAGTATATTTCTTATGGGTAGAAGGTGTGTCGCCGACTATTTTTGACATCATACATTGCATAATATGGCAGCCATATTGGGTTATGTAATATTTACTTTTTCTCTCCATAACTTTAACAAATATGATCCGATGTTTTCAAATCTTTCATGTTACATACCATATTAACAGACAGTGTGTAAAAAATTGTTTATGATATCAACTATTGCAAATTATTGGATTATGTTTATTCCCTTTTGTTCTTACTTTCATTTTCATGAAAATAACCCTTTAAATTATAAAATGGCTTCTACTTGTCCGATTCTCATCAATTTTTATTTTTTAAAAACTGCAATATTGTTTCTAAATTGATTAAAACTATTCTTAAATCAATATATAACATTCAAATCAAATGAAAAATAATTATAAGGATTAAAGTTTTATCTACAGACAAAGAGATAAGTAACTCAGCCTTGTTCTATTTACACTAGCTCTCATCTCAAGTGCTGTGAGACTTTTATTGCCCTCTCTCTACCACATGGCTTCCATAAAATTGAATGTAGGCTTTGTACAGCTGTATTAATGTTTGCCTTTTCATAGGCATGCTCAACTGTTATATATTTTTTTGTAGCCAAATAATATAGATAAATGATATCATCAGAAAAAAATTCAAATCTACTTATTATTATAAAGTGATGTGAGCTGCGAAATTGCCAATTTAAATTATAAACTGCTTTTCTAAAAATTGAAACATTTTAGTCCAACCTACATGGACAACAAACAATGTTTAACATCGCGATTTAACAGCAGCGAGAATTGATGACTTGTACCGAGTACAAATCTAGTTAATAATCGTTGATCCAAATAGCCCATTTTAAATTTGATACAGATGGATTTTAAAGGTTTTTGTGGTAAGATTTCATTTTGTTGACATTACATCACCTTTTACCAAGCTTCAACCTCCTTCCTCTGAATTTTGAAAATCAAATTCAAATAAATATGGAAGGATTTGTTTTGGTATGGCCGCAGTTACTGTGCCTTTCCGGGCGTATTTTGGGTTTCGCGAAACTCTTGTTAAGTATTTATTTACTTGGCACAGTGATTTTTTAAGTATTTATTTACTTGACACAGTGATTTTTCAAGTATTTATTTACTTGACACAGTGGACTTTGAGTATTTATTTACTTGACAGATTTTCCCGTATTAACAACAGGTACATTTCCATACGGTTGTCAAAGGACGGTTTGTTTGTCTTTTGTCAAGGTATGACACTTACATAAAGCCTACCTATCTAATCAAACAAACCACAACCATCACCTTCATCTTGTTGATTTCAAGCCTCATTAAAGTAGGGAATTATCCTTTTTTGGACACTAATTTATTGATCTCTATGCAATTTACGTTCTTACGTTGATGAAGGTGGACCTAATAGATCGTTATTACAGGTAATGAGACAGATTACCAGGTGCGATAATCTTTATCTGATCACAAAATCATGATAATCTATTTTTCTCTCCTACCATACACCAAGCTGCCTCGGCCTGTCCAGTAGCCTTAATGGATGAACAGATGTAGCATTTCTTATATTTACATAATGGCTGTAATTGGAATCGACAACCTAACGAGTGTAAAATGTGTATATCGCAAAGGGGTATTGAGATATGAAATCAACGGCCCAAACAACCTGAGCTTTAGTGTAGGGGCGACAGAACCAGTATCAAAACCAAGTGGGGTGACAGAGTCAGCATCAGAACCAAGTGGGACGACAACACCAGCGACAGAACCAAGTGGAACGACAACACCAGCGACAGAACCAAGTGGGAAGACAACACCAGCGTCAGAACCAAGTGAATAGACAGAACCAAGTGGGACGACAATACCAGCGACAGAACCAAGTGGGAAGACAACACCAGCGTCAGAACCAAGTGGGACGCCAACACCAGCGACAGAACCAAGTGGGAAGACAAACCAGCGTCAGAACCAAGTGAATAGACAGAACCAAGTGGGAAGACAACACCAGCGTCAGAACCAAGTGGGACGACAACACCAGCGACAGAACCAAGTGGGAAGACAACACCAGCGTCAGAACCAAGTGAATAGACAGAACCAAGTGGGACGACAACACCAGCGACAGAACCAAGTGGGAAGACAACACCAGCGACAGAACCAAGTGGGAAGACAACACCAGCGTCAGAACCAAGTGAATAGACAGAACCAAGTGGGAAGACAACACCAGCGTCAGAACCAAGTGAATAGACAGAACCAAGTGGGACGACAATACCAGCGACAGAACCAAGTGGGAAGACAACACCAGCGTCAGAACCAAGTGGGACGACAACACCAGCGACAGAACCAAGTGGGAAGACAACACCAGCGTCAGAACCAAGTGAATAGACAGAACCAAGTGGGAAGACAACACCAGCGTCAGAACCAAGTGGGACGACAACACCAGCGACAGAACCAAGTGGGAAGACAACACCAGCGTCAGAACCAAGTGAATAGACAGAACCAAGTGGGACGACAACACCAGCGACAGAACCAAGTGGGAAGACAACACCAGCGACAGAACCAAGTGGGAAGACAACACCAGCGTCAGAACCAAGTGAATAGACAGAACCAAGTGGGACGACAACACCAGCGACAGAACCAAGTGGGACGACAACACCAGCGTCAGAACCAAGTGGGGTGACAGAGTCAGCATCAGAACCAAGTGAATAGACAGAACCAAGTGGGACGACAACACCAGCGACAGAACCAAGTGGGAAGACAACACCAGCGTCAGAACCAAGTGGGACGACAACACCAGCGTCAGAACCAAGTGGGACGACAACACCAGCGTCAGAACCAAGTGGGAAGACAACACCAGCGTCAGAACCAAGTGGGACGACAACACCAGCGACAGAACCAAGTGGGAAGACAATACCAGCGTCAGAACCAAGTGGGACGACAACACCAGCGACAGAACCAAGTGGGAAGACAACACCAGCGTCAGAACCAAGTGGGGGGACAGAGTCAGCATCAGAACCAAGTGAATAGACAGAACCAAGTGGGACGACAACACCAGCGACCGAACCAAGTGGGAAGACAACACCAGCGTCAGAACCAAGTGGGACGACAACACCAGCGTCAGAACCAAGTGGGAAGACAACACCAGCGTCAGAACCAAGTGGGGGACAGAGTCAGTATCAGAACCAAGTGAATAGACAGAACCAAGTGAGACGACAACACCAGCGACAGAACCAAGTGGGAAGACAATACCAGCGTCAGAACCAAGTGGGACGACAACACCAGCGTCAGAACCAAGTGGGACGACAACACCAGCGTCAGAATCAGATGGGGAGACAGAGCCCTCGTCAGTACCAAGTGAGTCGCAAAACTAACGTCGGAATCAAGTGGGACGACAACACCAGCGTCAGAATCGACGGAACCAGAGTGAGAGCCAAGTGGGACAAAAGAACAAGCGTCGGAACAAGGTGGGACGCCAGAGCCAAGTAGGACGACAAAACCTGCACCAGAGCCAAGCAGGACCATCGTCAGTCAATGGGACGGAACAAACACCGTCAAAGGCAAGTGCCATCGATGGGTTCGAAGCCCAACCAGACTAGAAAAAAATAAAACAATTTCTGAATGGGTTTTCCACGTGATGGTCATGTATGAGACAGAGTTGCCAGGTACCCGGTATTTTTCCCCGATAAACCAGGAAATGCCACCATATAAGTGAAATATTCTTGAGTGTGGCGAAAAACAAAAATGGCCAACAGAGCGTAGTGGGATCACAGAACCATGCAGCTGCAAACTGTACGGTAAGTCATGCACAAATTTTATGAATGTCCGTAGATATTTTGGCAAATGGCAGTCGATCGAATCTGGCTCGTGAGCCGTCAACGATTATAATTGAAAAGCCCAAAAATATTACATTGTGAACCAAGATGAAAAATAGCTGGAAAGTTTATAAACAAGTTTTCGGCGACATCTCCACAAACCAATAGTTTATGGCATGGGGAGGGGGTCTGTGTCTCAAAACATGTACGTCCGTTTAAAGATGTGTCGTACGTCTATTGCAATGTATAGCTACAATGGTAATAATATAAACATACCTTCAACATTACATGACACGTCGCAAAGTTACGTCAGGGGTAACTGCTTAGAGAAACACCCCCCCCCCCCCCCCCCCCCAACATTAACGTATGCCCGAGTTGAACAGGACATGTAGGCCTTTATTTACTGAAATCAATTGTATAATTAAGCTTTTTGTACATTACTGAATATATTCTGTCTTGATAGGCGTTAAGTATCCAATCTTTTGCTTCTGGTTTCCAGATAAAGATTTTTCGGATAATCTATTCTAATTGGCCAGTAAGAGTGATCTATCGCTGGTTTAGAAAGAAAGGCGACTTGCTTCGGCAATAAACCCTTCGATCCATGCGTCCGCGAGATGATACTATCGGTCTCCGAGGACTCAGAAATGTTCGATCTCTATTTGAAGTTATCAACACGATCTGAAGTATTTATTGATCATTATCGATGACTAGGAGGTGAATTGAGGAAATCCTCACACCTTTCTCTGACTACTGAAGAGAAGGTTGACATTAAGTAACTCTCAAAACAAGTTCCGTAGCACACGGCAACAGAGCTGGATTGTCCAAAAGGACAAAGGCCGAGTGTTGGACGTAATACTGGATTTTGAGTTAAAATGGATACACAGCTATGGCTTTTTAGTATCGCATATTCGTATTCATTGTTCATCTTAAAAATCACTCCTTCAACATCTGCAGACAATGTAACCGGGATATATACGTCTATGTCACTGACCTTTGGGTCTGGTTTGACAGCAGAACCCCCTGGGACAGCTGAACCAGAATCAGAACCTACTGGGACCGCCGAACCAGAATCAGAACCTACTGGGACCGCCGAACCAGAATCAGAACCTACTGGGACCGCCGAACCAGAATCGGAACCTACTGGGACCGCCGAAGCAGAATCTGCTGGGACCGCTGAACCAGAATCAGAACCTACTGGGACAGCTGAACCAGAATCAGAACCTACTGGGACCGCCGAACCAGAATCAGAACCTACTGGGACCGCCGAACCAGAATCAGAACCTACTTGGACCGCCGAACCAGAATCAGAACCTACTGGGACCGCCGAACCAGAATCAGAACCTACTGGGACAGCTGAACCAGAATCAGAACCTACTGGGACAGCCGAACCAGAATCAGAACCTACTGGGACAGCTGAACCAGAATCAGAACCTACTGGGACAGCTGAACCAGAATCAGAGCCTACTGGTACAGCCGAACCAGAATCAGAACCTACTGGGACAGCTGAACCAGAATCAGAACCTACTGGGACAGCTGAACCAGAATCAGAACCTACTGGGACAGCTGAACCAGAATCAGAACCTACTGGGACAGCTGAACCAGTGTCAGAGCCAAATGGGACTGCAGAACCAGAATCAGCTCCAAGTGGGACATCAGAACCAATATCAGAACTAAGTGGATCCGCTGAACCCTCTAGTGAGATAGATCCGTCTTCTGAGCCAGAAGTTGAAACTGAACCGATCGCTGAAGTTCGACCAACATCACTTGAGATTCTTTTGCCTCCATTTTTGTTGTGTGTTGCTATTGTAGGAGGTAAGTGATAGGCTAACATATTTCATATCCGACCGTGACATTATTGTCAGATACTCCTCATATCCACACCAAGAGAAAATCCGGCAAGTGTCATCGCCGGTCACTTCTTAAGCACTAAAAGTTATCTTCGTCGTTTTAATTACGTAAATCACATGGGATAAATGCTCCTTGGTAAAGTTGATTTATTTTTTTATCATTGCTTAAAGTGGCATGAGCTGCCAAAATTCGGACTATTTTCATAGATTCTGATCGTCACGACAGTAAGAGACTTTGAAGGCCATCGAAAAACTAAATGATTGGCGTTGGAATAAGGAAAATCCATAACCGGGACGACCATTCAATCATTCTAAGCCTAAGTTAGTTGAAAACAATGCTTTATCGTACATTTTCGAGACTAGAAGCACTAAAAAGCTTCTGAATTAAACGTCTTGAGAAAAATAGCCAATAATTTCAACGCTCTGTTTTAACGTCAAAATATCAACATTTCGGCAGCTCATGCGGCTTTAAAGGGGCGTTATGAAATGTGACCAACGGAGGGTAATCTTTCAAAAAATTAAACAGAAATTCCTTGTCTTGATATTACCTTTATATCGTAATATCGAATGATTCTGTGTAAATTGTTTGACATATGGCGTATTTCACTGTACAGAAAATTATCGTTGTCCCTTGGCGCCTTTATGAATTGTTAGCAATGACCCGTGGTCAAGTCATAATTCAAGGTCACTAACAGTCTGTGCCCATAAATAGAATGGTATTGATGGAAAATGATCAGAAAGGACAATGTAGGTAGAATATGAACCACAGGTAAATAAGACATTGAGATGTTGGATATTTAACAAACGATTGATATATATCGACTTAGCCTAGGTTTTCGGTCTAGAGGGCGACTTATTTTTTATTTGGCTGGTAATGTGAATCACAATACGGAAAAAAATTCTGCTAAGCCCAGATTTCTCGGCTAATATCGACTTAAAGGGAAAAACACTGAGAAAACATGTTTTTTTTATTATCTCGATTTGAAAGAAACACAAAACTCAAACAGATAAATTGAAATCAAGCAAACAAAAAGGAGTATTCAATCCCTACTAATTTCGTTATTCTAAAAAATTGAGCCGATTTATTACACGGTACTAAGCAATATTTAGTGTTTGTTGCCTACGGTTTGGACTATTGCCTTCGACGCAAATACGCAAAAATACCGGATGGAGAAAAAAGGCACTTCATTATCGATTTCAGATACAGGTCAAATTTCAGTGAAAACATAGGATACAGAATTCTATTCATATTAGATTGTGACTACAAAAATTACTTAAACAGTTTTCATAAAATAATTGACAACGCTTCACGTGTACTTGTTCCTTTTTTATGGCAGGAAATAAATATCAGCAAACAGTTCCCTTCGTCGATGAAATCTCGCTCTCTTTTAGACTTAAACGATGCTAAAGTCGGTGGTTGATGCTTTATCGTCTACACGTTTGTTTTTGCTTGTTTACAAAGGCCAATAAATGACATTTGGTTGCAATGTCTTGTTGAGTTTGTTGACCTAGCTTAAAAGAACTATTAACATTGCAACATCGCGCCACGTAAGGGGGAAGTTTTTTTTTTTCTTTTCGCTTTATAACACATCAAGTAAATACATAATTTAGCAGCATTATAGGCAGGGCTACTCTCCATACAGAGGTATTGAGACATCTGTCCGTCCTAGATGGAATTAGTAAGATTCTAAACCCTGTGGTTAGAGAGTAAGACAGGGCGAGCAGAGTTCCGTTTTTAGAGTAAGGCCTAGTTTATGTATTGTTGGGTGAAATAAATACATGTAGATGCTTATGGGACGGATCTATTTGATGGAGTACAGGTGACAAGGAGAGATAATAGAGGAACTTTGAGTAAATCTAACCCTTCTATAAAAATAAAGAGAGGATTAAAAACTATAAATTATAAAAAACAAAAAAGTATGTAATATATCGTATGGTTAACAGAACAGTATGTTTCTTATCTTCTTGTTTCTCCATCTTTACTGACAACAAAATTCTTCATTTTTTACAGCGTTGATCTGGCTTGTCGTTGCCCGTTATAAACCATGCAGCAGGTCGTATCGTAAAGTCTGGGTATCTTCATTCAACAAAGCCAAGCTAAGGTCAGTGTTGAAAATTCGGTCTGGTTTCCCGCCTGGAAAGGATACATCCGAAAAAGAACACCCTCCTCTGATGTCTACATTCGATGTTGAAGTATTGGGAAGTTTGAGAACATTTTACAATAAACCTCGTGAACTGGTTCGAATTGCTACACCAGCATTGTTGTCTCTGGCTTTATGCCCTGTGACCCTGTACCTGTATGAGCCGTTGGTGGCTGCCCTCTGGCCAGATAATTCTCTCGTCATGTTTCCAGATATCAACGACGCCATCGCCTGTTTCTTGAGTCCCGCTGGTCTAGTATACGCCACGTCTTTCGGCTTCGCATTTCAACAAGCCTTATCAAAACAACACGAAGTACTGGTTCACGTCACAGAGGAACTGAGCAAGATAGACCAGATAGCTACTCTGACAAGTAAGCTGAGCCTACCGAGCCTTGAGGATAGACTTGAGATATACCGAGCAATCAAAGCGGAGATTATCTTTATGATTCTGCAAATTGAACAGCGAGCGGCGTCATCGTTTTGTTATCAGCCCACCGAGGACATTAAAGGTAAGGTCTTTACCAATGTAATGTAATGTAAAAATTGCCTATTTCAAAACGCCCTGGATAATAAATTCTTAGTAGCGACTGTTAACGAATTCTGCTATCACTTTCAGTGTAAACCGGTGATTATGATCTTATAACTAAGAGAATTAAAAAATTACACAAATCTTAATCCCGTTCTAAATCTGGCCCAATGCTGATGTGGTCATACAAGTAATCAAACTCAGACAATGAACCAATTCGCGAATGAAGACAAGAAAAGAACATTTTTTAACTTATACAATGTAGTAATTTACTTGATGAGACTATATAGCATAACCATTGTTATCCGAATTGAATTGCCTCCTAAAACAGTGAGACACAAAATTAAACTGAAGAAAAAACAGTTAAATTAAACAATTCTAGTATTCCGCTTAAATTCCGTTTTTGTGGAAATTGGCTCTTGATTGAATGCTCTTCTGTTGACAAGAAACATATATATTTATTTGTTCTCATTGTGTGGACCTATGCCTTCAGGACATTGTCTTCTAGCACAATGAAGGTAGCTTATTTGACCCTTGAAAAATGACCAAGTAACGGTTTTACCAAAGGTCGGTTGGTGTTACCCCTCAGTCAAGAGCCGTTTTGTTTTTACCATCAGACAAAGCTTTTACCATATGCCGAAAATCGGTTGGTGTTCTTAAACGTCTAAATGGGTTGGTTTTTCCAAAAGTTGGTTGAGTTATAAGTTGATGGATGTTATACCATTGGTCACAAGTTGGTTGGTTTCACCATCAGTCGAAACGCTGATGACATTACCATAAGTCAAAGATATGGTGCTGTTGTCATACGTAGGCCTATACGTATATGAATTGCTAGCGACCGAGTATGCTACAGTAAATTCAATAAAAATCACACCAGGCCACCTTTGTACATGAAACTGAAATGTTGTAAAATTATAGTTACTATTTTCAATTCAAGTCTGTTACACGGCGCGTTGGTCTGTATGATGGCACTACTATTCCTACAATTTGGGGAACAAGCTAGTGTGTTTTAGAGATAAGACTTTCATAATATGACATCAAGTTCAGTTAAAGGGGCATGAGCTGCCAAACTGTTGATATTTTGACGTTAAAACAGAATGCTGAAATTATCGGCTATTTTTCTCATGAGGTTGAATTCAGAAGCTTTTTAATGCTTCTAGTCTCGATGAAGTACTATTTTGAACCATCTTTGGCTTAGAATGAATGGTCGTCCCGGTTATTTAAATTTTGTTTACTTTTGAACACGTTTTCGGTCCGTACAGCCCACATACTGTATGGATTTTCCTCATTCGAACGCCAATCATTTAGTTTTTCGATAGCCTTCAAAGTCTCGTACTGTTGTGTCGATCAGAAATTATGAAAAAACTGCGAATTTTGGCAGCTCATGCTTGGTTTAAGCTTTATGCATTATTGTCCAATTGGCACCTGTCTGTAAACCTAACTAGTATTACCATCAAAGGTTGGGTTTAATATAATGATATAATTAGACATGGCTATGATTCGTAACGGTGCGTTATAGATCGCAGTCATTGTTACTATGAAGTGTTTTCTAATTGCTCCTAACTTTACAATTAAGCAGTAATCGTGCTCATTGTTTACAGTCATCCTCGACTGAACCCGGCATCGATAGCAAGCAAACGGTAGCTGAATAGAGTTTATTTTCCTGAACTAAAATCGAAGAGCAGTGTGCACATAGTGACAGATCAAAGGCGATTCAGCCGAAGACCAGAAAATGACAATTGAACACTGCGTTATGCTTTAAATTTACCTATTTCTTTTTTAATTTACTCTGACATACTTGTATGCTCGCATCACACTATATGTAACCAATCGGATACTATTGTTCTTTGCATTTAATTATAATCGTAGGGGTTAGTGATCTGAGCTGCCAAAATGTTTATATTTTGACGTTGAAACAGAATGTTGAAATTATCGGCTATTTTTCTCAAGATGTGTTATCCAGAGGCTTTTTAGTGCTTCTTGTCCCAAAAATGTACGCCAAAGTATTGTTTTGAACTAACTTTGGCTTAGAATGAATGAATGGTCGCCCCGGTTATTTAAATTTTGTTTACTTTTCGAACACTATTCCGGTTCGTATAGGCCACATACTGTATAGATTTTCCTCATTCCAACGCCAATCATTTAGTTTTTCGGTGGCCTTCAAAACCTCTTGCTGTCGTGACGATCAGATATTATGAAAAAAGTTTTAATTTTGGCAGCTCATGCCTGTCTGAAATTCCCTTTACCTCATTCTTTGTTAATGTCGGTATTTTCTAGATTTCCATGTCAGAATTGTATGACCGTGTATCTTGCTCTTGTAAACAGTTTCACTGATTGGCCACATCATATATCTATTCTCGTATTTGAATAAATTTTGACCTCATTTACTACATTGGACATTGATGTTCTTATACATGACAGGGTTTATTTATCTTGTATGCCTATAGGACATGATTTCCTTGAGGATGTTCTGACGCACGGAGCCTTGTCCATGTCAATACTTCTTGACAACGCTATTTCAAAGAGTGAAGTATTCTTGAATGCACATTTAACACTATACGACCAATCTTTAGTTTTTAGTTTAATTTATTGTTTTCTATGATTTGATTGTTGTGATGGCGACGAGGGGGAGGGGGAGAGGGGGGGGGGGGCTTCGAAAACATCAGAATTTTGGATTTCAAGTGTAGTTTCTTGCGTATGGTCTCGTATGTTCATTAACTGATCAATACCAAATAGGATACCAAAGCGATTGATGTCGTCAATCCTCGCCCAAAGCCAATTTGACGTACAGGTTTGAGTGGATTTTGAAGCCATTCGATGCATTGTCGTAGTTGAACAATTGTCTCTCGAAAGTTCTGCTGCTTCCATAGGAAAAGGAACGCCTTGTTTTAACAGACTTTCTAAAGCAATGGCAAATCAATTGCCTTATTTAAAAAACTTGCTTTGTTTCACGGCTCGTCTGATTTACTGGAAAAGAGATTTTACTGAAAGACAAGATTTTTAATCAGCTTTGAAGCTTGCGACCAATAATACGAAACAGACAATAATAAATAGTTTTCAGCTAAAGGGATACAGTAAACTTTTTAATGCAGGCTACCATCGATTATCAATCTAATGTATGGATTGATCCTATTGCCAATCGTTGAGATATATCTGGTGTAGAATTAGCCTACTCGTATAATGGTACGTGATCTCCAGTGCGTCAATTACATTGTGAATCAGAACGAGATAATTATATTTTGTTAGAATAACCTGAATATGGGGTTTTGGTATACATATTTTGATAACTGTGTAGGTCATAACCCATAGAACAAACTCTGACAAGTTTTATTCCCGCCATTACCTTTTCCTTTCTCTGTATGCTAACTTTGTATATATTTTTATATGGTGAATAAACAAACAAACAAACAAAATGGTACGCTTTATGTTTCAGTGAAGATTTGGAGTGTATTAGACATATTGAGGAAGGTTCCTATTGGTGAGAGGACACATTATATGGACAGAATGATGTGTGAGAAGATAGTTAACCATATCACCTGTATTAACAGTATCTGTTCAGACAGAATGGGAACAATTCACAGCAGAATCCATCCACTTAAGTAAGTTTCTCAGTCAGCAAATGTGACGCTTCTATGATTTAATTAGCCCGGATTATCGGTCTTACGGCGACTGGTATTATATGGCCGGTAATGTGTCTTGTCGCCTTACACGGAGAGAAAAAAAATTCGGCAGAGCCCAGATTTCTCGGCTATAGTTTAATGTGATGTTATATACCTTCTGTCAAATTATAACCAAGTTACACATACACTGTAAAATGTAACCCGTAAATTTTACGGTAGAATACTGGCAGCTGGGCTGCCAACTCTCTACCGTAAAAATAAGGGTAGACCGTAAAATCAACTAGCCACATTCCTAATCGGTGAATGTGAAAAAAACATTATGAAATCAGCAGGCTAAGAAATACAGGACTTTAAATTGTCAACCCCAGCATGGATCTGTTAATGTAGATTTTCAAATGTTATGTACCCCCAACGAAATAGTAAAACTGACTACTTCTGCAAGTTGACAAACATATATTTATTTGAAAAAAATTGAAATAATGCTGATGAAAATTGTCGCTTAGAGCAGGTATCTCAATCTACGCTTTCAAATACAGCTATGTTAAATTAACTATCTTAGCCTATAATGACAAATTTTTCTTATATTAAATCGCCTACGGCGGGATTCGAACCTCTAACCTCCCATACAGGAGCTGCGCAGAACTACATGTATGTGCGCACTAGCCATAACCGTAGCCTTTAACCACTACACTAACATTAAATGAAGGGATGGTGGCCACATTTCCATGCCTTACTAGCGCTTCGGTGTGCGCACCCTTTGATTCGCAATGACGTATTTTGGACGAATCCTTCACGGAAACAACCGAGGAGATCAGATCTCGTTAGCTCGGAAACGACAACTCTGTCTCAAAGTTATTTTACGGTACACGACCGTAAAGCTTCCACTGAAGTATAAAACGGCAATTTACCGTTAATTTTAAAATATTCTACTGTAGAATTGACGGTAAACGGTTACAGTGTAGGCCTATACATTATTGTATATAGATCCATGATGCATGCTTCAATTTACTAGACAGTGAAGGAGGGCTGAAGCATAAACCCTTCTTATTGTCCAAAGATGACTTGGTTGGGGGTTCTTTTGCATTGTTATAGTGGAGTTTTTTTCCTCGATTTTTTTAACACCAGTTCGAAATACATAATACACAAAACGGAGAAATGCTTAAATATATCCCGGTGACCCACCTAAAGCAGCTTGAAGCCGATGAACGACCTAACATAAGCTGGTTAACTTTGAACTGTTTTAACAATTCTATTAAAATTTAGGGCATTATGGCCCTCTTCCAACGTCAAGCAACCACTCGCCCACTTACAATGTACTTCCATAGCAAGCCGCCGAGTCACGTTCACGCAGACGATCCACGCCTACTCGGTCCAAAAAAAGAGAAAAAAGAGACCTATTTTATTGCATTTGATCCTTCCTGACATAGGCCTTTATACCCTCGCATATTAATATGTAATACAATTCACAGTGACAATATCGAGGTCGAGAGAATCAGGTTGTCCCTTGGTAGCTTGGAGATACGTTCTACTCGTGTCTTCGGTATATCCTCACCCGAAAGTGCGAGCTTCTCGTCTGAACTCTTAAGGTGACATCATTGCCTGGGGATGCTTTCTACTCGTGTCTTCGGTATATCCTCACCCGAAAGTGCGAGCTTCTCGTCTGAACTCTTAAGGTGACATCATTGCCTGGGAATGCTTTCTACTCGTGTCTTCGGTATAACCTCACCCGAAAGTGCGAGCATCTCGCCTGAACTCTTAGGTGACACCATTGCCTGGGAATGCTTTCTACTCGTGTCTTCGGTATATCCCCACTCGAAAGTGAAAAGCATCTCGTCTAATCTCTAAGGTGACATCATTGCCTGGGGACGCATTCTACTCGTGTCTTCGGTATATCCCCACTCGAAAATGCGACCATCTCGTCTGATCTCTAAGGTGACATCATTGTCTGGGGATAGTTTCTACTCGTGTCTTCGGTATATCCCCACTCGAAAGTGAAAAGCATCTCGTCTAATCTCTAAGGATCATTGCCTGGGGACGCATTCTACTCGTGTCTTCGGTATATCCCCACTCGAAAATGCGACCATCTCGTCTAAACTCTTAAGGTGACATCATTGCCTGGGGATGCATTCTACTCGTGCCTTCGGTATATCCCCACTCGAAAATGCGACCATCTTGTCTGATCTCTAAGGTGACATCATTGCCTGGGGATGCTTTCTACTCGTGTCTTCGGTATAACCTCACTCGAAAATGCGACCATCTCGTCTAAACTCTTAAGGTGACACCATTGCCTGGGGATGCTTTCTACTCGTGTCTTCGGTATAACCTCACTCGAAAATGCGACCATCTCGTCTAAACTCTTAAGGTGACACCATTGCCTGGGGATGCTTTCTACTCGTGTCTTCGGTATATCCACACTCGAAAGTGCAAGCATCTCGTCTGAACTCTTAGGTGACATCATTGCCTGGGGACGCATTCTACTCGTGTCTTCGGTATATCCACACTCGAAAGTGCAAGCATCTCGTCTGAACTCTTAAGGTGACATCATTGCCTGGGGACGCATTCTACTCGTGTCTTCGGTATATCCACACTCGAAAGTGCAAGCATCTCGTCTGAACTCTTAGGTGACATCATTGCCTGGGGACGCATTCTACTCGTGTCTTCGGTATATCCACACTCGAAAGTGCGAGCATCTCGTCTGAACTCTTAAGGTGACATCATTGCCTGGGGACGCATTCTACTCGTGTCTTCGGTATATCCCCACTCGAAAGTGCGAGCATCTCGTCTGAACTGTAAGGTGACACCATTGCCTGGGGACGCATTCTACTCGTGTCTTCGGTACATCCCCACTCGAAAGTGCCAGCATCTCGTTTGAACTCTAAAGGTGACACCATTGCCTGGGGATGCATTCTACCCATGTCTTCGATATTTCCCCACTCGAAATTGCGAGCATCTCGTCTGAACTCTTAAGGTGACACCATTGCCTGGGGATGCATTCTACTCATGTCTTCGATATTTCCCCACTCGAAATTGCGAGCATCTCGTCTGAACTGTAAGGTGACACCATTGCCTGGGGACGCATTCTACTCGTGTCTTCGGTACATCCCCACTCGAAAGTGCCAGCATCTCGTTTGAACTCTAAAGGTGACACCATTGCCTGGGGATGCATTCTACTCATGTCTTCGATATTTCCCCACTCGAAATTGCGAGCATCTCGTCTGAACTCTTAAGGTGACACCATTGCCTGGGGATGCATTCTACTCATGTCTTCGATATATTCCCACTCGAAAGTGCGAGCATCTCGTCTGAACTCTTAAGGTGACACCATTGCCTGGGGATGCATTCTACTCATGTCTTCGATATATCCCCACTCGAAAGTGCGAGCATCTCGTCTGAACTGTAAGGTGACATCATTGCATGGGGATGCATTCTACTCATGTCTTCGATATTTCCCCACTCGAAATTGCGAGCATCTCGTCTGAACTCTTAAGGTGACACCATTGCCTGGGGATGCATTCTACTCATGTCTTCGATATTTCCCCACTCGAAATTGCGAGCATCTCGTCTGAACTCTATGGTGTATCATTGCCTGGGGACGCATTCTACTCGTGTCTTCGATATATCCCCACTCGAAAGTGCGAGCATCTCGTCTGAACTCTATGGTGTATCATTGCCTGGGGATGCATTCTACTCATGTCTTCGATATATCCCCACTCGAAAGTGCGAGCATCTCGTCTGAACTGTAAGGTGACATCATTGCATGGGGATGCATTCTACTCATGTCTTCGATATTTCCCCACTCGAAATTGCGAGCATCTCGTCTGAACTCTTAAGGTGACACCATTGCCTGGGGACGCATTCTACTCGTGTCTTCGGTATATCCCCACTCGAAAGTGCCAGCATCTCGTTTGAACTCTTAAGGTGACATCATTGCCTGGGGACGCATTCTACTCGTACCTTCGGTATAACCTCACCCGAAAGTGCAAGCATCTCGTTTGAACTCTTAAGGTGACATCATTGCCTGGGGACGCATTCTACTCGTACCTTCGGTATAACCTCACCCGAAAGTGCAAGCATCTCGTCTGAACTCTTAAGGTGACACCATTGCCTGGGGACGCATTCTACTCGTACCTTCGGTATAACCTCACCCGAAAGTGCAAGCATCTCGTCTGAACTATTAAGGTGACACCATTGCCTGGGGACGCCTTCTACTCGTGTCTTCGGTACACCCCCACTCGAAAGTGCAAGCATCTTGTCTGAACTCTACTTAAGGTGACATCATTGCCTGGGGACGCGTTCTACTCGTGCCTTCGATATATTCCCACTCGAAAATGCGAGCATCTCGTATGATCTCTAAGGTGACATCATTGTAATCGAACTATAGGGTATTTTTTCTCCGATAATTATGTGCGGTATAACTGAATGGTAAAGCGGGGATAATAGTATTGACCTCATAGAAATGTAGCTGAATAAGACGTAATTAATTCAAAATTAGAAAGCAATATAGGTAGGCCTATGGTTCATGGCCGTAGTGTCAAGTTATATCGACTCAAAAAACAATCCATAAGCAGATACCCAATATATACGTCAGGTATAAATGAGTTAAGTATTGGTGTTAACTTTACCTTAAGTTTTATTTCCAATTGCCATTAACTTTAGATGAGTGATCTTGTAAACGTAGATTTAGTGATAATTGGGACATTGTGTATTCTTTTGGAACGCAAGACTTTAAGTAGCTATATTATCTTGCTGATTTTGAAATCAATGAATGGTCAAGCCTTTATTATACAGCTTTACCTTTGTCTGTCAGGGTTACGGCCAAAGCCTTTGTCCTCGCAAGTATCGGGTCCACTCCTACTACTATTCTCGTGCTATAGTCTAGTGTTTTGATATGGGCTATCTTCGGGACATTGAGAGATATTATTGACCTGCATTTGAACAAAGGTCAATGATTGGTTGTCAAGGTATACTAATCAAATCGATGGTAACCAGACGCAAACAGTTTCTTTCGTCCTTTTTGTAATATATCTATAGCTCCAGGTCTATACAAAAAAAACATGGCATAAACAAGCCAACGCCAGAACGAATGTTTCACAATTATACCTATATTTCAATATTTATCTTCTTTTTATGTCAACAGGTGGGCATTTTTGGAAACACTGGGCTTTTTTTCTTTCCTGGGAGTGTTGCTGTTACAAGCCGGCGGTTATCGCATGGAGCTCGCCATGTGTATCATCACGGTCTTTTCCATCTCTATGTTGTGTTATGTAGTATCAGATTTAGACTCTCCATTCAGCGGATTTTTCCGAGTTGATTTGTCTGTGTTCCCTGACGTTATCCACAGACTGGAGATCATGTACAACAACGCTATCCAGGGGAACTTGTCCGTTGTGCCCTATCCAGAACCTACAAAAGACAAGAAAAAGTCAACCAAGATCAAGAACCTCAAAACGCAAACTCCGATTAAAACTATTTTAATAACACCTTCCAAAACCTCAGAAATCTGAAGTTCCGTTTGTGGATCTTTTTATGTGCCTAAGTAACCAATATCTGACTAAATTCCATGTTCATTAAAAAGAATGAACATCTCGACTTTAGTCAGATTGGTAAGTAACATGCCCATAATGGCTCGCCTACAAACGATACTGTGTACGCCTACTTGTCACATTTTGCTTGGGCGTTTTTTTTTCGCTTGACACGTAAAAATTAAAAACAATTGAATATAGGTTGAAAAATCCTAGAAGAATTTAAAATCACAAATTCACGAAACACCTTGCTAAAACACCTTGAAAACTACGAACGGTCAAAAGCGTAAGAACTGGACTGGGGGAGGCAAGTCGAACCAAAGTAGGGTATGGTGGCTTGTGGTACACAAGTTCGTTTAGAAATTATATCTGTTGTGTGGAAAGACGACAATATTTTTTTCCTGGAATGACACGTTAGTTTTTGTATCGTCGGGAAATAAGCTCTGTTGTGTGTAATGCACCGGTGTATTTTTCTTATCTTGCAATTACGCCTCATCTTGTTAATGAGTATCGAAAGTCTTGCACAACACATTTTCCATTTCCAAAAAGCCGCGTGTATGGATGTTCTGTATCCAGTTTATAAACAATTCTTTACACCCCACTACTATCTTTATGACCATATCCACGGCTGCGAAAAATCAATTCAGATTGGTAAGTTTCAACATTTCAAGTTAAACACTACAATTAGCTTAACAACCAAGATGTTTTTTTTAATTAACCAAATTGTAGAGCCAAATTCAGGCTATAACTATATAATATTATTGTATAACTTTTTGCTAAATACATGTTTCCGTCTTTTGTACAATCTTGATGCAAAAAGCTAATAAAAATATCGTTATGTTTGGATTTTTCGCTCTCTCTTTTGACCAAAAGTATAAACGTTCGTCTTTAGTTATCAGGGCTTCGGAGTTTAACAATTTATCTTGTGTGGGTACAGCGACAAGTGAGCAATGAGTCAGCTGATTGGCCGAATGGGACACACCGCTAAACCTTGCTGTGAAGATGGCTTCCGAGTCAGTTTAGGTTTTCTCTGATAACACTTCGCAAATTTCTTTTACCAAAAACCGTAGAGAAATGGTTTTCGTACAGCTGGAAAGGAAATTTTACCTAGCGTGTTTTTTCAAACGAATATTGACTAGACTATAGAGTAAATGCAATATAAAGAGGCTATCTCTATAGACTGGAAACTACTGCGAACAGGTTCTTTTTCCGAAGAGAGTAACATATTCGTACCACTCTGAAACTTGGAGGATTTACGTACGTGAAATACCAAAGCCAACGTAGCGAGCGAAGATAGCCGAAGTGTGTTCCGACTGATATTCGGATCCACTCTGAAACTTCGGGGATTTACGTGCGTGAAATACCCTCTGATAGACTGCAGGTCATTTTGAATATGGCGACCAAATAGATAGCCGTGAAGCGTACAATTTCCAAATCTTCTTCAGGGCCCATCGAAAGTGTCCCACGTGATAATGTAAGGGACCGAAACACTCGGTTTGTTAACTTTCAGCCTCGATCAGTTATATAATTGAAGCATTCGAGGATTCCTGATATGTACCGAAACTGCGTCTGTCTACAACATTTGGTTTACCGGGCTAAATAAAATATATAAACAAATATCTTTCTAAATGATATTAGAATTTAATAAATTTATAGTTATTTTTATTTTATTTTTTCGTTTGCAGTGAAACATTTTGATATTTACTTTCGACGCCATTTTTATTCAGCCCAAAAATACGGTGATTTACCCAATGAACTATATGCGTGGAATGGACACGTCTCATTGGCTGGTTTGGATCTGACTTTGTAAAATGTGCCGCCATTGACAGTTGATAAGCGCGTGCCGAACAGATCTGGATGGACGCTCCACTATCTCCTGGTAATGGCGGCATTCGAAGCATAGGTATCAACGCATACAGTTCATTGGATTTACCGTATAAAAAGCGCAGACTGCCCGAGGCGTGTCAAAGCCGACCGGCAGCGAGCGAAGATAGCCGAATGGAGTTCCACTGATTCGGATCCCTACTCGCCCACATGTATTGCAACAACCTTGAGTTCTTACTCCAATCAATCAATTACCTAATCAAGTACAGTATTTGCTTATACCGCGTCTAGAGAATACAACACGAGGTGTAGTCCTATGTCTTCTTTTATGCGATACCGTATAGTAAGTGGGTGCCTCAAAATAGCTAAGCCTAAAGCTCCTTGGGTACTACTCATAATATACACAATCAGAAATATGGGGATATAGCATATTCGTCACCAAAGTTTGGTGATAAGAAATGGTGACGACCAAGTCCATCGTCGCATTTTAGTGAGGAAGATTTGTTGGTCACCAAAGTGTGGTGATTAGAAATGGTGGTGACCAAGTCCATCGCCGCATTTTGGTAAGGAAGATTTGTTAGTCACCAATGTGTGGTGATTAGAAATGGTGATGACAAAGTGATTATAGCACCACCATTATATGGCGATGAGTTGAAACCCTCACGATTAAATGCTGACGACCATCACCATATATTACGGTGATAGTTGATTCATTGATTGGGGCTTAACGTCGCACTCAACAGGTAAGGTTATATGGCGACAAAAGTACCAACAGACCAAAAGATCGCCCCCCCCCCCCCCCCCCCCCCCGCCAGCAACGACCGAGATCTAAAATTTGACACTAGGCTTCACAGACATTCACATTGGCCATCAGGAAGGCTAACGTATGTGGCATACTTAATGTTCCTCCTTGCTGGGTCAACATACATGGCTAAAGCAGAGCCACAATGCTCCAGCTCGAAGGCTACGGTGATAGTGGAAAATGATGAGAGTGTCAACTGAACACCATTAACCGGCGATGAACATATCATCACTTACCACCAATTTTCTGACTGTAGTAAGCCTAAGTGATAATTTCATGAATTATACATTTTGAGGGGGAAAATATACGGCCTGGTATGCAAGCACAGTGGCATATCGATTTGCACAGATTTCAATGGATTGAAGAAGTAGGTCGAAATCGACAGAATAATCTTATGAAAATATAGGGAAAATTCGATTATCTAAGATGTTGAACTTGGCTTACTTATTAGAAAGTCATCATGGTGATGGTACACAAATCAATGTTAGTTCATTGAGTCAGGACTATCTGAAGAGTGCATGCATACACATCACAGTGTGAAAAGGAAACAGTTTTTTCCTACCGTATGTATTTTCTTTAGCCTATAAGTTTACTTATCTGGTGTGTACACATCAGTTCTCCAGATACAATTTTGTACTTTTCGCTAATTAGGGGGCCAAGCAATGGCTTGGAACCCTATTATTTTTGTAAGGGTTATTATTATTATTATTATTATTATTATTATTATTTTCTGATGGTCTTTGCCGGACAATATCTCAAAAAGTATGCGTCTGATAAAACTCAAACTTTACATGTAGGACTGCTATAGACTAGGGATGCAAACGAAACAAGTATGACGTCATAGGTCACATGGTAAGGCGGCCATCTTGGATTTTCGTCCAAAAAAATGAAATATTTGAACGACTTCTTCTCTGAAACCACTGGACCTACATATGTCAAACTTGGATTTTTATGTAGTGCGGGTATAGACCTAAAATCTAATTCCTAAACGATTTTGATGAGATCAATATCTACGGAGCTCGCCATAGGTCAAAATTAGCATAAAGTCAAAAAACGTTTAAATGTCTCTTACTCTGTAATGCTTAGACATATCTACTTGAAACTTGATATATAAGTAGTGCTATATTAAAAGAACGTGTGTACTTATTTTAAAGTTCATTAGTTCGATAATTAGGCTTTTAGCTAATTTATTTGTATCTTTACTTCTAATGCACTTACAGAAATGGAAAATATATCACAATATGCTAAATCGCTTTACTTGTTCGAATATGTAATAAATAAAACAGATTTCTTAACCGATCTTATGTTTTTTTAGGCTTTTAGTTTTTCAGTCAGACAGTTATTGCCTCAATATTTATGGCCCGTCAAGACCAGCTGGCCACAGTTGAGGCTATTGAGTACATTAACTGATAAGCTGTATAGAGATGTCCTTTGATGTCTGTTTGGTGCATTATCTATGGCCAAACACAAGGGAGATGATCCAGTGTGTCAAGACGAAAGAATTAACTCCCCTTAATATATTATTGTGATTTTGTGATGTTTCTTTTTCGGGCATTATCTCAAAAAGTACAAATCGGATTAAACCAAATCTTGACATATATGACCGTCATTGTCTGCAGATGTAAGCAAACAACTAAACGACTTCCGCTTGGACCCCGGAAACTGCTTTAGCAGCTTTAATTGTTTATAATTTTTTTCCAGAAGTACAACATGAGAGTTTTCATCTATTACAAATCTTGAATACGTGTACATTAGAGTGGCATGAGCTGCCGAAATTCGCACTTTTTCTTAATTTCTGATCGTCACAACAGTAAGATAAGTAAACAAAATTTAAATAACCGGGACGACCATTCATTCATTCTTAGCCAAAGTTAGTTCAAAACAATACTTTATCGTACATTTTCGAGACTAGAAGCACTAAAAAGCTTATGAATTATAGGTCTTAAGAAAAATAGGCGATAATTTCAACATTCTGTTTTAACGTCAAAATATCAATTATGAAAAAAGTGTGAATTTCAGCAGCTCATGCCACTTTAAAGGATTTATGAACAGAGATTAAAGCTGGTTTGTGGGTGTGTTAAGGACTTAATGTTTATTTGAAAAACATAAGTTGAAATGAAACTAGGTAACTTTTCCATATACGGCGACGTGTTAAAACCCGACTAAAAATTATTTAATCAAAGTCGGATTCGAACCCGCGATCCATAGATGGAAAGCCTATGTCGGACTGAGATACCATCACTCTGCCGACTAACCGACACAAGCTCACGTGGCAAATACACATATTTATTGATTGGTCTACAAATTTCCCCTCTGCTTTTCACAAGGGCTTGGGACCTTCTTACATTGAAGTAAGGCAGCATTGGAAGCTGTTTGTGCGTTGGATTTAGATAGCATTTCTGTGACATTTTGACTCAGAAGTTTAAGTAGCCTACGTCAAACTAATTGTAGAAAACAATGGTCTAACCAACTGGGAGCGGTCCTCACATTAACGCTACATACCGGAGCTAAAATCTTGTAATTCAGGAAGTAATCCGGATAAATAGATAGGCCCCTATAACAGGACCAAATATGTTCACAAAGAAGCTACATCGGCTTATCAAGTAAGAATATGCACCCTGGTACCATTTGAAGTGGGATTCAAAGACTGGCAGTGAGTTTGTTTTTATTTTGACACATTTTTCACTCGAAATAAATCTTCGAATTTTACAAATGGCAAACCTCCGGTCCTCACATTAACGCTACATACCGGAGCCAACGTCAAACCTGAAAGCAACTCCTCTGAATGCATATAAAATCATCAAGGCGAACCTGGATGTTATTCCTCCCTCCTCCCGACATTCAAACACCCTAAAAACGTCTTTGTTGAGTTTCGCTTTAATAGTAATATTTGACAGTTGATTCAGCTAATTACATGTAGGGGAGACCGGGGCGCATTGGGACATGGGGTACAGTGAGACAAGCTCTCTATAGGCTATTTTTATATCAGGACATCATCAGATGAGGGCAAACCTCTTTAGCGATGTGACATTCTGTTGTAGACCGATTTAGGAGGCACAGGAAAGTTTTAGGGGTAACATTTTTGTTTTTTTCAGACTAAATGTAAATTTTTACTGGTGAAATATTTTTCAATTTCTAGCATTGTTATATGCCATAGTTTTTATGTGTCTATTTTATCATAATGTGGTAAAACCATAGTTTCTGTCTAAAAGTTTTTGAATGAACCTCCCTGCACAACTTTTACCATGAGAAACAAAATGGCTAAGGGGGTCATTCGGGGTATATTGGGACATAACTGTCGGGGTCCATTGGGCCATGGGATAACGGTATCATAATGCTTACATTTCCACCACAGTACTATAATGTTGATTTTCCCCTATATTTCAATGACTAAGTCTAGTATAACCATTCTTTCAGTTGCATGTGATTTTTCAAGCATCATTTTAATAAAGCTATATTTTGATCAGTCCCATGCTCTTATAGTGTCAACTAAAATTCTTTTAAGGGCCATTTTGTCTAATATCTTGTATTCAACTTTATTGTTGACAGACACCGTTTGTAGGCTATTATTCATTTGTTAAAACAATAAAGAAGCAAAATTCCTTCAAACAATCAGTTAATTTCATTTTTACTTTAACGATGACACTGTCCCAATATACCCCATAGACAATCCCAATTAACCCCACCCAAGGGGTAAATTGGGACACTTTTTAGAAAAAATGTAAATGCCTATTTCCTTGTAAATATACATAAAATAGCCAAAATGAAGCAAGGATATTAAAGGGGCATGAGCTGCCAAAATGTTGATATTTTGACGTTAAAACAGAATGCTGAAATTATTGGCTATTTTTCTCAAGAGGTAGAATTCAGAAGCTTTTTAATGCTTCAAGTCTCGAAAATGTACGATAAAGTACTGTTTTAAACTAACTTTGGCTTAGAATGAATGAATGGTCGTCCCGGTTATTTAAATTTTGTTTACTTTTGAACACGTTTTCGGTTCATACAGGCCACATACTGTATGGATTTTTCTCATTCCAACGCCAATCATTTAGTTTTTCGATAGCCTTCAAAGCCTCTTACTGTCGTGACGATCAGAAGTTATGAAAAAACTGTGAATTTTGGCAGCTCATGCCCCTTTAAGACATTGTGTTTCATATAAATGTTTTCTTTTAGTTTTATGTGCATCATTTTTCTGTCAGACTTCAAAACTTTGCAAAGTGGCCCAATGCGCCCCGGTCTCCCCTACTTGATAGACCACTGGCAAAAAAAAAGAAATTTTAACACCTTTCAGGTTCAGCTTCCAACGGGTTATTCGACCGTTCATCGCTTACTGGCATTAGCTCCCGTACTGGGTTTTCACTCGAACGACCAATGTGGGATGGTTGCTGGCCAGTTACCACTGGAAGGTCTTGGCTTTCCTCCGGGCATAGAGCCCGGTTAACGTTTCCTCCCACAATAAAACTGGCAAGGCCGCCATATAAGTGAAATAATCTTGAGCGCGGCGTAAAACACCAAACAACCAACCAACCCGTGTAATTCATGACCGATAAAGGTAACCTCTTTCCTATTCTACAGTCAATTTAGTATCAGCTTTCAACGGATGCTCAGGCCGTTGGTTACTGAAATGAACTCCCTTTCGTGGATGACTACAAGTAGTGTGTGTAACTTGGTCGCTTTATTCTTTGGAATATAAAATCCTTTGTTGAGGTAGACCTAAAAATGTGCAATAATCTAGGTTTAGGGGCCTATTATGTTATGAAATATATCAGCCCATAAATTATATTGATAAAATATTTAATAAATATGCTAGAAAATTTTCATATTAGTTCCAGATCAAAATATGAAGGAAACAACTAAATCTCATTCTGACTAAAGTCGAGATGCTCATTGAAAAGACCTTTTCAATGAACATCTCGACTTTAGTCAGATTGGGAAAGAACTCTGCATGGCAAGACAATGGAACTTGCATTCGCCAAGGACCAGCAAAGAAAAGACAACTCTTGTACCAGAACAGATGACGAGTGACATTTTAGTTGAGAATTTCGAAACATTGTTTCTCATTGTTTCGCTGATCCGTCTACACATACTGACGTCACCAAAAGTTGAAAAATAACATTGTATCTTTTTAACTTGTTTGTTTTGCAGGGTTGGAATAGTACATGTACGGTGGCTATAACTCATTGTTAAAATCTCACATGAAAGTCCTACATGTACCAATCTATAGGCCTATAGATCGAATAAATTAAGAAATGAATGGAAGTGAATCCTCGATGCGTTCTTAATAAATCAAAACAAAACATGTGTAGTACCAGTACTGAGAAATTACAAGATGACCAATTCAGATAACCAATTCCAATTCAGGAATCAAAACAAAAAACAAATTCGAAAATAGTTAGCAATTCTTTTAAAATCAGTTTCTTGTCGAAACATAAAATATCAATATGTGTATAATATTTGTATTCACAATGTTAATACGCTTGGGGATAAAGCTTTGGTTAATAAAAAAGGACTGTTTTACATATTTTACTCTGAACTCACTTTAACTTGATTAGTATCAGCAATGTCCCAGTTCCAAACTTTATGAGCAAAGTAGGTGTGCTGCACAACAGCAATATGCTTTGGCTATAGGGTTTGGATATTTCCAACTATATAAGGTCCCAAATTATGTCATTTTGAAGCCTTGAAGAAATAAACAAAAGCCCTAACTTTTGCGATGGTTGCCTTGGTGAAATCAAACTACATAGAAACAATAACTATTTATTGTTTTACTGCAGAAATGTGGTATAATTGGGATAATTGCAGCATTATTTTTTAGAACAAATTCTAATTTGAAGTTAAATCATTGTAAATTTAGGATTTAAATGATTCAGATCAAGATTAGCAACAATGTTTTCAAAATGTTGCATATTCTGTTGCCGAAAACTTCGAACTACAGTCAGAACGCTTGCTACAGCCTACATTACGACTAAGCCATGGTTAAGAGTCGGCTGATTTGGCTTTAATCTTTTTGAAAAAACCTTGGAATTTTTCAAGTTGGAAAATTGGCATGTTTATGGATACATTTCAATGAAACAAAAATTTAATTTATTTTAAACACTTGAAATAGTAGTTGGGACAGGGACTGAGCGCTCGTTGTCGGCCCTGGCTCATCAAGAGTTGTCTTTTCTTAGATGGTCCTTGGCGAATGCAAGTTCCATTGTCTTGCCTCTGCATGCGCTCCGAAGAACTGTCATCAGTGCACAGATTTTATGACGTCACATTATGTGTGCATCTTCGACCGAACTATCCTCGACCTGTCAACAACAAAGTTGAAGTTGTAATCGCGGTGGTAGTTTAGCGCTTAATGAATATTTTGGCCTTTAAAACCTAGTCTTTTGTACAAATGTTTTAGACAAAAATAGTAAAGACTTCTTCGCATAATGAGGTAACAGCAATGGTGAAAGTCAGCATGAGATTATTTTGGTATCGAAAACTGGTCTTCGAACAACCCTAAATGCACTCCCAGAAGCCGAAGGCAAGTGAGGGTCTCAGGTCAATTCGGCCACATGTCTAATTCGGCCACATCGATAATCGGTCGACTACTAACACAACAGACATGGAGCACCCATTGTCAGAACTTGCCGACCTGCTGTGACCATGCGTGTGTCAAGGCAGTCACTCGATCTATATTTATAAGTGGAAGACAGACTGTAGTTTGGCTAGTTTGCTGTAGAATTTTCTGGAACATTTTATAATAATTAATTATATATTGACAAGGTTGTAAAGATATTCAGCTATGGCCAGAATACCGGTAAACTGAGATTTAAAAAAAATATCATCATGGGAAAAGAAAGTGAAAATGTGTGGAACCGACAAGGGTGTTTTGCCCTGTCTAGTAGATCTTTCAAACTATTATACATTTTATACATTTTACAGTAAATGTGTCGGAAAACATCGCCTGTGCTACCCTGTGGACTGTTGGGTCAGACCGACTGTTGTTAATTTCTCTCTGTCTAGATGCTTTGTTTACGAATTTTGGTTGATCAAACAAATAAAGATTGTTAACTTTTACAGCTTGCAGTTATACGTGTGTTTCATTCTATGGGATGAAATGTCCTCTAGTTGTGCTGAAGTTTGTTTTTCGTTTTCCTTTCTAAAACAGGTTATGATAACACGATTATTAATATATTAATGGACAGTTATCCATGAATATCGTCAAGTTGATGTAGCTATGTTCCTAGTTTAAATATAAATATTAAATTGCCTCCGAACACTAAAATTAAAACACAGTTTAACACACCGACACTTTTATAAGTAACTATATTTCTGACTAAGTTGTGAGATAAAATAAAACAAGAAACATTTTACATAAATATAGCAAAAAAAAATTAATAGCACAAGCCGTGCATATAATATTAATCCCTTGCCAGCATGCCCCCCAGACACCCCGCATTACTGTTGCTCGGATCTGACCGTTGCTCGCACTTACAATGGACTCACGGAAGTAGTTAACTAATAGTTAATTTAAGAAACACTAACAAATAACAGACCATACTTAGTTATGAAAGATATAAAAGCGATGCGTTTTGCAAATCAAATCATTCGATCTTTTGACCGCAATACTACATCATGGAAAATATTTGTCTTCGCTGTTTAACTACTGTTCGCCCTCGCCAAGAAGGACTTCAATGTGACGGTTGTAACCGATGGTGCCATCGAACTTGTGGAACGGGCATCACAAGAGTTGAATACCGAACGGTGTCTGAGTAATACATAATTGTAGAAAACAATGGTCTAACCAGCTGGGAGCGGTCACCATTGTAGAAGGGACGCCATTTTGTCGTAGTTACAGGCCGGGTGATACTGGAGCTCCGGCCCCTATTTTGAATTTTCCTACGAAAAAAATGTTTACCGATGCAATAAATGCCTTAAAAATAAAAATGAATGACCAACCTTTTCTGTCTTAGTATCCATTCCCCTTTTGTCGAACTATAGGCTTGGGTTGTTGCATTCCATCGATATCGAAAGTGGGTTGGAACATTTTCCCGCGAACAGGCGGCCATATTGCCTGTGGAATCATGGTTAATTTTCGCAAATTTAAAAATGGCTTCCTCCCGTAGCGTTCCGCCCTTCGGGTGTCACAATAGTCAATAACGCTACATACCGGAGCTAAGTAATACACTGATACAATTTAACTTGTCGGACTCTTTTCACTTTCAAATAGTCTTTCATTCGTCTGCGTCTACGAAAAACCAGTGGGTATATTGTCAAAGCTAAAGCTCCAAAGTAAAGTCGTTTTGTCGGAAATTACAAACGTTGGTATATGTAATATCACCATATATAAGTTCGGTAAATTGAACTAGTACTGTGGCATCGCCGGACAGTCGTCAGCCACTTTTTAACCCAAAATATTTTCACTTAGTGTAGACGGCTGATAACATTTATTTAAAACCGTCCACACTATTGACTAGGCTGGATGATTGAAACTTGAAAGTAACCGTATGTTGGCACAGTATAATACACATGTATGTTGTATTTCCATTTAGGGGTTTGAGTGGGAAAGCCTCGTTCTCATTGTAATGCACAGGAATACAAACAACGAAAAAGATCTACTGACAGTTAATTTCGTTAGGTTTTAATGAATTAATTAAACCTTCATATTTTTATTTGAAGTTACTCTGAAGTAAAATCCAACAAAATATTCTCCATTCTGTCAACAGGCACACAGAGTGCTCTCCCTTATCCACCCTCTGTTACTATAAATATGGACAATGTAGGAAACACTTACTCTGACTGCCTCCAGCAAAACCTGTAGGAATTTCTTAAAAAATATTAACATTGTACATTAAACTTCACACAAGTCTCAGAGCAATATATTGAGGTATAACAGCAAACAAATCACCTTTTGCCGACTGATTTATCAAGTTTTCGAATGAAATTCAAGTTGACTGAAAATTCTGATCGAATTATCAGACGCTAGGCTCTCGGGGAGCCTCGCTTTCACTTCAGGGCTGTACAAGATCTGTCAAAGGTACTCTGAAACGTGGATAGATCATAGGTAGAACATGTGAGTAAATATTTCAGTTTATTACAAAACTTAAAATGGCGCAATTTGTTTGACACTTTTAACAAACAAATTTCAACGCTGAACAGCGGATGCAGCGAGTTGACTTTGAAAGTAGAACTATCCATTCACAACAAGCTTGGAGGTAGCTCCGGTATGTAGCGTTATTGACTATTGTGACGCCCGAAGGGTGACCGCTCCCAGCTGGTTAGACCATTGTTTTCTACAATTAGCTTCGAGGATGCACTGGTTTCGTAAAATTCAATAATTAGGCGAAAAACACGAGTGAGGGCAGATAAAGAGGAAATTGTCATTTTTGTCCAAACGTTACCCACCGATCGACAGGGTCTATTCTCCGTCGTTCAGGGTTAAGTGGCTATTTACCCACCGATCGGTTAACAACCCGCTGATTGGCGACTTTCCCCAACCTGCAGAAGTCATACATACTTCAGTATATTATATAGACTTTCTGACCGTCAGCTTCCACTGAAGTAAAACAGGAAAAAGACACACAAGAGCGGCTAAGGACCCGTAAGTAAGTAAAACAGGATAGAGACACATGGGTGCAACTAAAACCTCTGATACAACTGATTGGAAGCATAGCCATCATACTTCACTCAACGAAAAGTCTTTCTCAGTTACAGACCAATAAATATCCAAACATAAATAACGATGTATTGAATTAAGCCACAACATTTCCAGAGGATTTCTTCCAAGCAAAGAGCTGAGTTTCCTCCCCTTAACAAAATAATTGAGTGCAGCGAAAAACATAAATTAATCATTTCTTTCCTTTACAACAGGTTTGAATCTTCAGTATGGCGAGTGAACTGTCACTTGTCAGTTTGGTGTTGTTTTTCTCGGCAGGCCTGTTGGTATGTACATGTAGATATTTATTGTATGATGTACACAAAGCCAATAAGGCTAAATAATATTATAGCATTTGTATGGATAATTCATAACTTCATAATATGAAATGTGTTGATTTAAATTCAGTTCACTTCAATTTTTCAAGTGATCACTTTATTACAAGCCCTTGTTGTGACACACATGAGTGCACGCTTAGCTTTTCTGAACAGAACACTATCCATCTATCATGCCAAATCCCTCTTATTACACTGGTCATGCATTTAAGCAAACTGTTTTTGTGCTTGAAAAGAACAAGGGAGAATAGTAAGATGAAATTGCTGATTAGAATTAGATTTTTAGGGGTTTCACCAAGATTAGACGTAACATTAATCTCATCACAGTATAGAATTTCAGATACTGATACACCTGTTGGATGTGCTGTTCCAATGACTAAAGGTAATATCTGAAATATATATTTGTTTTAAACTAAGATATTTCGCCTTCTTCCTTATCTAGATGCTTCTGCTACTTGTGATATTTGCCAAAAGAAAATTTGGTCGAGTGACTTTCAAACCATCAAAACGCAAGCATGGTACCATTGGCCAAGGAGTTCCCAAGGTGGGCATAGTTTATTATTATTATTCCAAGAACTAGTCTATTTTCCATAATGAAAGAGAAGAGGAAAGTGTCCTGATTGGTTATTGATAAATTGACTCGAGTACAAACAGAAGGTTGGTTGGTTCCTCTGTATGTACAGTCCAGTTTTCTCTTTCAACACGGCCAACTTATTTTGATCTAAATAAAACACAAACAATCAATCTAGCCCTTGTTTGACAACATGTATGGGAAATTAACGACCTACAACCCGTATCTAAAAAAATAAATCCTCCATCTTGCCTTATAGCTATATAAAATTTGTGTTATAAATTCTACTATGAAGTGGTTTTACTAAAGCCAAAACACATAGGACAACTCGTACACCATCATGTAAAATTTGTATTGTATCATAGATCTCACTCATTTCTTTTTTTAACTTGAAGGAGCTGAGTGATGAGATAATGAGAAGATTACAGAGAACTAATGATATTAAACTAGAGGCTCAGTTAATTCATGACCGTTGTGAAGCCACACCTAACAGTTTGAAAGATTCTGGTATGTTATTGTATTCCTCTTGAGATTAAGGTTAATTCATGACCGTTGTGAAGCCACGCCTAACAGTTTGAAAGATTCTGGTTAGTTATTGTATTCCTTTTGAGATTAAGGTTAAATTCATGACCGTTGTGAAGCCACACCTAACAGTTTGAAAGATTCTGGTATGTTATTGTATTCCTTATGTCATATGAGATTAAGGTTAATTCATGACCATTGTGAGGCCACACCTAACAGTTTGAAAGATTCTGGTATGTTATTGTATTCCTTTTGAGATTAAGGTTAATTCATGACCGTTGTGAAGCCACACCTAACAGTTTGAAAGATTCTGGTATGTTATTGTATTCCTTTTGAGATTAAGGTTAATTCATGACCGTTGTGAAGCCACGCCTAACAGTTTGAAAGATTCTGGTATGTTATTGTATTCCTTTTGAGATTAAGGTTAATTCATGACCGTTGTGAAGCCACACCTAACAGTTTGAAAGATTCTGGTAAGTTATTGTATTCCTTTTGAGATTAAGGTTAATTCATGACCGTTGTGAAGCCAGACCTAACAGTTTAAAAGATTCTGGTATGTTATTGTATTTCTTTTGAGATTAAGGGTAATTCATGACCGTTGTGAAGCCACACTTAACAGTTTGAAAGATTCTGGTATGTTATTGTATTCCTTTTGAGATTAAGGTTAATTCATGACCATTGTGAGGCCACACCTAACAGTTTGAAAGATTCTGGTATGTTATTGTATTCCTTTCGAGATTAAGGTTAATTCATGACCGTTGTGAAGCCAAACCTAACGGTTTGAAAGATTCTGGTATGTTATTGTATTCCTTATGTCATATGAGATTAAGGTTTATTCATGACCGTTGTGAAGCCACACCTAACAGTTTGAAAGATTCTGGTTAGTTATTGTATTCCTTATGTCATATGAGATTAAGGTTAATTCATGACAATTCTGAAGCCACACCTAACAGTTTGAAGATTCTGGTATGTTATTGTATTCCTTATGTCATATGAGATTAAGGTTAATTTATGACAATTGTGAAGCCACACCTAACAGTTTGAAAGATTCTGGTATGTTATTGTATTCCTTATGTCATATGAGATTAAGGTTAATTCATGACAATTCTGAAGCCACACCTAACAGTTTGAAGATTCTGGTATGTTATTGTATTCCTCATGTCATATGAGATTAAGGTTAATTCATGACAATTCTGAAGCCACATCTAACAGTTTGAAAGATTCTGGTATGTTATTGTATTCCTTATGTCATGTGAGATTAAGGTTAATTTATGACAATTGTGAAGCCACACCTAACAGTTTGAAAGATTCTGGTATGTTATTGTATTCCTTATGTCATGTGAGATTAAGGTTAATTTATGACAATTGTGAAGCCACACCTAACAGTTTGAAAGATTCTGGTATGTTATTGTATTCTTCTTGAGATTAAGGTTAATTTGTGACCGTTGTGAAGCCACACCTAACAGTTTGAAAGATTCTGGTATGTTATTGTATTCCTTTTGAGATTAAGGTTAATTCATGACAATTTTGATGCCTCACCCAACAGTTTGAAAGAAATTTTGTATGTTATTGTATTCCTTTTGAGATTAAGGTTAATTCATGACAATTTTGATGCCACACCCAACAGTTTGAAAGATTCTGGTATGTTATTGTATTTCTTTTGAGATTAAGGTTAATTCATGACCGTTGTGAAGCCACACCTAACAGTTTGAAAGATTCTGGTATGTTATTGTATTCCTTTTGAGATTAAGGTTAATTCATGACCGTTGTGAAGCCACATGTAACAATTTGAAAGATTCTGGTATGTTATTGTATTCCTTATGTCATATGAGATTAAGGTTAGGGACCGTTAACATAAATCGTTCGTGAATCAATCGTGATTTTAGCCTGAAAAACACGATATCATAAAATGTGAGTGTTCGTGAAATTGCTCATATCACCGTCTTAAATCACGATTGTTTCACGATTGAAACTGGTGAATCGTGATTTTTTTCACGTAGACGTGAAATGATCGTGAAATGCGACTCCGCTCAGTGTCAACCCAAATCTCCGTAAGGAGGGGGGCGCGAGTTCAGATCACGCCCGCTTTTGTTGAAGTCCGCTGTGAGAGGTTTACCACACGTGGCGTCGACCGGCTTTGAGCTGGTCTTTTGCTAGAGCGATCTTTGGTTTCTAATAATTGACTGTTCGTTTGTTAGCTGTTTATACTTGAGAATATTTCTCACTTTCGTAATTACTAAAATGCTTTTAATGACAATGCGATGTCTTTCATTCCGTAAAATAAACCCAAATGTCTCAACCCTCGCAATTTACCGCGGCAATCGGTAATGCCGCAGAGTTAGCCGTCGTAAAACTGCCGACAAAAAAATATTCATCTTGGGAAAAGCTGCTGGGTCATAATACTTTATATGTTTGGGGATTTTTACAAGTAAGAGTTTTACCTTTACTTCGCTCGTTGTACAAGGTGTATTTAATATAAAAACCACTCATTTGTTTGTATTTAATCTGGCCACAACAAAGCCAAGTACAGTGACGAAACCCAGACAACTTTGTAACAAAGCTTTATTCTCCAATTAGTACTCCCGAGTTCTCATTGGTCAAGATTGTGCTATAGCACTACAAGGTGGCGCCAGTGATTGTCAGTTAAGTCTCGTTGAGTGAACTCTATTCAATGTTGATAGGGATGTTTACTGTTGTTCGAGAAAAAGAGTAATTTAATTTTGTTTAAAGCAAAAACGCTTTAGGCCTACATAGGTTCTAACCCAATAATAAATATATTTCTTATTGATCATACTTGTAAATAAAAACCTTCAAAACTTTCACTCCACAGCAAGGTTAGAGATGGACTCAACCATGCTTTTTGATCGACCGTGCACTTGTCTGTATTTATTTTTTAAAGGCACACTTGCCGCCGTAGCCTGTTTAAATTTGTTAAGAAAACCAATTTACACGAGCTTACTACGACTAATACCACTAAACTTAAACATAGGACACATAACATGTCTAGTTAGCTTTAGAATGTAAAAATGGGGTGAAAAACAAACGAAGAATCGAAGCCTGATTACAACAACAACGATCAGTGTCTGTCAACTTTCGTGTTGGATTACCCTCATTTCAGGCCTTTGTCTCTGTGGTTTACACTCAAAAAATAATCAGCAGGCTTTTCCAGTCGCTGTTAACCGATCGTCAGTCTGTATTTCTCAGATAAATAGGCCTACGTAAAATTACACTGTGCCGTTAGTTCACTCACTCGACTGAAACATAAAATCGCCAATAGGGGGCAGCTTGGTTTGTTTACGTTCCGGGTACGTAACAATTCAAATTTTCAAATTCAAATTAAAAATACAAAGTGACGTCTAAACTTTTAAATTTTGGTAAAAATAGAAAGTTCCTAACTTATATTGTCTGGGAAAAATACAGAAAACGGTCTTTCTTTTTTAATGTAAACAATATTCCTGATTTTCGCGGCAAGTGTGCCTTTAAACTATATGCAGTATTACACAAACGGTGGCTATAACCGTTATGTTTTAGAGATTTATTGGAATAAACAGCTTTACCGAGTGAAGTGACTAATCACCAGGAATATACAATTAGCAACCAGTTATTTCCAAATACAAGATATTTCATGTGGGTTTATTTAAAAGCCGTCTGCCTTTTCGCCTGTTGACGTCGTCAGTAATGTGGCCGTAGCACTTGTTACATCGCTATTGGGCATTTGTTTTGTCTGTGTCGCGAATCCATATCATTGTTTATGAAGACTATGATCAAATAAATAGTTTAAAACTTTATAAAATTTGACCAAGAGCTGTTTGCATTGATAGCGGTGTTCAGACCTGTTTGCAAGTGCTATAATGAAGAGCCGGATTGATACAGTGAGGCACCAGGGTAAAGATTGTGAAGAGGTGCCTTTGGGGATTTCTGAAAACCGCAACATCTGAATAAGAGTGCCAAATAATGTAGACCGCAAGCCCGGTACATCATGAAATTTCACATTCTTATCTAATACAAAGTGTATGCTATATACGACGCTGTAGACTCTCAAAATCACAGCGACATTTAGACCTAATAGTTGTAATTAATCGACGCTCTGCCGGTAGTCCTACACTCACTGAAGGGCCTCTTTTGCCTCAGCATGTTGTCTGTTGAGAACAAAAGACAGTTTTTTACAAAGGCCGTCTATTTGCGCATGGGGAGAGTAGGAGGGGGACACATACGCTTCTGATAAATACATTTCACGATATCGTAATTTATAAACACGATTCAAATCGTGATCCATGAAACTTTAGAGAATAAACAAAAATCGATATCGTGAAAAATGATTTAATCGCAAAATTTGAGAAAAAATCACGATGTTTTCACTCACGATTTAGTGGAACGCTCCCTTAATTCATGACAATTGTGAAACCACACCTAACGGTTTGAAATATTCTGGTATGTTATTGTATTCCTTTTGAGATTAAGGTTAATTCATGACCGTTGTGAAGCCACACCTAACAGTTTGAAAGATTCTGGTATGTTATTGTATTCTTCTTGAGATTAAGGTTAATTTATGACCGTTGTGAAGCCACGCCTAACAGTTTGAAAGATTCTGGTATGTTATTGTATTCCTTTTGAGATTAAGGTTAATTCATGACCGTTGTGAAGCCACACTTAACAGTTTGAAAGATTCTGGTATGTTATTGTATTCCTTTTGAGATTAAGGTTAATTCATGACCGTTGTGAAGCCACGCCTAACAGTTTGAAAGATTCTGGTATGTTATTGTATTCCTTTTGAGATTAAGGTTAATTCATGACCGTTGTGAAGCCACACTTAACAGTTTGAAAGATTCTGGTATGTTATTGTATTCCTTATGTCATATGAGATTAAGGTTAATTTATGACCGTTGTGAAGCCACACCTAACAGTTTGAAAGATTTTGGTATTTTATTGTATTTCTCTTGAGATTAATGGTAATTCATGACCGTTGTGAAGCCACACCTAACAGTTTGAAAGATTTTGGTATGTTATTGTATTCCTATTGAGATTAAGGTTAATTCATGACCGTTGTGAAGCCACATCTAACAGTTTGAAAGATTCTGGTATGTTATTGTATTTCTCTTGAGATTAATGGTAATTCATGACCGTTGTGAAGCCACACCTAACAGTTTGAATGATTCTGGTATGTTATTGTATTCCTTTTGAGTATAAGGTTAAATTCATGACCCTTGTAGTCACACCTAACAGTTTGAAAGATTCTGGTATGTTATTGTATTCCTTATGTCATATGAGATTAAGGTTAATTCATGACCGTTGTGAAGCCACACCTAACAGTTTGAAAGATTCTGGTAAGTTATTGTATTCCTTTTGAGATTAAGGTTAATTCATGACCGTTGTGAAGCCACATCTAACAGTTTGAAAGATTCTGGTATGTTATTGTATTCCTTATGTCATATGAGATTAAGGTTAATTTATGACAATTGTGAAGCCACACCTAACAATTTGAAAGATTCTGGTTAGTTATTGTATTCCTTTTGAGATTAAGGTTAATTCATGACCATTGTGAGGCCACACCTAACAGTTTGAAAGATTCTGGTAAGTTATTGTATTCCTTTTGAGATTAAGGTTAATTCATGACCGTTGTGAAGCCACATCTAACAATTTGAAAGATTCTGGTTAGTTATTGTATTCCTTTTGAGATTAAGGTTAATTCATGACCATTGTGAGGCCACACCTAACAGTTTGAAAGATTCTGGTAAGTTATTGTATTCCTTTTGAGATTAAGGTTAATTCATGACCATTGTGAGGCCACACCTAACAGTTTGAAAGATTCTGGTAAGTTATTGTATTCCTTTTGAGATTAAGGTTAAATTCATGACCGTTGTGAAGCCACATCTAACAGTTTGAAAGATTCTGGTATGTTATTGTATTCCTTATGTCATATGAGATTAAGGTTAATTTATGACAATTGTGAAGCCACACCTAACAGTTTGAAAGATTCTGGTATGTTAATTGTATTCCTTATGTCATATGAGATTAAGGTTAATTCATGACAATTGTGAAGCCACACCTAACAGTTTGAAAGATTCTGGTATGTTATAGTATTCCTTGTGAGATTAAGGTTAATTCATGACCATTGTGAAGCCTCACCTAACAGTTTGAAAGATTCTGGTATGTTATTGTATTCCTTTTGTCATGTGAGATTATCGGTAAGGTTGATTCATGACCGTTGTGAAGCCACACCTAACAGTTTGAAAGATTCTGGTATGTTATTGTATTCCTCATGTCATATGAGATTAAGGTTAATTCATGACCATTGTGAAGCCTCACCTAACAGTTTGAAAGATTCTGGTATGTTATTGTATTCCTCATGTCATATGAGATTAAGGTTAATTCATGACCATTGTGAAGCCTCACCTAACAGTTTGAAAGATTCTGGTATGTTATTGTATTCCTCTTGAGATTAAGGTTAATTCATGACCATTGTGAAGCCACACCTAACAGTTTGAAAGATTCTGGTATGTTATTGTATTTCTCTTGAGATTAATGGTAATTCATGACCGTTGTGAAACCACACCTAACAGTTTGAAAGATTCTGGTATGTTATTGTATTCCTTGTGAGATTAAGGTTAATTTATGACAATTGTGAAACCACACCTAACAGTTTGAATGATTCTGGTATGTTACTTATTGTGCATGTATTCCTTTAATATGTTATGATGATGATGATTTATTTTATTCCCCCCCCCCAAATAAAAAAAACAAAACAGTTATACAGTGTTTGACAACAAGAAAACAAAGCAGAATATTGATATGTCTTAATGACATTAGAGGTTGGACAATAAAAGTCTCCAACGCCTATGCAATGGAGAGAATATCTGTATATCAGAAGCTCCTAAAGCCTTCAGAACCAAATTTTGTGATTTGTCCAATCTTAGTCTAAATGAATAAATGTGCTTTCTTATAATTTCCCCAAACGGGGAATTGCCATTTACGGCAAACATCATACTGGCAGTACCGGTATGTTATTGTATTGCTTTAATATTATGTCATATGAGATTAAGGTTAATGCATGGTGGAGCCACGTGTAACAGTTTGAAAGATTCTGCTAAGTTATTGTATTCCTCTTGAGATTAAGGTTAATTCATGACCGTTGTGAAGCCACACCTAACAGTTTGAATAATTCTGGTATGTTGTATTCCTTTTGAGATTAAGGTTAATTCATGACGGTTGTGAAGCCACACCTAACAGTTTGAAAGATTCTGGTATGTTATTGTATTCCTTTTGAGGTTAATTTATGACCGTTGTGAAGCCACACCTAACAGTTTGAAAGATTCTGGTATGTTATTGTATTCCTTATGTCATATGAGATTAAGGTTAATTCATGACCGTTGTGAAGCCACACTAACAGTTTGAAAGATTCTGGTATGTTATTGTATTCCTTTTGAGGTTAATTCATGACTATTGTGAAGCCACGCCTAACAGTTTGAAAGATTCTGGTATGTTATTGTATTCCTTATGTCATATGAGATTAGGGTTAATTCATGACAAATGTGAAGCCAAGCCTAACAGTTTGAAAGATTCTGGTATGTTATTGTATTCCTCTTGAGATTAAGGTTAATTCATGACCGTTGTGAAGCCACACCTAACAGTTTGAAAGATTCTGGTATGTTATTGTATTCCTCTTGAGATTAAGGTTAATTCATGACCGTTGTGAAGCCACACCTAACAGTTTGAAAGATTCTGGTATGTTATTGTATTCCTTTTGAGATTAAGGTTAATTCATGACAGTTGTGAAGCCACACCTAACAGTTTGAAAGATTCTGGTATGTTATTGTATTCCTCTTGAGATTAAGGTTAATTCATGACAATTGTGAATCCACACCTAACAGTTTGAAAGATTCTGGTTAGTTATTGTATTCCTTTTGAGGTTTTAATTCATGTCTGTTGTGAATCCACACCTAACAGTTTGAAAGATTCTGGTATGTTATTGTATTCCTCTTGAGATTAAGCTTAATTCATGACCATTGTGAAGCCACACCTAACAGGTTGAAAGATTCTGGTATGTTATTGTATTCCTTATGTCATATGAGATTAAGGGTAATTCATTACTGTTGTGAAGCCACATCTAACAATTTGAAAGATTTTGGTATGTTATTGTATTCCTATTGAGATTAAGGTTAATTCATGACCATTGTGAAGCCACGCCTAACAGGTTGAAAGATTCTGGTATGTTATTGTATTCCTTTTGTCATATGAGATTAAGGTTAATTCATGACCGTTATGAAGCCACACCTAACAGTTTGAAAGATTTTGGTATGTTATTGTATTCCTATTGAGATTAAGGTTAATTCATGACCATTGTGAAGCCACGCCTAACAGTTTGAAAGATTCTGGTATGTTATTGTATTCCTTATGTCATATGAGATTAAGGTTAATTCATGACAATTTTGAAGCCACACCTAACAGTTTGAAAGATTCTGGTATGTTATTGTATTCCTTATGTCATATGAGATTAAGGTTAATTCATGACAATTTTGAAGCCACACCTAACAGTTTGAAAGATTCTGGTATGTTATTGTATTCCTTTTGAGATTAAGGTTAATTCATGACCATTGTGAAGCCACGCCTAACAGTTTGAAAGATTCTGGTATGTTATTGTATTTCTCTTGAGATTAAGGTTAATTCATGACCATTGTGAAGCCACGCCTAACAGTTTGAAAGATTCTGGTATGTTATTGTATTTCTCTTGAGATTAATGGTAATTCATGACCGTTGTGAAACCACACCTAACAGTTTGAAAGATTCTGGTATGTTATTGTATTTCTCTTGAGATTAATGGTAATTCATGACCGTTGTGAAACCACACCTAACAGTTTGAAAGATTCTGGTATGTTATTGTATTCCTTGTGAGATTAAGGTTAATTTATGACAATTGTGAAACCACACCTAACAGTTTGAATGATTCTGGTATGTTACTTATTGTGCATGTATTCCTTTAATATGTTATGATGATGATGATTTATTTTATTCCCCCCCCCCCCAAATAAAAAAAACAAAACAGTTATACAGTGTTTGACAACAAGAAAACAAAGCAGAATATTGATATGTCTTAATGACATTAGAGGTTGGACAATAAAAGTCTCCAACGCCTATGCAATGGAGAGAATATCTGTATATCAGAAGTTCCTAAAGCCTTCAGAACCAAATTTTGTGATTTGTCCAATCTTAGTCTAAATGAATAAATGTGCTTTCTTATAATTTCCCCAAACGGGGAATTGCCATTTACGGCAAACATCATACTGGCAGTACCGGTATGTTATTGTATTGCTTTAATATTATGTCATATGAGATTAAGGTTAATGCATGGTGGAGCCACGTGTAACAGTTTGAAAGATTCTGCTAAGTTATTGTATTCCTCTTGAGATTAAGGTTAATTCATGACTATTGTGAAGCCACACCTACATGTAACAGTTTGAAAGATTCTGGTAACAAAGTTATTGTATCAGTTTTGAGATTTAGTTAACACTAGACAAATCAAATTTCCAATTAAAGACTATGTGTAAACATTAGAATTTTGGCCAAAAATGGATTGTTTCTAACATCTACATGTATTTTGGAAAAATACCAAAAACATGTTCTTGTAGGTTGAAAGTAAAGCTGTGTTAAAACCATGGGACCTTGCTCTTTGAGGGCAACTGCCCTTTGTTTCGGGCATTTGTGAACATGTACGCCACCTTAAACTTGAAGTCAGGACCCTGGAGTGTACTGTACAATACCATACTGTCAATCTAAAGAAAATGCTAATTAAAGGATTTTATCGGTTTATTTTCAGGCTTGACTTGTAATTATAAATACAGAATGTTAGCCATGGATGCCTTTTCTTCAATAGGTGAGTGATTTTAATGACAGTTTAATTACTTATTTTCTGAGTGAATTTTCATTTTTGCAACACTGGCCGTTGGTATTGAATGTTGGACATTTTGGAAGGAATCTATGTCAGTAGTTTGCGTTTCATACTCCAAAATGAGCACATTCTTTTTTTCTTTTAGTAGTTAAACCTGATCTTTATTGCGAGACTCCGACAGCCCTTGTAAATGTTGAAATGATATGATCCTCAGACCAGTATAAAACCACAATCAATCGTCTTATTAACACAATCACCATTTAGGGGAAAACTTAAACGTTTATCACTGTTTGTTTTGAAACTGAAAGTAGGCAGGCCATTTTCCTTAGTAAGTACCAGGTTAGGCGGCTGATTTTTCCTAAGTACACTGTAGTTTCGACTGTCGGTCGCTTGCCTACCCCCGGGTGCGTACTTAGATTACTTTCTTATATCCTAAACTATTTCCCCTATATTTCTTAAAGCCTGTTCTCACTGTGCAATTTGTCGTATTGACTTGTAGCATGCGATTCAAATGGGTGCATTTAATTGATTGACAAATTGTATCGACCAATTAAAAGTATCCATTTTAAAGGGGCATGAGCTGCCAAAATGTTGATATTTTGACGTAAACACAGAATGTTGCAATTATCGGCTATTTTTCTCAAGACGTATAATTCAGAAGCTTTTTAGTACTTCTAGTCTCAAAAATGTACGATAAAGTATTGTTTTGAACTAACTTTGACTTAGAATGAATGAATGGTCGTCCCGGTTATTTAAATTTTGCTACTTTTCGAACACGTTTTCGGTTCGTACAGCGCACATACTGTATGGATTTTCCTCATTCCAACGCCAATCATTTAGTTTTTCGATGGCCTTCAAAGCCTCTTACTGTCGTGACGATTAGAAATTATGAAAAAAGTGTGAATTTCGGCAGCTCATGCCCCTTTAATGGCATTCTACAAGTCAGTTCTACAAATTGCACAGTGAGAACGGACCTTTACTGATTCTCAAGCCTGGTTTACATCAAATTACTGGACTTGACTTGCTCAAGGCGAGGTTGTTGTATTTAATGAAGCTTATACACAATATAATTTAGTGGTGATCTAAATATGGAGATCGGCATGCCCCTTGATTTTTGAATGCCTAACTCAGCCATGAATTTTTTGTGTGTGTTTTATATTTCAAAAGAATTACGTAACATGGTATTCTGAGACTGGCATTAATGAAAAACACTTACATGTAACTTGTACTGTTTGAGAAAAAAAAGCTATTAATTTTGAAATTCTATTTTAACGGAAAAATGTCAAAATTTTGGCGCCTCATGCCATTTTAAAAAACACAAAAATTGACCACAAAAGTTATACTCCAAGTCAGGGCAATAAAATATGAATGCTAATATTTATTTTCTTGGCAAGATCACAGAAGCCAAGTCACACACTGTAGTCTCGACTGTCCTGAAGCGTGAGTAGTTTTAATGAAGGCCATGATGACTGACCATAAATCCTAGCCTAAATTTTGTTTTTCAGACAAGACATTGAGTAAACTTTTTGCTGGCCATCAACCGCGACATGCAAACATGTCTGTGAGAACATATCTCCTAACACTGCACCATAAAGGACCCCTCTTGGGAGCTTCACAGCACCTGATCAATGCATATGCTGATGCTTATGACCATGCCAGACATAGTCCACAGGTATCGTATATTATCTTACCTGAACTATGCTCAGACGAAATAAGAAACAAAAATTCACACAGTTGCCCTGTGTGGTTGCCCAGTTCCATTGTAAGGTCGGTAGACTCCACTTGACATCGAGCCTGGTTTCTTCTTCCTCTAAAACCACCAGAGCAACATACAATTTAAATATTGTGCAGTGTAAAACTCCAAGTGCAAAAAGTATATTTTCCAAACTAAAGCAAAACTTAATAAGATAAAACCAAAAGTATACAAGTGGCAAGCTGCACTTATTACTTAAGTTAGAAATAATATACATTATGTGAAAAAAAAGTTGCTGAACTTTTATGCATACGTTGATGATAAATAATGCAAATCATAATTCAAAATTGAATATAAGTGAGTGAGCATTTTAAAATTTGAACCTGAATGGTTAAAAAAGAGCAAATAAAGTGTAGACCTATAAAAACTGATTTTGAGTTGCTTTTATACAGGAATTTGGCCAGGATGAATACAAGGCATATATTGAACTATTACAGCAGGTTATCTCCTGGTAAGTCACCACCAAGCTGCAATCATCATCAGGGAAATTACTGAATTAGTAAATTAACTGACACTGATTGATCTGGAAAAAAAAATTCCGAGTCAATCAGTGTTGGTTAATTTACTAATTCAAATCACCATCATTTTGTTGGTATTCAAATTAGGGATTTATTTATGTTTAGTTGTTTTTTAGAGTAACCAGCTGATCCATGTGTACATTTGTTAAGGCTTGACTGCTTAAAGTGGCATGAGCTGCCAAAATTCACACTTTTTTCATAATTTCTGATCGTCACGACAGTAAGAGGCTTGAAGGCCATCGAAAATCTAAATGATTAGCGTTTGAATGAGGAAAATCCATACAGTATGTGGCCTATACGAACTGAGATAGTGATCGAAAAGTAGACAAAATTTAAATAGCCTGGACGACCATTCATTCATTGTAAGCTAAAGTTGATTCAAAACAATACCTTATCGTACATTCTCGAGACTAGAAGCACTAAAAAGCTTCTAAATTACACGTCTAGAGAAAAATAACTGATAATTTCAACATTCTGTTTTTAAGTGAAAATATTAACATTTTGGCAGCTCACGCGATTCTTAATAGTCAACTCTTACAATAAGCTACATGTAAATTAGGCAAATTAACTGTAAATCATCAAGATTCTGAGTGTGTTTTTCACTCAATCTGCCAATCAACGTGGAAGGGATTACCAGGTGCTTGCCTTAGGTCAGAGGTTTCCTCTGGGCAAAGAGTCCGCTTTCTTCCTCTACTAAATCTATAAATGTTGACATATATAATAAATGAAGTAGTCTTAATGCAGCGAAAAACATTCATCAATCTATCTATATCCTCAAGGATTCTTAAGAATTTTGTTACAATTGACTGATTGCGCTCAAGATTATTTCTCTTATATGGCGGCGTTGCCAGTTTTATTGTGGGAGGAAACTGGGCTCTATGCCCGGAGAAAACCCACGACCTTCCGATGGTAACTGGCAACCATCCCACATAGGTCATTCGAATGAAAACCCAGTCAGAAAATTTTCCAATTTTTGAAGTGGGATTTGAACCCACGACCCATTGATTGAAGGCCTTACAAAATATCATTCCAAATATTACACAAGGCAACATAACCAATACTAAAATAATGTGACTGTTTAAATTTTTGCTGTTTTTTTTTTCTGTCAGTATTCAGTCATCCGAGTACGTATGTGAAAGAGAAGGGTCTGGTAAAGTTGATACAGCAGTGTTTATAAATGATGGTTGTCGTTCTTCACCGGTGCAAGTGAAGGCGATTAAGCTGACAGAGATGCAGAAGACAAGTCCTGGTATGTTACAAGGTATGCAAACCAGACTGAGGACATCAGCTAAACCTTCAGACGTCGGAGATGAACAAGCTTTACTGGAGAGTATATCAAGTGCCAGAAGCAGTGAAGGACATTCCAATCATGGTAGCTCAGAGAAGCTCATAGTCACTGCAGAGAGTACCTGTTAATAGGGGGGAACAATGTTACTGTGATACCCCTATTTAAGTGATAAGCAAGACAGTGTACCAAGTGACAGAAGCAGTGAAGGACATTTCGATCATGGTAGCTCAGAGAAACTCCTATTCACTGCAGAGAGTACCTGTTAATAGGGGTACACAAGACAGTGTACCAAATGGTCAAAGCAGTGAAGGACATTCCGATCATGGTAGCTCAGAGAAGCTCATAATCACTGCAGAGAGTACCTGTTAATAGGGGGGAACAATGTTACCGCAATACCTCTATTTAAGTGATAAGCAAGACAGTGTACCAAGTGATCAAAGCAGTGAAGGACATTCCGATCATGGTAGCTCAGATAAACTCCTATTCACTGCAGAGAGTACCTGTTAATAGGGGGGAACAATGTTACTGTAATACCTCTATTTGAAGTGATAAACAATCCAAGAAGACAGTGTACCAAGTGATCAAAGCAGTGAAGGACATTCCGATCACAGCAGCTCAGAGAAACTCCTATTAACTATAGAGGGCACCTGTTAATCAAAGCTTACATGAATGATCAACAATGAACTGTTGTTAATGTTGGTTGATGGAGTGGAGGAAACCTTTATTTGTGTCCTGGTTGATTGTTTCTCTTGATCTCCTTTGTAGGATGGTTAACAGGTACCTGCAGAAAGTAACAGGTTCCATTGCCAGTACCTCAGTTCTTTGATTTGAATTATAACCAACTTGCACAAATATCGTTACCCTGCTCAAAGTGTGGAACAATTAAACCAACAATCAGTGTGGTCCAAATTTAAAGTGGGTTTTGTGCAATATTCATTGAATATATTATAATATGAGTAATTTGTATTTGTGTGTAATTGCATTGTTAATGGGGAAGAAAACCCCCCCAAAACACAACATGCAATTGTTTTGAATGGGTTGCCATAGAGTATCATTAGCCCGAACAATCAGCCTCTGTGGTGCTGAGAATCGAACACACTCCCTGGCGAATATGCTTTCTAGGCTAGAGTATCATATTCTCCATGTGTGTGAATCAGGTGGTTTATGGTGTGAAAGAACTGGAAATGAATCTCCCAGACAAACTCTTATTCGATCAACATTTGAGCGGGCCATTTACAAGTCGAAATTGACTGGTAGAAGTACGAGTTGCTTCCCTTGCAAGGTTATTGTATCTTGTGTGAATAAAACCTGCAATATCAGATGCAAGAATGTATTTTTTGCAATTTGTACAACAAACTTGATAAGTCGTATAGACACCAGTTGTAGACTGTCTCACTTTCCCAAAATATAATTCAGAGAAGTTAGAGTGTTTGTCTTTCGTTATCTATCAGGACCTTAAAATGAGTGAAATTAACCTAGGTTTAAAAAGACAGGCTTTCAGAGTTGACAAATTTCTCTCGTGTTCGTGCAGTGACTGGTGTAATATGCGTTTGCTGATTCGCCGAACGAGACACCCTGCTAAGCTTTTCTGTGTAAATGGCTGCGGAGGCAGTAAGTCCTTCTCTGAGAAATCTTCACAACTTTTTTTTAGCACAGGAGAGTAAAAAATCTTTTTTGTGCCATTTGAAAGGAAGATTTACCACACCTGTAATGTATTTGTAGTGTTATGCTATTCATAGTCACCATACTTGTATATATTCGTAATGTATCATGTGATATGCGATCCCGTTAAAGTATCCTACGTTACCAGTCCAGTGCGCCATGTGCCCTTATTCTAGTACAGTCGTCATGATCATAACCCGTGATCCAATAGTATTTACTAATTTCTAAACCTTGCCCTCTCCTTGAGAAAATATTCGACAATCGTTTATGACGTTAATTGATTGATGTTTTCACTTATATGGCGGTGTTGCCAGATTTAGTAGGGGAGGAAACCGACCTCATTGCCCAGAAGAAACCTCCGACTTTCGGCGAGGACCTGACCACTCTTCGACATTACGGCCACCGATAGAAAAATCCATTCAGAATTTTTTTTATTTGGCCTGAGTTGAATCACTGCTGAGTAAATACAGGCGAATCCAGAAAAAATAGCCTCTGTATTCGCGGAAAAATATTCCAACCACAGCTCGATATTGATTAATTGCATCAAGTCTGGCCTATAATGCGTCGATGGGTGATGATTGTTTGCAATCGAGATCTCGTGCCATTCTACGAGATCTTCAACTCGAGACATGGCTCGAGAGCCGTCGCACTCCATTTTGCGCATAGTTAACTGCAAGAAATCTACTGAGAATTTGTAATCTATATACTATTTATTTCTCTGTTCTATTCTGTTCGCAAACATGTAACCCTATCATAATATGCTGCATTGCAGGTTCTTAGGGCAGAAATACTTATTAAAAATTAAAAATATAATCGGCACTACATCAGCTCTTAAATACAGCGCCCATGGATGTCAAGGCAAAATATGATATGGACTTCAAGGTATTTCATGGTATATTATATGTATTAGGAGAGTAGCAATCAATATAACAAAACAGGTTGTCGGCGGCTTAAACGTTACCTACCAGAATTATATCAAATATCTCTCTACACAACCGAGCCAACTATCAGTGTCACGTGTCGTTGTTTACAATTTTAAGCATGTGGACAGCAGTGGTCTCCCTTTGTGTAAAAGCAACATGTCACTCAATCGTTTTAGAGTTGATATCTCAAGGAATGGCAGTAGGATCAATCTCTATTTTAGATTGGATTGTTTGGTGTTTTACACGGTGCTCAAGATTATTTCGTATGGCGGCGTTGCCAGTTATATTGTGGGAGGAAACCGGGCTCTATGCCCGAGGAAACCCACGACCTTCCGTTGGTAACTGGCAACCATCCCACATACATGTAGGTCGTTAAAGGGGCATGAGCTGCCGAAATTCCCACTTTTTTCATACTTTCTGATCGTCACGACAGTAAGAGGCTTTGAAGGCCATCGAAAAACTAAATGATTGGCGTTGGAATGAGGAAAATCCATACTGTAGGTGCCCTGTACGAACCGAAAACGTGTTCGAAAAGTAGCAAAATTTAAATAACCGGGACGACCATTCATTCATTCTAAGCCAAAGTTATTTTAAAACAATACTTAATCGTACATTTTCGAGACTAGAAGCACTAAAAAGCTTCTGAATTATACGTTTTGAGAAAAATATCCGATAATTTCAACATTCTGTGTTTACGTCAAAATATCAACATTTTGGCAGCTCATGCCCCTTTAAAGTGAAAACCCAGTCAGAATTTTTTTTGGGACTGAGTAGGATTCGAACCCGCGACCCATTGGTGGAAGGCTGTTCGGATTGAGCGTCCAGCGCTCTACCTACTTAGCCACGGAGGCCCCGAATTAATATGAAGACGTTCAACGTACATGAGCTGCCAAAATTCACACTTTTTTCATAATTTCGGATCGCCGCGACAGTAAGAGACTTTGAAGGCCATCGAAAAACTAAATGATTGGCGTGAGGGAAATCCATAAAGTCTACGGTCTGTGCAAACGGAAATAGTGTCCGAAAAGTAAACAAAATTTAAATAACCGGGACGACCATTCATTCGTTCTAAGCCAAACTTGGTTCAAAACAATACTTTATCGTTCACTCTCGATACTAGAAGCACTAAAAAGCTTCTGAATTATACGTCTTGAGTAAAATAGCCAATAATTTCAACATTCTGTATTTACGTCAAAATAAAAAAAAAATTTGGCAGCTCATGCCACTTCAAGTCATTGGGAGTTATTTATTGTATCGGCATTTTTGTATGCCATTTTTCGGGAGAAAAGGAGTGCGGCTTATATACAAAAGTTTGAGACCATGAAACAGGCATGTGGTCAGCCGTACCAACCAGTATATGGTCCTGAGAATCCAACATCAAGACTCCCTGGTTTATCAACGAGCGACCTGAAGTAAAAAAAGATTATTTATAAAGTATATATTTAAGAGAAAGTTATTTTTTGTACTTAAAAACCCAGAATACAGTTTACATTAAAAACCGCGAAAGGTTCTCTGTATTTTTCCACGGAGAGAAGAAGTAAACAACTTTCTATTTTCGCTGAAAATTCAGTTTCAGCGTTTTGTATTTTTAATATGAAATTGAAGCTCTGAAACAGGAGAATGTCATACATGAGTTCTGGGCCATTTTCAAGGCCCAACAGGTGAAGTTTGATGTAAAGATTTTTGACTTGTAAACGTGGAAATCTACTCGCTTTGGAAAAATAAATCTGTTGAAGGCCATTGCGCTGGATATTTCAGGGATCTGTCACAACTGCCGTAGTAGATAAAGTACGCACTCAAATTGAGTAGTGGGGTGAGGTAGGTCTGGCCCCCCTACTTTGATTATTGAGGGGGCCAGCCCCCCCCCCCCCCCCCCCACACACACACACACACACTATCGATAGCTAATCGGCATGACTTGAACTAAAGATGGGGTATGACCAGATCAACCTAACGAAATATCACGTGTTTTAGTTTATTATAACAACTTATGATGAGGTATAAATGACATGCCCATTTTTAACACAATTAGAAACTTGTCTCCATGGTTATTTTAGACAAGAATATTTTCCCTGTGCCCGTGTGTTTTAGGACATGTTCATAAATATACACATATTTATAAGCACATATATACATCTCAGTGGTGCACGAAATGTGTGTTTTGTGGTTTGCATTTGTCAGGTAATTATTTCCCAGCAGTAATGCTAAAAGGATGCTGATTTCCTAAATCTGAATTTAGCGAATCGTTCGTTATTTCATCAAGAAATAGACCTGCATATTCCGAGATTTTCACAGGTACCAATCTTTGGGATGTACATTTAAGTAGTTTTTATAAGCAACTCAACCTCTAAAATGGAATTCCTGTATCTAGGCTATTTGAATTTTGTCCGTTATTAACATATCTTCCGTTCGTATGGGCTACTGGCTTTACCGATATTTTTTTTTATTTCAACCTCAACCCTTCATTTTTTCAAGGTATTCAAACGCTTAACTTCCCTTGACATGAAAAAAATCATAACTTTGGCAGCTCTTGCCACTTTAAGTCGTCTTTGATTGACGTATACATCTTACCAAGAAAAGTAAAAGTGGCATGAGCTGCCAAAATTCACACTTTTTCCATAATTTCTGATCGTCACGACAGTAAGAGGCTTTGAAGGCCATCGAAAAACTAAATGATTGCCGTTGGAATGAGGAAAGTCCATACAGTATATTGGTCTGTACGAACCGAAACGTGTTCGAAAAGTAAACAAAATTTAAATAACCGGGACAACCATTCATTCATTCTAAGCCAAAGTTATGCCCCAGTCACAAATCAGTTGCGATGCGTCGGCGATGGGTAAAACCCAGGACATTTTAACAAAATCTTGAGACAGATCCCACGATTTTGCACCCGTCGGATGCGCTCTCTGAACGCCTGCGGCTTATCGCAGATTTTTTAGGCATCGCCACAGTCGTCGAGGTCACCAACTTTGAACTTAAAATTTTAAGATTGCTTGCAAGATTTTTCACCTATTTTGGCCATCCAAGACACAATCTCCGGTGACCTACGATGCCCTCCGATTAATCGTTGAAGTGACTGTTCTATGTACAACCAGATGAGGGATGCCACGCTACAGTGTACAGGAAGAAATACAGATGCGAGGTCAGAAAACCCTCTTTTTCCCCCACATATACCCAGGGTGGGGTATCATCTCGGATGCTATCCCCACGATTTTTCGACAAAACCGGGGCAAAATCCTTGAAAAAATCTCAGACAATCTGACTGCTCCACTTTTATTAGGATTATTGATAGGATTGTTCAAGGATTCTTTATTTTCTACGACGACCCCCGGCCAAAACTAATCCCCGACAGATCGCCGACATTGTGACTGGGCCATAATTAGTTCAAAACAATACTTTATCGTGCATTTTCGAGACTAGAAGCACTAAAAAGCTTCTGAATTATACACCTTGAGAAAAATAGTCAATAATTTCAACATTCTGTTATAACTTCAAAATATAAACATTTTGGCAGCTCATGCCACTTAAATGTTCCACTTTTTTAGAAAATCCAACAATTTCTCGATCATCCTGGCGGCTGGGTTTCTCTGTCAGTAGTGCGATAGTCACTCTGTCCGACACAGGCATTCCATAGGGAGCGCAAGCCACGTGTGAATTCCACAAATCTCCTGTCACCGGCACTGCATTGCGCATGTGACTGAGCGTTTTTCGTTCCAAAATGACGTTTAAATCTGACGTTATGGAACAAAATACGTCAAATGGAATTGCAACGTCATCAAAAACGTTCTTAATGGCATCATCTGTCACCGGATATCACAAAATCTCGTAATAATTCTTATGAGACTTACGCTCCCTATTGATGTATAATGGTTTCCAATGTCACTCGGCCGAAACGACTTCTTGAGTGTACGTTTTACTCCATGTTAGTGTTACCATGTAAGGTAAAGAGTCAAGATTCCTCTCGCCACTAAATCACCATACAAGAGATTAATATTAAGTGTGGAGCAAATCATCAATCGACCTTATCACTTTCTACATTTTACCGTTCTAACAAAGGCAAATTTATCATTCGCTAAGGAAGAGAAGTCACGACAGAGCCGTTTCGCTGTCAGTGGTATCTGACAGTTTTGTAACTAGAACGTCATCGAACCATATAGCTGCTATTGTCTGAGAGGTTTTATTCTGTTCAAAAGCGAAATATACCGATTCCCAACATCCAAATGGAATGTTATTGCACGTGAGTAGAAAAATAGCAGCAGAAAATTCCCATAAAAAAACGAAAAACTACCAACGCCAGATCACATTTGGCTATAGTGCCCCCCCCCCCCCCCCCCCCGCCCCTCCGGGAAATCTGAAACTTCAGAGTTCATCTGGCTTCACAGGGCGAACATATTGAAGTAAAAATGTCACTTTGAGTGTGTGGAACACATCCCTAGAGCAGAAGGTCAATAGCGCGTACCTGCGTCTAAACCCTGCGCGAGACGTCGGATCTGTTGAAGGGGTAACTGCGGGGATTTGAATCCTTTAGAGCACATTTGGGATAGGATGGGCAGAAACATTCAAGCCCTAGAGCCTCCTGTGCAAAATCCGCAGGAATTGGAAGACGCATTACATCGGTATTGGCTGCAGTGAGTTACCCCTTCAACAGATCCGACGTCTCAATGGAGGGTTGAGACGCAGGTTGGAAGCTAATGGAGGCTCATCCTCGGATACCCAGGGTTAAATTCTCGACAAGCTCACCTCTTAATGTGAGCGTAAGCGGAAGTTTTAACCGTGGGTTTCGACGATGATGGAGGATACTCGCTATTTACCTTCTGCTCTATAGGGATGTGTTCTACACGCTCAAAGTGACATTTTTACTTCAATATGTTTGCCCTGTGAAGCCAGATGAAGTTTCATACTTACAAGCATCTTTTTATTTTGTTAAAATACACTTTTGATTTGGCTAACGATATCCTGAATAAATTATTCAGCTTATTGTCATTAATGGGGATTTCTTATCGCCAGAATGTTGCCCTTTATGATCACAATCGTTTCTACAACATCAGTTTGCCAACAATCTCCCTACACCAATGATTGTATCGGTCGGTGCAGACTTTCCAGGGGGTGCTTAAAGTGGCATGAGCTGCCAAAATGTTGATATTTTGACGTTAAAACAGAATGTTGAAATTATTGGCTATTTTTCTCAAGACATATAATTCAGAAGCTTTTAGTGCTTCTAGTCTCGAAAATGTACGATAAAGTATTGTTTTGAACTAACTTTAGCTTAGAATGAATGAATGGTCGTCCCGGTTATTTAAATTTTGTTTACTTTTGAACACGTTTTCGGTTCGTACAGGCCACATACTGCATGGATTTTCCTCATTCCAACGCCAATCATTTAGTTTTTCCACGGCGTTCAAAGTCTTTTACTGTCGCGACGATCCGAAATTATGAAAAAAGTTTGAATTTTGGCAGCTCATGTCACTTTAACTGTTTTCTTTGTGTATACATTGCAGTGTTTAGGAAGTAAAATTGAGGATGGAGTTCACACAAACTAAAGTCTACGTGTAGTTAATGCAGAGTAAAACAGATAAAGCTCAGCTATTTACGTTAACACGCAAGCCAAAAGGTTTGATTTTCGCCTGTTGAGTGGGTGGTTAATAGAACTGGACTTTGAAGCCAGCTCAAGTCGCTGATGTAAGCGTTTTTATAACCACAACATAGGTATTTTCAGCAGACATCGTCGATAAGCTTCTGGAGGACTGACATGAATAGCGGTAACGTGTAGGGCAGTGTGTCGATAACCGGGTATCAATAACAGGACATATAGTCGCTCGCCCAGTCGTTGCGATAATCTCCACAGCTCAAACATCCAGACAGTTCCCATCCGCTTGGTGATTTTGAATGAACACTGTGGAAATATACTTGTCTTAATTGCCTCGATTAAACCAGTTAATCAACGAGCGATGCCCATGTGCTAGCAATAGTGTAGACTGCAGAAATAGTAAGTAACAGAGTCAGTTGTATTCCATGGGCTTAGGCCTCAAGTGCGGTGTTTACAGCCAAAAATAGTATACTTGGGTGATTATATAGAACGATGTCTGGCATTAACAACACGGAGCTTCCAGTTGGGATTCTGCAGCCTGTGTGGGATATGAGGCTTGGCTATGAAGATTACCTCCAATCGCCCCTATTTCCCGTCGCTCTCTCGGTAGGTTATTATTTCTTTTTGTGCACGATCTTCATGTTCGTGGATTTACTTGGCGAGCGGTTGTCAGTGATGCACAGATTGAAACTTCAGCCGGAAAAACCAGTGAAAATTGGTCATCTTTATGATACATTATACCTTACCTTCTGGAACCACGTCATATTTATTCTGCCGGCTTCCGTTGCCCAGTGGGTCTGGACTCCACCAACTGATCTTCCGGCTCTAGCGCCTTCTCTCTGGGAATTCCTATGGCATCAAGTGGCTGCACTCATCGTTTTTGATTTCCAATATTACGTCTGGCACTGGCTTCATCATCGAATTCGTTTTCTTTACAAGCACGTTCACTCGATACATCACCGTTATCACAGTCCATTTTCCTGGGTGACCCAATACCTCCATCCTTGGGAACTCATTACCGTCGGCTTCCTAACCACCACCAATACCTGGTTTTTCAAATGCCACTGTCTTACTACATGGAGTTATATGATTGTCAGCATCAGTATCAGCGTCGAGGCTCATATCGGATTCGATTTTCCGTTCGCCCCTCACAACTGGTTCCCTTTTGGTTTAATCGGTGGCGCCCCCAAACACGACATGCACCACTTAAGGCCGTGGACCAACTTTCAGCCATTCTTTACCCACTTTGATCGACTTTTCAATACCCACTGTCCTTTCTTAACGGCTGGAGGGAAAAAGTCAAAAGAACTGATTGAATACGAGCAAAAAAATAGAGAAACCAAAAAACAAGGTTAAAATGAAATGTCTAATTGAATCGGAATAATCCTGAAAAAGTCATAATTTCATTCTGAGAAAATTAACGATCGGAAATTCAAACCTGGATCAATGACATCTCTGATTTTCATCCTAATAGTGATCCTACAGAAAGTACCTTGGGCAGATATGACAGATGGCATAGGGATGATTTTGTCGGTAATGATGGGAGTTGCCAATGGGTCGGACAATGCTTACCCCATGATTTTCACCAATTGCAAAACTCGAAGGATCAAAGATGGAACAAATAGCAATAATAATAATAAGCTATATGAAAGTAAATCTAGGCCTATCTAATTTTCAAGGAAATAGGCTCAAATTAAAATGTTGCGTAAACAGAAAACTTAACTGATATTCAAAGGGAACGATAATCAAATAACAAATGTGACCATGCCTGCCGTATTAATTAACGAACACCAAGCGATAATTGTAACTGACCAGAATAACACCTGATACCCAAGGTTGTTGTTTTACGGCTTACAACGGAAGGGCGGATGCACACGTTTCTCCAAGGCACAGGTCATAATATACCATTCAAGACAATCTTATATTTATGGTTACTAAAACACACGGGCACAGGGAAAATCTTCTTGTCTAAAATAACCACGGAGACAAGTTTCTAATTGTGTTAAGAAGAGGTATATCATTTAGACCTTTATACCCCATCATAAATTGTTGTAATAAAGTAAACCTATGATATTTCATTAGGTTGACAATTGACAGGAGCTTGGGACTAAAACACACGGCACAGGGAAAATCTTCTTGTCTAAAATAACCATGGAGACAATTTTCTAATATACCATTTAGACCTTTATACCGAATCATAAGTTGTTTTAGTTTATTAAAACTGATATTTCATTATATAGGTTGACGACGGACAGGAGTTTGGGGTTTAGTCAGTAGAACATCGTTCTATGCAAGTAATGTAAAATATTTATTTATGATCACTAAAACACACGGGCACAGGGAAAATCTTCTTGTATAAATTAACCACGGAGACAAGTTTCTAATTGTGTTAATAAGAGGTATATCATTTAGGTCCGTGTAACGTTCGTTAATTCCATTTTCAATTTTTGATATCGCAAAATGAAATTTGGAAATGACCATTTTTAAGTTCAATTTTTCATTTTCTACTTTTTGAAAAGAAGAAATGAAAATTGAAATTGTGTCCAATTTTCATTTTGCAATGTCAAAAAATGAACATTGAATTAACGAACGTTACACGGACCCGTTTAGACCTTTATACCGTAGTATATTTAGTAGGTCTATCTTGAATCTGTTTGAATTCAGAGAAGCTATATATTTGTAAAAGGACGTCTCAGAGAACAAGGCTATATACTTTATTGCGGAATGGGCATCAAATTAGCACCGACGTAAACAATATTTATAAATCTGCGACAAAAGAAGTCTTTGCAAATGTATGGGTGATCAGTACTTTTTTTACGAAAGTTACAGAACAAAACATGTATACGGTATATTAATATATACCTACAGGCGGCATTGTCTCGTTACCTGACAGTGACATTTGAGGGTAATTGCGATAAGGATTGGCCCTTGTTCCCGTAAAGTGGGCTCTGTATAACCATGCAAGAATTATAAGTATTGTAATACGAAACTTTTCCTAGCTGTAGATTTATAATGATTTTTACAAAAGTATTAGGCCAACTTCTATCTTGCCTTTGCTGATTTTTGTCTCCTCTATATTACATGACAATAGGTCTTTTTATTTGGCGGGTGTGTTTAACGAAAAGCGGGTGGTCTTTATATCAGCGATATGTCAGACAAGCCACTGGGCCCATTAGAGGCAAACAACTTCCTATTGTTTCAGATAAAAAGGACATTTTGTTTTCGAAAGCAAAAATACCAACTGCGTAAAACCCAGTTTATTTAAAATGTCCTTTAACTTTAATTCTTTGTCTTTTGTTTACAAATACATGTTGTTGTTTTTTTGAATTTCCATACGACATTCCATCTGCCCCATACGAAATAAACTTGTTGTTTTATACATAACCCATGTGTACGGAAGCCTGTTTCGTAGATTTATGTAACACATTTAATTGAATATATGGCGATTTTCTTTCTTTAGGAAATCTATTGATATTTTTTTTCTGTGTATTGGGGTGTGAAAATATCTGCCATGACAAATACTAGTATGGCTTTATTACTTTTGTTAGAGGATGGGCGCAAAGCCAATCGATCATTACCATGTGTCTTGAATGGTTGTCTTTACTGGGTTTTTTTTCATATTTTTATTTTGCACAATTTACAGTTTCCAGTTAAAAGCAAATTGCATGTGATATATTCTGTCAATGTATGTATTATATCCTGAAGCTTTGGTCTTATACGTTATTGGTTTATATATGACGAATGGCATTTGGGCGTTCTACAGTTAACACTGACACCGAATCATTCTGAAATGTCCTAACTTAATCACCTTGTTTATGGCAATGAAGGACCTTAACATACATACTCGATTGTACCTTTAACCATTATGTATGACATCGATATATATGGTGGCTGATTTGTGCCATTTCTTATTTTCACTTGGGCAATTATTTTTTTCTTATTCTCGGGATTTCTTGTTTTTGCCTTCGTGTTTTCTTACTTTCGCTTGGGTCTGAAGCGAAAAGAAGAGAACACGAAATTTTAGCTCTTAAACTTCGCGTTTTCTTATTATCGCCTTCATTTGACCAAGCGAAAACGCGAGAATAAGAAATGGCACATTTCAGCCACCATAGATATACGATGATTTTTTTTAAATTAAATTCATTTTAAATATATTGTATTCTCTATCGACGTATTATTTATAGTCCATGTGTTAGTAAAGAATTGTACGGAAGCCTGTTTCGTAGAATTATACAGCATATTTAATCGAATATATAGCGAATATATTTGAGAATTTTCCAGATTTTCTTTCCTTAGTTAAGTATGATTTTATTACCTTTATTAAGGAATAGGCGCAAAGCCAATCGATCATTCCCATGTCTTAAATTGTTCCTTTTTGTCTTTTGCGTTTTTGTTTTGCCTGATTTACAGTTTCCAGTTAAAAGCAAAATGCATGTGATATATTCTTTTAATGTATGTATTATATCCTGAAGCTTGGGTCTTATAAGTTATTGGTTTATATATGACGAATGGCATTTGGACGTTCCACAGTTAACACTGACACCGAATCATTCTGAAATGTCCTAACTTAATCACCTTGTTTATGGCAATGAAGGACCTTAACATACATACTCGATTGTACCTCTAAGCATTATGTAAGACATCAATATATATGGTGGCTAATTTGTGCCATTTCTTATTTTCGCTTGGGCAAATTTGTTTTTCTTCTTATTTTCTTGTTTTTGCCTTCGCGTTTTCTTGCTTTCGCTTGGGCCTGAAGCGAAAAGAAGAGAACGCGAAATTTTAGCTCTTAAACTTTGCGTTTTCTTATTCTCGCCTTGATTTGACCAAGCGAAAACGCGAGAATAAGAAATGGCACAAATAAGCCACCATATATATACGATGATTTTTTAAAATTAAATTCACTTTAAATATATTGTATTCTCTATCGACGTATTATTTATAGTCCATGTGTTAGTAAAGATTGGTACGGAAGCCTGTTTCGTAGAATTATACAGCATATTTAATCGAATATATAGCGAATATATTTGAGAATTTCCAGATTTTCTTTCCTTATAGCATATCTATTAATAGTTTTGTGCAATGGGATTTGGAAGTATTTGCCATGACAAATACTAGTATGATTTTATTACTTTTATTAAGGAATAGGCGCAAAGCCAATAGATCATTCCCATGTGTCTAAAATTGTGGCTTTTTTCCCCTTTCTTTTCTGTTGCCTGATTTACAGTTTCAAGTTAAAAGCAAAATGCATGTGATATATTTTTTAATGTATGTATTATTTCCTGAAGCTTTGGTCTTATAAGTTATTGGTTTATATATGACGAATGGCATTTGGACGTTCCACAGCCCCGAATCATTCTGAAATGTCCTAACTTAATCACCTTGTGTATGGCAATGAAGGACCTTAACATACATACTCGATTGTACCTCTAAGCATTATGTATGACATCAATATACGATGATTTTTAAAATAAAATTCGTATTAAACATATTATTTTCTCTGTGGGCGTGATATTTATTTTTAGTTTTTCACGCATGTCGAGATTTATCTGTGCCTAAACCGTTGAAGCGGAGATCACGTTATACAGTTTCTCCAAATTGGTATTAGACTTAATTTATTAATTAAATCGGCTCAAAGCAATTCAAATTGATACATATAGTATATAACAAAAACGAAAATGTAACACAGCCTTGTAAGTGTGGTTTATTGTTATTTTATAAAATCACGCCGTCGTCGGAGCTTGCACTCACGCTTATACACTTTTAAAACACCAAGCTCAATGAGATTTTAATCCTGAGGGATTCGAGAATGGTAGCATGTTGGCTCAAGGAATACGGTTTTGGACAAAAAAGCAATGGATACGACTTCCTGCTTTTTACCCCTTAAAATTGAGTTTATCCTTCCTTCTTGTTAAGACATGTGTCGGACACAAGGTCCCCAGGCTACACAATGGCTGGTTGATCTATTAATGCTTTTATGCCCCACTCACAATTATTTCACTTGTATGGTGGCGCTGCCAGGTTTGAGGAAACCGGGCTCCTTCCCACGATGAAACCCCCCGACCTTCAGCGAGTACCTGGCAACTCTTCCACATACGCAGAGCGAGATCTCCATTGGCTTTTTTCATGACATGTCTGAATGGCATCATTTTCAATATTCGAGAGAGATAAATGTCATTCTATACTACAAAGTGTTAGTTTTCATCTTTAAATATATAGCTATTATTTGAAATGTGTATTTTAACATTTTACCAGTTCATTTCATTTATCTATCATTAGAATAGGCGTGACTCTGTATCTATATGTTTTCAGAAGTCTTCAACAAATTAACCCTTCAAATATGTAGAAGAATATTTTTGCATTGATGATAGAATTCAAAAGATAGATGTCGTAAATACATATACATTAAATACCAAGACTCCTTTTTATGGGGTTGTAAATTCAAAAAATTAACAAGCTTTTCAAAATAGATGACCAAATTGTATGCAGAACAGTATACATTTCATTTTATTCACCCTATGATAAATTACAGTATACATTATTTGTCAACTTTTACTATAGCGGATATAAAGGTCCGAGGAACTTGTTCAATCCCATAACAAAAAAAAATCGAAAATTAACTCATTTCCCCGGCCATTTGAATTGTGTCACATATTTGACACATATTCTGCCCGGATCGGTCTCTGGCTTTATCTGTATATTTTTATCCCAAGGTCAGTCCTTTAGTTTTTTTCCAGGTAGCTACTCTAAAGGCTGAACTCAAGTTTATGAAAAAGTCAGAATTTTGGCAGCTCGTGTGACCATTTTTTGTTGTTGATAAATGAACCAAATGATGTACCGGTACCTCTTGTGCCATCCTGAGTAGATTTTGAGTGAAATAATATTCAACAGAGGAAAAATGCTGGTGTCACTGTCTGAACTGGCAACACATATAGGCACCATGCTACTCGTCGATTTCATCATGCTACACGTCGATACGACCGAATTGGTTAAAATGCCATCATGCTTCATGTCGATATGACCGAATTGGTCACACTGTCTCCATGCTACACGTCGATATGACCGAATTGGTGACACTGGCACCATGGTACTCGTCTATACTACCGAATCGGTCCCACTAGTATTTTGCTACGCGTTGGTGTGACCGAATTTGTCTCGAAGGGCTTGGCATGTATTCAAAACAAGTCACGAGAGATTGATTGATTATTTGGTGTTATTGCGCCGCGCTCGAGATTATTTCACTTATATGGCGGGGTTGCCAGTTTTATTGTGGGAGGAAACTGGGCGCTATGCCTGGAGGAAACCTACGACCTTCCGGTGGCAACTGGCAACCATCCCACATAGGTCGTTTGAGTGAAAACTCAGTATTTTTTTTTGCACTGAGTGCGATTCGAACCCGCGACCCATTGGTGGAAGGCTGTTCGGATTGAGCGTCCAACGCTCTACCTACTGAGGCCCCTTTATTGATTGTTTGGTGTTTTACGCCGCGCTCGAGATTTTTTCACTTATTTGGCGGCGTTGCCAGTTTTATTGTGGGAGGAAACCGGGCTCTGTGGCTGGAGGAAACCCACGACCTTCCGGTGGTAACTGACAACCATCCCACAAGGCCCCCATAAGAGAGATTGAACAATGTTGTGAGTTAGTTGGCTTGTCCTCATCAAGAATGCGGTCAGGAAGACTTACATAGTGACCTGTGACCTACTTAACAGATCAAAGTTTGAAAGATTAGTTTGGTTATTGTTCTTCCTTAAAAGGAGACATCGCTTAAGTTTGTTGTGGTTCTCACTCAGTTGATCTTCAGGTTATCAAAAAAAAAAAATACAGAATTAAAACACGGTGAACATTTAATTTATAAGATTTCGATGGGTCTCGTGCTCGAATCTCAAACAGATTATGGGAATTATAAAACGGGTACATGAATTTTAATTTATACTCCTTATTTATATACCAAAAATGAAAGAAGGTTTCAGTTGATCGCTCTGTGTGGAATGGTTGCTGTCTTCCAGTGGAGGGTCAAGGGGTTTCTCTGGGCGCTACACCTAAGGTTCTGAGATCCTCCCCCAAGAGACCCGACAACACCGCACTATATACGTGAACTGACACGTACTAATTTTTAGAGTGTAATTAGTCCATTAAAGTGGCATGAGCTGCCAAAATGTTGATATTTTGACGTTAAAACAGAATGTTGAAATTATTTTCTATTTTTCTCAAGACGTATAATTCAGAAGCTTTTTAGTGCTTCTAGTCTCGAAAATGTACGATAAAGTATTGTTTTAAACTAACTTTGGCATAGAATGAATGAATGGTCGTCCCGGTTATTTAAATTGTTTGCTTTTCGAACACGTTTTTGGTTCGTACAGGTCACATACTGTATGGATTTCCCTCATTCTAACGCCAATCATTTAGTTATTCGATGGCCTTCAAAGCCTCTTACTATCGTGACGATCAGAAATTATGAAAAAAGTGTGAATTTTGGCAGCTCATGCCACTTTAAGAAACGCCAGAGAATGCGAACTTCCAGCGGAGTTCGGCGTAATATATGATAGACCAGTTTGTGCGTGTCTTTTGACATGTTTTATGGAGTCCTAACATATTTTATTTATCTCATATCTTCATCACATATCAACATGACCCGGTGTAACTGCTTACTGTGTCAAAATCTAGACCTAATGACTTTACACTAGACATAAACAGTATTATTGTCCTTTCCCTTAGATTAATTCCTGTAAGAATAGGATCGAGCATATAATTGCGCTTTTATTTAAATTAAACTGTTTTTGTCTTCAACGATTGTTCAGTGTCACGGAGGTTGTCAACCTAGACAAGCTTCTATAAATTGTCTTGAGTCGGTAAGTCATCAGTGACAAATGGAACTGATACATAGTTCAACTTAAAGTGAGCGATTGGTCAAAACGAACCTAAAAGCGGACACAGACTGGGAAAATCGAATCCGTCTGCAATGAAATGATCGTTGGTCCTCGAAAGGGCATGATTGTTGGAATAAACCCTAGCAGAAGTCTATCATGTTCAAGGACTTCTAATTATAGTAATTGCAGATTAACACTCAACTGTTATGTATATAATCTGTTATTGCTTTATACAGCCTTGTATACACCCGCACGAACTTCTTCGATACCAGAAAGGTATTGAAAAAGCCCGTGCGGCCTAATCAGAATAAATTCAATCCACTCAACATAATGCGGACTATCTTTCTGCATGCTCAAATCTTTCAGTGGCATTTAGAAGTTGGAAGTACAAATCAAGACGAGGATTAGGCCTACTTATGGATAAACAACTTCTTGATTTATTGGGTGACGACGTTTCGATGTAGTTCTTACATCGTTATCAAAGTCAATGACATCAACAGGTACAAGTTCATTATATAGTGGTTGGCAGAAATACAAGTTAAGACAGGTGTGAGAATATTTGGATTAAGTAACAATGTAACATTGGAGATGAGTTAAGTTCGCTGTGGATTATCTTGAAGGATTAGTAAGTCATAGCAGTTGGGTATATATAATCCTTGGTCTCTGTTTATGCTGGGTTTTGTTCTTCTAATCTTGATGGCTTCCTGTAGTTTTCTTTTCTTCCAGTGCTGTTGATTGATGGATAGGGCTGTAGTGGTTTCCCATTTTATGTGGTGACTGGGGTTGGATATTACATGTTTTTGTAGTCCAATTTGTTAATAGACGTTTGATGTTCTTTTATCCTGATGTTAAGTGGTCTGCAAGTCTCACCAATGTAATGTGCATCACAACTGCAATTAATACGATAAACTACTCCTTTGGGTTGTGTTTGGTTGATGTGTTTTTTCCGGTGGCTTGGATGTAGTTTTTAAGGGTTTTTGATGATGAAAATCTGGAAGAAATTCTAAATCTCTTCTGTTCTCTTGGAAAAAAACACCCCAATCTATCACTTCTCTGTTATTTGGAAATGAAACATTAGCTGAAACTAATCAACATAAACACTTGGGAATTACTTTCCAAACCACAGCCGCATGGGAGTTACATGTCAATGATATAATCGATAAAGTCTCTCCTATGATCAACTGTCTGCGAAGCCTTAAGTACAGACTTTCACGAAAGTCTTTAGTGACATTATACTGCTCTTTTATTCTCCCAATTTTTGATTATGCTGATGTTGTCTGGGGAAGTTGTACTCAGTACCAGTCTAATCAATTAGATAATCTTCAACTAGATGTTCTGCGTACAATATCGGGATGTCCACGAGGAACAAGTCATGCTCTTCTATACAAAGAGACCGGGTTTATTTCCTTATATGAACGCAGAAACCGTCATAAGTTACAATTATTTTTCAAAATGCTGCATAAAGAAACCCCCGATTATCTATCCGTGCTTGTACCGTCTCAGACAGGTGTGGACATGCCATATGACCTCCGAAATGCCAAAGACTACATCGTTCCACATGCGAGAACAACTTTTTATAAAAATTCATTTTTGCCTTCTGTGATTCGTATGTGGAACGGTCTGAGTCAGGAAATTAAAGACGCAAACTCATATGACGCATTCCGTAAAAAGCTGTCTGCAAACGATACACAAGTACCCAATATTTATCTGTACCAATTAGACCGTAAGTCACATGTGGTACACACGCAAATGCGTCTACAATGTAGTAACTTAAATGGGCACAAATTTCTGCGTCATTTAACCGAAGACCCAGCATGCACTTGTGGGCATCCGTTCGAAAACGCAGAGCATTTTTTTTATTAAATTGCCCACTATATAAAGACCTGAGAAATAAATTGTACTCAAATATAGCTCAAATGGATATTAAGGCTATGCTTTGTAGCAGCAACACTATGAGCTACGAAGAAAATGTTCAATTGTTTCAAAAGGTACAAATATATATACGAGATTCAGAAAGATTTAATGCAAAACTATAAGATCAGGATGCCTATTACCATATCTTGTAACTTGACATTTCGTATTCGCAAATTTGTCAATATATGTTATTCTTGTGGGTCTGTCTGTTTGTATATGTATGGCTTTGTATTTGTATGTTTAACTTGTGTACAAATTTGTTTTTTTATATTTGTGTAAATGTATACGCCTGTATGTATACCCAATGTAACTGCACCATGGAGAGGTGTTGATATAGGCCGTAGGCCTGTTCATCAATCCAAAATTTAAATTCATTGAAATAAAAATATTGTTTAAACTATGAAAATCTGGTTTCAATGCCTGTAGTGGACTTGATAAGGCGAGCAATTTTGTGACTGGTGGATCCTATGTATGGTAAGCTGATTCTTATGTTTGGGCCTTCTTCGACTGGTCTAGGCTGTCTGTTTGTAGGGTTGAGGGTTTTATGGATGGTTGAGTTGACTAATTTAGGTGGGTATCCATTCTGTTTGGTGGAGACAGTTTTGAGGTGGGTGATTTCTTTGTTTAATTCGGTGCTACAGATGTCTTGTGCTCTTCTTGTCAGTGTGGCAATGGTTCCTGTCTTGATGTGTGGTGGATGGTTTGAATTGTAGTGTATGTATTGGTCAGAGTGTGTAGGTTTGCGGTAAACTGTGGTCTGTGTTCCTTCTGTGGTTTGTTGAATGAGTACATCAAGAAAGGGGAGTTTATCATTCTGCTGTTCTTCCATGGTAAATTTGATGCGGGGATGTTGTGTACTCAGGGTTGAATATCGGGGCTCAGTGTACAATGTCGCGATCTCACTCCACCGATGAATCGGAAGTCAGCATTGCATGGGGAGAGGCGTCGCTTGCACATGGAATGATTCTAACGTCTTGAGACGGGTACGAGTACCGGTATGCGACTGGAAGATGTGATTGGTGCCATGAAAGTTCCCGATATTTACTGATTGTGTTAACAGAGTCAACATTAAATTGACTTTCAATGTTTTTTTTTTCCATGAAATATCTCTATTAATTTAAAAATAATAGTGTTTCAATAGACACATTCGCAAGGAAAGTTGGCTATTATTTTCTTAAAAATTTCTTTAAAAAAATATAGGTGTAGTGTACCAAGAGTTGAACATTCCCTTTTTGTACATAAAACATAGTAACATGATTTCAAGAATGATAGCAATGAAACGGTCGCCATGTTCGATCTCGTATTTGCCCAGTCTGTATTGGCCGTGTTTGTTCGTATTAGCCTGCATGGTTTGTTCGCATTAGCCGTGTTTGTTCGTATTAGCCTGGTTTGTTCGTATTGGCCTGGTTTGTTCGTATTGGCCCTGCGGTAAACCCTGTATGACCGTTTCCCCGTATTTTGCCAATACCATTGAAAGTCAATTAATAAGTTGTCACAGCCACAGCCCATGATATTTCATTAGGTTGACGACAGCATAGATATACTCGGTGTCCATATCAATGTCCCGTCGTGAGTCTATAGGCCTACTGGTCTGTATTTTTCACATCGCAAGATGGGTCCGATTGATCTACAAGTTTAAAGCCAAAATGAAGAACTAAACCACACAAACAAACTGTTTATGATTTTAATTCTTGTACACTATATATGTCTCTCTGCACCGGGGTACTTGCCTTTTGTTTTGGCTATATTAATTATTATATCACTTGTGACTTGTTTTGGGCTGCCCACTGTTGACAGTGTGTTGTGTGGCTATGTAGACTTACATTACAACCACCTGTCAAAACTAAAGAGTAAAGGGACGTGTTGTAATGTACAGCCTACGGTACAGTAGCTAAAAGGTCATTTGTTACTAAGTAGTTAGTTGGTTTAGTAAGTCGGACAAACTTATATCCGGATGACGAAATTACCAAGTAAAATGCGTAGAAACATACACGCAAAACATGTTCTGGAATGTCTTTTTTTGATTACCACGCAGGTTTATGTATGATTTCCGGTGACGTCAGAGCAACAACAACAACAACATCGTCAAGTTTCGTGAACATGGCGGAGGCAGCCGTCGCAGAACATCGCCAAAACAGGTTTTACTGTCATTTGTGCTCGGTAGAAGTCAACCCTAATTTACCTGTAAGAAAACCAAGAACTTATATGTGTTTAAATCTTCAGCATTAACTTCATACATGTCAGTACGAGCGATCTGCTGTACGATTTATCGATAAAAGACGACATTCTCTATTTTCAATTTCAGTTTCGACGACCACATTTGTCATATCTAATTTCTGTATACGGGAATCCAAAATTCCAATTTCGTTGGTTCGTGTTTGGTTTGCCACTGTCATTTAATACAGGGCAAGATTAATCCTGTTGTATGTGTAATATATTGATTTGCTGAGATTTTGATTCGACCTTGTACAACTACAAGTTTGTACTAAATTATTTAGCTGGTTGGGGAAAGTCGCTGATCGACGGGTTGTCCATCGATCGACAGATAAACCATCGAACGACGGAGAATAGAGCCCGTCGATCAGTGGTTAAAGTTTGGACAAGAATGACAATTTCCTCTCTATCTGCCCTCATTTGCGTTTTCGACGAACTATCAAGTTCTACAACAACAGTGCATGTCCCAAGCTAGTTCAAGTTCTTCAAACTCTGTTGCCAAGATATTGATGATGGGCGGCAAACAGAGTTGGAAAATCTATACAACTGCGCATAAACTCTTTGTGCACAGATTTTCTCCTAATTTAAGCCGACCCAAACTTAATACACATTCAGTTCGATCTGAACTGAACTGAGGAAATGTACGAGCACAAGTTGACCTTTTGAGCCTTGCTTACGGATTTTCTTGATAAACATAAGCGAGGCTCAAAGAGGTCAACTTTGCTCCTACATTTCCCAAGTTCAGTTTAACGGAAACGAGGAGGCCAGCGGAAGATTCGGGCTGTCAATCGAAAAACGACGAGGATGCAACACAGATGTGGGTGTTTGAACGCTTTTTTTTCTTCCCTTAATCAACCTTGGAAGGTCGCTGTATACATGTACATGAAATAATCTAGAGATGGCTAAAAACATGAATCACTCCATTAAAAATGTATTTCATTATTTTGTCTGATTGTAGGATTTTACCTGTCCAAATTGTGAAAATGGATTTATTGAAGAAATAACTGAGTAAGTAAAAATAGTTAAGTTTCTACTAAGTGAAACAAACATAGGAACTTCTAAAAGACCTTTTGAATGCATTTCTTCTACACATGCATGGTTGCCAGTTACCAGCGGAAGGTCGTGGGTTTCCTCCGGTTTCCTCCCACAATAAAACTGGCAACGCCCCATATAAGTGAAATAATCTTGAGCGCAGCGTTAAACACCAAACAATCAATCAATCAATCAATCTACACATGCAGAATAGAGAGGCAAAGTGAATATATCGTTGGTCACCATCCCAGTTCGGACAGTTTTGCATGCCGTACAAAGCCTTTTTACTTCAAAGTTTAAGTAGACCCCTCCAGCCCTCTCAATTCAGAAATTTACGTCGGCAAAAAAAATTGCCGTGGCAGAATAATTTTGCCTCGGCAGAAAGTTGTTTGCCTCGGCAAATTCAACTGATGATAAAAAAAACAGAAACTGTTTGTTTTGTGAAGTTGTGACCTTTATTAGGCCTTTCTATGATTAAATAACATACTTTATGGACACTTTGAGTGTCCCGCTTGCATTTCCAATGGTAAAAATCTAAATAAAAGTATAAATACTCTTTCTACGGTCCATTTTGACCTACGATACCCGTAAACACATGAGGAAAACAAAATGGCGATCGATCCCTCTGTATGACGTACTGTCGTTTCGTATCAAATTTGACACAATACCCATGCGCACGCATGCGCGCCACTGTTAAGTTTCAGTTTGAGATACGAAACGGTGACATTCTCCAAAAAATAACGGTCGCCATATTGACGTTTGACAAAACTGTTTTAATCGATATTGTGGGTCAAAATGGATCGTAGAAAGAGTATTTAGACCTTTTGTTTTTATTAAATTGACAAAGGAGACAACCTACGTTAAATGACGGCTGAATGCAACCTATTCCTGATCAGCGGAGAAAAATCCGAGACAATGGTGAAGTTAAGTGTCTGAATGAGCAGTGCTAACTTGTTGCCTGTCCACCTGGCTGTGACCAGGGCCCAGTTTCACAAAGCGATCTTAGCTTAGTGTGATCTTAACTGCCATGGCAACCAATGCTAAAGGTATACGTTGCCATTGGTAATGAAGATCACCTTAAGCTAAGATCGCTTTGTGAGACTAGGCCCTGGGAGTAGTAAATGTTTGGTTCTGTTTTAGGGACACACGTGGTACAAACTCCAACGAACCTCCCGATCCTGCTGCTCAACTTGCTGAGGTATTTCATTAGCACAATACAAGGTGTCCTCTTCTTTGTGATAGCCTGTTCTCTTCTAACGTTTTTCCGCAAAAAGTTTTTACCTCAGAAACAAATATCTGTAAATTATTAAAATCCATCCTTTTAATAACTAGGAAGCTACTAGAACCCTGGGGCTCGTTTCACAAAGCAGTCGCATCGCAAACAAAGCGTAGTTGTCAATGGATACCATAGTGAAATCATGGCAACTGTGATTGATCGCACTTTGCGACGGCTGCGTGAAACACCCCCCTGCTCTACGGCCAGTTCAATGTAGCAATGAGTTGTGTGTTTACTAGCCTCCTTGGCCACCTACTTGAACAATGCCTAACTGGGTTTCAATTATGACCTGGTTTCCTCAACTAGTGAACCCAGAGTGTCGCCATATACAGTAATAAGTGTAAGAATGCTGCATGGAAAATCAATCAAATCATACAAGTAAAATATCTTGAATGTAGTTTGAAAAAACAAACAATCAACAAATCTTAAGAAATTATCCGAATGATGATTTTTAAGTTTATATTTTTTCAATTTTATGTCCTGTGTTAAACAAGTTTTAAAAAGTTTGCTATTGTAGTTGTGAAGGTCTGATTGATTCATTGATTTTTTACGCCACATGTAAGATTATTTCACTTATATGGCGGTATTGCCAGTTGTGTAAATGAGGAAACAAGGCTCTTTGACCTGAGGAAAGCCCTGACCTTCAGCAAGTACCTGCAACTCTTCCCCTCAAGGCGATCGAGAGAAAAACCCAATCAGAAATTGTTAAATTTTTACTTGGTGGGAGTGTGATTGGATCCCTCTGACTGACTGACAGGCCAATTTGTTGTCGGTCTAATAGGGCAATATACATGTATTTCAATGAGTGAGTCAGTCAGAAATGGATTGGAGTATAAAAACAAACCCAATATGTTTTAACTCATCGGGAATGTCAGTCTCGTGGACGCATTATTTTAAAGACGTTAATCTTGTCATGATATTTTTTTTTTAGTTATGGAGCCGAGCTTTTTTAGAGAATTTCCGGGCTCATGTTGAAAGAGACGACAATCAATCACCACATCATGGGAATATGGAACAGAGCAACTACGATGACACGTTTGCCAATCTTCATAGCAGGCAACAACCAAGGGTACGGGCCAGACCATTATTTCCCAGAGCCAGGGTAGCTTTATCAAGAACAGGAGGCCGTGGGGAGAGACAACCGATTTTAGACAAGTATGTTTTTGTTTTTCTTCAAATTAATTTTGCTGTGTTGATTATTTGTCAAAATGTCCTTGATAAAAATGGATTCCAGTATCCGTCTTGAAGAAAATGGCAATGAGCTGCCCATGCCTGTAATTGCTTGAGGAAAATGGCCAAGAGCTGCCCATGCCTGTAACCGTCTTGAGGAAAATGGCCAAGAGCTGCCCATGCCTGTAACCGTCTTGAGGAAAATGGCCAAGAGCTGCCCATGCCTGTAACCGTCTTGAGGAAAATGGCCAAGAGCTGCCCATGCCTGTAATTGCTTGAGGAAAATGGCCAAGAGCTGCCCATGCCTGTAACCGTCTTGAGGAAAATGGCCAAGAGCTGCCCATGCCGGTAACCGTCTTGAGGAAAATGGCCAAGAGCTGCCCATGCCGGTAACCGTCTTGAGGAAAATGGCCAAGAGCTGCCCATGATGGTAACCGTCTGGAGGAAAATGGCCAAGAGCTGCCCATGCCTGTAACCGTCTTGAGGAAAATGGCCAAGAGCTGCCCATGCCTGTAACCGTCTTGAGGAAAATGGCCAAGAGCTGCCCATGCCTGTAATTGCTTGAGGAAAATGGCCAAGAGCTGCCCATGCCTGTAACCGTCTTGAGGAAAATGGCCAAGAGCTGCCCATGCCGGTAACCGTCTTGAGGAAAATGGCCAAGAGCTGCCCATGCCGGTAACCGTCTTGAGGAAAATGGCCAAGAGCTGCCCATGATGGTAACCGTCTGGAGGAAAATGGCCAAGAGCTGCCCATGCCGGTAACCGTCTTGAGGAAAATGGCCAAGAGCTGCCCATGCCAGTAACCGTCTTGAGGAAAATGGTCAAGAGCTGCCCATGCCAGTAACCGTCTTGAGGAAAATGACCAAGAGCTGCCCATGCCAGTAACCGTCTTGAGGAAAATGGCCAAGAGCTGCCCATGCCAGTAACCGTCTTGAGGAAAATGACCAAGAGCTGCCTATGCCTTTATTTAATTATAACTGTTAAGACGTTTGTGTGAGGCATTTTTTAGCAGATGAAATACTATATATTCAACAATACAAACTTTACTAGAGAGTGTTAGGGTGACAGAGAAATGAATTTAGTTGTCTGATCTGTGTTGAATGATGTAAACTGCTCTAGTTGACCAGATAAATTGAGGACGTCAAAACTTTCTATATTTATGAGCACTAAAACACACGGGCACAGGGAAAATCTTCTTGTCTAAAATAACCATGGAGAAAAGTTTCAAATTGTGTTAAAAAGAGGTATATCATTTAGACCTTTATACCCCATAAATTGTTGTAACAAACCAAACCTATGATATTTCATTAGGTTGACGACTGACAGGAGCTTAGCCTTGGTCAGTAGAATTTTCTGGAATCTTTTTGTAACACATTGACAATGGTTACACATCTTAACTATGGTAACTTTCTATAGATTAGTTCTCTGCTTGTGTATCCGAAACCCACTCTGTCCAAGAAATATCTCTGCAGGAGAGTTGCCTGGTACTCGCTGAAGATCTATGGTTTCTTCTACCAGTAAACCTGGCCACGTCTCCATTTAAGTGGAATAATCTTTGAGTACAGCGAAACATCAGTCCATTGATCATTATCTTGAATTAAGAAAATCTACATGGGTGCCTCAGTGGTCCAGTGGGTTAGAGTGTCCCTTAGTCCCACACAGACCTTCCATCGATGTAGCACAGGTTCCAATCCCACTCAGGTCAAATAAAAATTAACAAATTTCTGAGTGGATTTCTCACTCGGTTGCCATATGTGGAAGAGTTGCCAGGTACTCGGCAATGGGCCCGGTTTCCCACCACTAAACCTGGCAACACTGCCATATAAGTGAAATAATCTTGAGTGCGACTTAAAACATCAATCATTACAGACAGGGTTTTGAGATTTATTTCTTTGTTTTTCTCTGCTTTTCAGTTTAGTGACACAGTTATTGGGAAGTTTATCAGGGGGGACTGCTATACCTACAATGTAAGTATAATCCTTTCTTCAGTGTATACCAAAGGTATTCCATATCTCAAATTGGGGTGCTTGGTGACCCAGTCAGCAGAGCGATAGTCTCTCAGTCCTACACAGGCCTTCTACTGGGCTTTCGCACGGTCGAATCCTACTCAGTCCAAAGAATGAAAAAGTTAATGAGTGGTTGAATACTCGATTACTCAGTGTGGAAGGGTTTCTTTAACTACACAGTTCCTACAGACTTATAATGAATTCCTATGTGAGGTGGTTGCCAGTTACCAGCGGAAGGTCGTGGGTTTCCTCCGGGCATAGAGCCCGGTTTCCTCCCACTATAAAACTGGCAACGCCGCCATATAAGTGAAATAATCTTGAGCGCGGCGTAAAACACCAAACAAACAAACAAACTATAATGAATTCTGACAAAAAAAGATTCCTGGCTTTGCTAAACTAGATGTACTATCTAAACATTGATATTTGCAGGCATTTGCTTGTTTCTTAATTTGATCTGTTCAATTCGGTTAATTGCTTGCATAAAAATATGTCACAATTTGTTTTCACTTACAGCTATGCTTGTGATATCCTGAAAAAAGATGGGTTTTTTTTAACAATTAATCCTTTGATATCACTTTATGGTTCATTTTTCTCTGCAACATATGCTATTTGAATGTAAAATCAAATTTCTTCATAGTTTTTACTGAAACATTATTATTTTCATTTTCTGGCATCTATTTTTGATCTCTATACAGTGGTATGTTAAACATTCATGGTAATCCTGAGGACTATGCATGGGGAGCAGGTGGTTTAGACTCCATTATTACACAGGTAAACTTTAGACTTCATTATTACACAGGTAAACTTTAGACTTCATTATTACACAGGTAAACCTAAGACTTCATTATTACACAGGTAAACCTAAGACTTCATTATTACACAGGTAAACATTAGACTTCATTATTACACAGGTAAACCTAAGACTTCATTATTACACAGGTAAACTTTAGACTTCATTATTACTCGGGTAAACTTTAGACTTCATTATTACACAGGTAAACTTTAGACTCCATTATTACACAGGTAAACTTTAGACTCCATTATTACACAGGTAAACCTAAGACTTCATTATTACACAGGTAAACTTTAGACTTCATTATTACACAGGTAAACTTTAGACTTCATTATTACTCGGGTAAACTTTAGACTTCATTATTACACAGGTAAACTTTAGACTTCATTATTACACAGGTGAACCTAAGACTTCATTATTACACAGGTAAACCTAAGACTTCATTATTACACAGGTAAACTTTAGACTTCATTATTACACAGGTAAACTTAAGACTTCATTATTACACAGGTAAACCTAAGACTTCATTATTACACAGGTAAACCTAAGACTTCATTATTACACAGGTAAACTTTAGACTTCATTATTACTCGGGTAAACTTTAGACTTCATTTTTACACAGGTAAACTTTAGACTCCATTATTACACAGGTAAACTTTAGACTCCATTATTACACAGGTAAACCTAAGACTTCATTATTACACAGGTAAACTTTAGACTTCATTATTACTCGGGTAAACTTTAGACTTCATTTTTACACAGGTAAACCTAATTCTCCATTATTACACAGGTAAAACTAAAACTCCGTTATTGCACAGGTAAACCTAAGACTTCATTATTACACAGGTAAACTTTAGACTCCATTATTACACAGGTAAACCTAAGACTTCATTATTACACAGGTAAACTTTAGACTTCATTATTACACAGGTAAACCTAAGACTTCATTGTTACACAGGTAAACTTTAGACTTCATTATTACACAGGTAAACTTTAGACTCCATTATTACACAGGTAAACCTAAGACTCCATTATTACACAGGTAAACCTAAGACTCCATTATTACACAGGTAAACCTAAGACTTCATTATTACACAGGTAAACCTAAGACTTCATTATTACACAGGTAAACTTTAGACTCCATTATTACACAGGTAAACTTTAGACTTCATTATTACACAGGTAAACTTTAGACTTCATTAATACACAGGTAAACTTTAGACTTCATTATTACACCGGTAAACTTTAGACTTCATTATTACACAGGTAAACTTTAGACTTTATTATTACACAGGTAAACTTTAGACTCCATTATTACACAGGTAAACTTTTAACTCCATTATTACACAGGTAAACTTTGAACTCCATTATTACACAGATAAACCAAAGACTCCATTATTACACAGGTAAACCTAAGACTTCATTATTACACAGATAAACCTAAGACTTCATTATTACACAGATAAACATAAAACTTCATTATTACACAGGTAAACCTAAGACTTCATTATTACACAGATAAACCTAAGATTCCATTATAACACAAGTAAACTTTAGACTTCATTTTTACACAGGTAAACCTGACTCCATTATTACACAGGTAAACCTAAGACTTCATTATTACACAGGTAAACTTTAGATTCCATTATTACACAGGTAAACCTAAGACTTCATTATTACACAGGTAAACCTAAGACTCCATTATTACACAGGTAAACCTAAGATTTCATTATTACACAGGTAAACCTAAGACTTCATTATTACACAGGTAAACCTAAGACTTCATTATTACACAGGTAAACCTAAGACTCCATTATTACACAGGTAAACCTAAGACTCCATTATTACACAGGTAAACCTAAGACTTCATTATTACACAGGTAAACCTTAGATTCCATTATTACACAGGTAAACTTTAGACTCCATTATTACACAGGTAAACCTAAGACTCCATTATTACACAGGTAAACCTAAGACTTCATTATTACACAGGTAAACCTTAGATTCCATTATTACACAGGTAAACCTAAGACTCCATTATTACACAGGTAAACTTTAGACTTCATTATTACACAGGTAAACTTTAGACTTCATTATTACACAGGTAAACCTTAGATTCCATTATTACACAGGTAAACCTAAGACTCCACTATTACACAGGTAAACTTTAGATTCCATTATTACACAGGTAAACCTAAGACTCCACTATTACACAGGTAAACCTAAGACTCCACTATTACACAGGTAAACTTTAGACTTCATTATTACACAGGTAAACCTTAGATTCCATTATTACACAGGTAAACCTAAGACTCCACTATTACACAGGTAAACTTTAGACTCCATTATTACACAGGTAAACCTAAGACTCCATTATTACACAGGTAAACCTAAGACTTCATTATTACACAGGTAAACCTTAGATTCCATTATTACACAGGTAAACCTAAGACTTCATTATTACACAGGTAAACCTTAGACTCCATTATTACACAGGTAAACCTAAGACTTCATTATTACACAGGTAAACCTTAGATTCCATTATTACACAAATACTTCAGACTTCATTATTACACAGGTAAACCTAAGACTCCAATATTACACAGGTAAACCTATCAGAACAAATAATACATTACGATTAGGTTCCAGGCGCCTATTTTATACAAAATTCAAATAAAATGACCATGTCATATGAAATAACTGTACGTTTCTATTTGTACCAAAGTTATTACAGATTTCTGTGTACTAATGCAAAATATCACATTTGAAGAAAGAACTATCAAGTCACAAACGCTATGACAAAACACCACGGGAACAACACAGAAATTTCTGGAATTCACGCAATTATTAGACACCTAAATGTTGCGAAGTCAATATGCTGTGAAACCAACACCTTGATATCTGAAACCGACACCTTGATATCTGAAACTGACACCTTGATATCTGAAACCGACACCTTGATATCTGAAACCGACACCTTGATATTTGGGAACCAAACCAACAGTATTCCTAATTGTGTTTTGTATTAAGATGCATGTTAAATCACCTTTGACGTTATGTAAACCAACATTTTTTATCTGCCTCAGAATGAGATGTCTGTATGTACAGGTGTAACTCGTCTAATACATGGTCTTTTTATCATAATGTGTTATTTCAGCTGCTCAATCAATTAGAAGGGACCGGAGCCCCTCCTGCAGAAAAGGATAGAATAGATCATCTTCCAACAATAGATATCACACAGGAACAAGTGGGTAAGAAAGTCAAATACCAACAGAGATAACCACATCTTTGATTCTATTGTCATCCATTACTTAAAGTGGCATGAGCTGCCAAAATGTTGATATTTTGACGTTAAAACAGAATGTTGAAATTATTAGCTATTTTTCTTTAGACGTGTGGGATGGTTGCCAGTTACCAGCGGAAGGTCGTGGGTTTCCTCCGGGCACAGAGCCCCGTTTCCTCCCACAATAAAACTGGCAACGCCGCCATATAAGTGAAATAGTCTTGAGCGCGGCGTAAAACATCAAACAATCAATCAATCTTTAGACGTGTAATTTAGAAGCTTTTTAGTGCTTCTAGTCTCGAAAATGTACGATAAAGTATTGTTTTGAACTAACTTAGAATGAATGAATGGTCGTCCCGGTTATTTAAATTTTGTTTACTTTAAGAATGCGTTTTCAGTTCGTACAGATGTATGGATTTTACTCACTCCAAAGCCAATCATTTAGTCTTTCAGTGACCTTCAAAGCCTCTTACTGTCGTGACGATCAGAAACTATGGAAAAAGTGTGAATTTTGGCAGCTCATGCCACTTTAACTAGAGTGGCTCTGTAATGGGCAGCTCTATACTGTGAGAACCTTTTTCCCGTAAAACAGAATTGCTATATTATCAGCTATTTTTCTCAAGATGTGCAATTCAGAAGCTTTTTAGTGCTTTAGTCTCCAGGGGGCCGTTTCTCAATACATTTACGCCCGACGTAAGTCCGATGCAAGACCTAACTGTCATGGCAACATATACCTTCAAGATTACGTTATGACCAGGCGCGAGTTTGTTGAGAAACAGCCCCCAGAATGTATGTTAAAGCACATATAGTGTTTTGAACTGACTCAAGCTACATGTAAGAATAAACGAATACACGTCTAGGTTATTTGAATTTTGTTTACTTTTCAGACACTTGTTTGGGCTTGTACAGCACACAGGCTTTATTGATTTTCCTCATTCAAACCTCTATCATTTTAGTTTTGCGACGACTTCCAAAGCTAATGTTGTTACAATTATAATTTTTGCAGCTCTTGTCACTTTCAGTTGAAAAATAAACAAACGGTTAAAATAAGTTTGTATATTTTTGTATTAATATTTCAGAGAAAGTTGTTCAATGTTCTGTTTGTATGGAAGACTTTAAATTAGGAGAAAAAGTTCGTCAATTACCATGCCAGCACTGTTACCATACTGACTGTATTGTTCCGTGGCTTTCATTGGTAAGATTTCATATTCAGTTTTGCTAATCTTTCAATGTGTTGAAAGGTGGCCAACTTATAAGATTTTTGTGTTTGCATAAAACCCACCATAGAAGCAAAGCAACTTTCATTTGAAAAAAAAAACTAGGTATAGAATCAAGATATGTTTTAACACAGGGGTTTGTAGTCATTATGTTGTATATTTCTGATCACTAAAACACATGGGCACAGGGAAAATCTTCTTGTCTAAAATAACCATGGAGACAAGTTTCTAATTGTACATAGCTCTGGTTTCCTCTCCAGACACCCAGTTTTCTAAAATTCCATCAATGAAATAGTCTGAGGTGCAGTTTTCATAATTTTATAGGGGCCTCGGTGGGTTAGAGTCCCACAAAGAGTTTCCATTGATGCGGTGCGGGTTTGAATCACACTCAGACAAAATAAAAAATTCTGAGTGGATTTTTCACTCGGTTGTCGTGTGTGGTTGCCAGGTACTCACTGAAGGTCGGCAAAGAGCCCGGTTCCCCCCCCCCCCCCCCACTAAACCTGGCAAAGCCGCCATATTAGTGAAATAGTTTTGAGTGTGGCGTAAAATATCAATCACTCCAACAATCCACCCCCACTAAACCTGGCAATGCCGCTATATAAGTGAAATAATCTTGAATTCTACGTGAAACATCAATCAATCGTAATTTTCTATAACTCATTCCATGTATTTTGACTTCCTCTTCATTACTTCACACAAACATGTAGCGTAAATAGGACACCCATTAAAGTTATTATTTGATCCTTTTGACTGATGTTTTAATCAGCACTCAAGATTATTTCACTTATGTGAGGGTGTTACAATGAAAGAAAATCCTACTATCTATGTCTTAACTCAGTTTCACTTTTGTTTTCAGCATGGGACATGTCCAGTGTGTAGGAAAGACTTAAGTGGAGAGGACACTACAACTAAAGACTTTACACCTCCGGGAACTTTCCCTGGGGGCACGGAGGATCCAGGAGATGAGCCCTCCCCTAGTGACATTTAATACAGGACTATATTTTAATATCCGGACTTCAATTGTGATAAGCCCGTGACCTAAATGGGCACTAGGAAACTCCTCAAGTATTGACTAACTTCAGGATATCCTCTCATGATTTGTAATATATATATATATGTATGTATAAGACTTGTGCAGATATATCTCCTATATATATATATGGAGAGACCACAAGAACTGTTGGACTTAATTTGTTCTATTCATCGATTGACTTTGATTTTACAGCAGAACTTTCCTGTATTTAATCTTGTGTATGTCCCCCAATCATCAATTAACCCTTTGTTTATAAATTCTCCAACTGAGGTCCATTCGTGAAGACTTGTTGGAACTGACAAAAATGTCCTAGGTTACTTAAGGGTTTAATACCGCCGTAGCGGTGTTTGTTGCGTAACCCGATACCGCTGAACGTTGGTTCGTACCGAGTCAAACCACGAGAATGCGCAGCATTCGAGGGGTTTGACGAGGTGCGAACCAATGTCCAGCGGTATCGGGTTACGCAATAAACACCAAGACGAAGGTATTAAAGTCGATTCTACCCCGATAATTGAGAAAAATGAGGAAAAAGTGACGGACAGATTGGGAACTTTTAACCAATCAACGATAAGCTTTGGTCACGTGCAACGGTGATGCACTACAGACTCGATGTCGTTTGAAAAGTCATCTCTACTTAACATGTATATTTGCACACGGCACGCACATGCAGGAGGGGTAGAACAATTGACTAGACACACTCGACACAATTATTCTGCCAACACTTGTGTAATTGAGGTGGAAATTTACATAAAATCAGATATTTGTTTTTGCTTTTTAATGATAGGGCAATATTTTGGGAAAATTCACTTGCATGTGATCAGTTTTAGGTAAGACTGTCATTGTATGTGATCAGTTTTAGGTAAGACTGTCATTGTATATGATCAGTTTTAGGTAAGACTGCCATTGTATATGATCAGTTTTAGGTAAGACTGCCATTGTATATGATCAGTTTTAGGTAAGACTGTCATTGTATATGATCAGTTTTAGGTAAGACTGCCATTGTATATGATCAGTTTTAGGTAAGACTTTTGTTGTATATGATCAGTTTTAGGAAAGACTGTCATTGTATATGATCAGTTTTAGGTAAGACTGTCATTGTATATGATCAGTTTTAGGTAAGACTGCCATTGTATATGATCAGTTTTACGTAAGGCTGTCATTGTATATGATCAGTTTTAGGTAAGACTGCCATTGTATATGATCAGTTTTAGGTAAGACTGTCATTGTATATGATCAGTTTTAGGTAAGACTGCCATTGTATATGATCAGTTTTAGGTAAGACTGTCATTGTAGTTGATCAGTTTTAGGTAGGACTGCCATTGTATATGATCAGTTTTAGGTAAGACTGCCATCGTATAGGATCAGTTTTACGTAAGACTGTCATTGTATGTGATCAGTTTTAGGTAAAACTGCCATTGTATATGATCAGTTTTAGGTAAGACTTTCGTTGTATATGATCAGTTTTAGGTAGGACTGCCATTGTATATGATCAGTTTTACGTAAGACTGTCATTGTATATGATCAGTTTTAGGTAAGACTGTCATTGTATAAGATCAGTTTTAGGTAAGACTGCCATTGTTTATGATCAGTTTTAGGTAAAACTGCCATTGTTTATGATCAGTTTTATGTAAGACTGTCATTGTATATGATCAGTTTTAGGTAAGACTGCCATTGTTTATGATCAGTTTTAGGTAAAACTGCCATTGTTTATGATCAGTTTTATGTAAGACTATCGTATATGATCAGTTTTAGGTAAAACTGCTATTGTATATGATCAGTTTTAGGTAAGACTTTCGTTGTATATGATCAGTTTTAGGTAAGACTATCGTATATGATCAGTTTTAGGTAAGACTGCCATTGTATGTGATCAGTTTTAGGTAAGACTTTCGTTGTATATGATCAGTTTTAGGTAAGACTGCCATTGTATATGATCAGTTTTATGTAAGACTATCGTATATGATCAGTTTTAGGTAAAACTGCTATTGTATATGATCAGTTTTAGGTAAAACTGCCATTGTTTATGATCAGTTTTAGGTAAGACTCATTGTATATGATCAGTTTTAGGTAAAACTGCCATTGTTTATGATCAGTTTTATGTAAGACTGTCATTGTATATGATCAGTTTTAGGTAAGACTGCCATTGTTTATGATCAGTTTTAGGTAAAACTGCCATTGTTTATGATCAGTTTTATGTAAGACTATCGTATATGATCAGTTTTAGGTAAGACTGCCATTGTATGTGATCAGTTTTAGGTAAGACTTTCGTTGTATATGATCAGTTTTAGGTAAGACTGCCATTGTATATGATCAGTTTTATGTAAGACTATCGTATATGATCAGTTTTAGGTAAAACTGCTATTGTATATGATCAGTTTTACGTAAAACTGCCATTGTTTATGATCAGTTTTAGGTAAGACTGCCATTGTATGTGATCAGTTTTAGGTAAGACTGCCATTGTATGTGATCAGTTTTAGGTAAGACTGCCATTGTATGTGATCAGTTTTAGGTAAGACTTTCATTGTATATGATCAGTTTTAGGTAAGACTGTCATTGTATATGATCAGTTTTAGGTAAGACTGTCATTGTATATGATCAGTTTTAGATAAGACTGTCTTACCTAAAACTGATCATATACAATGACAGTCTTACCTAAAACTGATCATATACAATGACAGGCTTCTCTAAAACTGATCATATACAATGACTGTCATTGTATATGATCAGTTTTAGGTAAGACTATCTATTAACATTATCTTTAGGGGCAACTGTGTTGTAATCGATCAGTTTAAGATTGTACCCTTTCACCAAGAGCCATCAGGAGCTTTACTAATTTGTACTCTTGAAATATATGGGACACCTTTACCCGATTACGGCAATAACCATAAAAAAAATTATTGGTAGAAATTATTCGATCTACTCCAGCTTACGTTAAACATCAGTTCTATTTCACCAATCTATCGTGATTTTATCAGCAGAGCTATGGACAGATCACAATTCTTTGTTTTTTTAATCATTTTTGTACAGTACATGTCCTCAATATAAAATTGGCTTGCTATGTGGGAAGCGAATAAAGGTGTTTCAGTCTTTAAAGTGTTCTGTCAATCGATTTCCTGTTATTGAATATGATGAATTTTAGGATGGGTTTCCAGAACAGTTTCTCAACAGTATATCAAGGGCGAATCGAAATCTTTAATTGTTGCTGAATGAACTGCAAGTCATGAATACAACTTACGACACCAATATAATATTACCAAGCATCTGCGGCACCAGTAATTATTTTTTTAACTAATAAAATAGAACACCTGGCAATGCGCTGTATTAAGGACCGCGCCTTAACATGAGTTTATTCATTGCAGGCATATACAGTTCGTTTAAAACACTGCATGTACCTACCATATAAGAGGCACCTAGGCTGAAAAGCTTCTAATTTAAGCTATTCTTAAAGATTGTTACACCAATAACTGGATATATGAATTGGGGACAGTGAATTTAATGTATATATTATGTGATATTGGGCCTACATAGCAATATTGCCACCTTGTAGCCATCTTAAATATGCGAAGGAGATGTACGGTGCACAGCTAGAACTTTGGGGTATAATGTGGGTCATGTTTGGTTAAGATCAGGGGGCTGTTTCTCGACTCCCACATAACTTTGCGCCTGGTCGTAACGTCATGGCAACAATTAACGTGCAAAGTTACGACAGGCGTAAATGTGTTGAGAAACAGCCCCCAGGTCAGTTAGTTTTCTTGGAATAAGAAGTTTCACTCAAATTTGGTTCAAAAACATTGCTTCCTGGCTGCCATATTGTATATGCAAATGAGATGAAAATATATAGTAGGCTATAGGGAGATTGTGATCCAGGTTTGGTGAATATCGACTGGTAGTTTTCTTGGACTAAAGGTAACAAAGAAAACATCGCCCCCTGGCGGCCATATTGTATATGCAAATGAGATCAAAATGTTTTGTGCACAACAAGACCATAGGGTGATGTATGTTGAATTTGATTAAGATTGGATTGGTAGTTTTCTTGGAATAAAGATAACAAGCGAAAAGTTAACCATTATTCAAGTCGCTTTTCGGTCCGTTAAGTATTAACATTTTGGCAGCTCATGCAGTTTTACTGCCTTAATGAGACATATGTTGGTATTTTTCTCTTAAAAGAATGCAAAGGTATCCTCAATTTTTCGCAAGACCAGTAATTCAGAAGGTGCAATTAGTCTAGAATGTATTTTAGGGTTTTGAACTAACAGGCTAAAAATGTGTAACTTTTGTTTTCTATTCGGACACTATTTCAGTCTATACAGCACAACCTGTATGGATTTCCTTATTGCAACGCCTAAGATTTTCAAGGACGTTGAAAGTCTCCTAATGGGAGGGCAATCAAAATTTCCGAGAAAAAAAATGCAGATTTTGGCAGCTTATGCTGTTAATCATTGGCAAAAAGGTAGATTTGTTGAAACCACAATCCCATCGAGCTTCAAAATGATCACATAATAGTCTTAAGGAGACGTGTCAAGGTGATACCTCAGGAACCAGATAAATGGGTTACTACCATTGACAACTTATCCATCTTTTCCGTTAGGTCCAGGCGGCTCAGTTGGCAAGGTCCAGGCGGCTAAGTTGGCAAGGTCCAGGCGGCTCAGTTGGCAAGGTCCAGGCGGCTCAGTTGGCAAGGTCCAGGCGGCTCAGTTGGCAAGGTCCAGGCGGCTCAGTTGGCAAGGTCCAGGCAGCTCAGTTGGCAAGCGAGTTCATTATGGGTTTGAATCCCACTCAGAAAAATTTAATAGGAACATTTTAGTGGATTTTTCACTATCAACCATGTTGAAGAGTTGGCAAGTACTCGCCAAAGATTGGGGGCTTCACCCTCCAGTAAACATGGCAACACCAACATCGAAGTGAAATAATCTCAAGTAAACTGTCAAAACACTGATCAAGTTCTAAAGTGATCCTATAAAGTGTCAAGTTATAGATCGCGAAAGTTCCAGTCATTTACCGAGGTGAAACATAAATACTACCATTTTTTCATAACCATGGTCTGCCTTGAAAGCCATATTTATGCCACTCTCGTTCAGAGACTACTTCTGGACTATTGCTCTGGTTTCCTGTGAGAAAAAACCTGGCATATAGACTAGTTCAGAAGGCTTTCAAGTTATCAGCAATAACATGGGTTATGCCTTACTCCAGGTGAAGAGCCTGGTTTCCTTCTCCAACAGTCAAATTTTAAATTCTTGTTAAGTCCCAATAAATAAATCTGTCTACAGGGCCGGTTTCCTTAATTTTTTCTTCAGCAACTACCAGTGTAATGAAAACGGTAAAGCGAAAATCCAGTTGGGCACGTTTATTTTTCTTTTGCAATGCTGTACATCAAGAGACTGAGCAATCAGTGAATAGAATTAGAGGGCCCTTAACACAGGAAATATTCATAAATAAGTACAGCTCCAATATGACCGGATGGTCTGGTCTTGGAATTAATAGCACAAATGAAAGCAGGATCTAGAATCATCTTAAAACATCTTGGTCTTAATTACTTGGCAACTGCACAATACAGAAACCCGTTAAAAGGTTGGAATCTTCAGCTTGCGATTTTACAATTTATCAAGATATTTATCCAGAGATGGGATGTTCTCATTCAGACCCTTTCGCTTACGAATTTCTAAAACAATTTCTGCAGGTTTTGAGGCCGGGTCCATGGGGTCACCAGGATATTCCTTCCAGTGGTCAAACGAACATTGAGGGAAAGCGGTACCACCTGTGGCAGCTCTCAGTTGGGCAGTGAAACCTAAAAACAAAACCGATTTCGTTTACAAATGTAGACCAATAACTTAATTCACCTTTACAGGTCAAGATATATTCGAGCATCTTGACATTTGCAAAACAAAAGCCGAACTTTTCCAACGTTTTGAAATGTTTGCCTGGTGCTGGCAGAGAGCTCAACCATACAATCTTGCACAAGTTTTTGGGGGAGAAGGGGGTTTGGGTGCGGGTAAATCTACAGTGTATTTCTGTGTTCTGGAAATGAACGGATAAGCTTTTCTTTTCAAGAACACTAATTTTTAAAAATGGCAATGGACAAGCCAAATGCTACAGCCAAAGTTAAAGACTTCTGGATAATCAGAAAACCATTAGATGCACGGCCGGCAGAGAACGGCGAAAATAATCCAGTCTTAGGAAAAAAGGGTGAATGGGGTGGAGATACACTTATTTATGTATACCAATCAAGACTGAAAAACCAGACTGTTTAGCACATTTCTATTTTCATCACAGGTTTCTCTTTATAATTCACGATTCCAGAGAGCTCACATGCTGGGTTTGCTACCTTTTAAGTCCACTTACCACATATGTTATAGAGTAGTGTAAGGTTGATTGATGTTTTATGCCGCACTCAAGATTTTCTCATATATATGACGGCGTTGCCAGGTTTAGTGGGGGAGGAAACCGAGCTCATTGCCCGGAAGAAATCGCTAACGTTCGGCAAGTACCTGGCAACTCTTCCACATAACGCGACCGAGTGAAAAATCCACTCAGAAATTTTTCATGTTTTATTAAGTGTTGTTCGGACTTGCGCCACATCAATGGAAGGTCTGTGTGGGACTAAGGGACGCTCACTAAAACGGATTGGACCATCGAGGCCCCCGAGCAGTGTAAGGAGTGGATCGATTGATGTTTTTAGCATCACACTCAAGATTATTTCTATTATATTATTATATCACAGAACAAATGGAAACACATCTGATCTGCGATTCTGAATCATTTTGTTGATGTATAAGGATGGATTTCTATTGTTTTAAACGACTAGGATGTTAATAAGAATAGATCCCATTCACAGCAAGTTGCATACTTACCAAAGGACATCTGTACAGGCAAATGGGCCTTCACATGGAAAATGGGAGTTCCACTGATCTGCAGAGCTTCAAGAACTTCACCTCGTTTCTTGTTCAACACTGTGTAGATTCCACCCATATGAGTCTCAGGCACCTAAACATATGGAGACAAATGCAGTCCATTAAAACAGCAGAAAATACAATTCAACCTCTTTATCCACTGTCATGAGGCCTAGGTTTCAGGGCCTAGTTTCACAAAGTGATCTTAGCTAAGTGTGATCTTAACTACCATGACAACCAATGCTAAAGGTATACGTTGCCATTGGTAATTAAGATCACCTTAAGCTAAGGTCGCTTTGTGAAACTGGGCCCTGGACTAGATGGTAAACAAATATAAGATAATGGCTGCCTGTTGATTATGCATACCTGGATATCCACAAGGTAGATGGGTTCAATGATGCAGGGTTTAGCTGTCAGTTGAGAGGCATACATACATCTCCTAGCTGTAGGGATAACCTGACCACCTCCTCGGTGGATAGCATCAGCATGTAGAGTCACATCATGGATATTGAATCGTACACCTCTCATGTTCTCCTCACAAAGCACACCCTGGAGGGGAAAAAAAAAAAACATTCGCTGTCTAAGAAACGTGTATTTCCAAACACATGCAAGACAGGAGAAAGTGCTGCCTGTCTTCAACATAAAGAAATATCAACTTATGATTGGTAATAAAGGTCTACATGGCCTCTTTTTAATACAAGATTTTCAATGTGCCCAGGTGTTTTAGTGTTCAAAAATAATTCTATACATGCATTGTTTGATTGATTGACTGTTCAGTGTTTCAAGCCGCGCTCAAGATTATTTCACTTATATGGCGGTGTTGCCAGTTTTATTGTAGGAGGAAACCGGGCTCTATGCCAAGAGCAAACCCAAGACCTTCCGTTGGTAACTGGCAACCATCCCATATAGGTCTTTCGAGTGAAAACCCACTCAGAAAATTTTCCAATTTCTTTTGGGACCTATTCCAACCCGTGACCCATTGGTGGAAGGCTGTTCGGATTGAGCGTCCAACATTCTACCTACTGATCCACGGAGGCCCCCATTAAGTTCGAAAGTTGCTGAACCTACTAAGTTTGCTGGTGATTATTTAACTGATACAGCGACAAAAAATTTTGAGACCATATACTGGATTCTACATTCTAGATAAACACCAGATTGTTTTGACTTGGTGTCAGCTTTTTTGTACCTCTTTAGTGGCCCAGTTGAATCCAGCAACCACACTGTCCTTGATCTCATTCAAGTATTGTACTCCCTTTGTTACATCAATCAACAAATTAGGCCCTGTGCCTTCCGGTCCAAATGCCCAGATCTTTCTTGCTTCACCAATGTCGTAGTCATATGTATCCGCCAAATAACGACCTCTTTCCTTGAAGTCCTGACGTGGGAATACTTTATCCTGGTTAACAAGAGTAAAAACAGGTCTTTGGTATTGTAAACATTACGCTGATTGGTGTCAAGCAAAAAAAAGCTTTCTCGCCAGTGATGATCGGTGGCATCACAGCTCTCAAAATGATATTTCACATTCAACACAAACACACAAGGATGAGTAAAGAAAAAATACAGAATGACGCATAACGTGAAATCAACCCATTTGACTTTTTATACATGCTTATAATTTTTAAAATCATTATCAAGCATTCATATCTACCTGCATGTGATAAATTTCCTATAGCATGGACACGTAACGCCAAGAATTATGCGTAGAGGGGGAGTATGTTCCAACTAAAATTCTGAATGGGCTATAATTGCAAGTGTAAAAAAAAAAAAACTTACATCATCAATATCGGCTGCCAGTTTTGGGTCCATATTGGTGGCAGTCATATACAATCTGTTGTGTTTATTGGGCGACTTCGATAGACAAACGAATTGAGAGGTTTCAGTAACAGATTCCCGATAAGAGACAACTGGGTCACTTATTTTCAGTTCAATTCCAGCATGGTCTTCTCTCAAATCCTTCAGACAGATTTCCAAGTGAAGTTCTCCAGCTCCAGCCACCACATGTTCTCCAGATTCCTCCATGCTGATCTATATTATAAACAGATCTTGGTCAAAGTCAAGCAAATGAAAACAGATATGCACAAACTTTCATAGATTGATACTGGACAGTTATGTAGACAAACAGAATTTTATATGGCTTTTTCTAAGGGCAGCTCAAATCTTGATCGAGGTTTTTGCATTGATCAGGATTATTTTGTTAATATGGCGGCATTAAGCCGACCTACAGTAGCTCACTTCATTTTCATTGAAGTATCTAAAATAACAGCAGCAAGCAAATAATATAATACAAATCCCTATCATTTAGGGAAACATTGTTGCTTACAGCCAATGATATATCCTTCACAGTGAAAGTGGCAATGCTGCTGTATAAGTGAACTAAACCCGAGCAGATGTTCCTAACAGTATGGAAAGTCGAAAGCAATCTCTTAAGTTTTACAAGTGAACAATTTATGAAGGCCTGGGAACTATTGGTTAGGATAGACATATGCCAGGAGAGATTAAAGATGGACACTTACCTGAACCATAGGATCAGATTTGGCAAGACGTTTCAATCCCTCAACCAGCTTAGGTAATTCAGACTGATTCTTGGGCTCAACCGCCACTCTGACGACTGGGCTTACAGAGAACTTCATCATCTGAAAATTGAAACAATTGTAAACTTTGTCCTAAAACCTCTATAAAGTGGCAGGAGCTGCCAAAAACAAATAAAATTACGATAAAACAGAACAAGAGATCCCTTAAAGGGATCATTACACCCGCGGTCACCTATCCATATTAAAGATTGTTACACCAATAACTGGATATATGAATTGGGGACGACAGTGCATTTAATGTATATATTATGTGATATTGGGCCTACTTAAAAAAATCTTATTCCAGGGAGATAACTATTGTTGAGGAAAATTAATTGAATTACAAAATAAGCTCCCCTTGAAATTTTGGTTGAAAACAATATTGCCACCTAGTAGCCATCTTGAATATGCTAATGAGATGCAAATGTACAGTGCACAGCTAGAACTTATGGGGATGATGTGTGTCATGTTTGGTTAGGATCAGGTCAGTAGTTTTCTTGGAATAATAAGTTTCATTTAAATTTGGTTCAAAAGCATTGCTTCCTGGCGGCCATATTTAATAAGCAAATGAGATGAAAATCTAGGGTGCACAACTAGATCATAGGCAGATAATGTTGGCCAAGTTTGATTTAATATTGGACAGGTAGTTTTCTTGGAATAAGGTAACAAAGAAAAACATCGCCCCCCTGGTGGCCATATTGAATATGCAAATGAGATGAAAATGTACGGTGCACAACTAGACCAGGTTTTCTGATCGTACAGGTAACAGACTTTACCAATATTTTTTCTGTCAACGTTAAAGGGGCATGAGCTGCTAAAATGTTGATATTTTGATGTTAAAACAGAATGTTGAAACTATTGGTTATTTTTCTCAAGATGTATAATTCAGAAGCTTCTTAGTGCTTCTAGTCTCGAAAATGTACGATAAAGTATTGTTTTGAACTAACTGTGGCTTAGAATGAATGAATGAATGGTTGTCCCGGTTATTTAAATTTTGTTTACATTTCCAGACGTTTACGTTTTGCCACTTTAATTTTTATTTTGCTAGGTACTTCAAACGCTGAAAAAACATTCCGCATTTTGGTAGCTCATGCAACTTTAACAAAGAATAAGAGATTGGATACAGATAATATGGGTTGTTACATGTACATTCTAATTATACAATATTCTGATTGTACCTTCATGTTGTGGGCCTGTTTAAAAGTTGTGAGTGTGCCAGTTTTGATCAAGTACTGATCAACTCCCACCAGTCCACAAATGTTTCCACAAGGTACGTCCTCAATAGGCTCAATGTAACGCCCCATCATAAGAATTGTCCTACAAAGATAGTCATACTGATAAGAAAAAAAGTTTAACTTATGAGACTAATTAGGAAAAAGCATTCCTTACAAATTTACTTTTCACCAGAAAGGTCTGGACGCACAAATCAATAATTCCGAGCCATTTTGCAGACCTGCTTACATCAACTTGCACAATCAGTCAGATTTAGGTGTTGAAATTTGGCAAATTCATCATTTTTCAAATAATCATTGTGAAAACTTAATTTCAGCGATTCATTTTCTGTAACACTGTTTAAAAAGTTATCAATTCCAGAAAAAATGTTTAAATTGGTTAATTTTTTTTAAAGATCCAATACACGAGTTCTTGCATCTGTTATCTAATACTAACTCTCAGGTCAAGGTTACATTAAGATGGCAAATGTGGCCAAATTTGCACCAGAAGAATGGATTGATTGATTGCGTTGCCAGTTTTATTGTGGGAGGAAACTGGTCTCTGTGCCCGGAGGAAACCCACGGCCTTCCGCTGTTAACTGGCAACCATCCCACATAGGTCGAGTGAAAACCCAGTCAGAAAATTGTCCAATTTTTGGGCTGAGTGGGATTCGATCCCGCGACCCATTGGTGGAAGGCTGTTCGGATTGAGCGCCCAACGCTCTACCTACTGAGCCACGGAGGGCCCAGAAGAATGGAAATGTTGATGATTGGTTAATCTTGTAAGCTTCCGAGGGTGAACTAAGCAGTAAAGTTCAAGCATTTTTCGCTTACCTCTGAATGCTCTTTTCATTCAAATCTTCTTTCTTGCCAGGTGTGTAGTTTGGCCCCATGATACGGACCTTCTGCCCGGTTTTTACAACTCCAGAGAATACACGTCCAAAGGCATAGAAACGTCCCTTATCAGATGTGGGTACCATCTTAGATACATACATCATGAGGGGGGCTTTGGGGTCACATGATTTCACTCCTACAATATAGTTGACCAAAATATTCATAAGAAAAGTCTTTGAAATCTAAGCAAGATCAAATAATTGACCCATTAACATGGTTATTGAACTGATTGATTGACTGTTTGGTGTTTTATGCCGCGCTCAAGATTATTTCACTGACACAGTTTTATTGTGGGAGGAAACCAGGCTCTGTGCCCGGAGGAAACCCACGACCTTCCGCTGGTAATTGGCAACCAAGCAAGATCAGACAATTGACCCATTAACATGGTTATTGAACTGGAAAGAACACTACCTGTAAACATGATGCTTGCTGTTACCAAATGGTTTTGTGAATATTCAGATTCAAAAAAGCATTTCCTGCTTTTAAGTTGATTATGGTAGCTTTATGATTGATTGTTTGGTGTTTTACGCCGCTTAAGATTATTTCACTTATATGGCGGTGTTGCCAGTTTTATTGTGGGAGGAAACCCACGACCTTCCGCTGGTAATTGGCAACCAAGCAAGATCAGATAATTGACCCATTAACATGGTTATTGAACTGGAAAGAACACTACCTGTAAACATGATGCTTGCTGTTACCAAATGGTTTTGTGAATATTCAGATTCAAAAAAGCATTTCCTGCTTTTAAGTTGATTATGGTAGCTTTATGATTGATTGTTTGGTGTTTTACGCCGCTTAAGATTATTTCACTTATATGGCGGTGTTGCCAGTTTTATTGTGGGAGGAAACCCACGACCTTCCGTTGGTAACTGGCAACCATCCCACATAGGTCGTTCGAGTGAAAACCCAGTCAGAAAATTTTCCAATTTTTGGACTGAGTGGGAATCAAACCCGCGACCCATTGGTGGAAGGCTGTTTGGGGTAGCTTTATGACCCAGAAAAATGTACTCGTACGTCGTGGTAATTCTGTTATTTGCACCCGTCTTCGTTTCTTTAGATTACTGACTTTTCCCATAGTTTTTATTTCATTTCAAAGACGATCAGAAATTATGAAAAACCTCTGAATTTCAGCAGCTCATGCCACTTGGTAAAGCATCAATGGGCTGATTTTGTGAAAAGCAGGATTCTCAAGAGAAAAGGAATTTCGAATCGCTCACAAAATTTCGTGAAGAGTATTCGTAGTTTACAAAATAGTTTCCTACCCAAAGCAGCCTCATCATCTGTGGGTCCTTCATAGAGAAGTTCCATCCTGTATTTCTGGGCTGTCACGGGTGAGGGTAAATGGATGACAATCATCTGTAGAAGGGCTTCTCCAGCAGGCAACCATTTACGCATGATTATCTATAAGAACAAAGAAATCAGGTTTAAACTGGATATTTTGATTTAATCGTTTTTCTCATTTAAATGGGGATTTTAAGTTTAATGGGATGAGGGGGTGTGCAAACTTAGCTTTGTATCAGACAGCTATTTCGCAATAAAAGAAAATTGTGTAAGTAAAACCCAGTAAGAAAATTTAAGACCTTTAAAAAATGATTAAAATTAAATTATTTCATGTAGATAATAAGTGGCTGTCGCCATCAGGACCCCTCGGGTCTGGGCCAAAGAAACCGAAGATATATCTATTTTACAGACAATTTGTTGCGAGTGAAAAACTACTCCACATACATGCATCACATTTACAAGGAGGATTGTAAGGAGTCATGTAAGGGGCATAACTCCGAGCGCGTTGATTTTAAATAGGCTTCTTGTACTTGCTGTAATTAACAAATGTGTGAAGTTTCAAAGTTGTAAGTTAAAGACTTTTTTAGATAATGTGTTTACAAGGACCAATGGACAGACGGAAAGACAGACGGACGCAAAAATTTGACCGAGGGGTAAAAATGCTTTAAAGGCATACTTGCCGCGAAAATCAGGAATATTGTTTACATTAAAAAAGAAAGACCGTTTTCTGTATTTTTCCCAGACAATATAAGTTAGGAACTTTCTATTTTTACCAAAATTTGAAAGTTTGGACGTCACTTTGTATTTTTAATTTGAATTTTAAAATTTGAATTGTTAGGGGTCCGTAACGTAAACAAACCAATCTGCCCCCTATTGGCGATTTTATGTTTCAGTCGAGTGAGTGAACTAACGGCACAGTGTAATTTTACGTAGGCCTATTTATCTGAGAAATACAGACTGACGATCGGTTAACAGCGACTGGAAAAGCCTGCTGGTAATTGTTTGAGTGTAAACCAAAGATAAAAAGGCCTGAAATGAGCGTAATCCACCACGAAAGTTGACCGACACTGATCGTTGTTGTTGTAATCAGGCTTCGATTCTTCGTTTGTTTTTCATCCCATTCCACATTCTAAAGCTAACTAGGCATGTTTTATGTGTCCTATGTTTAAGTTTAGTGGTATAAGTCGTAGTAAGCTCATGTAAATAGGTTTTCTTAGCAAATTTAAACAGGCTGCAGCGGCAAGTGGGCCTCTAAGTGCAGCGTGGTCTGTACTTTTGTTTCAATGGTTTACGGTTTGGATTGGTATCTTCCAACAGCCTCGTACGCACTGGATAATGGCATCTTTAAGCTGGAGAGATACACTACATACTTTACAAAAGCTTATATCATGCGCATTCCTAAATTTCTCAGAGGGGTTTACACAGACTAATCTAAATCCACTAATTTCTAGTTCTAGATGCTGTATATGAATAAGATACAGAATAAAGGTTACCTTTAGGAGAGGTTTTCCAAATTCCTCTTTTTCCTCTGCTGTGAGTTTAACTTTGACCTTTTCTGCAAGGGCTAGAGCATCCTCCTTGGATTTGGACATGGTAGTATCAAACACCTAAAAGAAACGAGACATTTAGTAAACTCAACATATGCCCGTCACTAAGACTGTCAGATTAATCTACATTATAGAAAATATTTGTTAAAAGGTCTATTAGTATTTGCCAAGAATTTGGAAAGAAAGTCCCAGCAGTAGTGCTTGGAGAGCGAGTTCATTTTCAGATTGAACAAAAGGTGACAAGGTATCTCTAAACACATTAGTTTTCTTCAATAAATTCAATTTACAGTTACCTTTTCGCGTTCAGAACTAGGTATTTATTCTTCAAGGTAAATTTGAGAATTCTAGATTCTACGATTCGGTCAAGTTAACAACCAATTTTCTGCGATTGAATTTTAAGACCGTACGACTACGACTTTTATCGTACACAAAGTACAAATGTTAATATTGAATCCTGTGACTTCTGCAGCCATCATACCTTGTAGATTGGATCCAGAATATACTGGTTGAAAGCCCTCTCGGCATCCCCTTTCTTCTCCTTGTACCATTTTTTCTCCGTGTTACTGTAAAAGTTGTCTCCCCAAAGTCGCTTCATCAGCTTTGTCGGGTCATCAATTTTAAATTTCTTAGCATACAGTTCACCAAAGTTCTTTGTGGTGAAGGCCCAACCATGCAAGCCAGATCCAAAACCAACCGTACCACGTTCTGGGGTTACCTGTAAAAAACATTATTTTAGTTCTCCACGAACAAGGAATAATATACACAAGATTTGAGGAATCACAGCTCAAACTTATTGAATTGGAAGCAAAGTACTTAGACGTGGACATGTACACAAATTGTACAAACCCTTGTAGTCTGAATTCCCTTAGCTTAAATTGTTATTCACATTGCTAAATTGTATATATGACTAAAATTAAAAAGACCTAAGTAACTTGCAAAACTATGTAGATTTTACAGGCCACAAAACCCAAACTGACAAAAAAAATCTATACTTTTGTATTTTATCTTTAATTGGTTGCGCCAGATGTTGCTAATGTAACAGAACCGTCACTTAAGCTGGGGTTCGTTTTACAAAGCCTTCGCAAAGTGTGTTAATTCGCAGTCCCGTGACGTCGTATCTGTACAGTATAGTATCCAATGACAACTAGGGTTCATTTGCGATGTGATTACTTTGTGAAACGAGCCCCAGGTTAACTGAAAAAGGATGCAGCCTACAGGACATTCAACAGAATGATTAGATACGAGAACATGAGCAACTTGAAACTAGCAAATACCTGTATATTTCCCATCGGGCTAGCTTCTTCATCACCCCCATATGTAGAAATAATAATGTTGACATTTTCTACAGTACGTTGAAACTTCTGATAAAGATCTTCCATTTCAAGTTGTAGAGTTAGCAAGGCAGAGTCCATCTTGTTACAGAAAAGGATAGGCTTAATTCTTTCAGCTATAGCCTGACGCAGTACAGTCTCAGTCTGCACACAGACACCTAATGAAAACGAACCAAAATCAAATGAAAATATTTAACGCAAAGTATTAATAGATTGGTTGAAATTACTTGTCAAAAGATTACATTGTGGAGAGTCGGAGACCCACCGTAATGTAACACTGCTCAAACAAAGGGAAGCAAATCTGCTATACCACAAGGATACCATAGATTGATTGTTGGAAGTTATACGCCACATACAAGATAATTTCAACTATATTACGGAGAGGGCCCGGAGGAGACCGAACTTTCCACATATAATTATCATGTGAAATTAGGTAGCTTCACTTTCGGAATTAGTTGGATTCATATCTGGGAACAATAGATGGAATGTTTTCGTCTGCCCCTGTATATATTCAGAAGGGAAGGTGGTTCCTTACTCAGATCAACAACCCTTGAAATTCACCACGAACACTATTAGAGCGAGCGTATAAAAATGGCAGTTTCAGAGACGTCCTAAAAAAATGTCCGCTTTCAAAAAATCAGAAGCTGTATTGATGGTGGTGTGCTTTAACCTGTAACACTTACCAGAGACACAATCAACCACAACCAGAGCACCATCAGTCACTCTCAAAGCTGCAGTTACTTCAGATGAAAAATCAACGTGCCCAGGGGAATCGATCAGATTGATCAAAAAACCATTGGTACTAGCATCCTTCTGCTGGTACATGTATTTCAGGTCTTTTTCTGCCATCTCGTAGTACATAGAAATGGCTCTGAAAGGCAAAATTGTACATGGATTAGACTGATGAAAAATAAAGTCATTTGACTAGGCTAAATCCCACCAACACTATATTAGAATAAGTGGAGAATTCACAAAGAAAAAACAAAATGCATTGAGAAATCCTAACTTGTGGGAGTTCAATTTGAATCTGCAATGCATCGATGGGAAGCCTGTGTTGGTGGATTTATTGATGTTCTTTACGCCCCACTCAAGATTATATGCCAGTGTAGCTAGGCAACTCTCCCACATCCACTCAGAAATTGTAATTTTTATTTGGTCCGAGTGGGATTTGAACCCGCGCCGCATTAATGGGAGGCCTGTGTTGGACTGAGGGACTATCACTCGGCTTCAGTTACGTCGGAGGTGATCTGGATGTACTAGATATTTTGTTAAGAATCGGGTTGAGTCGGGTCTGGTGGTCAGACAGCGTATCCACTCAACGATCGTCGTATAGAGTCTGAATCTGTAGGCCAATCAGAAACTTTACTACATTCACGTGACGTCAAACAAACGTCTTTTTACCTTTTGTTCAATATCCGTTTACATGGCTACTGCTCGTGTTGTATATTCGGATTCACTCCAAATCTTACAGATATCGAGAACTGCGTACGCTTACTTGTAAGCTAACAAAAAACAATAGCCCATCACATATCCCCCATCTGTAAGGTTTGTAATAAATTTGAAAACATGGCACAGGTTAACTCATTCACTCCTAGCAGTCTCTCAGGCTGTCCTGCCTAGAGCTCAGCTGAAGCCTAAGCTCCCTCCTGCCTAGCAGTAGTAGACCTACTCAGTTCACTGTTCATGCTATGTTACTTGTTGTCACTATTATGGGAAATTTTCTTTATTTCGTTTATAAATAATGAAATATAAAAAGATCAAAATAATCTCCAGATCATAAGTGTGTTTTCCGTGAAATTTTACTTTTCTCCAGGAATTATAAATTTATAATTACAATCAATAAAGTTATAAACAACTGCAAATTTTGTACTACTATGGCTAGCCAGTTTACACAGTATTGATTTGATTGTCTTTATTCATTTCTATTATTTCTAATTCACTTGGTGACTTAATAGATTCTCTAATTTTTACTGGGGTATTGATAATGTAGGATATCTACATTTTACAAATTCTTTTACTGATTAAAATGGATTTTTTTGTCATGCATTTTCAAATGTCATTTGACAGATCAACTTTGACAGATCAAGTTTTGTATGACAAAAATATTGTTTTCATAGTTAGAAAACACAAAAAAGGCAGAAAACAACCTCAATCTCATTTGGGTGTAATAAATTCACGGGTCCAGTATTCACAAAGCTCCGAAAATAAGTTAGCAGGCAAAGTTTTTTCTCATTTTATCGTAGTTCTGAACGTTGTTGTTGTTTTCACCGATTCGTTTTCGCTCCCGTTTTCCGTCTCAGTAGAAAATCTGGACCCCAATAAATCTGGTGGAATATTGCAATCGTTTGACCCGTATCAGAAATAGTAAACTCTGAGTTTTAATCACTATTTCTGACAGAAATGCTATCAATATCGACTTCAGCAGTGAATTCTGTTGAAATGACTTCACTCGATTACGTGACGCCATTTTGTATCCGAAAACAGCATTTTTTTCTCTCCACTTTCAAAACTTCTCAAGGAGATTTTTTTATTGTTTTTATCCCAAAAAATATACGTAAAGAAAGGAAAAGCACTACTTAATCCGATTTTTACACTTTCATAATTTTTGGTTTGATATTATGGATCCATATTACGACAGCAAGTAGCTATGTTATCTGTACTTCAAATGTAGGTCAAGTCATGACTCGGCAAAGTAAATATTTTTACACGCTTTCCAAAGTCTTCCACAAGAAAGTTTTACCGTTTTATTTAAAAAAAATTGTATGAAAAGGAAAAGAAAGACACTAATGTGTCTGATTTTTATAATTTCTAAATTTTGTCTTCAATATAAATGACCGAAAATATGAGCGCTGGTAGCCGGTGTTTATCCCACAGACAGTGTAAATGCAGGAAGTATGTCGGACGGCCACTCGCTGAAGTGAATTTTTGTTCTCCCGTTTTCAAAGTCTTCTAAAAAGGTTTTTTAAAAGTTTTATTCGGGAAAAACGGCATAAACAGTTAGGAAAAGCATTTTTAAACCACATTTTCATAATTTTATGATTTTGGCATCAAGAAAATCGATGAAAATTTACACTGCTGTAAGCTAGTGTATTCTGCGGGTTTAGCCGTCACTCGGCAAGAGACAGCCTAAAACATGTGCGGCTCAAGTCGCTTCTCGGCAAGAGAATGCCAAAAAATCGGCGGCTAAAGCCGCGCCTCGGCGTGAATGGGTTAATGTATTCAGCTATGTAGGTTCTCTTTTTCTACCCTGGAAATAAAACAAATACGAATTTTGGGGAAACTTACGTTGATTTGATGGTGATACATCTTTCCTGTTCATCTTTTCGGGTATCTGTAAATCTAGTTTCTCCAGCCTTTGCAGCAGCAATAATACCAGCCTTACTGACAAGAGAGTCTGTCAGAGTTGACTTTCCATGATCCACATGAGCTATTACGGACATGTTTCGTATATTTTCTTTTTTGTCCATAATATTACGGATCTGGTCTACCGTGAAGTTCACCTAATACAGAAAATTAGTTTTTAATTAATCATCCTAACACATCTATGTTTTGGTAAAAGTTTAGATAAACAATGATTCTAAATTTATCACAGAGCAAATGGATCTAGTGATTTCATGATTGGTCAATTGCTGTCAGACTATCTCAATTTTAAATCTAGGCAAAAATAGCAACAATCTACGAGTAGGCCTATAGAATTCCAGATTGGATATTTCAAGCTGCACTAGTCTAAGGATTATTTTACTGTAATATATGACAGCTCTTTGCCCAGACTTGAGAGACAACCTGCCCACTCTCCAACAAAGGAGATCAGATGAAAATTAGAATATAAGAACGACTTAATGCGAACTTATCAGGTTGGGGAAAGTCGCCGATCGACGGGTTGTCCATCGATTGACGGACAAACCGTCGAACGACGGACAATAGAGCCCGTCGATCGGTGGGCTAAGTTTGGACAAAAATGACAATTTCCTCTCTATCTGCCATCATTCGCGTTTTCGCCGAACTATCGAGTTCTACGACAACAGTGCATGTCCCAAGCTTGTTGTTAATGGCTAGTTCTAACTTCAAAGTCAACTCGCCGCGTGCGCCACAGCCAGTGAAATTTATTTCTTAAAAGTCTAAAACAAATTGCGCCATTTTAAGCAAGTGTTTTAAAATAAACCGATATATCTACTCACATGCTTCACCTATCCACGTGTAGTGCACGCTCTGCAGTTTCCAAAAATGACCACGAGGCGTAAATCCATGCCCACGTAAGGCGAAAATTGTTGAAGAACTGGAGGAGTGCAGCACTAATATGGAACTTCCTGTCACTCTTCTGATTGACCTCAGTTGACCTTTGCCGTACCATTTTTGGTAGATGTCGTTCCTAGTTCTTCCGCCAATTTCCGCCTAACTTGGGCATGGATTTACGCCTCGTGGTCATTTTTGGAAACTACAGAGCGTGCACTACACGTGGATAGGTGAAGCATGTGAGTTGATATATACATTGCATCAACATACATTTTCTGAATTTATCTCCAGTCAAATTTAAACGTTCACATTGGTAGTTTGTTAAAAACGGAAACTTAACAAATATTTCTCGTCTAAAGTGCTGATTAGAAAATGATAGACTAAATAATTCGATTTCCTTTCCATAAATATATTTAAGCATTAGTTTATTCCTTAGTCTTGTCCCAAATCATTTCTTAGAAATAACATCAAGTTTCATTTTCAACATCGATATCTATACACTATAGAAATAAAGCTACTACGTCACGATCGCGTCTGTCACTAGTGCAACACGTGTATTCTACTTAGATAATATACACAGTAATTATTAACTGCAAAACTAGGTCAAAAATGAAAAACCCAAATAGAAAACAAATTTCAGCTGTACCCCTAAAAGTCAGGTAAACAATCAAAACTAGGATCTTTAAGGAAATGGGATAATTGTGGACTTACTTGAACACCATTGAATGAAAATTTAACATCTTTCACAAAGTCACTAAAAACAATATTTTAAGTCTACAACGTTCGATCTGTAAGTCTTTCAAAAAACCAAAACGTTTAGCCCGGAATTGTGAATTTTAATAAAACTATCTCAACGAATTAACAATGAAGTTGACTGTCCAAAAAACATCCTTTCGATTTCGACTCATTCGTGGCATATAAATTTGACATTCCGCCATTACACATCCTCACGACGTTCATGCTGAGCGACATGGTATTCGGTTCAGGAATATTTATTTCAGACAACATTATATTCAATAAAACGCTATGATGATCATAACCGTGTGTATTTGGATTCATAAATATCAAAAAAATAAGTGGATGGTACTTACCATCTTGGATATTTGGCGGTTCGGACAACACCAACAGTAAAAGTTGTTGTCCTTATGGCCAACTTCGTAGAAAGGACCGACTACTGTCCACGTGACCGGTTGTGAAATATGTTTCTGCGCACAGATGCTGAGTGTTCAGTAAAACCTCTGTAGCAAAGACTGCATGTTCGTACTAACGCGCCTGTAACAGTTCATCATCAAAGATGCTTCTATCAATGTAATATAGGTTTTATTTAATTCGAATTCCGTTAAAAGTATATATATCCCTTTTTCGTGTGCTCCTAGTGATTAAAATTATAATTTCCTTAATGCCGATTTACTACATTTATAACCAGGCTTATGCATATAATTTACGAGACAGAGTCAAAATACAGAGTTGACAAGCAGAACTTTGGTAACTTCCAAAATAAAACTACGATAAAGTTTAAAGCGTTTTTCGTTTGTTTGTTTGTTTTGTTTTTTGTTTTTTGTTTTTTTATTGTTTTTTTTAACTATTTACCAAACTTCTTACCGAAGAATTGACGGTATAGGGAGTTGTGATTAAGTCCGGATAACCTAAATCTAACAATAAGAGCTAGATAGCATTTGTTGAACAATAGCTTTACTCCATGGAAACTCCAGTTATATTGCGTTTCACGATTATCTGATTATAACTTAGAAAAGCAAGCCCAAACTATTCGAAATCGGGTTTCAGCCATCAGCAGCAGAGGATACTCATCATCTCGTAAAAAAATGAATGTGACCGGAGATTGACTCGCCACGTTGAAAACTTGAATCGCCGAAAGAAACCCCGAAATGTGGCGTTATCAGGAAAATTAGAATTGAATATTTACATATTTTCATGATTTCCCTTCATAATGACCGAGTTTTGTAATCTACTAATAAGAGCTATTATGTTTTCAAGGTGATGTCCAAAAACTAATTTTAGAATCATTAATGACGTCATTTCTGACATGGTCTACATACAAAATGATACATGGGAGTAGGCCTATTACAATAAAATCTAAAAGTAGGCCAAGCATATTAATTAATAAAAAATATATAGCCTCATAGGCCTACAATGGATACAAATTCCTGACCAGCTTTTAGCCTTCTCATCCCCCTGGCTGGTATTTATATTTCACCAGGGCTAGTAAATTAAATATATTAGATTGCATTGGTCTTATTGAACCTAGCTATAACGTTTAAAAGAGCTTTTTTTCGTTTAAAAATTATTGAGTAGCCTGTACGGTGGTTCAAATGGGAAATTTCTATATCGATCTAAATTTCCTAAATTTTTAGCTGCGTAAAAGTATTATCATCTGGGTTAAAACTTGTAATCACCTGGGGGAAAACTGGTATATCCTGGACTCAAATTGTCATTTATATACTGGATAAAAAGTATGTATGTGTGTACCCCTCCACCTAGATGAAAATGTTATCACCTATATGCCTATAGACCAAGTGAAAAGGCTATCACGTATAGGTGAAAATAATAACACATCTAGGTGAATATATATATTTTTGAACACTATAACACACGGGCACAGGGAAAATCTTCTTGTCTAAAATAACCACGGAGACTGTAAGTTTCTTATTATTTTAAAAAGGGGCATATCGCTTAGACGTTTATACTCCATCATAATTAAGTTGTTATAATAAACCACAACCCATCATATTTCAGTAGGTTGACGACAGACAGAATTTTCTGGAATTTAAGATAATTTTTAGAATCATTAATGACGTCATTTCTGACATGGTCTACATACAAAATGATACATGGGACTAAGTTGTACTTGTAGGCCTATTAAAATAAAATCTAAAAGTAGGCCAAGCATATCAATTAATAAAATATATATAGCCTCATAGGCCTACAATGGAAACAAATTCCTGACCAGCTTTTAGCCTTCTCATCCCCCTGGCTGGTATTTATATTTCACCAGGGCTAGTAAATTAAATATATTAGATTATCATTCAAATAGCCGGGTTTAGCCCATTGCATTGGTCTTATTGAACCTAGCTATAACGTTTAAAAGAGCTTTTTTTCGTTTAAAAATTATTGAGTAGCCTGTACGGTGGTTCAAATGTGAAATTTCTATATCGACCTATATTTCCTAAATTTGTAGCTGCGTAAAAGTATTATCATCTGGGTTAAAACTTGTAATCACCTGGGGGAAAACTGGTATATCCTGGACGAAAATTGTCATTTATATACTGGATAAAAAGTATGTATGTGTGTACCCCTCCACCTAGATGAAAATGTTATCACCTATACTATATATAGGCCTATAGACCAAGTGAAAAGGCTACCACGTAGGTGAAAATAATAACACATAGGCGAATATATATATTTTTGAACACTATAGCACACGTACGGGCACAGGGAAAATCTTCTTGTCTAAAATAACCACAGAGACTGTAAGTTTCTTGTTATTTTTAAATGGGGCATATCATTTAGACGTTTATACTCCATCATAAGTTGTTATAATAAACCACAACCCATCATATTTCCTTAGACTGACGACAGGCATGAGTTTGGCCGTAGTCAGTAGAATTTTCTGGAATTTAAGATAATTTAAAACAAATCATCAGTATTATCTCCAAAAGAAAGATATAGCTGCAAAAGGGGACCCCAACCATGCACTAGCCTATAAAAACATAGGCTATACTGCGCATTAGAAGATTACGGAGCCGTAGAAGTGACATTGGAATTTTTTTTTTAGCCCTCGCTATCTCGTTTGAACGACTTATTATGTCGTTTGAACCACTTATTATCTCGTTTAAACGACTTATTATGTCGTTTGAACGACTTATTATCTCGTTTAAACGACTTATTATGTCGTTTGAACGACTTATTATCTCGTTTGAACGACTTATTATCTCGTTTAAACGATTTATTATGTCGTTTGAACGACTTATTATCTCGTTTAAACGACTTATTATCTCGTTCAAACGACTTAATCGACCAATGAAAAATACAGGCATTGTTTTAAAATTTGTAAAAAAAACATACAACAGACGTCAACAAGCCGTCGAAGATGATTACAGTTACAGCCGACTGTCCATATCTGCCCTCCATTGGTCGGTCATAGTGTGGGTTCCCGACGTCTAACCCACATGGTTATGCATAGGTGGCTCTACACATGTAGCTAATTTGATTGATTGGTGTTCTGCGCCACATTCTAGATTATGCCACTTATATTGTGTTGTCACGTTCAGTGGGAATTGAATCGGGGCTCCTCACGATGGATGTCAATCTGACTTAAGCCGGGATGTTCATTGAAAAGACCATACATATAGTCTTTTCATTTTTGTGATCACTAAAACACACGGACACAGGGAAAATCTTCTTGTCTCAAATAACCATGGAGACAAGTTTCTAATTGTATTAAAAAGAGGTATATCATTTAGACCTTTATACCCCATAAATTGTTGTAACAAATCAAACCTATGATATTTCAATAGGTTGACGACTGACAGGAGCTTAGCATTGGTTGGATTCATTGGTCTTTTCATTGGTGGATTAAGTCGTTTGAACGAGTTACTAAGTCGTTTGAACGAGTTACTAAGTCGTTTAAACGAGTTACTAAGTCGTTTGAACGAGTTAGCGAGAAGCCAAAACATATTTTCCAATGTCACTTCTACGGCTCCGTAGAAGATAGACAGAGTAGTGAAACTACATGTATATTTCACACGATTACGTATTTTTACTTTGAGGCTCGTTGTCTAATTTCCTTCTAAACAATTTGAATCAAATATCTTGATGAACTACATCACCACTTGTAATATATAACTAAAACTGTCAAACTATTTACAATCACATAGACTTTTATTTGATCCAATCCTAAAGTTGCCAGATTGAAGCCTGGCCTTTGTCATCAGTTTAGTGATTGAATTGAATTAAATCTATTCACCATAAGAGTTTAGATAAAATTCATGTGACAATTTGGCGGGTTCAGAAATCGTTAAAGTGACACGAGCTGCCAAAATCCTGACTTTTTTCGTATAGTCTAATTGCTTAGATAAGTTCAGTGTATAGTAGGCTATGTCATGTTGTTAGTTGTGGTAAGGAAGAGAGACACATCGTATTGTAAGGAACACGTACATAACTTCTATATTCTGACTCGGTTACAGTAAAAGTATAACTCGCGTAAGGAGTGGATACGAACTAGGCCTACAATATGACATCCCTCCTTTTCTTTGAAAAGAAAGTAATATTCGAGAAAAAACAGTAAATCGAAATAAATCTAGTGGTATTACAAATGAATCGTTGCATAAGTTTTAAGAAAAAGCATCAATGTTCAAATCAGATGTTCAATTGCAAAAAGAAACATATGATGTAGACGAAACTTTTAAAGTCGCACTAGTGATGGCATGGTTTCCACGTTTTGCTGTTATCATTGAACCATTTAGTTCCGTTACGACGTATGGTTTGGTGTGATATAAGGACTCTAGTTTTCCTCCCTTTTTGTCACGTTTTATTAACACGCGATTGCCAACTTTGATAGGAGAATGCTTTATTTTTCGTCGTCTTTCGGCATGAGATTGCATCTTAATTTTCATGCTATTATCATGATCACGGAAAACACTCTGAGAAGGTTGTTTCTTCAATTCGGGAAGTTTGGTGAGAACACTTCGGTTAAACAGTATTTCAGCCGGGGCGGTTTTAACTGTAGAATGTGGAGTGGCTCTATAGTTTCGCAGAAAAGTATTCAGTTCTTGTTTCCACGATTTACCTTCTACCACAGATGTACCGTACGTAGAGCTTTTTCCAAAGTATGCATGAATCGTTCGGCCTCGTCGTTTCATCACGACAACTGGAGGAGGAAACAAAAAATGATCCGATTCTGAAGCTTGTTGCTGAAACTGTTCAAAACGGCGAATGGAGAGACACTGTAAGACGTTCAAAATTTGAAAATCCACAAATGTCGAAAGTGCTTCAACAATTCATGAACTTAAAGGACGATTTATCTGTGAGCCAAACCGGATTAATTAGTGTGAGTGATCGACTTGCATATAGGCAATAACACCCCGGACATATTAAGAAATATTTGAAACTCTCTTTAAACGTGCATGGGTTCCATACTAAGTGTCAGTTACACTTGACGAAGACACCGGCACAGGTGTCGAAAGCTCGTGTTGTTCAAAAACAACTGACGACGTGGTGATGTCTTATTTTTTTTATCAATAACAGACATATATTGTTACTTTTGTCGAATTGGGTAAGCATTCCACCAAGGCCAAAAGGACTAGCATCTACAACAAGTTCTGTACGGTACCTTTTGTTGTGTCAAAAGAAGACATTACACTGTCACTTGTTAGACTGTATTTTAAATCGTCCGATGCTTTTTGGTGTATTTTGTGCCATATCCATTCCTGATCTTTCTTGGTTAAATTACGTAGAGGTTGGGTAATATAAGCCAAATCGGGAATGAAACGAGAACAGTAATTAGCAAGACCGAGGAGGCTTCGGATATCACCTGGGTTTGTAGGGCGGCTGGCATTTTTGATAGCCGTTACATTTTTGGGGTCTGGAGATATGCAGTCTTTAGAAAAAATATATCCATAGAATTCTAGTCGAGAACGATTAAATTCACATTTATCTTGGTTTAATGTCAGTTCACGTTCTCTTAGACGTTGAAATACCTGTCTTAAATGTTGGTCATGGAGTTCTCGGGTTTTTCCGGTTACTAGAATGTCATCACTCATGTTAATAACACAGGGGATATCAATAAGAATTTCACAAATGGGTGTTTTGGAATATTTCCGCTGCAGCATTTACACCGAAATTTAGTCGTTTGTAGCGACGTAATCCAATGTGTGTAGAAAATGTGGTAATGAACCGTGAGTTTTGTGATAGTTCCAACTGGTGATATCCAGAGTTTAAATCAAGTTTTGTGAAAAATTGTGCACCATTCAACTCACTGATAAGATCGTCAACAGTTGGTGTAATATGCGTTCCCTTTTAATGGCTTGGTTTGCCGCTCTCATGTCAATGCAAATTCTAACTTTGTCTGGTTGTTTGGGTTTGGGGACTACAACAATGGGGGATCTCCATGGTGTAGGACCCTCTACTTTCTCAATTATGTCGAGGTTTTCCAAACGACTTAGCTCTTCTTCGACTTTTTTTCGAATATGAAATGGAATCCTGCGATGTGGTTGAGCAGTAGGTTGTATGGATTCGTCAATGTGAAGATTTACCTGGTAGTTGTTTAATTTCCCTATGCCTTGAAATAAGTCTGAGTATTCTGCTTTGAGACTGTCAGTAGTAAAATTAACTGTTTCTATTGGGTCAACTTTATTGATAATTTGTAAACATCCTAGATTCATTGCTGTGTTATAGCTAAGTAGGGAACTAGCCGAGAAATCTTGGCTCTGCCGAATTTTTTTTTTCCGTGTTCGTCATAGCCAAGATCACTTCCATAGTAAAAAAACGATATATGTTAAGGAGGCCCGCCTAAAAAATCGGCGGCGCAAATTTCACAACAAATAAGCAAAGAATAAAATATTTACCACTGAATTCCGATAGTATAGACCACGAAGAAGGAGTTTGTCAAACTTACGCCGCTGTAAGGTGGTAAACTTTCCCTTATGCAGTCAATATTTGTTTCGAAGTCCACTGGCTTTCAACCTGACGTAACCGCCATTGTAAAACATTTAAACGACCAGTTAAACTGTGCGGGGCGTCGTAGAAATACTTCAATCATATATCTTTAGTCACTTTACAGCGGCGTAAGTTTGACAAACTCCTTCTTCGTGGTCTATACTATCGGAATCCAGTGGTAAATATTTTATTCTTTGCTTATTTGTTGTGAAATTTGCGCCGCCGATTTTTTAGGCGGGCCTCCTTAACATATATCGTTTTTTTACTATGGAAGTGATCTTGGCTATGACGAACACGGAAAAAAAAAATTCGGCAGAGCCAAGATTTCTCGGCTAAGTAGGGAACCACTGTTTGTATGCACAACGAAGAATTCAACATCATGTAAAGTAACGGAGGTTTTGTGACTTATGTCTGCATGAAAAATACCATGATCAGGAAGTGGGTCATTTGAGCCATATGGGTAGATTTTGGTAGATGACTGTTCTAAGTTTGGTTTTGGATGTATATACGGTCATAAGTTTGTTTATCAAGGATATGGACACTAGCCCCTGAATCAACCAGCAATTTGATTGGTGTATTATTAAGCATAATTGTTGTCATGGGTTTGTTCTGAACAAAGTTAACTGATGTTTTGCTATAAACACTAAAAACATAGTCTTCATCAGATGAAGAAATGTCGTTCTTGTCTAGGAAAGGTGGCAACCTGTCAGGTTTAGAGATTTGTTTGACATTTTGCCAATGTGATTTAGCTTTAGATAGACAGACTGAGTCAGTGTGATTGTATTTAGAACAAAAACTGCCTTTTGCTGGGCATTCACCTCTGTGAGGATATTGACCACCACAGCTATAGCAAGATTTGTTTGATTTCTTGAAAGAAGTGTGTTTATGTTTGTTAGATGTTTTCTTGTTGTATTGAGTTTGGTAAGGTCTACGTTGTTTGTTTGTGTGAGGTTGTACCCGATTCACATCATTATGGTCTGTAGCACCTTCCATAGTTTTAGCATGGATTTCTGAAATTCCCAAAGCTCTGGCAGCGGATAGTAGGTCATTTAAAGTCCAATCTGATTCTCGCAGAGCTCTTCTCCTGATTCTGTTCGACGAACATTTTTGTATAATCTGGGCTTTGATTTCTTTGTCTGTATTCTCAAACTCACATGTAGAGGCTAAATGGCGCAGGCGTGTATGATAAGTGTCAATACTTTCATTTGGAAGTTGATTAGCCTGGCGAAATACATACATTTCATAGTCTGTATTTTTATTTGGAGTGAAATAGTTGGTAAGCGATTCGTGTGCTGACTGGTAATCATCATTATCGCCCGTGTTTTGAAGAGTTTATCATTACTTTTTCCTACTTTAATTGTACATTATTTTTAGCATACTTTATTGCCTTATTAGGTATTTCCTTCCCGGACTATTTAATCTTCTTTTACTAATACATCAAACCTTTTTTGACATGAATTTATAACTTTGTTCCTTCTGTCTTCTGACACATTTTATTTTTTATCACAACCTTTTTAGAATCCCCATTTTCCTCTGTCAGCTTCTTTTTTTGTTCTTTCAGTCAATAAGTCGTATGAGGCTCTTTGATCTTTAATTTCCTTTTGTCTCAAGGCATATTTTCTTACTTTATCTATGCCTTATTTTCCCCACTCCACTTTCCCTTTTTATCTGGTTAGCCCATTTAGGTATATACTAACATTTAGTTAGAATGGCAAAACAAGGGCGTGGTAACAGAAGCAGACAATCCTCTGTAAGTAAGAGGCATGGAAATTCTAAATCTACAAGTCCCCTATATTCTGTTTCAAAATTCTCAGCTCTTGTGAAAGCCTTTTTTCAAAATTTTATAATGTCTTCACCACATTGGCATCCTTGAGGGACATTTGCGTGACCAAACCCTCACAGATTCCTTAAATAAAAAAGTTCTTTTCTAAAGCATGCTCAATGAAATCGGGAAGTTGACATTGCGTTTGATCGTGTACACAAAAATTGGGCCCTTAAGATCATACATGAGATGATTTCCCATTATGAGGCATGTTTGAATAGATCAAAAGCACAGGTGACTTCAGCCAGGTCACCCAATGGTGTAAACTTTGACAGTGCTTTCAATAATGCATAAAAATGGGGCACACAGAATTACAAAGGATGCCAACTTTCGACCATTCAGAAACTTTACATCACTAATTCTGCCATTAGGCCTACTGAGGGTTCACCACCCTCTCCCCAAATCCGTCGACATCTGTGATCTCGTCCCCACCTTTGCAGTCACGGATTCCTAGGCTTGTAACTTGATCTTCTGTTTCCCCGTCGACGTTTCCTGCTGGGCCCCTTCTCCTTGGCCTAATACCTCTGCCCCTTCTCTCCCCTAGACCTGCATGTACTTATGTTCCATTTCTTCCACCACCCTCCCCAGTTTCTATACTAGTATACTAGGGTTCACTCTCCTAGACATAGTGTATCTGCTCCCTCTCCTGCTCCCCCCTATCCAAATTTGTCCGCCTATTCCCCTTTGAGATATTCAGATGTAGTGATGTCCCCTGCGAGGGGACAGGTATAAAAGTATAAAACGAAAAGTTGCTTATACGTAACGCGGATTCTGATTGGTGAAATTTTAGCCACAGTTTTGTGGCGGAACCAATCAAAATCACATGCATATTAAATTAGAGACGACGGATTGCTTCCAGTTGTCCCACTGGTAGTTTTAATCGTGGGTTCCGACGATGTGGCAAACAGCGCTTATTAAGACCCTGGGATATACTCTTGTACTCTTGTGCCACCTTAAACGAATAAACTACAAAGGGCCAATCAGGCCATATCCCTCGTTTGGGCACTCTTTTTCAATTAATAAAACATTGCGAATGTAAGCTTTTGAAATTTCAAATATTCTTTGGCAATACGTGTCCAGTGAACCTTTTTATACATTCTGGGTATACACGATATCAAACAATAACGATTTGGTTATAGGTGAAACAAGATAAAGCGACAGACAATTCATTGATTGAGGTTTTACTTGCGGCGTTGCCAGCTTTAGTTGTGAAGGAAACCAGGGTCTGTGTACGGTGGAAATTCCTGGAAACGCTTCCACATACGGCGATCGAGTGAAAAAAAGAAATTGTTAAGTTAATCTCCACATACGAAAGCGTAATAGGCACATACATGATTTTATTTTTTGACCTCTTGCTAGCTCGTTATAATGAGGTAAAAATATCTGGATTGGGGTTTGATTCGAGTTACCTCCCTTTTTTTTAATTTAGTTAAAAACGCAATTGTAGTAAACTATCTTCTTTACCAATACTATAGCTGCCTTGGCAGCGATGATTGTAGAACAAGAGGTTCATTGAATACAATAGACCTATAAGTTTGGCTTACATACACTAGTGTCCAAAAAAAAAGATACAAACTTGATTTCAAAATATTTGGATTTTGTAGCCTAATATGTAAACATGGCAATTTGTAGCCTATTGCAGATCCCAAACACAGCGCATCAACCAAAAATACCGGGAACACTTGATCACATCCGGAGGATATGTAAATTTAGCGCAAATGACATTGCCCTATTTAGCATGTTCTGCATGTGCAAAAAAGCTGTTTAAAAGGGCTGAGCATATATATACGTTGGAATGGTTCATCGAGGAGCGACACACGTCGATGTAGCTAGAAGGTTGGGCTGTGCACGCATCACTATCACCAGGTTGATACAGCGGTAACGTCAGACAGGTCAGACTTCAGACATGCCCTGGGGGGTGTGACGCAAGGAGTAAAGATAGACATCTATACTCCTTGGTGTGACGCTACACGTAGCATTTTGTTGATGAATGATGTAATGCATGCGCTCTTTTGTCTCCGGGGGTAGATTTAGTTTAAAACGTAAGGCAAACGCACTTCGCCAGACGAACTGTCAGAATTCTCTCTCAAGCAAACTTTGGAAAACCACAATGTAAGCGATTCTTTAGTTTAATCATTTCATTCTTGTAGCTGCTAACGTCTTATTGTTTCTTTATGGTAATGGTATATACGTTAAAACTAGTCGCGTTCTAGTACTTTCCTTTTGGGATCATAAATTAATGCTGGCACTATCACTTTGAAAGGTCATACAGGTCAACAATGCCTATGTTTATAACTCACGGTACATGTTCGCTATGCTATTTACCAACGAAGAACACAGTAGATGTTTAGCATTGTATTTTATTGTTAAATTGAAAGTTGTTTTATCTTACATAGATTTCTTATTTGTCACGAACAGTAAATCCAGTTTGTTTGATTTATTTTACGCTGGTAAAATGCTGTATTTTATTGCAGCTTTTTACCCTTCTTTGAGGAACCTCTTGTTAAAGAATAAATGGTTGGAAACGTGACTCAGACTTTCGTCTTCTAAATCATTGAGGTTCTAGGGTTATACTATACTCGCTGCCCTATCCGCTAGAGGCAATATAGGGGATATTTCATAAAACTCTCGTAGTCCACTAAACACGGATAGTCGGCTAGCTGTAGTTTTTGGTCTATCGTAAGTCGACTAGCCGAAAAAGTGGCTAAATCGTTTCACCAGACCAAAGTAGGCTATGCTCTTAGACGACTTACGATAGCCTACTAAATGTTGACCCAATGACATGTGTGCACCTATCACATTTGGAATTCCTGAAAATTCAACAAATGAAAACAAGTTCATAATAAAAAAACCCGCTTTGTTTCAGTCTTTCCGGGATGTTTTACGCCAAGGTAATTGGGGGGAGGGGAGGTTGGAGCGGACACGGAAATTTCATGACATGAGTGGCGACCCATATGTGTTCGATTCGCCAGTGAAAGTATACAACGCTCTATTGAGTCCCGGAGCACCCCCACCCTTTACCCCTCAGTGTTATGCCACTTTCAGTTTTTTTAGATTTAAAGATTAAGTACTAGTTTGACTTATTCTTAACAATACCAATATGATTAAAACCAAACCTTATGAACGGGGATGTTTTTTTACCTGCGAGTTGGAAAAATCACAACTTCACCCGCTCAAGGTATTGTCCGGTAGGCATACGAACAAAACGTTCTAGGTACCCTGTGATGGCACAACAAACATTGGAAAATTTTGTGACTGGGTTTTCACTCGAACGGCCTATGTGGAATGGTTGCCAGTTACCAGAAGTTCGTTGGTTTCCTCCGGGTATAGAGCACAGTTTCCTTCCACAATAAAACTGCCAACGCCGCCATATGATTCAAATAATCTTGTGCGCGGCGTACAACACCAATCAATCAATCAATCCATCCATCCAACTCATCCTTTACCATATTCAAAATATAATAAATCGTCGCCCAATTGAAACGAAATCTCTTTTATTTTAAACCTCAAGGGGAATCTATCGACAAAAACTCTCTCTCGTCCTTCGAAATTCAACATTTACAAAAGCTGTTTCCATGTTTGTTTTACTATTTAGCCACCTCTGTAGGTGACTTAGGATTTCGGTCTAAGTTAGCCAGAAAAAGTCCGTAGTCTGACTTTTTGTTGGTGAAACGGTGTAGTCAAAAACCTTAGCCGACTATACGTCTCATAGCCGGCTAACCATAGCCGGCTAACCATAGCCCTTAGCGGTTTTATGAAATACCCCCCAGGAGTGCATGGAAGACCACAAGTAGGCTAACCACGCCCCGTGAAGATCGTTACATCCGGATATTACGTTCACAGCGGCTACAGCACTGGGTCACAGGATCAGTAGCCAGACTGTCTACAGGAGACTGCTGCAGTATATGGGGGTGGACACACTTGGCGAATTTTTCATGCGAATTCACTGCGAATTTATTCGCCGAGTCAATCGCCGGTAAGGCCGAATCTCGCCCGAATGCATTCGCAGGCATCAAGCATGTTTGATATTTTCCATGCGAATTTTCATTGTTGACAGAGTTCATGGTTGGCAACGGCGGGACTGGGCACCTGGGCCCACTTGTACAAAGCGCCCTTAACTTAAGAGGACTCTTAGCATATCTCTACAACATGGCAAGTTTACGAGCACTCTTAAGAGTTAAGTCCCATGTTATAGACATACACTAAGAGTACTCTAAGTTAAGAGCGCTTTGTGCAAGTAGGCCCAGTTCTGTTCTCGGACGTTATAATCTTTGGCAGCTTGACCACACGATTTAGAATCATTTTAAATTGGTTAACAAAGTCCCAAAGGCTCATTGTCCGTAGGAAACCCTGACCTTCGAGTACCTGGCAACTGTTCCACATACGGTCTGACTGTGATTGATGGAAGGGCTGTGCGGGACTGAGGGACGATCACTCTAACCCACTGTACCTCCGAGGCACCTGCGGCCTGGCCGAAGGTATTCGACGTATAATACTCGCCGAAGTCAAAACATAGACGGGCTGGATAAGTGAAGTCTTTATATTTATAATCTTACAGGTTTTTTTTTACAATTTGTCAAGGTATTTATAAAGAGATAGGATGTTATTAGGAAGCCCCTTTCGTTGACGAACACCTAAAACAATTTTCCCAGGTTCTGTGAGTGGGTCCCTGGGGTCACCAGAATATTCTCTCCAGTGGTCAAGCGTACATTCATGGTAAACGGTTACACCAGTTACGGACTTTATATACTCAGACAATCCTAAGGACCAAAAAGAAAAGATTAGCATCCTTGTAAATGTACACACAGTAAAAGAAAAATCCACATGAATCTTTGAGTTTGAAAATGAAAGAATACTATAAGAATGACATGAACTGGAAAAAAGCGGACTTTGTTCATGAACTGTGATTGTTATAATAAGTTGAGCGTTTTAACTACCGTGAAAAAAATAAACAAGAACTCAATTAACATACGCCACATATAAATCAAACCGCTATATTATATAGAAAACATGTGTTTCTATTTGAAATACTAATCTTTTAGGGATTCATATAAAAAACGGTATTTGTGACAAACAATTAAGCATGTTTCCCGAAGGCAACTACAAAACATGGACGGGCTGGATAAGTGAAGTCTTATATTTATAATCTTACAGGTTTTTTTTTACAATTTGTCAAGGTATTTATCCAGAGATGGGATGTTATCAGAAAGCCCCTTTCGTTGACGAACACCTAAAACAATTTGCCCAGGTTCTGTGAGTGGGTCCCTGGGGTCACCAGAATATTCTCTCCAGTGGTCAAGCGTACATTCATGGTAAACGGTTGCACCAGTTACGGACTTGATATACTCAGACAATCCTAAGAACCAAAAAGAAAAGATTAGTATCATTGTAAATTTACACACAGTAAAAGAAAAATCCACATGAATCTTTGAGTTTGAAAATGAAAGAATACTATAAGAATGACATGAACTGGAAAAAATCGGACTTTGTTCAGGAACTGTGATTGTTATAATAAGTTGAGCGTTTTAACTACCGTGAAAAAAATAAACAAGAACTCAATTAACATACGCCACATATAAATCAAACCGCTATATTATATAGAAAACATGTGTTTCTATTTGAAATATTAATCTTTTAGGGATTTATATAAAAAAAAGGTATTTGTGACAAACAATTAAGCATGTTTCCAGTCTAAAAAGAAAACGTGTCATAAATATGCAAGATTACTGAGGATTGTATTTACACAAGTCGATTAAATTGACCAAGAAAAAAAACCCTTATCATAATATAGAATTTATAAACACAAATGCCAATAGGTTTAAATTTGAAAATATAATCTTAGTTTTGTTATCTAAGCCCCCATAAAAAAATGTTTTTTTTTTAAATTAAAGTTTTCTGTAGTGTCTTGGGCTAATGTGATTTGACAAAACTATCTAAGCTCCCACGTATAGTTTAATTGCTAACCTAGCTGTATTTTGATTGTCTGTTCGCCTATTGCAGTCAGTTTCGAACTGTACTCTTGGGTGCTATAAATGTTTTTTCGGCTTGCTTATTTGTCAGTGATATTTGAATTGTGAATTATATCAGGGTTCTATTCTGTGGATTTACCAGGATGGCTATGTTTATAAGATTTTATTCTGTGGATTTCCCTGCGCGTTTTCAAGATTTTAAGATTTCATTGTCTAAAGATAAAATAAAACAGCTTGTTTTTATGTTCTTCTGAAACCTTTTTTTTACTGTATTCATGTCCACAGGATAAGACCAAAATAGGGATGTTTTAAAAAAGACCAAAATAGAGACGTTGACAGAAAAATTGAATTGCAATACAATTGTAAACACGAAAAGTTCACGAGATTCTGAAAACACACGATCTGATTTTAAATTTCTCTTTGATGCCTGGCTCAGTTGATTAGACTGATTGTTCCTTAGTCTGACACAGGCCTTCCGTCAATGCGCGGCGTGTTCGAATCCCACTCAGGCTAAATAAAAATTTGAAAACATGTTCGAGTGGATTTTGTACTGGATCGCTGTATGTCGAAGAATTGCCAGGTACTGGTAGGTCTTGGGTTTCGTCTGGGCAAAGAACCTGGGGAGGAAACCAGACTTCGCCCAAAGGACGAAGGATCCCACATCGACATAGTGAAAACCCAATCAGCCGCGAATCCATCATCTTGGCAGTCCAGTAAATGTGTCCCAATGATATAATGTGGGCCTTGATGGGAGGATTGTCTTGGACCGAGAGACTGAAACTCGCTGAAGACTTACCAAAGGACATAGACACAGGTAAATGTGCCTTTATATTTAACAAGGTACTGTTCGAAATAGGTTTCTGTGAAAGAAGAACACCGCGCCTTTTGGTCAAAGCTTTCTCGATGTTAGCAGCCATAGGTATCTAAATAAATTAAATATACAGAGTTAAATACATTGATTACGTGACCGATTTTATCCCTTTAATGACCAAAAATTATGATTATAAAGTTTAACTGAAAGTTTGTCGTCCATAGAGGTGTTCAATACATTGGCATTTTTAGTTATCATTTTCCGTTGATTGGTCCGTCGTATTCATCTTATAGCTGATCTTTCAGGTTAAATGGAGTAGGGACCCTGGCCCCTTGTTGGGAGGAAACAAAAACCCCTGGTGGATACACGGTAATCTTTCCACAATTCAATGAATAAAAAACGAGCAAGATATTTTTTTCTTAAGACTGAGTAGATGGGATAAGATACCTATATTGATGGAAGGCGTGAGAGAGTATCGCTCTATATAGGCCTACCAACCCCACTGGGAACCCAAACCCATTGATTGATTGTTTGGTGTTTTACGCCGCGCTCAAGATTATTTCACTTATATGGCGGCGTTGCCAGTTTTATTGCGGGAGGAAACCGGGCTATGTGCCCGGAGGAAACCCACGACCTTCCGCTGGTAACTGGCAACTATCCCACATAGGTCGATTGAGTGCAAACCCATTGAAGAACGTCGATAAACCACTTTATTATTTTATAATCTTCATGTCCTATAAAAATTCTATTGAAAGTTTTCATACTTGGCTTTGCATAGATTATAGGTAAAATGATAAAACAGAAACAATTGTGTACAAACTTGGCCAGAGGTTTAGCATTTGAAACATTAAAGGACTGACGTAGAAATACAAATTTCGGTACAATAACCCATATAAGCGAAACGAAAATTTGTCCTTATAACGGGCAAAATTCATATAACGGGGATCTATATACTAGTGCATTTTAGGGGTTTTGGTGCTTATGAAAACTACCATACACCGTAAAAAATGTTTGTAGAACTACAAGAAAAACTTTTGTATTTCATCACAGGAGAATGTGCTGTAAACGTTTTACCTCTGAGTGCGAGGTTATTATAATGGCTATCATGTATTGTTGTTTTACACGTAGTTAATTTACAAATCTACACAACAATCTTGGTAGATTAACAGAGAAGATACTTGTATTTAAAGAGAGAAGAAAGAACGAAGTGCAGTAAACCCACTGTTTCACTGTAAATCTACTAACACCACACTGTAAATATACATATTCGCACAGATGTAAATCTACAGCAAATTTTACTTGTCCTACGATTGCCCGCGAACTTTACATTCTACCCCTCCTGTATGTGCGTGCCGTGTGCAAATATACATGTTAAGTAGAGATGACTTTTCAAACAACATCGAGTGTGTAGTGCAACATACCGGCCGATGGTTTACCTCCCCCGGAAGAAGTGATCTTTTGCTTGTCATACAAAATAAAGGATTTAACCTGATAATGTTGTGAGTGTGGTTATATTCTGTCCTTTTGTATTGAAAACTGGCCTGTCATGAACGTATAAAGTTATCAAAGGGTTGATTTCACATTCTACCCCTCCTGCATGTGCGTGCCGTGTGCAAATATACATGTTAAGTAGAGATCACTTTTCAAACAACATAGAGTCTGTAGTGCAACATGGGCTGGTAGGTTTACCTCCCCCGGAAGAAGTGATATTTTGCTTGTTATCATACAAAATGAAGGATTTAACCTGATAATGTTGTGAGTGTGGTTATATTCTGTTCTTTTAACATTCTCGTGGTTTGACTCGGTACGAACCAACGTTCAGCGGTATCGGGTTACGCAACAAACACCGCTACGGCGGTATTAAACCCTTAAAACCACACTTTTACAGTGTAAAGTGGCATCAGTTGACAATTATAGATACATGTTCGTGGAATGGAATAAGATAATGGTTCGCTATCTTTTGTAAAGAGATATGCATGTATATAACAGCTTTTTCCGTCTAGGAGATTTATGCTTTGATAGTTTTTATCAATGAATTATATGAGTGGAATGAATGGTCAAGTCACATTGGGAAGATTGGATCTGGCGAGCTAAAATCGCCGTCATAGGTAAGAGATACGAAATGCAAATAGCGTTCTTCTACAAATTTATGACATCACGAATCAACGGTCAAAACTGACGTCACAAGAGTGATTTGTCATCGTGTTATGACGTAAATAACGTAGTCGTTGGGTCAGGACCAATGAACTATATAGTTCATTGGTCAGGACTAGTGACGTTCTTTCGCTTCCTCTGTAACGTCAGATAAGTATTGCCATCTCATAATAATGGCGGCGCTCCCTACAACTAAAACGTCACGTGATCTCCCTTCCACGCATATAGTTCATTGGTTTTTATAATCAACAACAAACAAGTTACAGTCCTACATACTATGTATTTGAATTCTGTCCGCTATTAGCACACATCTCAGGTTCGCATGGGGTTACCAGCTTTACCAATACTGTCCTTTGGTTTTTCGATGTGCTTCAAACGCTCAACTTCTCTTGACATTGGTAATTGAGATAAATCTAGATTCTGTTAGATCATGCCAATATTAATATCTATACATTTCCGAGAGATTGGCTGATTGATTGTTGATGCTTTACGCCGTACTGAGAATATTTCATGTATATATGGCGACCTTGAGCACTAGGTTTAGCGGGGGAGGAAAGCCTTGCCCACAGGAAAACTCGACCTTCAGCAATCAACCCGACAACTCTTCCAAATACGGCGATTCAGTGGAAACCCCACTCAGAAATGCGATATTCAAAGTGGTATTCAAACCCGCGACTATAAAATGCCTCTATCGGACTGATGGAGTATGACTTTGGCGACTGAGTCACCGAGGCTCATTCTAGATTGGCATCATAGATATAAACTCGAATTTTGCATACCTGGATATCCACAAGGTAGATGGGTTCAATAATACAGGGTTCGGCTGTCAGTTGACATGCATATATACATCTCCTGGCAGTAGGGATAATTTGACCACTTCCTCGATGAATAGCATCAGTATGTAGAGTCACATCCTTGATATTGAATCGTACACCTCTCATGATATCGTCACAAAGTACACCCTAGCACACAGCGCGTTAAAAAGTAACAAAACAAATATAAATATTAATCTAGTTATTAAAAGCCTTTACAAAACGTCAGAAATATAGACAGATTAATTGACCGATTGCTTGATGACGTCACTTGCAAATTACACCCAAAGCATTTCGGGAGATTGCGGGATATTCCTGGGCGTACAAGGAGCCAGATCTTTCGACGGCGTTTATTTAAGACGTGCAGTTCGGTACACAACATGTTTTCATAAATCTATCAGTATCAAATTTTGAATACGTTATGTCATCATTGTTTTCCAAGGAAGTACCGCTTAACAAAATGGCGAACTGAGGTACATTTTACCCAGAAAGCTTTGCGTAAATCTGTGTGACGTCATCAGGCTCGGCGGTAATTGGAAAGAAATTAAGTTTGTCTGAATTCAGATAGCATAGTTTTATAAAGAAAACATTAAAGAAGTATTAATATATGATTATCAAAAATTCTCTCAATCAATTAACGGAAATAAAACGTAATGAGAAAATCCAGTTGATAGTTTTCCAATTAAAATAAGTGTATGATAAATTTCCCCAGGGACCGAGTTAAATTTACAACCGAGCGGTGTATTCCCATTAATAAGATAAAAAAAGTGTCTGTATCAGGCATTCCATCAATGCATGACGGGTTCGAATCCCACACACGTGTGTGGAAGTGTTGTCAGATACTCGCCGAGGGTCGGGGGTTTTCCCGGTTTCCTCCCCCACGCAATGCTGCCATATTTATAAATGAAATAAACTTGAGTGCCGCATAAAGCATTCATCAATCAATCAACTTAATATAGGCCTACGCTGGATCCGATGTGTCCGTGAAGGATATGTAAGGTTCAATTTTCCTTCAATTTAATTATGTTAAAAATTGATTGTTTTTGTTGTTGTACGACTATAGTCGTAGGTAAACATTTGGTGAGGTCCCGTTCATTACTTTAAAATTTCTGGCCCCTTCTTAAATACACCGGTCCCATACCAAAAAATAAATTGTTCCTGGACCATATCAAACTATCAAACATACCTCTTTAGTGGCCCATTGGAATCCAGCAACCACACTGTCCTTGATCTCATTCAAGTATTGTACTCCCTTTGTTACATCAATCAACAGATTAGGCCCTGTGCCTTCCGGTCCAAATGCCCAGATCTTTCTTGCTTCATTAACGTCGTAGTCATATGTATCCGCCAAATAACGACCTCTTTCCTTGAAGTCCTGATGAGGGTATACTTTTTTCTGCAGGGAAAAAAATCCAAACTCATCTCAAGTAAATGTGTTTAGATCGTTGTAGTGAACATTTTACATTAAAGAGACCTAGAGATAATAACCCGAAACCGATTTTATAATTTCTTTGTCATTTTGTTTTACAAAATACGTGTTATTGAACCATCAAATTTCTCACGTCAGTCTTCTAGTAATAAGATACACATCGTGACATGTATTGTTTAGTTGGTCGAAGCTTATAATGAGTCAATAGCAGGTCTATTTAAAAAACGTTTAAAGCGGATAAACCCAAAACGTACGTTTTCGATATCCTGGGTTAGTTTTGGGTCCATACTAGTGGCCGTCATATATAGCCGATTGTGTTTGTTGGGCGATTTTGATAGACAGATTAGACCGGACGTGCCACGCACGGATTCCCTGTAGGAAACAACCGGATCTGCTTTTCTCAGTTCAATACCAGCATAGAGCTCTTCTAAATCCTTCAGACAACTTTGTACATGAGGTTCATCGGCTCCCGCCACTATGTGCGTTCCAGATTCTTCCACTTGAGCCTGAAACACAAGTATGGATGCGTTTTGGTATACAAGCAAGAATGTGTCTGCAAAACAGGTAGGAATGTTTCTACAACAGAATCAAGAACGTTTCTACAACACTATTATAGACGTGTCTACAACACAAGCATAATTGCTCTGCAGCAAAAGCATAAAAGTCAATGTTTATTTGCAACATAAGCATGAATAATTCTGTATCAGAAGAATGGATGTGTCTGCAGCACAAGCCTGAATTTGTCTGCAATACAAGCATGAGTGTGTCTGCAATACAAGCATGAGTGTGTCTGCAGCACAAGCATGAGTGTGTCTGCAGCACAAGCATGAGTGTGTCTGCAGCACAAGCATGAGTGTGTCTGTAGCACAAGCATGAATGTGTCTGCAGCACAAGCATGAATGTGTCTGCAGCACAAGCATGAATGTGTCTGCATCACAAGCATGAATGTGTCTGCAGCACAAGCACAAATGTGTCTGCAACAATACCATGAATGTGTCTGTCATACAAGCACGGTTGTGTCTGCAATACGACCGTGAATGTGTCTGCAATACGATCACGGTTGTGTCTGCAATACGATCACGGTTGTGTCTGCAATACGATCACGGTTGTGTCTGCAATACGATCACGGTTGTGTCTGCAATACGATCACGGTTGTGTCTGCAATACGATCACGGTTGTGTCTGCAATACGATCACGGTTGTGTCTGCAACACAAGCATGAATTTGTCTGCAACACGGGCATGAATGTGTCTGCAACACGGGCATGAATGTGTCTGCAACACGGGCATGAATGTGTCTGCAACACGGGCATGAATGTGTCTGCAACACAAGCATGAGTGTGTCTGCAACACAAGCAAGGTGCTGTCTGCAATACAAGTATGAATGTGTCTGCAACACGGGTATGAATGTGTCTGCAACACGAATACAAAGTGTCTGCAACACGAATACAAAGTGTCTGCAACACGAATACAAAGTGTCTGCAACACGAATACAAAGTGTCTGCAATACAAGCATGAATGTGTCTGCATCACAAACATGAATGTCTCTGCGAAACAAGTATGCGTGTGTCTGTAACATTAGGGGGAAGGTTTCTGTAACATTAGGGGGGAAGGTTTCTGTAACATTAGGGGGAAGGTTTCTGTAACATTAGGGGGAAGGTTTCTGTAACATTAGGGGGAAGGTTTCTGTAACATTAGGGGGAAGGTTTCTGTAACATTAGGGGGAAGGTTTCTGTAACATTAGGGGGAAGGTTTCTGTAACATTAGGGGGAAGGTTTCTGTAACATTAGGGGGAAGGTTTCTGTAACATTAGGGGGAAGGTTTCTGTAACATTAGGGAGAAGGTTTCTGTAACATTAGGGGGAAGGTTTCTGTAACATTAGGGGAAACATGACTGTTTCTACAATAGAACCAGATCCCTCTGTTTTAAAAGGAGTCATTTGAGGAAGAATCATTGATTGTTACATTAGGACAACTAGACAACAAAGAAACGAGAACACATAGATAAAACTCTCAACATTATTACCACTTATATTGTTTCTTTAAACAAACAGATGCGAATTATAATCATGATACCTGAATCAGAGGATCGGATTTCTCTAGAAGTTTTAGACCCTCAACAAGTTTGGGCAACTCAGAAGGGTTCTTCGGCTCAACAGCCACTTTAACAACAGGAGTACAAGAAAAGTTCATCATCTGAAAAATAGAAACAATATAATAGTTATGAACACTAAAACACAAGAGCACGTGCATATACATAGTTTGTGATCTCACCCCCAGCTCTGCAGTCAAGGATTCAGGCCTGTACTGGGGTTTCCTCCCCTAGACCAAGTGCCTCTGTCCCCTCTTTTCCATCCCCTCACCCCCTCTCCCTTTCCTAGACCTCGTACCTCTGTCCCCGTTCGTCCATTCTCTTCCCAGTTTCTACTAGGGTCCCTTCTCTTAGAAATGGCACATCTAGTCCCTCCCCTCCCCCTCTCCAGATTTGTCAGACTATTCCCCTATGAGATATTAAAATGCAGCGAGATCCCCTCCGAGGGGTCAAGCGCAACCCTCGGAATAACTTACATGTAGCTAGCCTAATTCTAAATTTTGGAAATTTCAGCACACCTCTAAATGGCACCTTCCTATAGTAACTAAGAAAGTTCTATGACTTTGGAATTCTAATCTACCTAAATTAATCTTGACCCCCACCCTAATATGCAGGTTTTCCTGGTGCCTACTTCAATTCCTTTCGGACGCTAGTTAAAAAATATCAAGGTCCCAAACCTGAGAAAGTTAACTTGAATATTGGTATCAATAACAAGACAACTAGTGAGCCAGACATGTCAGATGCGCAATATGATGATAGCGGTTAGGAAGACTTTTTCCAACTCGCTCATCTACTTTGTAGAGATCCAGTCATCCAATAAATTACCAGCCCGTGAAGTTTCGAACCTGAACCTATATAACTCTACGGCTTCCAAGATGAAGAGAGTTATGGACATACCAACCTAGCCTACAACTTCGGTATTTAGATAACATTTTTATCATATGGCAGTATACATTGGAAAACATTCATATTTCCATTGATACTGTTAATTCTCATGACCCCAGCATTAAACTACAGCCTACTATGGATCACACTTCTGTGTTTATATTGGATTTAACTATTTACAATCATTACTCATAATTCTCTACGACAAAGAGCAGCCAAGCATTTATCTGGTATTAGACTTCAACATGATGTGCCAGTGGCACAACATTTCAACATTTTAGGCCATTTGGTCAAGGGCCATTTTGAAACCATTCCCATTGAAAAAAATCCTTTTTTCACTTCCGCTGCAGATACCAAGCAAAAGAGTTGGGAAAGGTTAAGTTTTTTGATTCAACCTTTACATTGATTGATTGATTGATTGATTGTTTGGTGTTTTACGCCGCGCTCAAGATTATTTCACTTATATGGCGGCGTTGCCAGTTTTATTGTGGGAGGAAACCGGGCTCTGTGCCCGGAGGAAACCCACGACCTTCCGCTGGTAACTGGCAACCATCCCACATAGGTCGTTCGAGTGATCAACCTTTACAAACTATATATCCTTTGGGTTTCAAGTTGAAACGGGACCTCCGTGGCTCAGTAGGTAGAGCGTTGGACGCTCAATCCGAACAGCCTTCCACCAATGAGCCGCGCGTTTGAATCCCACCGAGTCCCCAAAAATAAAATCGGAAACTTTTCTGACTGGGTTTTCACTCGACCGACCTATGTGGGATGGTTTGGTTGCCAGTTACCACCGGAAGGTCGCGGGTTTCCTCCGGGCATAAAGCTTTACAGTTTATAAGTGAAATATTCTTGAGCGTGGCGTAAAACACGAATCAATCAATCAAGTTGAAACTGGGAAGATGTTGTGGAAAAACTATATTACCATTTGTGTTTCAGTATAAAAAGGCTAGCATCATTATGGCCAAGATTAAAGTAAAAGAATACAAACTACTTCAAAGTAAAATAGCTCAACCTCTGACCAGAGGTCACTTATTGCTCATAAGAAGAAGTGTTTGAAACATATACTGGTCAGGGCTAAACTCACTTGTTTGTCTTCTACCTAAGTTTTTTCCTGGGGAAAAAGCAATTACATTTTCACTTTCTTTGCCAATTATCCTATTGGGTTCAATTTCAATCTACCGATATTCTTGCCATACCGTAGCTGAAGTTGCGTAAGCATTGTCAAAGTATTACAAAGTGTTCCAGAAAATTCTACTTACTAAGACCAAGCTCCTGTCTGTCGTTAACCTATTGGGATATCATTGGGGTTTTAGTTTATTGCAACAACTTGTGATTGGGGTTAAAGGTCTAAATGATATATCTCTTTTTAACACAATTACAAATTTGTATTCATGGTTATTTTAGACAAGATTCTCCCTGTGCCCGTGTGTTTTAGTGATCATAAATATGTATACAAAATTTGGCTTCGACGAAACTTCGATTTATTTCATCATGGTTTTAAGAGATTGATTCCGAAGTCTGTTGATTTATAACTTTGTTAGACACAAACCGAAACAAGAAAGCCATTGTCACATCACAATATGTAATCCAATTTTGGGACACCTATACAGCCCGTATCACTGTTCTACATAAAACCATAATTCATCACAAATCTGAAGAATTGGAAGAATAATTCTCATATTCCTCCAAGATATACCTACCTGTACAAAACACTTGCCTTTTGACTCTAGGAGAAAGAACAATCTGCATTTTACACAATAAAATCAAAAAATCTTGCCCTAACATCCTGTATAGTAACCTAAGCTAATGCCCTGTACTGGCTATCCGTTTGTACATACCGCGCATGCGCGAATCTTCCCTTCCGGTCTACCTCTTTCAACGCTTGCAGGCGTAATAGTGAGGGGAGGATGGGATGGGTTTAACTGTTTGTACAGGTAGGTATATCTTGGAGGAATATGAGAATTATTCTTCCAATTCTTCACAGTCCCATAGATAGTACCTACAACTGTACAAAACACTTGCCTCGCATGCCACAGTCCGGAGGAGGGACTAATACGCCGTACAGAGCATTAACCAAGTTTTTTTGATTCCCGCGTAAAGAATGGTAACCTCGGTATTACTCACCTCGAACTCTCCTGGATCCGTCCTCAGGTGTCCAGTGGGTCAGGATGAATTAGATCTTTCTCTGAACGCTCTTTGGGCCGCTACCAACGGACCCAGCGAATACAACCCACCGCGTACTAAAGTCATGTCGCGGAGATAATAGTCCGCGAACGTCGTCGGTGACTTCCAAGACAAATAGATTGATAGGTTGTTTGGTGTTTGACGCCGCGATCAAGGTTATTTCACTTATATTGCGGCGTCGCCAGTTTTATTGTGGGAGGAAAACGGGCTGTGTGCCTGGAGGAAAACCACGACCCTCCGCTGGTAACTGGCAACCATCCCACGTAGGTCGTTCGAGTGAAACCCCAGTCAAATTTTCCAATTTTAGGACTGAGTGGGATTCGAACCCGCGACCCATTGGCGGAAGGCTGTTTGGATTGAGCGTCTAACGCTATACATACTGAGTCACGGACCCCAGCCTTCCAAGAAATAAGCCCTCATAATCCTGGTTCTGCCGAGGACATCGTGTAGGGACATCATCGTTTATCAAGCGGCTTGGTAAACGAAGATTGCACAGGAAATATATTCTCTATAAGAGAATTGTGTTTTATTTTATTTATTTATTTCTTGGAAATAAACTTCACTCGGAAAGGAATAAAACAACATTCCTGTGTCGGCTACGAAGACCGGTGGTCTTCGAAGACAGATGGTCTTCGCAAAGGTCCGCGCTCAAATCTGCAGACTTTCTGCGTCTTGACAAGCAAAGTCAGCACCCAGGCTCAAGTGGCCGTACATACTAGGAATAACGGCTGTTCGTGTATTTCTTACTACGGTAATATACACAAGTACTGTCGGCTTCGGCGTTCACATCCCGTCGACCCGTAATGGCGAAAGGGTGTAACAGTCGACTATCCAACAGGCCTATCAGCCGAGTCGTTACTGATTAGCCAATCACAGCTCCTTTCTTTCCCCGGCACGGGAAATCATGAAGATGGCGGAAAGAGGACAATTCCAGCAATTGACGGGAGATAAACATCTCTAGTATGGTTTATGTTCGAACTTGAGATCTGTAGTCAGAACAGGTACGGTACTTTTTCCTTTTGCTCGTTTTGGAAAAAAAGGAATTTACTTGAAAACCAGTTGGCAAGAAGTTCGTCTAAGATTAGAAGATAACGACGTTCTAATGAACTAGGAGCTCGGTCTTGTACTTAGATTGATGATTGGTCTTCGCGCCGCACTGAAGTTATTTAACCTATAAGGTGGCGTAGCCTGATTGTGGGGGAAGGACCCGGGCCCGGAGGAAACCCGACCTTCGGCATGGCAACTCCTCCGCATACGGCAACCGCCATAATGTAGGAGTTGTCATTTTGCAACGGTAACTGCGAGAGGAAAAGGTCAGGCTAATAATTTAAAGTGGCCTGTACGAACCTAAAACGTGTTCGAAAGTAAACCAAATTTAAATAACCGGGACGACCATTCATTCATTCTAAGCCGAAGTTGGTTCAAACAATACTTTATCGTACATTTCGAGACCAGAAGCATTAAAAAGCAAAGAAATAGCAAATAATTTCAACATTCCGTTGTGACGTCAAAATATCAACATTTTGGCAGCTCATACCCCTTTAATAGTAAGCTGTCATGACGCAATGCCACAAGAAAATAACAAACAGCGCACCATTTTAATCTACGAACGGGCTGTTATTAATGTACAACCGCGCAGTAGTGATATCATTTATTGGTCAGCCTTGAAATCTGCGTGCAGGCCGGGTGAGCAGTCCAACCTGACGATTGATTGATCGATGAATTACGCTGCACGCAAAAGCTATTCCGTTTATATGGTGGCGTAGCCAGGTTTAGTGGGAGAGGAAGACCGGGCTTATCGTCCGGAGTAAACCCCGAACTCCGGCAAGTACCTTGGGAGTCTTCCACATACCCATCTTGACGAAGGCTGTGTCAACGCACGTGAGCCCGACGAGTGCAACCTCGCCCTGCACTAGTGTCAAGTCTCATATGAAGTATGCGGTGAAGGTCATAGGGGACCCCCCAAGACCAAACCTCTTAAAGCCCGATCCCATAAATTATGGATGAGGGCTCACAATACTGCCAAGAGCCTGAATCCAAGAAGATTAGTCCTCGCCAAGGTTGCTCGTGTACCAGGGAAAATTTTTGCATGAAAACAAGCTGAAGGGTTCCTAGACATTACCAGTCGTCATGATCGGCTAATATTCTTCTGTTTACGTACCCCCCCCCACCCTCATGTCCTATGAAACAACTTGCAGGTCGTCCTGCAGGTCCAAGGAGGGGAAATCTGGTTAATGTATTAATCGCTGATTTTTTGCCGCAATCCATGTTATTTCACTAACCGGGCAACTTGCCAGGTTTAGTGGGGGGGGGGGGGGGGGGGTAATCCCCGATCCTCAGGGGAAAGGGTTGCATGGTTAATGCTTAACGCTGCATTTCGGCTCATTCCACTTATACTGCAGTTTTGCAAGGATAAGTTGGGGAGGAAACCGGGCTCATCGTCTGGAGGAAGCCCCCAACCTTCAGTGAGAACCTGGTAACCCCTCTACATACGGCGACTGAGTGACCAGTCCTCTCAGAAATGTTTTTGTTCTGAGTAAGATTCGAACCGGCGCCGCATGACTTGTGTAAGTAGGCCCCGGACTGACTCGCCCACCCAGGCCTGTGTACTGGTTGAAGGGCCTTGGTTTTGAGCTAGGTTTTAAAAAAAATCAAAGGGGAGACTCCCACGCTTGGGCGATTTCCCGCTGTCGACCGGTCACCCCAGTGGCCCGCTCTAAATTGAGCAGCAGCTGGTAGATAGTCCAGGAGTTCAGAGAAAGTCAAATATTGATCGTCCGTCTCCTGTTCTTTTTTGGTCAGAAACCCTCTAGTAATCTAGGGGAGGGTATCTAACCACTAGGGACGGTAAAATTTCCTACCAAAAACGATTCAGAGAGAAGGATTAGTAAGAAAAGTATACTTAGTAAAATTTGCAGTGTTGATCTCTTCTCTGCAGAGTTGAAAGAGGTAGACCGGAAGGGAAGATTCGCGCATGCGCGGTATGTACAAACGGATAGCCAGTACAGGGCATTAGCTTAGGTTACTATACAGGATGTTAGGGCAAGAATTTTTGATTTTATTGTGTAAAATGCAGATTGTTCTTTCTCCTAGGGTCAAAAGGCAAGTGTTTTGTACAGTTGTAGGTACTATCTATGGGAATCTGGTAGGTCGTAAGTAGTGGGCTTTACCTTCATTCTGTGTGCATGATCAAAAGTTGTGAGTGTTCCAGTTTTGACCAAGTACTGATCAACTCCCTCCAGACCACACATGTTTCCACAAGGTACGTCGTCAATAGGCTCAAAGCAGCGTCCTGTCATCAGCCTAACCCTACAATAAAATAAGAGAGAAGTGACAAAAGAATGAACCATATCACTCATAAATGGTGAACACTAACGAATAAAACAAAACAATGTTGGCCGTCCAAAGCTCAAGTTTTAAAACTTACCGCTATGGTCTTACAACGCAGACTTCCTAAACCCCCTAAAACCTCTCCTTCGAGCAAGCTTTAGCAATGTTAACAGGGAAATTTGTAAATCTAACAAAACCTACCCCCAACTACAAGTTTACCAGGTTAACATGCAAACTTACAACCTAATGCTCTTTACGTTCAAGTCTTCTTTCTTGCCAGGAGTGTAGTTTGGCCCCATGATACGGACCTTCTGCCCGGTTTTTACAACTCCAGAGAATACACGTCCAAAGGCATAGAATTGTCCCTTATCAGATGTGGGTACCATCTTAGATACATACATCATGAGGGGGCCTTTGGGGTCACAGGATTTCACTCCTATAATATTAGCAACAACAAAATAATAATAATTTTATAACAATTATAGATTATTATTCGAAATTAACAAGAATATATATCACTGCTAAAACGATATAGCAAGTCTAATAACAAACATGACAAGACAGGAGATGCCCAATTTGAGGTTTCCAGATTTCAGTTCAACTGCATGTAACTCATATATCGTATAATACGAAAGGAAATTAGGCTAGGTGAAACAAAAAAATATTGGAATTGAGTAACTAACTCATTTAAAAGATACTCAACTCCTACTCCGAATTAATTAGTTCAGATCTACTAACTCTTAATTTAGCGGTAATAGCTCAGAATTAGAGCGTTTTATTCGGCGTTACCAACTCTTAATTTATAGATACTAACTCTTAATTTAGAATTAATAACTTCCGTAATATAACACTTCTGACGACAACGTGAATCTTTAGTTTCCTACCCAAAGCAGCCTCATCATCTGTGGGTCCTTCATAGAGAAGTTCCATCCTGTATTTCTGGGCTGTCACTGGTGAGGGTAAATGGATGACAATCATCTGTAGAAGGGCTTCTCCAGCAGGCATCCATTTACGCATGATTATCTATATAAAGATTACAAGTCAATGATCACTTACCCCTGGCACTAATATTAGTATAAGTCCCAGCTTACTCGCAGTCAATACTCACACATTAGACCAATACCGGTATCCTACGATATTGACCGCAACTGAAGTCTGTCCCATTATCATAAACATAACAATGTCAATTCCTGGCATGGTATATATGATCATAAAATACTATAATAAAAATATATTTTCCAAGTATTATCATCATATAAGAGTTGAGAATTGAATGTGGGATTTACAATCTTAACTTGTCTAAATGATTACTTTTTTTTAAAAAGTTCATTCTAGTTGTGTCATTATACCAGAGTATTTTTATTTTCAAAAATATACAAAAAGTCGGAGTTAATAATATGTCGAATATGACAGCTTTAAACAAAAATTGATTGATCCATTGAAATTTTAAGTTGTACAACGCAATTAAAGCGGCATGAGCTGTCAAAATATTGATATTTTGACGATAGAACAGAATGTTGAAATTATTGGCTATTTTTCTCAAGACATATAATTCAGAAGCGTTACTGTGCTTCTAGTCTCGAAAATGTACGATAAAGTATGGTTTTGAACTAACTTTGGCTTAGAATGAATGAATGGTCGTCCCGGTTATTTAAATTTTGTTTACTTTTATAACACGTTTTCGGTTTATATAGGCCACATAGTGTATGGATTTTCCTCGTTCCGACGCCAATCATTTAGTTTCGCGATGGCCTTCAAAGCCTCTTACTGTCGTGACGACCAAGAATTATGAAAAAAGTGTGAATTTTGGCAGCTCATGCCACTTTAAGATAATGTAGCGACGAAATTGGGTCAACTAGCTGACTTTCTACTGGTCCTAGCATCTGATTTTTTGTTGACCGAAGGCTCCGAAGACAAACTTGCTATAGCCCACATATGCACCCCCATCAACCCGACAAACAAAAACAGCTACTTCCAAAATAAAAAAAGTAGTCAAGATTGTTAAAGGTTATATGGACAGAGATAGTTACTGTGGAAACCCCAAACATACTGGGTTTCTTATTTATGACGCAAGACATTTAGGAGAGCAAGGTTTGCTTATCATTTTGGATATCGCATTTGGTCCGTGACGTATTTTCCTCCCAAACAAAACCCCTCTCAAGAAACAAAACAAACAATAAATAGGTGGCTGTCGCCATCAGGACCCCTCGGTTCTGGGCCAAAGAAACCGAAGATATATTTATTTTCCGGACAATTTGTTGCGAGTGAAAAACTACTCCACATACATGCATCACATTTACAAGGAGGTTTTTGGCGGACAGTCATGTAAGGGGTATAACTCTTGAAAAACACGTCCGAGCGTGTCGATTTTCAATAGGCTTCTTGTACTTGTTGTATTAAACAAATATGTGAAGTTTCAAAATTGCAAGTTAAAGAATTTTTAAGATAATGTGTTTACAAGGACCAATGGACAGACGGACAGACAGACAGACGGACGGACGACGGAGGCATCGACAATATCCTTCGGGCAAAATTTGCCCGAGGGGTAAAAAACAAAAACAAACAAGAATGCGACATAAACAAGCAAGAAAAGTCTCTTACGTTTTGGAGGTCTTCACCAGTCAATTGATTTTCTTCTTCTGTTAATTCAATTTGCAGTTTCTGTACAATCTTTAAAATTTGGTCTTTGGACATCCCCTTTGTTTTTCGTAATACCTAAAGTGGTACAGCGAAGAAAAAAAGATAACTAAGAAAAATCCGGATATAAGAGATCTAGTCGACCACTAATATCTGTTCCAAAATATCGTTCCAAAGAAAGTCGTCTCACTCACAGGCACCCCGAGATATTTTTACAAGTGCATTTATTCTGCATAAATCACATCTTTAAATGACTCCACCAAATATGCCAAACACAAAATGGCAAATCGTTATAAACAGTAGGCCCCTATATGTACCACCAATGATCTTTATAGGTGAAATGGACACATCTCATTGGCTGGTTTGGATCTTACTTTGTAAAAAGCGCCGCCATTGCTGAGTGCCAGTCTGATAACTTCGGGGATTTTCGTGCGTGAAATACCCTCTGATAGACTGCAGGTCATTTTGAATATGGCGACCAAATAGGTAGCCGTGAAGCGTACAATTCCCAAATCCTCTTGAGTGCCCTACAAAAGTGTTCCCGTGATAATGTAAGGGACTGAAACACTCGGTCTATTAACTTTCAGCCTCGATCAGTTATATAATTGAAGCATTGGAGGATTCTTGATATGTACCGAAACTGCGTCTGTACAACATGTGGTTTGCCGGGCAAAATAAAATATATATAAACAAATATCTTTCTAAATGATATTAGCATTTAAATAATTTAGAATTGTCATAAATGGTACATGACACACCATCTACCCATAAAGTATGTGTTGTGAAAGAATTGTAAAGATCGGATCAAAACTCTTCCAGTTATGGAGCGAAAGGGAACGAAGATATAGACTAAGACAGAATATTACATAATCCAATATAGATGCCATATTATGCAACGGAAGATGTCAAAAATGGTAAGTGACACACCATCTACCCATAAAGTATGTGTTGTGAAAGAATTGTAAAGATCGGATCAAAACTCTTCCAGTTATGGAGCGAAAGGGAACAAAGATATAGACTAAGACAGAATATTACATAATCCAATATAGATGCCATATTATGCAACGGAAGATGTCATAAATGGTTCGTGACACACCTTCTACCCCTAAAGTATATGTTGTAAAAAAATAGTATACATCGGAACAAAACTTTTGAAGTTATGGAGCGAAAGGGAACGAAGATATAGACTAAGACAGAATATTACATAATCCAATGTAAAAGCCATATTATTCAATCGACGATGTCATAAATGGTTCATGACACACCTTCTACCCCTAAAGTATATGTTATAAAAAAATTGTAAAGATTAGATCAAAACTCTTCAAGTTACAGAGCGGAAGAGAATCCGGGCCGGACGGCGGGAAGGCCGGTCAGACGGCCGGACAATGCTGGTGATACCATAATATGATTTACTCATAAAAACGAAATAAAACCTCCCATTGCCAGAATCATTCCACGGTTTCTGCCACTGATTCACATGGAAATTGCGACCAGCTTATTAAGGTGGGGTTGGAGGTGGGTTGGGGGGTATATGGTTCAATTTACCGAACTTATGGTGATATTACATATACCAACGTTCAGTCTACGAATTCTGAAACACTTTTGTCGGAAATTACAAGCCATGAAAATAATAATTGTAACTGCTCTGTATGGAAAATTCCTACCCCAGACTTCTTTAGAACCCATAAAAGATTATTCTTGTCCTCTTTTACTTATTTTTATTTATTTTATTTATTTGGCATGCACCGTTTGACCCAGTTCGAACGTCACGCAAAATGGCGGCAAAGTCTCCAAGAAATGACAGTTTGTTGTTGTTTAAGACCAGGTGTACGCCCTTTGGAATAGCTACATGTAATAAAAGCGGACAAGGATAATCTTTCATGAGTTTTAAAGAAGTCTGAAGTAGGAATCATCCATATCGAGGAGTTACAATAATATTTTCATGGTTTGTCATCATTTCCACCTTGTATTTCAAATTGGTATACTGAACGTTGGTATATGTAATATCACCATAAGTTCGGTAAATTGAACTAGGGGGTATATGGTTTGTAAATACCTTGTATCTTTACCTATAATCATGTAAAATTTCAAGAACTAGTCGTAAGATGCGCACACATCTCGAATTTCACCCGGCTTCAAAAACAGATTTAAGACAATAGGGAGAGACTCCAGTTATACCTATATAGATCTATAGCTCATGGCACGGAGATTGGCCAATTGAAAATATTATGTAGAAAGTGGACATGCTTTACCATGTAGATTGGGTCGAGAACGAACGCATTGAAACTTCTCTCAATCCCCTCTAGTTTCTCCTCATACCATTTCTTTTCGGTGCGACTGTAGCAAACGTCTCCCCAAAGTTTCTTCATCATGATCAATGGGTCATTAATTCCAAACTTCTTACCATACATTTCACCAAAAAATTTCAAAGTGAAAGCCCACCCGTTGAGGCCAGAGCCAAAAGCAACAGTTCCCTGTTCTGGAGATACCTATAGTGATAAAAATGAACAAGCTGTCAAACACTAAGTTGGTTTAATATTGTATCTTACCACATCCATGGACTCGATAATATTTCACTTATTTTATGGGGTTGTCAAAGTTTAGTAGGGGGTCGGGCCGGAAGTTTGTCTGGAGGAACTTGGACAGGAACTTATTAACCATTCCACATAGTTCGATCGAGTGAGGCCGATGTTATTTAAAGGCACACTTGTCGCCGTAGCCTGTTTGACATCTGTTAAGAAAACCAATTTACACGAGCTTACTACAGCTAAACCACTAAAATTAAACATAACACACATAAAGCACGTCCAATTAGGTTTAGAATATATAAATGAGGGGGAAAAACAAACGAAGAATCGAAGCTCGATTACAACAACAACACCGATCAGTGTTGGTTAACTTAAAGGGAAAGAAAATCTAAGCTTTAGACTCGTTTAGATTGAAAGAGTAGAGTTCATTTAGTCCAAAACAACTGTTCAATGTATGTTTTATCCCTTCGTAAGTGAATAATTTAAATTTGAAGGTGGCGTTACAATAGAGAATAAGCTCCATAGGCCATTCACAAGGTCGCCACCATTTTTTCATTAGTTTTATCCAATTATTGTTGAATAAAAATTTAAGTGCGTTATAGAGTAGTCATGTGATGCAATTTAGCCAATGGCTGGCTAAGTAATGGCGCGCGGTTGCATACTGACCTATATTTTCGGAGACAATCTTGCCACTTCAAGTTTGTCGCCATGTTTTTTTTTGGACCTAAATCTACCCTTATACATTAGAGAGCGGTAAAAATACGTCATTATTGATCTAAAAATAGCTATACCAACATCACGTCATCCTAAAACGGAAAAATGGCTACACAGATAAGCAACAGAAAGGACATACTTCTGTCTGTTTTTATGAGCTTGAGGGTCACTGGAGGTAATTGACGTGAAATGTTTTAAGTACTTTGAAGGGTGTTATCGACGATAATCCCTGTGTATTTCTAGAGATTTCCCCTCCTTTAAGAGTTGGATTACCCTCATTCAAGCGTTTTTGTCTGTGGTTTGCACTCGGCAGGCTTTTATAGTCCCTCTTACTCGATCGCTAGTATGAATTTCTTTAGATAAAGTTCGTAAAATTATACTGTGTCGTTAGATCGCCCACACGACTCAAACCATTACGGCACTTGTGCACACGCTCAGGTTCGAAGTTTGTTTACATTGCGGGTACCTGACAAATCTGTTTTTCAATTTCAATTTAAAAATACTAAATGATGTCAAAACCTTCAATTTCTGGTGAAAATAGAAAATTCCTAACTTTTTATGTCTGGGAAAAATACAGAAAACCGTCCACCGTCTTCTGGATTTAACTGTTTTTAATGTAAACAGTCTTCTGGATTTTCGCGGCAAGTGTGCCTTTAAGTTTCTATTTATTAGTTTGGAAGGAAAGAGACAAAACGGTGGCTTAGCAGTCTTAATTGAATGAATGATTGGGGTTTTAAGATTATTTCACTTATATGGCGGCGTGCCCAAGTTTAGTGGGGAAGCAAACCGGGCTCATTGCCTGGAGAAAACCCCCGACCATCGCAGAGTATCTGGCAACTCTTCCACATACAGCGATCGCGTAAAAATCCACTCGGCCATCGAGGCCCCCTCTTAGTGATTTTCATGACGTCCATATAAACTGTGAAAATAAAACGCAAGAAAAGTTATACGTTCGTTTTTCAATTCACCATCTGTTATGTGAACAATCAGAAATACATTGTTAGTTTAAATCATTGGTAATGTAGTACCTGTATATTTCCCATTGGGTTCGTTTTCTCATCACCGGCATAGATAGACAAAATAAGGTTGACCTGTTCCACAGTTCGCTCGAAGGTTTGGTACAATTCTTCTTGTTCCATCTCTAAATCTCTTATGGTATGATCCAAGCGGTCAAAGAAAAGATTGGGCTTCGTTCGTTCAACAATAGCCTGATGCAGTAAAGTCTCCGTCTGAGCACTAATACCTGATCGAATACATAAGCCAACTGAAACTCCTGTAATTGATTGATGTTTTACGCCGCACTCAAGATTATTTCACTTGTATGGCGGCGTTGCCAGGTTTGGTGGGGAGGAAACCGAGCTTATTTCCTGGAGAAAACCCCCGACCTTCGTCGAGTACCTGGAAACTCTCCCACATACGGCGATCGAGTGAAAAATCTACTCTGAAATTGTTCAATTATTTATTTGATTTGAGGGTGATTCAAACATTCACCGCACCGATGGGAGGCCTATGTCGGACTGAGGGACTACCGGACTATTACTCTAACCGAGTCAGCCACAGAGCCACAATTCCACCCCTTGCCATACCTGTCCACTAAAGTACTACAATTCCGCCCCTTGCCATACCTGTCCACTATAGTACCACAATTCCACCCCTTGCCATACCTGTCCACTATAGTACCACAATTCCACCCCTTGCCATACCTGTCCACTAAAGTACCACAATTCCGTCCCTTGCCATACCTGTCCACTATAGTACCACAATTCCGCCCCTTGCCATACCTGTCCACTATAGTACTACAATTCCGCCCCTTGCCATACCTGTCCACTATAGTACAACAATTCCGCCCCTTGCCATACCTGTCCACTATAGTACCACAATTCCGCCCCTTGCCATACCTGTCCACTATAGTACTACAATTCCGCCCCTTGCCATACCTGTCCACTATAGTACAACAATTCCGCCCCTTGCCATACCTGTCCACTATAGTACCACAATTCCGCCCCTTGCCATACCTGTCCACTATAGTACCACAATTCCGCCCCTTGCCATACCTGTCCACTATAGTACCACAATTCCGCCCCTTGCCATACCTGTCCACTATAGTACCACAATTCCGCCCCTTGCCATACCTGTCCACTATAGTACCACAAATCCGCCCCTTGCCATACCTGTCCACTATAGTACCACAAATCAACCCCTTGCCATACCTGTCCACTATAGTACCACAAATCAACCCCTTGCCATACCTGTCCACTATAGTACCACAATTCCGCCCCTTGCCATACCTGTCCACTATAGTACCACAATTCCGCCCCTTGCCATACCTGTCCACTATAGTACCACAATTCCGCCCCTTGCCATACCTGTCCACTATAGTACCACAATTCCGCCCCTTGCCATACCTGTCCACTATAGTACCACAATTCCGCCCCTTGCCATACCTGTCCACTATAGTACCAAAAATACGCCCCTTGCCATACCTGTCCACTATAGTATCACAATTCCGCCCCTTGCCATACCTGTCCACTATAGTACCACAATTCCGCCCCTTGCCATACATGTCCACTATAGTACCACAATTCCGCCCCTTGCCATACCGGTCCACTATAGTGCTACAATTCCGCCCCTTGCCATACCTGTCCACTATAGTACCACAATTCCGCCCCTTGTCATACCTGTCCACTATAGTACCACAATTCCGCCCCTTGTCATACCTGTCCACTATAGTACTACAATTCCGCCCCTTGCCATATCTGTCCACTATAGTACCACAATTCCGCCCCTTGCCATACCTGTCCACTATAGTACTACAATTCCGCCCCTTGCCATACCTGTCCACTATAGTACTACAATTCCGCCCCTTGCCATACCTGTCCACTATAGTACCCAATTCCGCCCTTTGCCATACCTGTCCACTATTGTACTACAATTCCGCCCCTTGTCATACCTGTCAACTATAGTACCACAATTCCGCCCCTAGCCATACCTGTCAACTATAGTACTACAATTCCGCCCCTTGCCATACTTGTCCACTATAGTACTACATTTCCGCCCCTTGCCATACCTGTCCACTATAGTACCACAATTCCGCCCCTTGCCATACCTGTCCACTATAGTACCACAAATCCGCCCCTTGCCATACCTGTCCACTATAGTACCACAATTCCGCCCCTTGCCATACCTGTCCACTATAGTACCACAATTCCGCCCCCCCCCTGCCATACCTGTCCTCTATAGTACCACAATTCCGCCCCTTGCCATACCTGTCCTCTATAGTACCACAATTCCGCCCCCCTGCCATACCTGTCCTCTATAGTACCACAATTCCGCCCCTTGCCATACCTGTCCACTATAGTACCACAATTCCGCCCCTTGCCATACCTATATCCACTATAGTACCACAATTCCGCCCCTTGCCATACCTGTCCTCCATAGTACCACAATTCCGCCCCCCCCTGCCATACCTGTCCTCTATAGTACCACAATTCCGCCCCTTGCCATACCTGTCCACTATAGTACCACAATTCCGCCCCTTGCCATACCTATATCCACTATAGTACCACAATTCCGCCCCTTGCCATACCTGTCCTCTATAGTACCACAATTCCACCCCTTGCCATACCTGTCCACTATAGTACCACAAATCCGCCCCTTGCCATACCTGTCCACTATAGTACCCAATTCCGCCCTTTGCCATACCTGTCCACTATTGTACTACAATTCCGCCCCTTGTCATACCTGTCAACTATAGTACCACAATTCCGCCCCTAGCCATACCTGTCAACTATAGTACTACAATTCCGCCCCTTGCCATACTTGTCCACTATAGTACTACATTTCCGCCCCTTGCCATACCTGTCCACTATAGTACCACAATTCCGCCCCTTGCCATACCTGTCCACTATAGTACCACAAATCCGCCCCTTGCCATACCTGTCCACTATAGTACCACAATTCCGCCCCTTGCCATACCTGTCCACTATAGTACCACAATTCCGCCCCCCCCCTGCCATACCTGTCCTCTATAGTACCACAATTCCGCGCCTTGCCATACCTGTCCTCTATAGTACCACAATTCCGCCCCTTGCCATACCTGTCCTCTATAGTACCACAATTCCGCCCCCCTGCCATACCTGTCCTCTATAGTACCACAATTCCGCCCCTTGCCATACCTGTCCACTATAGTACCACAATTCCGCCCCTTGCCATACCTATATCCACTATAGTACCACAATTCCGCCCCTTGCCATACCTGTCCTCCATAGTACCACAATTCCGCCCCCCCCTGCCATACCTGTCCTCTATAGTACCACAATTCCGCCCCCCCCCCTGCCATACCTGTCCTCTATAGTACCACAATTCCGCCCCTTGCCATACCTGTCCACTATAGTACCACAATTCCGCCCCTTGCCATACCTGTCCACTATAGTACCACAAATCCGCCCCTTGCCATACCTGTCCACTATAGTATCACAATTCCGCCCCTTGCCATACCTGTCCACTATAGTACCACAATTCCGCCCCTTGCCATACATGTCCACTATAGTACCACAATTCCGCCCCTTGCCATACCGGTCCACTATAGTGCTACAATTCCGCCCCTTGCCATACCTGTCCACTATAGTGCTACAATTCCGCCCTTGCCATACCTGTCCACTATAGTACCACAATTCCGCCCCTTGCCATACCTGTCCACTATAGTAGAACAATTCCGCCCCTTGCCATACCTGTCCTCTATAGTACCACAATTCCACCCCTTGCCATACCTGTCCACTATAGTACCACAATTCCGCCCCTTGCCATACCTGTCCACTATAGTACCACAATTCCGCGCCTTGCCATACCTGTCCTCTATAGTACCACAATTCCGCCCCTTGCCATACCTGTCCACTATAGTACCACAATTCCGCGCCTTGTCATACCTGTCCACTATAGTACCACAATTCCGCGCCTTGCCATACCTGTCCACTATAGTACCACAAATCCGCCCCTTGCCATACCTGTCCACTATAGTACCACAAATCCGCCCCTTGCCATACCTGTCCTCTATAGTACCACAATTCCGCCCCTTGCCATACCTGTCCACTATAGTACCACAATTCCGCGCCTTGTCATACCTGTCCACTATAGTACCACAATTCCGCCCCTTGCCATACCTGTCCACTATAGTACCACAATTCCGCCCCTTGCCATACCTGTCCACTATAGTACCACAATTCCGCGCCTTGCCATACCTGTCCTCTATAGTACCACAATTCCGCCCCTTGCCATACCTGTCCACTATAGTACCACAATTCCGCGCCTTGTCATACCTGTCCACTATAGTACCACAATTCCGCGCCTTGCCATACCTGTCCACTATAGTACCACAATTCCGCCCCTTGCCATACCTGTCCACTATAGTACCACAATTCCGCCCCCCCCCCTGCCATACCTGTCCTCTATAGTACCACAATTCCGCCCCTTGCCATACCTGTCCTCTATAGTACCACAATTCCGCCCCTTGCCATACCTGTCCACTATAGTACCACAATTCCGCGCCTTGCCATACCTGTCCACTATAGTACCACAATTCCGCGCCTTGCCATACCTGTCCACTATAGTACCACAATTCCGCCCCTTGCCATACCTGTCCACTATAGTACCACAATTCCGCCCCCCCCTGCCATACCTGTCCTCTATAGTACCACAATTCCGCCCCTTGCCATACCTGTCCACTATAGTACCACAATTCAACCCCTTGCCATACCTATATCCACTATAGTACCACAATTCCGCCCCTTGCCATAGCTGTCCTCTATAGTACCACAATTCCACCCCTTGCCATACATGTCCACTATAGTGCTACAATTCCGCCCCTTGCCATACCTGTCCACTATAGTACCACAATTCCGCCCCTTGCCGTACCGGTCCACTATAGTACCACAATTCCGCCCCTTGCCATACCTGTCCTCTATAGTACCACAATTCCACCCCTTGCCATACCTGTCCACTATAGTACCACAATTCCGCCCCTTGCCATACCTGTCCACTATAGTACCACAAATCCGCCCCTTGCCATACCTGTCCACTATAGTATCACAATTCCGCCCCTTGCCATACCTGTCCACTATAGTACCACAAATCCGCCCCTTGCCATACCTGTCCACTATAGTATCACAATTCCGCCCCTTGCCATACCTGTCCACTATAGTACCACAATTCCGCCCCTTGCCATACATGTCCACTATAGTACCACAATTCCGCCCCTTGCCATACCTGTCCACTATAGTACCACAATTCCGCCCCTTGCCATACCTGTCCACTATAGTAGAACAATTCCGCCCCTTGCCATACCTGTCCACTATAGTACCACAATTCCGCGCCTTGCCATACCTGTCCACTATAGTACCACAATTCCGCCCCTTGTCATACCTGTCCACTATAGTACCACAATTCCGCCCCTTGTCATACCTGTCCACTATAGTACTACAATTCCGCCCCTTGCCATATCTGTCCACTATAGTACCACAATTCCGCCCCTTGCCATACCTGTCCACTATAGTACTACAATTCCGCCCCTTGCCATACCTGTCCACTATAGTACTACAATTCCGCCCCTTGCCATACCTGTCCACTATAGTACCCAATTCCGCCCTTTGCCATACCTGTCCACTATTGTACTACAATTCCGCCCCTTGTCATACCTGTCAACTATAGTACCACAATTCCGCCCCTAGCCATACCTGTCAACTATAGAACTACAATTCCGCCCCTTGCCATACTTGTCCACTATAGTACTACATTTCCGCCCCTTGCCATACCTGTCCACTATAGTACCACAATTCCGCCCCTTGCCATACCTGTCCACTATAGTACCACAAATCCGCCCCTTGCCATACCTGTCCACTATAGTACCACAATTCCGCCCCTTGCCATACCTGTCCACTATAGTACCACAATTCCGCCCCCCCCCCTGCCATACCTGTCCTCTATAGTACCACAATTCCGCCCCTTGCCATACCTGTCCTCTATAGTACCACAATTCCGCCCCCCTGCCATACCTGTCCTCTATAGTACCACAATTCCGCCCCTTGCCATACCTGTCCACTATAGTACCACAATTCCGCCCCTTGCCATACCTGTCCTCTATAGTACCACAATTCCACCCCTTGCCATACCTGTCCACTATAGTTCCACAATTCCGCCCCTTGCCATACCTGTCCTCTATAGTACCACAATTCCACCCCCCTGCCATACCTGTCCACTATAGTACCACAATTCCGCGCCTTGCCATACCTGTCCACTATAGTACCACAATTCCGCGCCTTGCCATACCTGTCCTCTATAGTACCACAATTCCACCCCTTGCCATACCTGTCCACTATAGTTCCACAATTCCGCCCCTTGCCATACCTGTCCACTATAGTACCACAATTCCACCCCCCTGCCATACCTGTCCTCTATAGTACCACAATTCCGCCCCTTGCCATACCTGTCCACTATAGTACCACAATTCCGCCCCTTGCCATACCTATATCCACTATAGTACCACAATTCCGCCCCTTGCCATACCTGTCCTCCATAGTACCACAATTCCGCCCCCCCTGCCATACCTGTCCTCTATAGTACCACAATTCCGCCCCTTGCCATACCTGTCCACTATAGTACCACAATTCCGCCCCTTGCCATACCTATATCCACTATAGTACCACAATTCCGCCCCTTGCCATACCTGTCCTCTATAGTACCACAATTCCACCCCTTGCCATACCTGTCCACTATAGTTCCACAATTCCGCCCCTTGCCATACCTGTCCACTATAGTACCACAAATCCGCCCCTTGCCATACCTGTCCACTATAGTATCACAATTCCGCCCCTTGCCATACCTGTCCACTATAGTACTACAATTCCGCCCCTTGCCATACCTGTCCACTATAGTACTACAATTCCGCCCCTTGCCATACCTGTCCACTATAGTACCCAATTCCGCCCTTTGCCATACCTGTCCACTATTGTACTACAATTCCGCCCCTTGTCATACCTGTCAACTATAGTACCACAATTCCGCCCCTAGCCATACCTGTCAACTATAGAACTACAATTCCGCCCCTTGCCATACTTGTCCACTATAGTACTACATTTCCGCCCCTTGCCATACCTGTCCACTATAGTACCACAATTCCGCCCCTTGCCATACCTGTCCACTATAGTACCACAAATCCGCCCCTTGCCATACCTGTCCACTATAGTACCACAATTCCGCCCCTTGCCATACCTGTCCACTATAGTACCACAATTCCGCCCCCCCCCCTGCCATACCTGTCCTCTATAGTACCACAATTCCGCCCCTTGCCATACCTGTCCTCTATAGTACCACAATTCCGCCCCCCTGCCATACCTGTCCTCTATAGTACCACAATTCCGCCCCTTGCCATACCTGTCCACTATAGTACCACAATTCCGCCCCTTGCCATACCTGTCCTCTATAGTACCACAATTCCACCCCTTGCCATACCTGTCCACTATAGTTCCACAATTCCGCCCCTTGCCATACCTGTCCTCTATAGTACCACAATTCCACCCCCCTGCCATACCTGTCCACTATAGTACCACAATTCCGCGCCTTGCCATACCTGTCCACTATAGTACCACAATTCCGCGCCTTGCCATACCTGTCCTCTATAGTACCACAATTCCACCCCTTGCCATACCTGTCCACTATAGTTCCACAATTCCGCCCCTTGCCATACCTGTCCACTATAGTACCACAATTCCACCCCCCTGCCATACCTGTCCTCTATAGTACCACAATTCCGCCCCTTGCCATACCTGTCCACTATAGTACCACAATTCCGCCCCTTGCCATACCTATATCCACTATAGTACCACAATTCCGCCCCTTGCCATACCTGTCCTCCGTAGTACCACAATTCCGCCCCCCCTGCCATACCTGTCCTCTATAGTACCACAATTCCGCCCCTTGCCATACCTGTCCACTATAGTACCACAATTCCGCCCCTTGCCATACCTATATCCACTATAGTACCACAATTCCGCCCCTTGCCATACCTGTCCTCTATAGTACCACAATTCCACCCCTTGCCATACCTGTCCACTATAGTTCCACAATTCCGCCCCTTGCCATACCTGTCCACTATAGTACCACAAATCCGCCCCTTGCCATACCTGTCCACTATAGTATCACAATTCCGCCCCTTGCCATACCTGTCCACTATAGTACCACAATTCCGCCCCTTGCCATACCTGTCCACTATAGTACCACAATTCCGCCCCCCCCTGCCATACCTGTCCTCTATAGTACCACAATTCCGCCCCTTGCCATACCTGTCCACTATAGTACCACAATTCCGCCCCTTGCCATACCTGTCCACTATAGTACCACAAATCCGCCCCTTGCCATACCTGTCCACTATAGTATCACAATTCCGCCCCTTGCCATACCTGTCCACTATAGTACCACAATTCCGCCCCTTGCCATACATGTCCACTATAGTACCACAATTCCGCCCCTTGCCATACCGGTCCACTATAGTGCTACAATTCCGCCCCTTGCCATACCTGTCCACTATAGTGCTACAATTCCGCCCCTTGCCATACCTGTCCACTATAGTACCACAATTCCGCCCCTTGCCATACCTGTCCACTATAGTAGAACAATTCCGCCCCTTGCCATACCTGTCCACTATAGTACCACAATTCCGCGCCTTGCCATACCTGTCCTCTATAGTACCACAATTCCGCCCCTTGCCATACCTGTCCACTATAGTACCACAATTCCGCGCCTTGTCATACCTGTCCACTATAGTACCACAATTCCGCGCCTTGCCATACCTGTCCACTATAGTACCACAATTCCGCCCCTTGCCATACCTGTCCACTATAGTACCACAATTCCGCCCCCCCCCCTGCCATACCTGTCCTCTATAGTACCACAATTCCGCCCCTTGCCATACCTGTCCACTATAGTACCACAATTCCGCGCCTTGCCATACCTGTCCACTATAGTACCACAATTCCGCGCCTTGCCATACCTGTCCACTATAGTACCACAATTCCGCGCCTTGCCATACCTGTCCACTATAGTACCACAATTCCGCGCCTTGCCATACCTGTCCACTATAGTACCACAATTCCGCCCCTTGCCATACCTGTCCTCTATAGTACCACAATTCCGCCCCTTGCCATACCTGTCCACTATAGTACCACAATTCCGCGCCTTGCCATACCTGTCCACTATAGTACCACAATTCCGCGCCTTGCCATACCTGTCCACTATAGTACCACAATTCCGCCCCTTGCCATACCTGTCCACTATAGTACCACAATTCCGCCCCCCCCTGCCATACCTGTCCTCTATAGTACCACAATTCCGCCCCTTGCCATACCTGTCCACTATAGTACCACAATTCAACCCCTTGCCATACCTATATCCACTATTGTACCACAATTCCGCCCCTTGCCATAGCTGTCCTCTATAGTACCACAATTCCACCCCTTGCCATACATGTCCACTATAGTGCTACAATTCCGCCCCTTGCCATACCTGTCCACTATAGTACCACAATTCCGCCCCTTGCCGTACCGGTCCACTATAGTACCACAATTCCGCCCCTTGCCATACCTGTCCTCTATAGTACCACAATTCCACCCCTTGCCATACCTGTCCACTATAGTACCACAATTCCGCCCCTTGCCATACCTGTCCACTATAGTACCACAAATCCGCCCCTTGCCATACCTGTCCACTATAGTATCACAATTCCGCCCCTTGCCATACCTGTCCACTATAGTACCACAATTCCGCCCCTTGCCATACCTGTCCACTATAGTACCACAATTCCGCCCCCCCCCCCTGCCATACCTGTCCTCTATAGTACCACAATTCCGCCCCTTGCCATACCTGTCCACTATAGTACCACAATTCAACCCCTTGCCATACCTATATCCACTATAGTACCACAATTCCGCGCCTTGATATACCTGTCCACTATAGTACCACAATTCCGCCCCTTGATATACCTGTCCTCTATAGTACCACAATTCCACCCCTTGCCATACATGTCCACTATAGTGCTACAATTCCGCCCCTTGCCATACCTGTCCACTATAGTACCACAATTCCGCCCCTTGCCATACCGGTCCACTATAGTGCTACAATTCCGCCCCTTGCCATACCTGTCCACTATAGTGCTACAATTCCGCCCCTTGCCATACCTGTCCACTATAGTACCACAATTCCGCCCCTTGCCATACCTGTCCACTATAGTACAACAATTCCGCCCCTTGCCATACCTGTCCACTATAGTACCACAAATCAACCCCTTGCCATACCTGTCCACTATAGTACCACAATTCCGCCCCTTGCCATACCTGTCCACTATAGTACCACAATTCCGCCCCTTGCCATACCTGTCCACTATAGTAGAACAATTCCGCCCCTTGCCATACCTGTCCACTATAGTACCACAATTCCGCGCCTTGCCATACCTGTCCTCTATAGTACCACAATTCCGCCCCTTGCCATACCTGTCCACTATAGTACCACAATTCCGCGCCTTGTCATACCTGTCCACTATAGTACCACAATTCCGCGCCTTGCCATACCTGTCCACTATAGTACCACAATTCCGCCCCTTGCCATACCTGTCCACTATAGTACCACAATTCCCCCCCCCCCCCCCTGCCATACCTGTCCTCTATAGTACCACAATTCCGCCCCTTGCCATACCTGTCCTCTATAGTACCACAATTCCGCCCCTTGCCATACCTGTCCACTATAGTACCACAATTCCGCGCCTTGCCATACCTGTCCACTATAGTACCACAATTCCGCGCCTTGCCATACCTGTCCACTATAGTACCACAATTCCGCCCCTTGCCATACCTGTCCACTATAGTACCACAATTCCGCCCCCCCCTGCCATACCTGTCCTCTATAGTACCACAATTCCGCCCCTTGCCATACCTGTTGACTATAGTACCACAATTCAACCCCTTGCCATACCTATATCCACTATAGTACCACAATTCCGCCCATTGCCATAGCTGTCCTCTATAGTACCACAATTCCACCCCTTGCCATACATGTCCACTATAGTGCTACAATTCCGCCCCTTGCCATACCTGTCCACTATAGTACCACAATTCCGCCCCTTGCCGTACCGGTCCACTATAGTACCACAATTCCGCCCCTTGCCAGACCTGTCCTCTATAGTACCACAATTCCACCCCTTGCCATACCTGTCCACTATAGTACCACAATTCCGCCCCTTGCCATACCTGTCCACTATAGTACCACAAATCCGCCCCTTGCCATACCTGTCCACTATAGTATCACAATTCCGCCCCTTGCCATACCTGTCCACTATAGTACCACAATTCCGCCCCTTGCCATACCTGTCCACTATAGTACCACAATTCCGCCCCCCCCCCTGCCATACCTGTCCTCTATAGTACCACAATTCCGCCCCTTGCCATACCTGTCCACTATAGTACCACAATTCCGCGCCTTGATATACCTGTCCACTATAGTACCACAATTCCGCCCCTTGATATACCTGTCCTCTATAGTACCACAATTCCACCCCTTGCCATACATGTCCACTATAGTGCTACAATTCCGCCCCTTGCCATACCTGTCCACTATAGTACCACAATTCCGCCCCTTGCCATACCGGTCCACTATAGTGCTACAATTCCGCCCCTTGCCATACCTGTCCACTATAGTGCTACAATTCCGCCCCTTGCCATACCTGTCCACTATAGTACCACAATTCCGCCCCTTGCCATACCTGTCCACTATAGTACAACAATTCCGCCCCTTGCCATACCTGTCCACTATAGTACCACAAATCAACCCCTTGCCATACCTGTCCACTATAGTACCACAATTCCGCCCCTTGCCATACCTGTCCACTATAGTACCACAATTCCGCCCCTTGCCATACCTGTCCACTATAGTAGAACAATTCCGCCCCTTGCCATACCTGTCCACTATAGTACCACAATTCCGCGCCTTGCCATACCTGTCCTCTATAGTACCACAATTCCGCCCCTTGCCATACCTGTCCACTATAGTACCACAATTCCGCGCCTTGTCATACCTGTCCACTATAGTACCACAATTCCGCGCCTTGCCATACCTGTCCACTATAGTACCACAATTCCGCCCCTTGCCATACCTGTCCACTATAGTACCACAATTCCGCCCCCCCCCCCCTGCCATACCTGTCCTCTATAGTACCACAATTCCGCCCCTTGCCATACCTGTCCTCTATAGTACCACAATTCCGCCCCTTGCCATACCTGTCCACTATAGTACCACAATTCCGCGCCTTGCCATACCTGTCCACTATAGTACCACAATTCCGCGCCTTGCCATACCTGTCCACTATAGTACCACAATTCCGCCCCTTGCCATACCTGTCCACTATAGTACCACAATTCCGCCCCCCCCTGCCATACCTGTCCTCTATAGTACCACAATTCCGCCCCTTGCCATACCTGTTGACTATAGTACCACAATTCAACCCCTTGCCATACCTATATCCACTATAGTACCACAATTCCGCCCCTTGCCATAGCTGTCCTCTATAGTACCACAATTCCACCCCTCGCCATACATGTCCACTATAGTGCTACAATTCCGCCCCTTGCCATACCTGTCCACTATAGTACCACAATTCCGCCCCTTGCCGTACCGGTCCACTATAGTACCACAATTCCGCCCCTTGCCATACCTGTCCTCTATAGTACCACAATTCCACCCCTTGCCATACCTGTCCACTATAGTACCATAATTCCGCCCCTTGCCATACCTGTCCACTATAGTACCACAAATCCGCCCCTTGCCATACCTGTCCACTATAGTATCACAATTCCGCCCCTTGCCATACCTGTCCACTATAGTACCACAATTCCGCCCCTTGCCATACCTGTCCAGTATAGTACCACAATTCCGCCCCCCCCCCCTGCCATACCTGTCCTCTATAGTACCACAATTCCGCCCCTTGCCATACCTGTCCACTATAGTACCACAATTCAACCCCTTGCCATACCTATATCCACTATAGTACCACAATTCCGCCCCTTGCCATACCTGTCCACTATAGTACCACAATTCCGCCCCCCCCCTGCCATACCTGTCCTCTATAGTACCACAATTCCGCCCCTTGATATACCTGTCCTCTATAGTACCACAATTCCACCCCTTGCCATACATGTCCACTATAGTGCTACAATTCCGCCCCTTGCCATACCTGTCCACTATAGTACCACAATTCCGCCCCTTGCCATACCGGTCCACTATAGTGCTACAATTCCGCCCCTTGCCATACCTGTCCACTATAGTGCTACAATTCCGCCCCTTGCCATACCTGTCCACTATAGTACCACAATTCCGCCCCTTGCCATACCTGTCCACTATAGTACAACAATTCCGCCCCTTGCCATACCTGTCCACTATAGTACCACAATTCCGCGCCTTGCCATACCTGTCCTCTATAGTACCACAATTCCGCCCCTTGCCATACCTGTCCACTATAGTACCACAATTCCGCGCCTTGCCATACCTGTCCTCTATAGTACCACAATTCCGCCCCTTGCCATACCTGTCCACTATAGTACCACAATTCTGCCCCTTGCCATACCTGTCCACTATAGTACCACAATTCCGCCCCCCTGCCATACCTGTCCTCTATAGTACCACAATTCCGCCCCTTGCCATACCTGTCCACTATAGTACCACAATTCCGCGCCTTGTCATACCTGTCCACTATAGTACCACAATTCCGCGCCTTGCCATACCTGTCCACTATAGTACCACAATTCCGCCCCTTGCCATACCTGTCCACTATAGTACCACAATTCCGCCCCCCCCCCCCCCCTTGCCATACCTGTCCACTATAGTACCACAATTCCGCGCCTTGCCATACCTGTCCACTATAGTACCACAATTCCGCCCCTTGCCATACCTGTCCTCTATAGTACCACAATTCCGCCCCTTGCCATACCTGTCCACTATAGTACCACAATTCCGCGCCTTGCCATACCTGTCCACTATAGTACCACAATTCCGCGCCTTGCCATACCTGTCCACTATAGTACCACAATTCCGCCCCTTGCCATACCTGTCCACTATAGTACCACAATTCCGCCCCCCCCTGCCATACCTGTCCTCTATAGTACCACAATTCCGCCCCTTGCCATACCTGTTGACTATAGTACCACAATTCAACCCCTTGCCATACCTATATCCACTATAGTACCACAATTCCGCCCCTTGCCATAGCTGTCCTCTATAGTACCACAATTCCACCCCTTGCCATACATGTCCACTATAGTGCTACAATTCCGCCCCTTGCCATACCTGTCCACTATAGTACCACAATTCCGCCCCTTGCCGTGCCGGTCCACTATAGTACCACAATTCCGCCCCTTGCCATACCTGTCCTCTATAGTACCACAATTCCACCCCTTGCCATACCTGTCCACTATAGTACCACAATTCCGCCCCTTGCCATACCTGTCCACTATAGTACCACAATTCCGCCCCTTGCCATACCTGTCCACTATAGTACCACAATTCCACCCCTTGCCATACCTGTCCACTATAGTACCACAATTCCGCCCCTTGCCATACCTGTCCACTATAGTACCACAATTCCGCCCCTTGCCATACCTGTCCACTATAGTACCACAATTCCGCCCCTTGCCATACCTGTCCACTATAGTACCACAAATCCGCCCCTTGCCATACCTGTCCACTATAGTATCACAATTCCGCCCCTTGCCATACCTGTCCACTATAGTACCACAATTCCGCCCCTTGCCATACCTGTCCACTATAGTACCACAATTCCGCCCCCCCCCCCCCGTGCCATACCTGTCCTCTATAGTACCACAATTCCGCCCCTTGCCATACCTGTCCACTATAGTACCACAATTCAACCCCTTGCCATACCTATATCCACTATAGTACCACAATTCCGCCCCTTGATATACCTGTCCTCTATAGTACCACAATTCCACCCCTTGCCATACATGTCCACTATAGTGCTACAATTCCGCCCCTTGCCATACCTGTCCACTATAGTACCACAATTCCGCCCCTTGCCATACCGGTCCACTATAGTGCTACAATTCCGCCCCTTGCCATACCTGTCCACTATAGTGCTACAATTCCGCCCCTTGCCATACCTGTCCACTATAGTACCACAATTCCGCCCCTTGCCATACCTGTCCACTATAGTACAACAATTCCGCCCCTTGCCATACCTGTCCACTATAGTACCACAATTCCGCGCCTTGCCATACCTGTCCTCTATAGTACCACAATTCCGCCCCTTGCCATACCTGTCCACTATAGTACCACAATTCCGCGCCTTGCCATACCTGTCCTCTATAGTACCACAATTCCGCCCCTTGCCATACCTGTCCACTATAGTACCACAATTCTGCCCCTTGCCATACCTGTCCACTATAGTACCACAATTCCGCCCCCCTGCCATACCTGTCCACTATAGTACCACAATTCAACCCCTTGCCATACTTATATCCACTATAGTACCACAATTCCGCCCCTTGCCATACCTGTCCACTATAGTACCACAATTCCGCCCCTTGCCATACCTGTCCACTATAGTACAACAATTCCGCCCCTTGCCATACCTGTCCACTATAGTACCACAATTCCGCGCCTTGCCATACCTGTCCTCTATAGTACCACAATTCCGCCCCTTGCCATACCTGTCCACTGTAGTACCACAATTCTGCCCCTTGCCATACCTGTCCACTATAGTACCACAATTCCGCCCCTTGCCATACCTGTCCACTATAGTACCACAATTCAACCCCTTGCCATACCTATATCCACTATAGTACCACAATTCCGCCCCTTGCCATACCTGTCCACTATAGTACCACAATTCTGCCCCTTGCCATACCTGTCCACTGTAGTACCACAATTCCGCCCCTTGCCATACCTGTCCACTATAGTACCACAATTCTGCCCCTTGCCATACCTGTCCACTATAGTACAACAATTCCGCCCCTTGCCATACCTGTCCACTATAGTACCACAATTCCGCGCCTTGCCATACCTGTCCTCTATAGTACCACAATTCCGCCCCTTGCCATACCTGTCCACTATAGTACCACAATTCTGCCCCTTGCCATACCTGTCCACTATAGTACCACAATTCCGCCCCTTGCCATACCTGTCCACTATAGTACCACAATTCAACCCCTTGCCATACCTATATCCACTATAGTACCACAATTCCGCCCCTTGCCATACCTGTCCACTATAGTACCACAATTCTGCCCCTTGCCATACCTGTCCACTGTAGTACCACAATTCCGCCCCTTGCCATACCTGTCCACTATAGTACCACAATTCTGCCCCTTGCCATACCTGTCCACTATAGTACCACAATTCTGCCCCTTGCCATACCTGTCCACTATAGTACCACAATTCCGCCCCTTGCCATACCTGTCCACTATAGTACCACAATTCCGCCCCTTGCCATACATTTCGGGCCCTTGCCATACCTGTCCACTATAGTAGACCGACCACAATCCCCCCCCCCCCCCTGTCCACTATATTACTACATAGTATAGTATATTACACCAATTATATAGCACCAATAGTTAGTTTTGGGGCTTTAAGTTATTGTTTACCTCCAGGTAAATCGTTGGGCACCAGACTCCAGGTAAATCGTTGGGCCCTATGTAAACTCAAAACATCTTTCGTATGGTAAGACAACTTCTTATTATATATATACAATACATATATAAATGTAGTCAAAAGATGTTTTATGTTTCATAACTCAACTTCTAAATGCCTATTAAGCAACCTATGTAAACTGTTGGGCTCTGGGTAAAATGTTGCTTATTCCTCCTCCCAAATTTCAGTGGAATTGTATTTTTGATTGATAATTGCTGGCATCAGACAGACCATATATATCATACAATGGTTAGAAGATTTGAATATTACTGAATGAGAAAATATTTTATTACCTGAGCGACTTTCAGCGACAACCAAAATCCCATCAGTTACTCTTACGGCTGGTGCAAAATCAGTGCTTCCGGGAATATCGATCAAATTGATTAAAAACCCATTGGTACTGGGGTCCTTCGGCTGATGAATGTATTCTACATCCTTTTCTTGTAGCTCATAGTACAGAGAATGAAGACTGAAACATAGAGGTTCCACAATCGAGATCTCGTGCCATTCTAAGAGATCTTCAACTCGAGACATGGCTCGAGAGCCGTCGCACTCCATTTTGCGCATAGTTAACTGCAAGAAATCTACTGAGAATTTTTAATCTATATACTATTTATTTCTCTGTTCTATTCTGTTCGCAAACATGTAACCCTATCATAATATGCTGCATTGCAGGTTCTTAGGGCAGAAATACTTGTTAAAAATCAAAAATATAATCGGCACTACATCAGCTCTTAAATACATTCTAAAACAAGATGGCAGCGCCCATGGATGTCAAGGCAAAATATGATATGGACTTCAAGGTATTTCAAGGTATATTATATGTATTAGGAGAGTAAGAATCAATATAACAAAACAGGTTGTCGGCGGCTTAAACGTTACCTACCAGAATTATATCGAATATCTCTCTACACAACAGAGTCAACTATCAGTGTCACGTGTCGTTGTTTACAATTTTAAGGACGTGGACAGCAGTGGTCTCCCTTTGTGTTAAAGCAACATGTCACTCAATCGTTTTAGAGTTGATATCTCAACGAATGGCAGTAGGATCAATCTCTATTTTAGATTGAGAGGTTCCACAGACATACAGGACAGTTGTCAATCTCTTCTTGTAGCACATACTACTGATTGATTGATTGATGTTTTACGTCGCACTCAAGATTAATTCACTTATATGCCAGGTTTAGTAGGGGAGGAAACCGGGCTCAGTGCCCGGAGGAAACCCCCGCCCTTCGCCGAGTACCTGTTCATTCTTCCACATACGGCGACCGAGCGAAAAAATCTCATTATGCAAATAATAAAGACTGAAATATAAAGGTTTCACAGACATACAGGACAGTTGTAAATCCATCAGGGAAACTTTTTTAAACGTCAATGATTGATTGATTGATTGTTTAGGGTTATACGCCGCGCTCAAGATTATTTCACTTATATGGCGGCGTTGCCAGTTTTTTTGTGGGAGGAAACCGGGCTCAGTGCCCACGACCTTCCGCTGGTAACTGGCAACCATCCCACATAGGTCGTTCGAACCACCAATGAAGATCAATTCTTAAATGAAAATATATATTGAATGCACTTTATAGACAAAAAGACGCTGGGCCTGAAAACCGTGAAACCTAGAAGCAGACCACTGAACTTAAAGAATGAACGAGAACTACAAATGTTCCGAGTCTCTAACGCGGGCTATTGGCGGATTCAATAGGCATCTTCGGACCCCAGGGTTAAATCGCAACAAGATCTGATTTACCCCAGGGCAAAATCAGTGAAATTTCGTCGTTTTACAAGTATTGCCAATTTACTGACAGACCAATTAGATTGATTGTCTGATTGATTGATTGGTGTTTTACGCCGCGCTCAAGATTATTTCACTTATATGGCGGCGTTGCCAGTTTTATTGTGGGAGGAAACCGGGCTCTGTGCCCGGAGGAAACCCACGACCTTCCGCTGGTAACTGGCAACCATCCCACATAGGTCGTTCGAGTGAAAACCCAGTCAGAAAATTTTCCAATTTTTGGACTGAGTGGGATTCAAACCCGCGACCCATTGGTGGAAGGCTGTTTGGATTGAGCGCCCAACGCTCTACCTACTGAGCCACGGAGGCCCCACAGACCAATTAGACGTTTTGGTCTTGTTTAAAGTGGCATGAGCTGCCAAAATGTTGATATTTTGACGTAAAAATAGAATGTTGAAATTATTGGCTATTTTTCTCAAGAGGTATAATTCATAAGCTTTTTAGTGCTTCTAGTCTCGAAAATGTACGATAAAGTATTGTTTTTAACTAACTTTGGCTTAGAATGAATGAATGGTCGTCCCGGTTATTTAAATTTTGTTTACTTTTCGAACACGTTTTCGGCTCGTACAGGCCACATACTGTATGGATTTCCCTGATTCCTACGCCAATCATTTAGTTTTCCGATGGCCCTCAAAGCCTCTTACTGTCGTGACGATCAGAAGTTATGAAAAAAGTGTGAATTTCGGCAGCTCATGCCACTTTAAGGATAGGGTAAGCCTAACATTGCCAGTAGACTCGTCAACAAGCGACAGCCTGAAATGTTTGCCTGACTTCCGCATTTCCTCAAGTTTGCCCGCCGGTAAAACTAAGCGTGAGTGATAGGTTTTAATTTTAGGTTCCGAAGATGGGGAACGGGATGGAGGCTGCTTTTGTCCCTTTCATACAATTAGCCCAAGTTCGGAAGCTAAATCGATTTTAAGCGAAAAAAGGATTGTCAACGTACATGATGGAAATGGAGAAATTTAACTGTAGTAAAACTTACGTTGACTTATGACGAGAAAGGTTGTCTTTTGATGGATCTGGTGTGCCAGACTCACCCTCTTTGGGCGCGACTTTAACTCCAGCGTCTCTGACAAGAGAGTCGACTATCAAAGTTGCCTTTTCGTGACCACCAGTAGCATGTATGGAAATGTTTCGTATATTCTCTGTTTTTCCCATAATATCTCGGATCTGTTCCACCGTGAGGATAACCTGATAGCATAAAAGAAAATGTATCTAACAGTATGACAGAGAAAGAACTATGGATTAACAGAGTGGCTTGGTAATGCTCTATATGGCAATGAAATTTACAAAACGAGAGGATATAGCCACGCCCAACAATAGTTTGTTGCAAAATTAGAGCGGAGATTGTGTCGACAAATCGATGGTCAAAGAAACAAACATGACAGCGTCTCCGTTTGAGTCGAATCATTTTAAAATTAGAAAAGAATGGTCTGATCTTGATGAATGTCAGATTTACTTTTTAAGTTGGCCTAATCTGGGAACTATTAATCCACCACACCGGGCTAGAAGTAATGGTCTACATAGTTAAATCATAATCAGTACTGCAGTGCACTATTTTATACTCTTGGTGACATCCGAAAGCTATCCCTTAGGAAGACCAAACGAAAAGCATGCCATTTTATACGCTAGCAAATTGAGATTTATTTATTTGTTTACTGGTTACGTGGATGGAAGAAAGGGCGTTGTTTGTGGTACAGTCCTATAAGGAGTGGTTAGACATATTTCTCCCTTCGTTCAACACAGCCTCTGCTTTACTTTAAGCCAAAGATGAGTCTGACCCATTAAGAGATCCACTAACGATAGTTGAGCCCTTTCCAAATTTCACAACGTCTTCATAGCATTAGCATCCTTGAGGGACATTTAGGTGACCAAACGCTCCCAGATTCCTTAAATAATAAAGTTAAAGAGCTACATGCTTTTCTAAAACCCGCTCAACGCAATCAGGAAGTTGACATTGCGTTTGATCGTGTACAGAAAAATTGGGCCATTAAGATCATACATGAGATGATTTCCCATTATGAGGCATGTTTTAATAGATTAAAAGCACAGGTGACTTCAGCCAGGTCATCCCATGGTCTAAACTTTGACAGTGCTTTCAATAATGCATCAAAATGGGGCTCCTCAGAACCGCTCCCCTAGAACTAGTACCTCTGCTCCCTCTCCTCCCTATCCAGTTGTGTCAGGCTATTCCCCTATGAGATATTAAGATGCAGTGATATCCCCTCCGAGAGGTCAGCCCAACCCTCCGAATAACTTAGCTAATTTTAAATTTTGGAAATTTCGGGCACACCTCCTCTAAATGGCACATTCTTAATGTAAATAAGAAAGTATTATTACTTGGGGATTCTAACCTGTCTGGAATTAACCTTGAACCCCACCCTGATATGCAAGTAGAATGTTTTCCTGGTGCCAACTTCAATTCCTTTCAAGGTCCCAAACCTGGGGAGACAACTACTGAGCCAACCATTTCGTTAAACCAGATGCGCAATATAATGACAGCGGTTAGGAAGACTTTTTCCAACTCGCTGATCTATTTTGTAGAGATTAATCAGTCATCTACTAAACTATCGGTCAGTGAAGTTTCGAACCTGAACCTATATAACTCTTCTGCTTCCAAGAAGAATAGAGTGATGGTCATACAAAAAATATCAAAATGTCAGAAAGTATCCACGGACAAAATTCACTGGGCCGAAGATACAGCAAATTGCTTGTATACCCACTGGCTTCAGACACTTGATTTTAACTAAATTTAGGACATGGCATGTGCCGCCCTACTTTCGGCTTAGGAAGTAATATTGGTAATGAGGAACTCATTGCTGATGATATATCTCTACTCATTAGGTCGAGATTTTATCAAGGAAATTTGAAACCAACATAACCTTACTTAGACAGAACGTCTTGCTTAAAGTAAGCCAATGAAACATCAAGGCATATATCGTTATAAAACCTGCTGATAAATGCTCATCAGTAGTTATTACATGTAGGTCTAGACAGGATCATGATTGAGGAGGTAGAACGGCAGCTAAACACCCCTTTATTACCAAAAACGATTTACTGGTTGTGCTACGACTTGCGACGAAACAACCATATTCCCGTCTTTGTAGATTAGTTGATGTTTTACGCAGCATTCAATATTATTTAACATATATAGGCCTACGGCTGTATTGTCAGGTTAAGTGGGGGTAGGTTACCAGGCTCTTTTCCCGGAGGAAAGCCCTTGACCTTCGACGAGTACCCCCTTTCAAAAATGTACCATCTGTTTTATTGGGATTTAAACTCCACGGTACAAGGTAAAATGTACCAGGGTACAAGGTAAAATGTACCAGGGTACAAGGTAAAATGTACAACGGTACAATATAAGTTATACCAGTGTGCTGCGTGGGTATACGGTCTGATATTTCTTTAAGATCAATATTTTCACGAGCCCGAAGGGCACATTTTACCTTGTACCGTGGCACATTTTACCTTGTACCGTGGCACATTTTACCTTGTACCGTGGCACATTTTACCTTGTACCGTGGCACATTTTACCTTGTACCGTGGCACATTTTACCTTGTACCGTGGCACATTTTACCTTGTACCGTGGCACATTTTACCTTGTACCGTGGCACATTTTACCTTGTACCGTGGCACATTTTACCTTGTACCGTGGCACATTTTACCTTGTACCGTGGCACATTTTACCTTGTACCGTGGCACATTTTACCTTGTACCGTTGTACATTTGACCTTATCCCAATTCAGAGAAAATTCTAGGCCTCTGATTGGTCAGTTGTACCACGGCAAAAGGTAAACAGTACCACCGTACAAGACCACTTCGTGTCACGGTACAAGTGTTGCGATGTACAAGTGATTTACCAGGGTACAATGACAACTTAATCGACATTATACGAATCAATCATAGTTTACATGAGATTGTCCGAAACCAAATAATTCATGAGGTTACAACAGTCTCATAGTTTGGTATCGTTGATGGCAAAAAAAAAAAAAAAAAAAAAAAAAAACAATCGATAAGTGAATCCGCGTATCTATTGTTTCCGGATTTAAGCGCATTTTTTTTACACGGTTTCTGGTTTGTCATAAATTATCCTTGGATAATCAAATGAAAACATCGGGAGTGTTGGAGTAGAAAAAACAACAACAGAATGATGTTAATAGAATAGGGTTATACTTACCATTTTGGATTTTGTAGAGGCCCAAACTCCGTATACAGGGTTACAGAATGTTATACAAGGGTATGGCTAAATAAACATCTTCTCTTAACCTCTCTTGAAAAAAAACAAAACACATTGTATTTCTGTTAATCATTAATTGATTGATTGATTGTTTGGTGTTTTACGCCGCATTCAAGATTATTTCATTTATATGGCGCTGTTGCCAGGTTGAGTGAGGGATGAAACCGGGCTCTTTATCCTGAGGAAACGCCCAACCTTTGATGAGAAACGGATTACTTTTTTTTCGGACTAAGTGATTCTAACCCGAGATCCATCGGTGAAAGGTCTGTGTCGGACCGCAAGGCCATCGCTTTGTTAGCAAGACTTGCACCACCTGAAAGCTCTTATTTTGTACTGCTTGACAAAACTGACGAACAATTAGCTAATTCTGGTTCAACAAATTTGAAAGCTCATGCCACTTTAAAGCAAATATTTAAAAGTGTTATTTTTCTAGATTGTATACCTGAAACGGACTATTTAATCATGCTATTCTTAAAACGACTTGAAAAAAATCTATTTTTTAGAAATGGTTTATAATCGTATCGTCTTATGAGGAAAACATGTATAGTTTTAAGTTTAAGTCTATGGAACTGGTTTAGTTCGAAATAATCAGCCTCTGTGGTGCTGAGGATCTAACATACACTCCCTGGCGTATGCACCACATGGCATCGGTACACAATTAATTTTCCATTTGCCGTTTGGCTCTGTCACTCGGTTAGAAACATTCGCCCAGGAAAAAGCCCTGGTGGGAACGCGGAACCACCCTAGACAAGTCTGAAGTTTCAACCCTTGACAGACCAATAAGGGAGAAATCTCAAGATTTTCACTTCCGAAGGGGACAGGGGTGCAGACGACACAAGTCACATTGTTGTCAGGGGCCCAACCACCCCCACGTCAGACAGCTCGATCCGCCACTTTTATTCAATCTTCACCTTTCATATATTTTTTAGGCAAACTACTACTTCATTGAGTCACATGAATACTCAAAAAGTAGTCCTGGCTTACTGGAAGTCCCACTAAACAATGCCCAAAGATATCGACCGAAATCTAGGAACCTCCCGAGAACGGGCTAATCCTAATAGTGAACTTGCTCCCCATGTGTGGTACACAGACAAGATTTCTCGGCTAGACCTGCTTTAACATCATAGTCATTCACCTGCAAACAGCTGATTGAAGGGACAATTTCCTATTTTAAAACATCGGTTTTACTTTAAGACAAGATTCATTATGTTCATGAACCATGGAATAAACTATATTTACTGATATACATAGACCACAAGCAAAAACGACAAAAGCAACATAAGCAATGTACTTAGAACAAATCTAAACACTATACCTGCACATGTAGTAAGACTACGTTCGAGTAAAGTGACACTGGAACGAGGGAGTCGCGTTTGCCTGTTTCAGTCAGAGCTACCTGATTGGCTGTTTATCGCTTTTCAATCACTGACCAATGATTTATATGCGTGGAATGCAGGTCACGTGGTATTTGATGTGCATCGAATACCGCCATTACTAGGAGATGGTGCAACATCGATCCAGATCTCTTATGCACGAGCGCTTCAACTATCAATGGCGGCAAATTTTACAAAGTCCGACCCAAACCAGCCAATGAGACGTGTCCATTCCACGCCCATGGTTCATTGTCACTGGCAACCAAATATCAAACCGGTTATGTCAATGCAGGCAGTCCGACCATCGCTAAAAACCTATACGGAAGCCGGGCAAGGTTATTACATGCAGGGATTGATTGCTTGGTTTTATAAACCGCAATGAAAATCGCTGATTTGTAAAAGCCCTTTCAGTAGGCTATCGAGTTTGGTTTATCATGAAAAGAGTTGAGAGAGGACTGGGGCGGACAGGGTATCACATAAAATAACCCATATTCACAATACATGACAGGGTCAGTAATACACGATATTACTCAGTTTGACAATACATAAAAGAGACAGCTATGTGCGTTATTACTGAGATTCACTATACATGACAGAGACATTATTATACACATTATTACTCAGATTCACTATACATGACAGAGACATTATTACACATTATTACTCAGATTCACAATACATGACAGGGACAGTATTACACGTTATTACTCAGATTCACAATACATGACAGGGACAGTATTACACATTATTACTCAGATTCACAATACATGACAGAGACATTATTACACATTATTACTCAGATTCACAATACATGACAGAGACAGTGTTACACATTATTACTCAGATTCACAATACATGACAGGGACAGTATTACACATTATTACTCGGATTGACAATACGTGACAGGGGCAGTATTACACAGTATTGCTCAGATTCACAATGACAGGGACAGTATTACACAGTATTGCTCAGATTGACAATACGTGACAGGGACAGTATTACACATTATTACTCGGATTGACAATACATGACAGGGACAGTATTACACATTATTACTCAGATTCACAATACATGACAGGGACAGTATTACACATTATTACTCAGATTCACAATACATGACAGGGACAGTATTACGCGTTATTACTCAGATTCACAATACATGACAGGGACAGTATTACACGTTATTACTTAGATTCACAATACATGACAGGGACAGTATTACACGTTATTACTCAGATTGACAATACATGACAGGGACAGTATTACACGTTATTACTCAGATTGACAATACATGACATGGACAGTATTACACATTATTACTCAGATTGACAATACATGACAGGGACAGTATTACACGTTATTACTCAGATTCACAATACATGACAGGGGCAGCATTACACATTATTACTCCGATTCACAATACATGACAGGGGCAGCATTACACATTATAACTCAGATTCACAATACATGACAGGGACAGTATTACACGTTATTACTCAGATTCACAATACATGACAGGGGCAGCATTACACATTATTACTCCGATTCACAATACATGACAGGGGCAGCATTACACATTATTACTCAGATTCACAATACATGACAGAGACATTATTACACATTATTACTCAGATTCACAATACATGCCAGAGACAGTGTTACACATTATTACTCAGATTCACAATACATGACAGAGACAGTATTACACATTATTACTCAGATTGACAATACTTTACAGGGACAGTATTACACGTTATTACTCAGATTGACAATACATGACATGGACAGTATTACACATTATTACTCAGATTGACAATACATGACAGGGACAGTATTACACGTTATTACTCAGATTCACAATACATGACAGGGGCAGCATTACACATTATTACTCCGATTCACAATACATGACAGGGGCAGCATTACACATTATAACTCAGATTCACAATACATGACAGGGACAGTATTACACGTTATTACTCAGATTCACAATACATGACAGGGGCAGCATTACACATTATTACTCCGATTCACAATACATGACAGGGGCAGCATTACACATTATTACTCAGATTCACAATACATGACAGAGACATTATTACACATTATTACTCAGATTCACAATACATGCCAGAGACAGTGTTACACATTATTACTCAGATTCACAATACATGACAGAGACAGTATTACACATTATTACTCAGATTGACAATACTTTACAGGGACAGTATTACACATTATTACTCAGATTGACAATACATGACAGGGACCGCATTACACAGTATTACTCAGATTCACAATACATGACAAGGACAGTATTACACAGTATTGGTCAGATTCAAAATACATGACAGGGACAGTATTACACATTATTACTCAGATTCACAATACATGACAGAGACAGTGTTACACATTATTACTCAGATTCACAATACATGACAGGGACAGTATTACACATTATTACTCAGATTCACAATACATGACAGGGACAGTATTACACATTATTACTCAGATTAACAATACATGACAGGGACAGTATTACGCGTTATTACTCAGATTCACAATACATGACAGGGACAGTATTACACGTTATTACTCAGATTCACAATACATGACAGGGACAGTATTACACGTTATTACTCAGATTCACAATACATGACAGGGACAGCATTGTACATTATTACTCCGATTCACAATACATGACAGGGGCAGTATTACACATTATAACTCAGATTCACAATACATGACAGGGGCAGTATTGCACACGTTTTTACCATTGAGTGGTTTATTCTGCAAACAAAACCGGTTAACCTCAGTCTCTCAGTCCATATTATAACCAAGTAGGCCTATAGACCACTGTAGTATTTTGCGACTTAGGCCTACTTTTACCCCACTATAGGCCTATGAATTCTTAGTGGTAGGCCGATTTAATTATTAATCAACTTATCGTTTTTCGGAAACTTACTAGGACAACAAGACGAGATATCCCTTTAGCTTTTGCTAATTTATGAACGACTTAAGACCACTAAATTTCTTTGAGTTGATCTATCGGATTTAAGCCCCACTTGCCGCCGTAGCCTGTCGAGTATTAACATGAGCTTGCTACAACTAAAACCACTAACATTAAACATAGGACACATCAAACATGTCCAGTTAGATTCAGACAAAAGATATGGGGGTGATAAACAAACGGAGAATCGAAGCCTGATCACAACAACAACAATCAGTGTGGATTACCCTCATTTCAGGCCTTTTTATCAGTGGTTAACATTAAAAAAATCATCGACAGGCTTTTCGTGTCCCTCTTACCCGATCGTCAGTCTGTAATTCTCAGATAAGTAGGGCCTACGTAAAATTATACTGTGTAGTTGGATCACTCACACGACTCAAAACATTAGTCCTGACGCTTGTGTGCATGTTCAGGTTCGCGGTTTGTTTACATTACGGGTACTTGGTAAATCTAATTTTCAATTGCAAATTAAAAATACTAAATGATGCCAAAACTTTCCATTTTTGGTAAAAAATAGAAAGTTCCTAACTTCTTCTGTCTTGGAAAAATTCAGAAAAACGCCCATTATTTTTTTTATGTAAACAGTAGGCCCTATTCTGGATTTTTGAGGCATGTATGCCTTTAAATACATAATTATATGCAATTAGCTGGACAGGGTATTAGCTAGAAAGAATATAGCAATGACTGAATTAGTAATTTACTAATTCAGTAATTTCCCTGATGATGATTGCAGATATAGCAATGATCTTCTCGATTTGTTATTTGTACCAGGCTTTGCGCCGGATCCAAGAGTAGGCCTAGGCTTTATTTCACTAACATAGCGATGTTGCCAGGTTCAGAAGCCCATAGATACACTGTATCTTATAACAGAGAAAATGTTATTATAAAAAACAATTACACATTGTTACTCAGATTCTCAATATTACACAGTATTACACAGAATTGCTCAGATTCACAATACATGACAGGGACCGCATTACACAGAATTACTCAGATTCACAATACATGACAGGGGCAGTATTACACAGAATTACTCAGATTCACAATACATGACAGGGGCAGTATTACACAGAATTGCTCAGATTGACAATACATGACAGGGACAGCATTGCACATTATTACTCGGATTCACAATACATGACAGAGACAGAGACATTATTACACATTATTACTCAGATTCACAATACATGACAGAGACAGTATTACACATTGTTACTCAGATTCACAATACATGACAGAGACAGTATTACACATTATTACTCAGAGTGACAATACATGTCAGGGGCAGTATTACACATTATTACTCAGATTTACAATACATGACAGAGACAGTATTACACATTGTTACTCAGATTCACAATACATGACAGGGGCAGTATTACACAGTATTGCTCAGATTCACAATGACAGGGACAGCATTACACATTATTACTCAGAGTGACAATACATGACAGGGACCGCATTACACAGTATTACTCAGATTCACAATACATTACAGGGGAAGTATTACACAGTATTGCTCAGATTGACAATACATGACATGGACAGTATTACAAATTATTGCTCAGATTGACAATACATGACAGGGACCGCATTACACACTATTGCTCAGATTCACAATACATTACAGGGGCAGTATTACACAGTATTGCTCAGATTCACAATACATGACAGGGGCAGTATTACACATTATTGCTCAGATTCACAATGACAGGGACAGTATTACACATTGTTGCTCAGATTGACAATACATGACAGGGACAGTATTACACAGTATTGATCAGATTCACAATACATGACAGGGGCAGGATTACACAGTATTGATCAGAGTCACAATACATGACAGGGGCAGTATTACACATTATTACTCAGATTGACAATACATGACAGGGACAGTATTACACATTATTACTCAGATTAGCAATATATGACAGGGACAGTATTACACATTATTACTCGGATTGACAATACATGACAGGGACAGCATTACACATTATTACTCGGATTGACAATACATGACAGGGGCAGTATTACACATTATTACTCAGATTGACAATACATGACAGGGACAGTATTACACATTATTACTCAGATTCACAATACACGACAGGGGCTGCATTATACATTATTACTCGGATTGACAATACATGACAGGGACAGCATTACACGTTATTACTCGGATTGACAATGACAGGGACAGTATTACACATTGTTGCTCAGATTGACAATACATGACAGGGGCAGTATAACACAGTATTGCTCAGATCCACAATACATGACAGGGGCAGTATTACACTTTATTACTCAGATTGACCATACATGACAGGGACAGTATTACACATTATTACTCAGATTAGCAATACGTGACAGGGACCGCATTACACAGTATTGCTCAGATTCACAATACATGACAGGGGCAGTATTACACATTATTACTCAGATTGACAATACATGACAGGGACAGTATTACACATTATTACTCAGATTGGCAATATATGACAGGGACAGTATTACACATTATTACTCGTATTGACAATACATGACAGGGACTGCATTACACATTATTACTTGGATTGACAATACATGACAGGGACAGTATTACACATTGTTTCTCAGATTGACAATACATGACAGGGACAGTATTACACATTGTTTCTCAGATTGACAATACATGACAGGGACAGTATTACACAGTATTGCTCAGATTTACAATACATGACAGGGGCAGTATTACACATTATTACTCAGATTGACAATACATGACAGGGACAGTATTACACATTATTACTCAGATTAGCAATATATGACAGGGACAGTATTACACATTATTACTCGTATTGACAATACATGACAGGGACTGCATTACACATTATTACTTGGATTGACAATACATGACAGGGACAGTATTACACATTGTTGCTCAGGTTGACAATACATGACAGGGGCAGTATTACACATTATTGCTCAGATTCAAAATACATAAGAGGGACAGTATTACACATTATTGCTCAGATTCACAATACATGACAGGGACAGTATTACACATTGTTGCTCAGGTTGACAATACATAACAGGGACAGTCTTACACAGTATTGGTCAGATTCACAATACATGGCAGGGACAGTATTACACATTATTACTCAGATTGACAATACATGACAGGGACAGTATTACACATTATTACTCGGATTCACAATACATGACAGGGGCAGTATTACACAGTATTGCTCAGATTTACAATACATGACAGGGGCAGTATTACACATTATTACTCAGATTGACAATACACGACAGGGACAGTATTACACATTATTACTCGGATTCACAATACATGACAGGGACAGTATTACACATTATTACTCGGATTCACAATACATGACAGGGGCAGTATTACACAGTATTGCTCAGATTTACAATACATGACAGGGGCAGTATTACACATTATTACTCAGATTGACAATACACGACAGGGACAGTATTACACATTATTACTCGGATTCACAATACATGACAGGGGCAGCATTACACATTATTACTCGGATTGACAATACATGACAGGGGCAGTATTACACATTATTACTCAGATTGACAATACATGACAGGGACAGTATTACACATTATTACTCGGATTCACAATACATGACAGGGGCAGTATTACACAGTATTGCTCAGATTTACAATACATGACAGGGGCAGTATTACACATTATTACTCAGATTGACAATACACGACAGGGACAGTATTACACATTATTACTCAGATTAGCAATATATGACAGGGACAGTATTACACATTGTTACTCAGATTGACAATACATGACAGGGACCGCATTACACAGTATTACTCAGATTCACAATACATGACAAGGACAGTATTACACAGTATTGGTCAGATTCAAAATACATGACAGGGACAGTATTACACATTATTACTCAGATTGACAATACATGACAGGGACCGCATTACACAGTATTACTCGGATTGACAATACATGACAGGGACAGTATTACACATTATTACTCAGATTGACAATACATGACAGGGACAGTATTACACATTATTACTCAGATTCACAATACATGACAGAGACATTATTACACATTATTACTCAGATTCACAATACATGACAGAGACAGTGTTACACATTATTACTCAGATTCACAATACATGACAGGGACAGTATTACACATTATTACTCAGATTCACAATACATGACAGGGACAGTATTACACATTATTACTCAGATTAACAATACATGACAGGGACAGTATTACGCGTTATTACTCAGATTCACAATACATGACAGGGACAGTATTACACGTTATTACTCAGATTCACAATACATGACAGGGACAGTATTACACGTTATTACTCAGATTCACAATACATGACAGGGACAGCATTGTACATTATTACTCCGATTCACAATACATGACAGGGGCAGTATTACACATTATAACTCAGATTCACAATACATGACAGGGGCAGTATTGCACACGTTTTTACCATTGAGTGGTTTATTCTGCAAACAAAACCGGTTAACCTCAGTCTCTCAGTCCATATTATAACCAAGTAGGCCTATAGACCACTGTAGTATTTTGCGACTTAGGCCTACTTTTACCCCACTATAGGCCTATGAATTCTTAGTGGTAGGCCGATTTAATTATTAATCAACTTATCTTTTTTCGGAAACTTACTAGGACAACAAGACGAGATATCCCTTTAGCTTTTGCTAATTTATGAACGACTTAAGACCACTAAATTTCTTTGAGTTGATCTATCGGATTTAAGCCCCACTTGCCGCCGTAGCCTGTCGAGTATTAACATGAGCTTGCTACAACTAAAACCACTAACATTAAACATAGGACACATCAAACATGTCCAGTTAGATTCAGACAAAAGATATGGGGGTGATAAACAAACGGAGAATCGAAGCCTGATCACAACAACAACAATCAGTGTGGATTACCCTCATTTCAGGCCTTTTTATCAGTGGTTAACATTAAAAAAATCATCGACAGGCTTTTCGTGTCCCTCTTACCCGATCGTCAGTCTGTAATTCTCAGATAAGTAGGGCCTACGTAAAATTATACTGTGTAGTTGGATCACTCACACGACTCAAAACATTAGTCCTGACGCTTGTGTGCATGTTCAGGTTCGCGGTTTGTTTACATTACGGGTACTTGGTAAATCTAATTTTCAATTGCAAATTAAAAATACTAAAGGATGCCAAAACTTTCCATTTTTGGTAAAAAATAGAAAGTTCCTAACTTCTTCTGTCTTGGAAAAATTCAGAAAAACGCCCATTATTTTTTTTATGTAAACAGTAGGCCCTATTCTGGATTTTTGAGGCATGTATGCCTTTAAATACATAATTATATGCAATTAGCTGGACAGGGTATTAGCTAGAAAGAATATAGCAATGACAGAATTAGTAATTTACTAATTCAGTAATTTCCCTGATGATGATTGCAGATATAGCAATGATCTTCTCGATTTGTTATTTGTACCGGGCTTTGCGCCGGATCCAAGAGTAGGCCTAGGCTTTATTTCACTAACATAGCGATGTTGCCAGGTTCAGAAGCCCATAGATACACTGTATCTTATAACAGAGAGAATGTGATTATAAAAAACAATTAAACATTGTTACTCAGATTCTCAATACCTGGAAGGGACAGTATTTCACATGATTACTCCGATTGACAATACATGACAGGGACAGTATTTCACATGATTACTCCGATTGACAATACATGACAGGGGCAGTATTACACAGTATTGCTCAGATTGACAATACATGACAGGGACAGTATTTCACATGATTACTCCGATTCACAATACATGACAGGGGCAGTATTACACAGTATTGCTCAGATTGACAATACATGACAGAGACAGCATTACACAGTATTACTCGGATTCACAATACATGACAGGGGCAGTATTACACAGTATTGCTCAGATTGACAATACATGGCATGCACAGTATTACACATTGTTGCTCAGATTGACAATACATGACAGGGACAGTATTACACTTTATTGCTCAGATTCACAATGACAGGGACAGTATTACACATTGTTGCTCAGATTGACAATACATGACAGGGACAGTATTACACAGTATTGGTCAGATTCACAAAACATGACAGGGGCAGTATTACACATTATTACTCGGATTGACAATACATGACAGGGACAGTATTACACATTATTACTCAGATTGACAATACATGACAGGGAGCGCATTACACAGTATTGCTCAGATTCACAATACATGACAGGGGCAGTATTACACATTATTACTCAGATTGACAATACATGACAGGGACAGTATTACACATTATTACTCAGATTAGCAATATATGACAGGGACAGTATTACACATTATTGCTCAGATTCACAATACATGACAGGGACAGTATTACACATTATTACTCGTATTGACAATACATGACAGGGACTGCATTACACATTATAACTTGGATTGACAATACATGACAGGGACAGTATTAAATATTGTTTCTCAGATTGACAATACATAACAGGGACAGTATTTCACATTATTGCTCAGATTGACAATACACGACAGGGACAGTATTACACATTATTACTCAGATTAGCAATATATGACATGGACAGTATTACACATTATTGGTCAGATTCACAATACATGACAGGGGCAGCATTACACATTATTATTCGGATTGACAATACATGACAGGGACAGTATTACACATTATTACTCAGATTGACAATACATGACAGGGACCGCATTACACAGTATTACTCAGGTTCACAATACATGACAGGGACAGTATTACATGTACACAGTATTGGTCAGATTCACAATACATGACAGGGACAGTATTACACATTATTACTCAGATTGACAATACATGACAGGGACCGCATTACACAGTATTACTCGGATTGACAATACATGACAGGGACAGTATTACACATTATTACTCAGATTGACAATACATGACAGGGACAGTATTACACATTATTACTCAGATTGACAATACATGACAGGGACCGCATTACACAGTATTACTCGGATTGACAATACATGACAGGGACAGTATTACACATTATTACTCAGATTGACAATACATGACATGGGCAGTATTACACATTATTACTCAGATTGACAATACATGACAGGGACAGTATTACACATTATTACTCGGATTCACAATACACGACAGGGGCAGTATTACACAGTATTGCTCAGATTTACAATACACGACAGGGGCAGTATTACACATTATTACTCAGATTGACAATACACGACAGGGACAGTATTACACATTATTACTCAGGTTAGCAATATATGACAGGGACAGTATTACACATTATTGGTCAGATTCACAATACATGACAGGGGCAGCATTACACATTGTTACTCGGATTGACAATACATGACAGGGACTGCATTACACAGTATTACTCAGATTCACAATACATGACAGGGGCAGTATTACACAGTATTGCTCAGATTTACAATACACGACAGGGGCAGTATTACACATTATTACTCAGATTGACAATACACGACAGGGACAGAATTACACATTATTACTCAGATTAGCAATATATGACAGGGACAGTATTACACATTATTGGTCAGATTCACAATACATGACAGGGGCAGCATTACACATTATTACTCGGATTGACAACACATGACAGGGACTGCATTACACAGTATTACTCAGATTCACAATACATGACAGGGACAGTATTACACATTATTACTCAGATTGACAATACATGACAGGGACCGCATTACACATTGTTGCTCAGATTGACAATACATGACAGGGACAGTATTACACAGTATTGGTCAGATTCACAATACATGACAGGGGCAGTATTACACATTATTGCTCAGATTCACAATACATGACAGGGACAGTATTACACATTGTTGCTCAGGTTGACAATACATGACAGGGACAGTATTACACATTATTACTCAGATTGACAATACATGACAGGGACAGTTTTACACAATATTGCTCAGATTCACAATACATGACAGGGGCAGTATTACACATTATTACTCAGATTGACAATACATGACAGGGACAGTATTACACATTATTACTCGGATTCACAATACATGACAGGGGCTGCATTACACATTATTACTCGGATAGACAATACATGACAGGGACAGCATTACACATTATTACTCGGATTGACAATACATGACAGGGACAGTATTACACATTATTACTCAGATTGACAATACATGACAGGGACCGCATTACACAGTATTACTCAGATTTACAATACATTACAGGGGCAGTATTACACAGTATTACTCAGATTCACAATGACAGGGACAGTATTACACATTGTTGCTCAGATTGACAATACATGACAGGGACAGTATTACACATTATTACTCAGATTGACAATACATGACAGGGGCTGCATTACACATTATTACTCGGATTGACAATACATGACAGGGACAGCATTACACAGTATTGGTCAGATTCACAATACATGACAAGGGCTGCATTACACATTATTACTCGGATTCACAATACATGATAGGGGCAGTATTACACAGTATTGCTCAGATTTACAATACATGACAGGGGCAGTATTACACATTATTACTCAGATTGACAATACACGACAGGGACAGTATTACACATTATTACTCAGATTAGCAATATATGACAGGGACAGTATTACACATTATTGGTCAGATTCACAATACATGATAGGGGCAGTATTACACAGTATTGCTCAGATTTACAATACATGACAGGGGCAGTATTACACATTATTACTCAGATTGACAATACATGACAGGGACAGTATTACACATTATTACTCAGATTGACAATACATGACAGGGGCTGCATTACACATTATTACTCGGATTGACAATACATGACAGGGACAGCATTACACAGTATTGGTCAGATTCACAATACATGACAAGGGCTGCATTACACATTATTACTCGGATTCACAATACATGATAGGGGCAGTATTACACAGTATTGCTCAGATTCACAATACATGACAGGGACAGTATTACACATTATTACTCAGATTGACAATACATGACAGGGACCGCATTACACATTGTTGCTCAGATTGACAATACATGACAGGGACAGTATTACACAGTATTGGTCAGATTCACAATACATGACAGGGACAGTATTACACATTATTACTCGGATTGACAATACATGACAGGGACCGCATTACACAGTATTACTCGGATTGACAATACATGACAGGGACAGTATTACACATTATAACTCAGATTGACAATACATGACAGGGACAGTATTACACATTATTACTCAGTTTCACAATACACGACAGGGGCTGCATTATACATTATTACTCGGATTGACAATACATGACAGGGACAGCATTACCCATTATTACTCGGATTGACAAAACATGGCAGGGACAGTATTACACATTATTACTCAGATTCACAATACATGACAGGGACAGCATTACACATTATTAATCAGATTCAAAATGACAGGGACAGTATTACACATTGTTGCTCAGATTGACAATACATGACAGGGGCAGCATTACACAGTATTGCTCAGATTCACAATACATGACAAGGGCAGTATTACACATTATTACTCGGATTGACAATACATGACAGGGACAGTATTACACATTATTACTCAGATTGACAATACTTGACAGGGACAGTATTACACATTATTACTCAGATTCACAATAGATGACAGGGGCTGCATTACACATTATTACTCGGATTGACAATACATGACAGGGACAGTATTACACATTATTACTCAGATTGACAATACTTGACAGGGACAGTATTACACATTATTACTCAGATTCACAATAGATGACAGGGGCTGCATTACACATTATTACTCGGATTGACAATACATGACAGGGACAGTATTACACATTATTACTCAGATTGACAATACTTGACAGGGACAGTATTACACATTATTACTCAGATTCACAATAGATGACAGGGGCTGCATTACACATTATTACTCGGATTGACAATACATGACAGGGACAGTATTACACATTATTACTCAGATTGACAATACTTGACAGGGACAGTATTACACATTATTACTCAGATTAGCAATATATGACAGGGACAGTATTACACATTATTACTCAGATTGACAATACTTGACAGGGACAGTATTACACATTATTACTCAGATTCACAATAGATGACAGGGGCTGCATTACACATTATTACTCGGATTGACAATACATGACAGGGACAGCATTACACATTATTACTCGGATTGACAATACATGACAGGGACAGTATTACACATTATTACTCAGATTGACCATACATGACAGGGACCGCATTACACAGTATTGGTCAGATTCACAATACATGGCAGGGACAGTTTTACACAGTATTGCTCAGATTCAATATACACGACAGGGGCAGTATTACACATTATTACTCAGATTGACAATACATGACAGGGACAGCATTACACATTATTACTCGGATTCACAATACATGACAGGGGCAGTATTACACATTATTACTCAGATTGACAATACATGACAGGGACAGCATTACACATTATTACTCGGATTCACAATACATGACAGGGACCGCATTACACATTATTACTCAGATTGACAATACATGACAGGGACAGTATTACACATTATTACTCGGATTCACAATACATGACAGGGGCAGTATTACACATTATTACTCAGATTGACAATACACGACAGGGACAGTATTACACATTATTACTCAGATTAGCAATATATGACAGGGACAGTATTACATATTATTGGTCAGATTCACAATACATGACAGGGGCAGCATTACACATTATTACTCGGATTGACAATACATGACAGGGACCGCATTACACAGTATTACTCAGATTCACAATACATGACAGGGACAGTACGTATTACACATTATTACTCAGATTGACAATACATGACAGGGACCGCATTACACAGTATTACTCGGATTGACAATACATGACAGGGACAGTATTACACATTATTACTCAGATTGACAATACATGACAGGGACAGTATTACACATTATTACTCAGATTCACAATACACGACAGGGGCTGCATTATACATTATTACTCGGATTGACAATACATGACAGGGACAGCATTACCCATTATTACTCGGATTGACAAAACATGGCAGGGACAGTATTACACATTATTACTCAGATTCACAATACATGACAGGGACAGCATTACACATTATTAATCAGATTCACAATGACAGGGACAGTATTATTCATTGTTGCTCAGATTGACAATACATGATAGGGGCAGTATTACACAGTATTGCTCAGATTCACAATACATGACAGGGGCAGTATTACACAGTATTGCCCAGATTGACAATACATGACAGGGACAGTATTACACATTATTACTCAGATTCACAATACTTGACAGGGACAGTATTACACATTATTACTCGGATTGACAATACATGACAGGGACAGTATTACACATTATTACTCAGATTCACAATACATGACAGGGGCAGTATTACACAGTATTGCTCAGATTGACAATACTTGACAGGGACAGTATTACACAGTATTACTCAGATTGACAATACTTGACAGGGACAGTATTACACATTATTACTCAGATTCACAATACATGACAGGGGCAGTATTACACAGTATTACTCAGATTCACAATACTTGACAGGGACAGTATTACACATTATTACTCAGATTCACAATAGATGACAGGGGCTGCATTACACATTATTACTCGGATTGACAATACATGACAGGGACAGTATTACACATTATTACTCAGATTGACAATACTTGACAGGGACAGTATTACACATTATTACTCAGATTAGCAAAATATGACAGGGACAGTATTACACATTATTACTCAGATTGACAATACTTGACAGGGACAGTATTACACATTATTACTCAGATTCACAATAGATGACAGGGGCTGCATTACACATTATTACTCGGATTGACAATACATGACAGGGACAGCATTACACAGTATTGCTCGGATTGACAATACATGACAGGGACAGTATTACACATTATTACTCAGATTGACAATACATGACAGGGACAGTATTACACATTATTACTCAGATTAGCAATATATGACAGGGACAGTATTACACATTATTACTCGTATTGACAATACATGACAGGGACTGCATTACACATTATTACTTGGATTGACAATACATGACAGGGACAGTATTACACATTGTTTCTCAGATTGACAATACATGACAGGGACAGTATTACACATTGTTTCTCAGATTGGCAATACATGACAGGGACAGTATTACACATTGTTGCTCAGATTGACAATACATGACAGGGGCAGTATTACACATTATTGCTCAGATTCAAAACACATAACAGGGACAGTATTACACATTATTGCTCAGATTCACAATACATGACAGGGACAGTATTACACATTGTTGCTCAGGTTGACAATACATGACAGGGACAGTCTTACACAGTATTGGTCAGATTCACAATACATGGCAGGGACAGTTTTACACAGTATTGCTCAGATTGACAATACATGACAGGGACAGTATTACACATTATTACTCGGATTCACAATACATGACAGGGGCAGTATTACACAGTATTGCTCAGATTTACAATACATGACAGGGACAGTATTACACATTATTACTCAGATTCACAATACATGACAGGGACAGTATTACGCGTTATTACTCAGATTCACAATACATGACAGGGACAGTATTACACGTTATTACTCAGATTCACAATACATGACAGGGACAGTATTACACGTTATTACTCAGATTCACAATACATGACAGGGACAGTATTACACATTATTACTCAGATTCACAATACATGACAGGGGCAGTATTACACATTATTACTCCGATTCACAATACATGACAGGGGCAGCATTACACATTATAACTCAGATTCACAATACATGACAGGGGCAGTATTACACATTATTTCTCAGATTGACAATACATGACAGGGACAGTATTACACATTATTACTCAGATTAGCAAAATATGACAGGGACAGTATTACACATTATTACTCAGATTGACAATACTTGACAGGGACAGTATTACACATTATTACTCAGATTCACAATAGATGACAGGGGCTGCATTACACATTATTACTCGGATTGACAATACATGACAGGGACAGCATTACACATTATTACTCGGATTGACAATACATGACAGGGACAGTATTACACATTATTACTCAGATTGACCATACATGACAGGGACCGCATTACACAGTATTGCTCAGATTCACAATACATGACAGGGGCAGTATTACACATTATTACTCAGATTGACAATACATGACAGGGACAGTATTACACATTATTACTCAGATTAGCAATATATGACAGGGACAGTATTACACATTATTACTCGTATTGACAATACATGACAGGGACTGCATTACACATTATTACTTGGATTGACAATACATGACAGGGACAGTATTACACATTGTTTCTCAGATTGACAATACATGACAGGGACAGTATTACACATTGTTTCTCAGATTGGCAATACATGACAGGGACAGTATTACACATTGTTGCTCAGATTGACAATACATGACAGGGGCAGTATTACACATTATTGCTCAGATTCAAAACACATAACAGGGACAGTATTACACATTATTGCTCAGATTCACAATACATGACAGGGACAGTATTACACATTGTTGCTCAGGTTGACAATACATGACAGGGACAGTCTTACACAGTATTGGTCAGATTCACAATACATGGCAGGGACAGTTTTACACAGTATTGCTCAGATTGACAATACATGACAGGGACAGTATTACACATTATTACTCGGATTCACAATACATGACAGGGGCAGTATTACACAGTATTGCTCAGATTTACAATACATGACAGGGACCGTATTACACATTATTACTCAGATTCACAATACATGACAGGGACAGTATTACGCGTTATTACTCAGATTCACAATACATGACAGGGACAGTATTACACGTTATTACTCAGATTCACAATACATGACAGGGACAGTATTACACGTTATTACTCAGATTCACAATACATGACAGGGACAGTATTACACATTATTACTCAGATTCACAATACATGACAGGGGCAGTATTACACATTATTACTCCGATTCACAATACATGACAGGGGCAGCATTACACATTATAACTCAGATTCACAATACATGACAGGGGCAGTATTACACATTATTACTCAGATTGACAATACATGACAGGGACAGTATTACACATTATTACTCAGATTAGCAATATATGACAGGGACAGTATTACACATTATTACTCGTATTGACAATACATGACAGGGACTGCATTACACATTATTACTTGGATTGACAATACATGACAGGGACAGTTTTACACATTGTTTCTCAGATTGACAATACATGACAGGGACAGTATTACACATTGTTTCTCAGATTGGCAATACATGACAGGGACAGTATTACACATTGTTGCTCAGACTGACAATACATGACAGGGGCAGTATTACACATTATTGCTCAGATTCAAAACACATAACAGGGACAGTATTACACATTATTGCTCAGATTCACAATACATGACAGGGACAGTATTACACATTGTTGCTCAGGTTGACAATACATGACAGGGACAGTCTTACACAGTATTGGTCAGATTCAAAACACATGGCAGGGACAGTTTTACACAGTATTGCTCAGATTGACAATACATGACAGGGACAGTATTACACATTATTACTCAGATTCACAATACATGACAGGGGCAGTATTACACATTATTGCTCAGATTTACAATACATGACAGGGACAGTATTACACATTATTACTCAGATTCACAATACATGACAGGGACAGTATTACGCGTTATTACTCAGATTCACAATACATGACAGGGACAGTATTACACGTTATTACTCAGATTCACAATACATGACAGGGACAGTATTACACGTTATTACTCAGATTCACAATACATGACAGGGACAGTATTACACATTATTACTCAGATTGACAATACATGACAGGGGCAGCATTACACATTATTACTCAGATTCACAATACATGACAGGGGCAGCATTACACATTATAACTCAGATTCACAATACATGACAGGGGCAGTATTGCACACGTTTTTACCATTGAGTGGTTTATTCTGCAAACAAAACCGGTTAACCTCAGTCTCTCAGTCCATATTAAAACCAAGTAGGCCTATAGACCACTGTAGTATTTTGCGACTTAGGCCTACTTTTACCCCACTATAGGCCTATGAATTCTTAGTGGTAGGCCGATTTAATTATTAATCAACTTATCTTTTTTCGGAAACTTACTAGGACAACAAGACGAGATATCCCTTTAGCTTTTGCTAATTTATGAACGACTTAAGACCACTAAATTTCTTTGAGTTGATCTATCGGATTAAAGCCCCACTTGCCGCCGTAGCCTGTCGAGTATTAACATGAGCTTACTACAACTAAAACCACTAACATTAAACATAGGACACATCAAACATGTCCAGTTAGATTCAGACAAAAGATATGGGGGTGATAAACAAACGGAGAATCGAAGCCTGATCACAACAACAACAATCAGTGTGGATTACCCTCATTTCAGGCCTTTTTATCAGTGGTTAACATTAAAAAAATCATCGACAGGCTTTTCGTGTCCCTCTTACCCGATCGTCAGTCTGTAATTCTCAGATAAGTAGGGCCTACGTAAAATTAAACTGTGTAGTTGGATCACTCACACGACTCAAAACATTAGTCCTGACGCTTGTGTGCATGTTCAGGTTCGCGGTTTGTTTACATTACGGGTACTTGGTAAATCTAATTTTCAATTGCAAATTAAAAATACTAAATGATGCCAAAACTTTCCATTTTTGGTAAAAAATAGAAAGTTCCTAACTTCTTCTGTCTTGGAAAAATTCAGAAAAACGCCCATTATTTTTTTTATGTAAACAGTAGGCCCTATTCTGGATTTTTGAGGCATGTATGCCTTTAAATACATAATTATATGCAATTAGCTGGACAGGGTATTAGCTAGAAAGAATATAGCAATGACTGAATTAGTAATTTACTAATTCAGTAATTTCCCTGATGACGATTGCAGATATAGCAATGATCTTCTCGATTTGTTATTTGTACCGGGCTTTGCGCCGGATCCAAAAGTAGGCCTAGGCTTTATTTCACTAACATAGCGATGTTGCCAGGTTCAGAAGCCCATAGATACATGTACACTGTATCTTATAACAGAGAAAATGTTATTATAAAAAACAATTACACATTGTTACTCAGATTCACAATACATGACAGGGACAGTATTTCACAGTATTGCTCAGATTCACAATGACAGGGACAGCATTACACATTATTACTCAGAGTGACAATACATGACAGGGACCGCATTACACAGTATTACTCAGATTCACAATGACAGGGACAGCATTACACATTATTACTCAGAGTGACAATACATGTCAGGGACAGTATTACACATTATTACTCAGATTCACAATACATGACAGAGACAGTATTACACATTATTACTCGGATTCACAATACATGACAGTGACAGAGGCATTATTACACATTATTACTCAGATTGACAATACATGACAGGGACCGCATTACACATTATTACTCAGATTTACAATACATGACAGGGACAGTATTACACATTATTACTCAGATTCACAATACATGACAGGGACAGTATTACACATTATTACTCAGATTCACAATACATGACAGGGGCAGTATTACACAGTATTGCTCAGATTCACAATGACAGGGACAGCATTACACATTATTACTCAGAGTGACAATACATGTCAGGGACCGCATTACACAGTATTACTCAGATTAACAATACATTACAGGGGCAGTATTACACAGTATTGCTCAGATTGACAATACATGACATGGACAGTATTACACATTATTGCTCAGATTGACAATACATGACAGGGACAGTATTACACATTATTGCTCAGATTCACAATGACAGGGACAGTATTACACATTGTTGCTCAGATTGACAATACATGACAGGGACAGTATTACACAGTATTGATCAGATTCACAATACATGACAGGGGCAGGATTACACAGTATTGATCAGAGTCACAATACATGACAGGGGCAGTATTACACATTATTACTCAGATTGACAATACATGACAGGGACAGTATTACACATTATTACTCAGATTAGCAATATATGACAGGGACAGTATTACACATTATTACTCGGATTGACAATACATGACAGGGACAGCATTATACATTATTACTCGGATTGACAATACATGACAGGGGCAGTATTACACATTATTACTCAGATTGACAATACAAAACAGGGACAGTATTACACATTATTACTCAGATTCACAATACATGACAGGGGCTGCATTATACATTATTACTCGGATTGACAATACATGGCAGGGACAGTATTACACATTATTACTCGGATTGACAATACGTGACAGGGACAGCATTACACATTATTACTCAGATTCACAATGACAGGGACAGTATTACACATTGTTGCTCAGATTGACAATACATGATAGGGGCAGTATTACACAGTATTGCTCAGATTCACAATGACAGGGACAGTATTACACAGTATTGCTCAGATTCACAATACATGACAGGGGCAGTATTACACTTTATTACTCAGATTGACCATACATGACAGGGACAGTATTACACATTATTACTCAGATTAGCAATATATGACAGGGACAGTATTACACATTATTGGTCAGATTCACAATACATGACAGGGGCAGCATTACACATTATTACTCGGATTGACAATACATGACAGGGACCGCATTACACAGTATTACTCAGATTCACAATACATGACAGGGACAGTACGTATTACACATTATTACTCAGATTGACAATACATGACAGGGACCGCGTTACACAGTATTACTCAGATTCACAATACATGACAGGGACAGTATTACACAGTATTGGTCAGATTCACAATACATGACAGGGACAATATTACACATTATTACTCAGATTGACAATACATGACAGGGACCGCATTACACAGTATTACTCGGATTGACAATACATGACAGGGACAGTATTACACATTATTACTCAGATTGACAATACATGACAGGGACAGTATTACACATTATTACTCAGATTGACAATACATGACAGGGGCTGCATTACACATTATTACTCGGATTGACAATACATGACAGGGACAGTATTACACATTATTACTCAGATTAGCAATATATGACAGGGACAGTATTACACATTATTACTCAGATTGACAATACATGACAGGGACAGCATTACACATTATTACTCGGATTGACAATACATGACAGGGACAGTATTACACATTATTACTCAGATTCACAATACACGACAGGGGCTGCATTATACATTATTACTCGGATTGACAATACATGACAGGGACAGCATTACCCATTATTACTCGGATTGACAAAACATGGCAGGGACAGTATTACACATTATTACTCAGATTCACAATACATGACAGGGACAGCATTACACATTATTACTCAGATTCACAATGACAGGGACAGTATTACACATTGTTGCTCAGATTGACAATACATGACAGGGACAGTATTACACAGTATTGATCAGATTCACAATACATGACAGGGACAGTATTACACATTATTACTCAGATTGACAATACATGACAGGGACCGCATTACACAGTATTACTCGGATTGACAATACATGACAGGGACAGTATTACACATTATTACTCAGATTGACAATACATGACAGGGACAGTATTACACATTATTACTCAGATTGACAATACATGACAGGGGCTGCATTACACATTATTACTCGGATTGACAATACACGACAGGGGCTGCATTATACATTATTACTCGGATTGACAATACATGACAGGGAGTGCATTATACATTATTACTCGGATTGACAATACATGACAGGGACAGTATTACACATTATTACTCAGATTCACAATACATGACAGGGACAGCATTACACATTATTACTCAGATTCACAATACATGACAGGGACAGCATTACACTTTATTACTCAGATTGACAATACATGACAGGGGCAGTATTACACAGTATTGCTCAGATTCACAATGACAGGGACAGTATTACACATTATTACTCAGATTCACAATGACAGGGACAGTATTACACATTGTTGCTCAGATTGACAATACATGACAGGGGCAGTATTACACAGTATTGCTCAGATTCACAATACATGACAGGGGCAGTATTACACTTTATTACTCAGATTGACAATACATGACAGGGGCAGTATTACACAGTATTGCTCAGATTCACAATACATGACAGGGGCAGTATTACACAGTATTGCTCAGATTCACAATACATGACAGGGGCAGTATTACACTTTATTACTCAGATTGACCATACATGACAGGGACAGTATTACACATTATTACTCAGATTAGCAATATATGACAGGGACAGTATTGCACATTATTACTCAGATTGACAATACTTGACAGGGACAGTATTACACATTATTACTCAGATTCACAATAGATGACAGGGGCTGCATTACACATTATTACTCGGATTGACAATACATGACAGGGACAGCATTACACATTATTACTCGGATTGACAATACATGACAGGGACAGTATTACACATTATTACTCAGATTGACAATACATGACAGGGACCGCATTACACAGTATTGCTCAGATTCACAATACTTGACAGGGACAGTATTACACATTATTACTCAGATTCACAATAGATGACAGGGGCTGCATTACACATTATTACTCGGATTGACAATACATGACAGGGACAGCTTTACACATTATTACTCGGATTGACAATACATGACAGGGACAGTATTACACATTATTACTCAGATTGACAATACATGACAGGGACCGCATTACACAGTATTGCTCAGATTCACAATACATGACAGGGGCAGTATTACACATTATTACTCAGATTGACAATACATGACAGGGACAGTATTACACATTATTACTCAGATTAGCAATATATGACAGGGACAGTATTACACATTATTACTCGTATTGACAATACATGACAGGGACTGCATTACACATTATTACTTGGATTGACAATACATGACAGGGGCAGTATTACACATTGTTTCTCACATTGACAATACATGACAGGGACAGTATTACACATTGTTTCTCAGATTGGCAATACATGACAGGGACAGTATTACACATTGTTGCTCAGATTGACAATACATGACAGGGGCAGTATTACACATTATTGCTCAGATTCACAATACATGACAGGGACAGTATTACACATTGTTGCTCAGGTTGACAATACACGACAGGGACAGTCTTACACAGTATTGGTCAGATTCACAATACATGGCAGGGACAGTTTTACACAGTATTGCTCAGATTCAATATACATGACAGGGGCAGTATTACACATTATTACTCAGATTGACAATACATGACAGGGACAGTATTACACATTATTACTCGGATTGACAATACATGACAGGGGCAGTATTACACAGTATTACTCGGATTGACAATACATCACAGGGACAGTATTACACATTATTACTGAGATTGACAATACATGACAGGGACCGCATTACACAGTATTACTCAGATTCACAATACATGACAGGGACAGTATTACACAGTATTGGTCAGATTCACAATACATGACAGGGACAGTATTACATATTATTACTCAGATTGACAATACATGACAGGGACCGCATTACACAGTATTACTCGGATTGACAATACATCACAGGGACAGTATTACACATTATTACTGAGATTGACAATACATGACAGGGACAGTATTACACATTATTACTCAGATTGACAATACATGACAGGGGCTGCATTACACATTATTACTCGGATTGACAATACATGACAGGGACAGCATTACACAGTATTACTCAGATTCACAATACATGACAGGGGCTGCATTACACATTATTACTCGGATGGACAATACATGACAGGGACAGTATTACACATTATTACTCAGATTGACAATACATGACAGGGACCGCATTACACAGTATTACTCGGATTGACAATACATCACAGGGACAGTATTACACATTATTACTGAGATTGACAATACATGACAGGGACAGTATTACACATTATTACTCAGATTGACAATACATGACAGGGGCTGCATTACACATTATTACTCGGATGGACAATACATGACAGGGACAGTATTACACAGTATTACTCAGATTCACAATGACAGGGACAGTATTACACATTGTTGCTCAGATTGACAATACATGACAGGGACAGTTAAATAACACAGTGTTGGTTAGATTCACAATACATGACAGGGGCAGTATTACACAGTGTTGCTCACATTCACAATACATGACAGGGGCAGTATTACACATTATTACTCAGATTGACAATACATGACAGGGACAGTATTACACATTATTACTCAGATTAGCAATACATGACAGGGGCTGCATTACACATTATTACTCGGATTGACAATACATGACAGGGACAGCATTACACATTATTACTCGGATTGACAATACATGACAGGGACAGCATTACACATTATTACTCGGCTTGACAATACATGACAGGGGCTGCATTACACATTATTACTCGGATTGACAATACATGACAGGGACCGCATTACACAGTATTACTCAGATTGACAATACATGACAGGGACCGCATTACACAGTATTACCCAGATTCACAATACATGACAGGGACAGTATTACACAGTATTGGTTAGATTCACAATACATGACAGGGACAGTATTGCACATTATTACTCAGATTGACAATACATGACAGGGACCGCATTACACAGTATTACTCGGATTGACAATACATGACAGGGACAGTATTACACATTATTACTCAGATTGACAATACATGTCAGGGACAGTATTACACATTATTACTCAGATTGACAATACATGACAGGGGCTGCATTACACATTATTACTCGGATTGACAATACATGACAGGGACAGCATTACACAGTATTACTCAGATTCACAATACATGACAGGGGCTGCATTACACATTATTACTCGGATTGACAATACATGACAGGGACAGTATTACACATTATTACTCAGATTGACAATACATGACAGGGACCGCATTACACAGTATTACTCAGATTTACAATACATTACAGGGGCAGTATTACACATTATTACTCAGATTCACAATACATGACAGGGACCGCATTACACAGTATTACTCAGTATTGCTGTTCACAATGACAGGGACAGTATTACACATTGTTGCTCAGATTGACAATACATGACAGGGACAGTTAAATAACACAGTATTGGTCAGATTCACAATACATGACAGGGGCAGTATTACACAGTGTTGCTCACATTCACAATACATGACAGGGGCAGTATTACACATTATTACTCAGATTGACAATACATGACAGGGACAGTATTACACAATATTACTCAGATTAGCAATACATGACAGGGGCTGCATTACACATTATTACTCGGATTGACAATACATGACAGGGACAGCATTACACAGTATTACTCGGATTGACAATACATGACAGGGACAGCATTACACATTATTACTCGGATTGACAATACATGACAGGGGCTGCATTACACATTATTACTCGGATTGACAATACATGACAGGGACAGCATTAGGCTACACATTATTACTCGGATTGACAATACATGACAGGGACACTATTACACATTATTACTCATATTCACAATACATGACAGGGGCAGTATTACACATTTTACTCAGATTCACACTACATGACAGGGACAGTATTACACATTATTACTCAGATTGACAATACATGACAGGAACAGTATTACACATTTTACTCAGATTGACAATACATGACAGTGACAGTATTACTCAGATTGACAATACATGACAGGGACACTATTACACATTATTACTCATATTCACAATACATGACAGGGGCAGTATTACACATTTTACTCAGATTCACACTACATGACAGGGACAGTATTACACATTATTACTCAGATTGACAATACATGACAGGAACAGTATTACACATTTTACTCAGATTCACACTACATGACAGGGACAGTATTACACATTATTACTCAGATTGACAATACATGACAGGAACAGTATTACACATTTTACTCAGATTGACAATACATGACAGTGACAGTATTACACATTATTGGTCATATTCACAATACATGACAGGAACAGTATTACACATTTTACTCAGATTGACAATACATGACAGTGACAGTATTACACATTAGTACTCATATTCACAATACATGACAGGGACAGTATTACACATTAGTACTCATATTCACAATACATGACAGGGACAGTATTACACATTATTACTCAGATTGACAATACATGACAGGAACAGTATTACACATTTTACTCAGATTGACAATACATGACAGGGACAGTATTACACATTATTACTCAGATTAACAATACATGACAGGAGTTCACAGTATTACACATTTTACTCAGATTCACACTACATGACAGGGACTGCATTACACATTATTACTCAGATTGACAATACATGACAGGGACAGCATTACACATTATTACTCGGATTGACAATACATGACAGGGACAGTATTACACATTATTACTCATATTCACAATACATGACAGGGGCAGTATTACACATTAGTACTCATATTCACAATACATGACAGGAACAGTATTACACATTATTACTCAGATTCACAATACAGGACAGTGACAGCATTACACATTATTACTCATATTCACAATACATGACAGTGACAGCATTACACATTATTACTCAGATTCACAATACAGGACAGTGACAGTATTACACATTATTACTCAGATTGACAATACATGACAGGAACAGTATTACACATTTTACTCAGATTGACAATACATGACAGGGACCGCATTACACATTATTACTCAGATTCACAATACAGGACAGTGACAGTATTACACATTATTACTCAGATTGACAATACATGACAGGGACAGTATTACACATTATTACTCATATTCACAATACATGACAGTGACAGCATTACACAGTATTACTCAGATTCACAATACATTACAGGGTCAGTATTACACAGTTTTACTCAGATTCACAATGACAGGGACAGTATTACACATTGTTGCTCAGATTGACAATACATGACAGGGACAGTTAAATAACACAGTATTGGTCACATTCACAATACATGACAGGGGCAGTATTACACAGTGTTGCTCACATTCACAATACATGACAGGGGCAGTATTACACATTATTACTCAGATTGACAATACATGACAGGGTCAGTATATTACACATTAGTACTCATATTCAGAATGCATGACAGGGGTAGTATTACACATTATTACTCAGATTGACAATACATGACAGGGTCAGTATATTACACATTAGTACTCATATTCAGAATGCATGACAGGGGTAGTATTACACATTATTACTCAGATTGACAATACATGACAGGGACCGCATTACACAGTATTACACATTATTACTCAGATTCAGAATATATGACAGGGGCTGCATTACACATTATTACTCGTATTGACAATACATGACAGGGACAGAATAGCACATTATTATTCAGATTCACAATACATGACAGGGACAGTATTACACAGTATTAGGCCTACTCAGATTCGCAATACATGACAGGGGCAGAATAGCACATTATTATTCAGATTCACAATACATGACAGGGACAGAATAGCACATTATTACTCAGATTGACAATACATGACAAGGACAGAATAGCACATTATTACTCAGATTCACAATACATGACAGGGACAGTATTACACATTATTACTCAGATTGACAATACATGACAGGGACAGCATTACACATTATTACTCAGATTCGGAATAAATGACATGGACAGCTTTGCACATGATAACTCAGATTATATAATTATGTTCTTACTCATTATACAATTATATTATATAATGATATTATACTATATAATTTTTAAAAAATATAATTTTCTTATGGCGTACGTATTACATTATTACAGAATAATTTCTATGCAGAATCCGGTTCCAGGGGCACTAACTCCTATATATTTCCAGACGTTATAAGCAGTTGACTCCCCTTAGTTTCCAGCTGCGCATCAGTATTGTAATCCATAACATATTTAATTTGCCAACCCTTTATTTTGGCTGATAGAGAAGCTGTTGCAAGACTATCACTGTTCGGAGGTTGGGAAGTTAACAGCAGAAGACTGTTTATCAGCTTGAAGACAATTCTTTGTGTCGGAAACTGAATCAGAAAGGTACGAGTCCAAGTCTGTCAGTTTCTATTCCTGCAGGTGGCGCTGTCATTCTTGTTAATGTCGAACATGTCATCGTAAAAGCTTAATTTTGCCGATAATGTTGGCTTGTGGTAGCATTTTCTCGTTTTGTAAGGCAAAGGAGGGAATTTTCTTTATTAGGTAAGATGGTTTCTGAAAGCAATATACGGAGAATTTCGCTGGAGTGATTTTTCCCGTTTAAATTGGATATGTCTGGAGAAATCTGTTGCCACTGGACATGGCTTGGCTGGAAAAGCAGTCTCATCTGACACTGACAGTAAATCAGCAAACACATCTTTTGAAAGTGCCTGATTACGAAAATGACACCTACAACAGTACACACTAGTCTTAAAAAATCTATTAGTGTCTATGATGTAGGCAAAGCCTAGATGCGAATGTGATGATGAATGCGCTTAACTTATAATTATTTTATTTATTTATTTATCTCACGGATTAGACATATTATTACTATTAGTATTACTATTAGCTTAAAGTAAACTTAAAGCTAGTGTTTTTATATTATACGGGTATCCGATCAGTTATCGTACAGAACCAATTATCGTACACCCAACACTTATGCGTCTTTAACCCCAGCGATCGGGTTTTCCCGTCGATGACAGCCAGCTTACTCATTGAGACATCTTCTTGCAAAATTTCAACCTCCAAATATTGATAGAACTTTTTATGAAGTTACATTTGTCAGGCGATGCAAGAATAGTTGCCTTTGGCCGTGTAGGTGAATTTTCGAACACGAAAGATGACGTCACAACAGCTTTCACGTTGGGTGTACGATAACTGATCCCTTCAATCTACAAAAACATGCAGACGAGCCGGTGAATGTCCGGTCCCTAAAAATTTGTTTCACTTTCAGAGTCTTAGGATAAATTAAACTATTATAACAAAAGTCGGCTGAGCCCAGCTTCACTTCTGTGAAATTTCTTGTCAATGCAAGTTACACTGATATAAATTTTAGCATTGAAAAACCGACAAAAGTGTACGATAACTGATTGAATACCCGTACCTCGGAGGATAAATAAAACTTTGTATCTTGTTAGGCTACAGGCGTATACTGTGCTGTACCCTAGTGTAGGCCTATAAAGCCAAGGCTATAGTCCGAGTATAGGCTATAAGACAAGTATAACCCTATTTGGACAATATACCAGGTACTCTCCAAAGATATGGGGATTCCTCCGTACAAAGATAGCACTTATGGAAGTTATGCTGACAACGACGCCATATAAGTGAAATAAGTGGCCAAGGTAGACTTAACAGAGCTGCAGCGACAACCTGTCCTTGTAATATTAATGTCTTCAGTATTTAATATAGATCATGTACATATACCTATAGCTGTCCTAACGTACACAAGTTTTTAAACAGCAAAATATTCATTGTTTGGCTAGGATTGGATTGTATTTCCTTCTGTTCAACAAAAGTTTTACTTGTTCACGCTGACATGTAACTGTCAAATCCTCAATCGAAAACTTACAGCTTATTTACTAACAGGGCGAAATTTTTGTGCAATTCTGCTATGGCTAAGGTCATTAAGTCTACTTTGTGTCCATCTAAACGCGGTAACAGCATTAGTGCCCGAGCTGAACTGGGAGGGTAATTTAGTAGGGTAAAATTAAAGCTCTGGGAAAGAGTTGAAAAAATCCAACCATCCAGATATCTTCTCTTTAATACTTATAAAAGTGTGAAACACCTTGGATGGTGGAACTCTATCCAACACATTTTCACTATTTATAAACTGAACATCTCAGCTCACCATGCTAATCATATAACTTCTATGACCATTCTGTGATCTATTTCTAAAGTCTTGTAATGTAGAAGATACTGTCAAATTGAGGACATACATGTATATATCTGGCATAACAAAAGAAACTGTAAAACTTGTAAACTATCTAAAATCCGGAACAAAAACTTCAATACAGCAAAGCTAAGCCTCTCTTAGATTAAGCACTCATCCCATCGCTATTGAAACCAGCCGCTATACCAAATGCCTGTTAGATGAAAGATGTCGTCACTGCCAGGGTGGACAAAACCGTTTTACTTCTTTATAAACATCCTGCCCATTTATTGAGCAGTTGACACAAAATGAATTGTTCATTCTTTTACTAGACCCTCCCAGTGAGATGGCTACGATGGTCTCTACATTTATTCGAATAACTGTTTCGAACTGAGAAACAGTTAATCTTTTCTGAAACTGTGAAATGTACATGTATCTTGATTATTTGTTGTTATTGTAACTGTTATGTTGTACCCGTTGTGGGCTTTGTACAATGGTTTTGATATTAAAAATGACCTGCTTTGTGTTTGATTGCATCAAGTTGAGTATTCTAAAGGGCATTTTTCTAACTGCGGATTGCCAGATATATGATACGCTAGGGTAGCGATCTTTTTATGAATAGAAATATACAAGTTGAAAACTCTTTGACCAGCTGTGACAGGCCATAGTTTTTCATGGTAACCATCGCTTCCGGTAGCCTGTTGGTAATGTTGTTCTAAAACTACGGAAACAAAAATATGTTACCCATCATGAAAGCCAGTATGTGGTACCGGTATCATATGGTAATAATGATATTTAACGAAACTAGCATCGGTACCAGTGGGTTTCAACTTTCCAGCATTCAATATACGGAACCGATTTAATGTTTCCGACTGACACTGAAATTATATGGCCTGCTATGAATTTACCGTTTTACTCTAGCACTAGATTGCCAAATGAAAAACTGACAATTATCTAAACACATAACAAGATTTGTAAGACTAGTCGGCAGTAATTAAATTGTTCTGAATGATTGTGAAATTTAGTTACTTATGTACATCTGCACGTACATTCTCAAAAGTTTGAATATGGCTATATGGATGATTCTAATCACAGTTCATTTGATTATCAATTCCTCTGCTTTGAATGGACATTTTTAGATGGCTTGCCCACATCTCATAAAGTGTAAATCGGGCAGTTAAGTAGCACTCCTTAGGGAATCTGCCTCTCTGTCAGTGACAAATGGTAAGACCAAATGCTAGTCAAATTCAGCAAAATGTCTCTGAGTGAGATGATTGTCATTTTTAACTCCGCAAATTCGCCATGCAGGATTTATCTAACCATTTTAATGTTTGATCTGTACATGAGACAGTGGCAGAAAGATCAATTCCCTGGATTTTCTTGTAGTTTTCCCAAACATGGTAACCCTTTTTATACGCCCGGCTTGAAAAGCGGGCTGTATTATGGTATCATCTCCGGCAGTCCGGCTGTCCGGCGTCCGCTTTCCCTTCCGCTCCATAACTTCTAAAGTTTTGATTCCATCTGCACAATTTTTTCTGAGTATATACCTTATAAGTAGAAGGTGTGTCGCGAACTATTTTTAACATCACTGGTTACATAATATGGGAGTTATATTGGATTATGCAACCCTCGCAATTCACCGCGGCAATCGGCAATGCCGCAGAGATTGCCGCTGTAAAACCACTTTTCCACGGCAATCAAAAATGCCGCAGACAAAATAAATATACATCTTGGGAAAAGCTGCTGCCAGTGCTGGGTCACTAGAAAACTTTATATGTATGGAGATTTTCACATGTAATAGTTTTACCTTTTTGTCTTCAAAGTATATTTAATAGAAACCACTCATTCGTTTGTATTTAATCTAGCCACAATAAAGCCAAGGACTCTGCACGTGTCTGATGTAGCTCTATACTGTATACATTGGCCTTTGTAATATGGAACAAAGTTCAACTCTCCAATTAGCACTCTGACTTCTCATTGGTCTAGATTGTCTACAGCTCTGCAGGACTCTGGCTCCAGAATGTCTCCAACTGTCAGTTATGTCTTATTGGGAAACTCTATTCAAAATTTATAGGGGTGTTGCCCTCATATACAAGTTAACTGTTGTTCAAGAAATAAATAATTTTAGTTTTTATTTAAAAAAAGATCGATTTAAAGAGGTACAAATTTTTATTTAAAAAAAAGAGATTTGAAGAGGTTGTAACAAAATAATAAATATATTTCTTGCCGATCATACTTGTAAATAAAAACATTCAAAACTTTCAGCCCACAGAAAGGTTAGAGATGGACTCAACCAGGCTTTGTGTATCAGCTGTGCACGTGTTTGTATGGATTTAACTATGCAGTATTACACAAACGATGGTTATAACCTTTACGGCTTTAGGATAGGATTTAGAGAATGGTTTGAAAAAGAAATGCTTTGCCGAGTGAAGTGACTAATCACCAGGAATATACATTTAACAACGAATTATTTCCATGCAAATACAAGATATTTTATGAGGAAAGAATTACGGCCTTTCACAGTCAGACGTAAGAGTACTAAGACAAAGTTAGCGTTTTCTCTATGCTCGTTTCTATGATAATCAAAGAAGAAATTTAAAAAAATCTTTGTTGAACAGTGTTTGACATTTTTTCTTTTTTAGATGTCAGTTTTTGCTATTTGCCGCTTTAAATACCGTTAAAAGAGTTGTGAGAATTTTTTGGATAAAAATGCCGTGGTGAAATCACTTTTGCCGTGGAAAATTGACTTTTCCGCGGCAACTTTTTTTTTTTTTTTTGCCGTGGTAAAAATCTGAATTGCGAGGGTTGATTATGTAATATTCCCTTCCGCTCCATAACTTCTAAAGTTTTGATTCCATCTGCACAATTTTTTCTGAGTATATACCTTATGGGTAGAAGGTGTGTCGCAAACTATTTTTAACATCACTGGTTACATAATATGGGAGTTATATTGGATTATGTAATATTCCATTCCGCTCCATAACTTCTAAAGTTTTGATTCCATCTGCACAATTTTTTCTGAGTATATACCTTATAAGTAGAAGGTGTGTCGCGAACTATTTTTAACATCACTGGTTACATAATATGGGATTTATATTGGATTATGTAATATTCCCTTCCGCTCCATAACTTCTAAAGTTTTGATTCCATCTGCACAATTTTTTCTGAGTATATACCTTATTGGTAGAAGGTGTGTCGCGAACTATTTTTAACATCACTGGTTACATAATATGGGAGTTATATTGGATTATGTAATATTCCATTCCGCTCCATAACTTCTAAAGTTTTGATTCCATCTGCACAATTTTTTCTGAGTATATACCTTATAAGTAGAAGGTGTGTCGCGAACTATTTTTAACATTACTGGTTACATAATATGGGAGTTATATTGGATTATGTAATATTCCCTTCCGCTCCATAACTTTGAAAGTTTTGATTCCATCTGCACAATTTTTTCGGAGGATATAGCTTATGGGTAGGTGTGTCAGCTTCCTTGGATAACTTAGTGATAGCTATGGTGGCCAAAACCTAAAAAATTTAGAATTAAAATTATTTCTCTGTTTTAAAGGCTCTTCAATTCAGTTTTATTACCCATATGGTAAAGCAAATAAAGCTGCTTAAAGATATGTTTGACAATATCCATAAACCTGGTTGTAAGTGTAAACAGATAAGACTTGTATATTTACACACCATTGACCATCTCAGAGATTAGGCTCTGTTCAAATATACCTATATAAAATGTGGCAAACATCCTGGTCGGTGATGTCTTCAGCAAGCCCACTGACCAGTCAGAATTAGCTGGACTCCAAGCTGAAGACCTGGACATTTAACACCAGATGAGATTTTATATTTGAAGGACCCATTGCATATGTTCAAAAATATATATATGGAAGGATTTGTTTTGGTATGGCTGCAGTTACTGTGCCTTTCCGGGCGTATTTTGGGTTTCCCGAAACTCTTGTTACTTTTGTGATGTGGTACTTTGCACATGCTTTGCACTATATGTATATGCAGGCCTTTCATGATAGGTAGCAGTAACAACAGGCCACCGAATTGTTACCGTTAAGTCCTATATGGCCTGTATTCAGTGTATTGTAGTTTGGTCTGTCGGTTATTATGTTTTTCATTGTTGAAATGAAGTCTGTGTATTTTTCTTGAATTTCCTTGAGAATTAATATCAATAAGAGATGAGTTTAATTTTGTTCGTCTTTTTTGTTTTTAGATGTTTGATAAAGTGAGATTTGTATGACCGTGAACAGTGCAATGTCCGACAAAGAAGACAACATTGGTGAAAGATCTGGAACTGAATGTCATGATCCAGGCCAAGTAGCAGGGGCTTCTGGAGGGGGATTATCTTCTATTCATGCCTCTGTGTCCAGCCTAGACCAGCTGAGTGAACCCAATATTGAGGACTCGGTGGACAATCTTAGTTTAGAAGTACAACTTGGTGAAGGCAGTTCGCGACATGCTAGTGAAATAAGCTCAGTATCCTATCAGAATTTACTAGAAGAGGGAGAACCAACTGGATCAAGCGTCAGTGGGTCAGTACCTTTAGGGATGTACTCTAGGCATGAAAGTGAGGAAAGTGTGGATTCATGTACGGCAGACTATCCTGATGCCGATTTCCAACCCATTGATGTTGAAAAGTTTGCCGCTCAGTCATATGAAATGGCCAAAAAATTGAAGTCCCCCAAAGATGAGGAAGAGAGATTATCTACAGACTCAACTCCTGAGGAAAAACAGATTTTTCAGCTGGGGTACCAAACACCCAGTGCAACAAATCAGTTAGAACATAGTATAGAAGGTATTCAATTACCAGGGCCAGATCTCAACGATTCAGTTACCGACATTTCTTCAAGTCCCGATCAGAAAGAGTTTCGAACGTCTGGGGGAGCTGAATACCAAAATGGAGTAAGTGAATCTAGTAGTGTCCAGAAAGAACCTATCAGAAAGAGAAATAGTCTCGAAATCCGAAACAATTTTCCTTTAGTAGGTGAAGTAAAAAAGTGCAATGATAATGTTAATTCCGTTAAAAGCTATACGGCTCAAGGAGCTAAACCTAAGATGAGAAAAAAGTCCCCTGGTTTGGCTTGCCGTGTGAATGACCGTCTTTCTGGTGGGAGTGGCAGCGATAGAGATGGATCAAGTTCTGAGAGAGATGGAGATTACCATAATAGTTCTTCTGTGTTCAGGGAAGGAGGCCAAATTGCTGCAGAAAAGTTACGTCTGTCCCAGGAGCGAGACATGAACTGTTCACACATTATGATTGACGGCCAAAGTGTTGTTATACCCCCTGGTGTTCATATTGAGAATGAATATGACTATGTTAAATATGCAAGAGTCCAGTCTGATAATTCTTATGTTGGTATGCGCTTAGCCTACTCTTCAGCGGAGGAAAACCCTCTTAAAGTTGGCAGTCACACCTCTTCTAGTCAAGACGGAAGTTCCACGATAGGATCTCGAGAATCTTCCCCAGAAAAAGCTCTTCATCAAAGAATCTTACGAGAACTTGGCCGTGTATGCGATACAGAAAAACAGGATGTGAATGAGGAATCTCTAACTGAAATCCCCTTAAATAACTTAGATGGAACATTAAATGATGACCGACAAGCGTTTACATTGTCCCCTGAAAATACTGAATGTGACAGCATCGAAGTGGAAAGTGTTTTGTCAGAAGGTGAAAAATCGGCCTCTGGCATGCCAAATGTTGAGGATGGCTTATCTAGCAATCAAAGTAGTGATGTAGAAGACAATTACACCGATGGTCTAACACCGGCGGAAATATTAAGAAGAAGACAGCGAGCTGAACTAATGCATGGTTTGGAACAGTTAGAAAATGGTGAGGTTGAAGAGGGCCCTAAAGATATGGATGCTCAAGCTATCATGGAAGATTTGAAAGCTAAACGAGAAGCTCTTGACATGGCCATTGCAGACATTAAATCTGCTATCAAAAATAGCAAAGGAATGGCTTTATCATCACCTCAGGTTGATGAAAGCGAACTGGGAAATGGAGGAGAACCTGTCTGGGTCATGAGGTCAGTTCAAATTTTTTCTTCTCATCCCGCAAGAATCTGTCCCGTAATTAAAATTTGAAGATATTTTGTTCCATTTAGATCTTCAGTCAATAATGAAGTACTTATAAACATAAACCTGCAACGAGTTCATGTACTGCACAATGTACATGTATGTACAGTGAGAGTATGTGTTCATATCAATTTCTAATAATTCTATTTATATTAATTTACGTCAAAAGACATGTACCGTACATCTCAAAATGATTGATTGGTGTTTTACGCCACACTCAAGAGAGTCCAGACTATTTCACTTAAATGGCGGAGTTGCCACGTTTATTGGGGGAGGAAACCTGCCTTGTGCCCAGAGGGATCTCGTATGATAATATTCCTCTTAATTTCACATTAATTTCAGTACCATGATATTGACATATTATGTATTGTGAAAATTAATAGCTTTGTGCATGTATTTCATTATGGTTACATAATTTGCATTTATAGTTCTGACCACATTACGGTCAATCTGAAAGACTGTTAATTGGTTAGTAGGAGTCTTTTGTTCATAGCTTAGGTCATGTGGGAATTTACAGCCTGGTTGTAAATTAGGTTTGGGGTTGTGCCTGTTAAAAGGACATTATGTATACTGTTCAGTCAGACTTCATTGGTTATTCTCTAGTTCCATTCATTTTCAAGTCTGGAATGCCCTTGGGATTTACTAAGCCTTAGATTTATAGAAAACTAAGCAATCACATATAGGGCAGCAGATGTTTCTGTCTGACATGTTATTTTATCTGTAAGCTTCTCTCATTTATATTGGAAAACTGTTCAGTTCCATAATTTAAGCTGGCTGTTGACATCTGGTACATTATACAATGCTACATAGAAATTTGTTTGATATAAGCAAACCTTAAATTAAAGATAGGTTGGGGAACACAGTCATGGGGCTACTCTGGATAACATGTTTTAACCTGGTTCAACTGGGTGGGCAAGGCTGGCCAGTGACAATCTATATAATGTCCACAATCCACATTGAATTGGTGATTTGCCAATTACTTTCAAATGACGTCATTTAGCGACGTAGCAATTACTGCCCCAAGTAGAAAACCAAACAAAGGATCCGTCTGTTTTTAACTTCAAATTTTGTGTATTTTGTAACGATTTAAGAAATCAAAACCTATATTCGTAGGGTTATAAATATTTAAAAGAATCTTGAAATGTGAAAAAACCTGAATATGGCAAAAGTCAAGATGACTACTGGGCTTGTCCGGTGTAAGATTGATGCCGCGGCGTCATTTCATTCTTATGCACAAAACTGGGAAATGGTCTGTTCTAAGGCCTGATTCTATCCATCCCTCTGTCACCAGGTTGTGACCTACATGTATTATACTCCTATTACGCAATATAACCATTAATACATCTATATAAATCTAAGCAACATAAAATCAAAGCAATTTAGTTAAGGTTTTTTTCTGAATTGGGATGTGACAATGAATTTAACTATTTCACCATAGATCTATCATTGTCACCTCTACAGGTCAGTTACATGTAGCTTATATTATAGCTGTTTGTTCGTTGAAGTCTACATACATGTATATCAAATTACACATTTTCCAATAGTTTGGCTTTCTTTGTTCTTGCCTTCATAATATGGTTTTACTTGAATGAAAATTACAGTTCACATAGCATGAAAGTCATGTCATTTCTATTGGCCAGCTGGCACTATTAAGTATTTGAAAACAAAAATGAATGGCATTCAATTGCACATGTCCATAAATAAAAGTAGCAGCTGTGCGACATGTACATACACGTAACACCCCATTGATGCAAGCAAAATCCGTTTCAAGTACATTGTACATGTACTTTAAAAAACTAGATAAATTAATAAGGACACAAAGAGTAAAGTCTATTGCTATTAATGAAACATTGGATACCATTCAGCCTTTACTCAAAGTTTTGTCAGAATGTAAGGTGTTTGAATGCATATTGTACCAGGTTTCACTGAACGGCATACGTCCATAGACTGATCCAGAGACATTTTGATACCTGTATACAGGTATGGGCGCAGGGACTGATCCAGGGGAAATTTGGGCATACCATTTCGGTTCAAAATGTTCCTACAATTAAACAAAAACAACATCTCTGGCCCAAAATTCAACATTAAATGCTATTTTGACATTAAAATCTGTTGGTTTTAAGAACTTGGGCGGATTTTTTGCTTGTGAGTTTGGGCGCCCATACCTGTATACAGGTATCAAAATGTCTCTGGATCAGTCTATGGGGCGCCCAAACTCACAAGCAAAAAATCCGCCCAAATTCTTAAAACCAACAGATTTTAATGTCAAAATAGCATTTAATGTTGAATTTTGGGCCAGAGATGTTGTTTTTGTCTTATTGTAGGAACATTTTGCACCGAAATGGTATGCCCAAATTTTCCCTGGATCAGTCCCTGTTGACGATTAAAAATTATGAAAAAGTGTGAAGTTTGGCAGCTCATGCCACTTTAATAAGGACACAAAGAGTAAAATATATTGCTATTAATGGAACATTGGATACCATTCAACCTTAACTCAAAGTTTTGTCAGAATGTAAGGGTGTTTGAATGCATATAGTACCAGGAGCCTGTTTCACTGAACGGCATACGTCATGTTATTTTTGCGTATTTAAACTTTCATACCAACGTATCTCCAAAATATAAGTTGCTATGGCAGTTACGTAAAAACTTACGCTACGCCGCTTTGTGAAACAGGCTCCTGGTCCAAAGCACATGTAGGGCACCAAAATGGATATATATACATGTATCTGACTTAGTCATGTTAATTTGAATAATTTTAGAGTTTGACTGTCTCATTTTGTTGAAATAGTCTCAAAGAAATTCAGCATTAACTCAATCTCTTCCAATCATTATTAAGACCAAATTGACTCTGAGATATATGTAACAACGGTGGTTCTTAAGGGTTCAAGTCGGAGGATGTAAATCAACACATAAAACACAATGTCCAATTTGAATATCTCTATATTATTATATGGCTTCTCTTCTCATACACAAGTCACATATAAATTCTCTAAATCAATGTAAATACTCTAAACTCAATCAACTGTTTCTCTTGTCTCTTTCAACTGTTTCTCTTGTCTCTTTCAACTGTTTCTCCTAACTATCTCTTGTGTCTCTTTCAACTGTTTCTCTTGTGTCTCTTTCAACTGTTTCTCTTGTGTCTCTTTCAACTGTCTCTCTTACATATATCTTGTCTATTCTCCCCGACCAAGTTTCTACCAAGACAATATATAGTCTCTCCTATCAGAAGTCAAGATGACATGTAATATACCTTTGACCACTGCCCTGACCATATCTCTGTTTGACCAGGTGCAGGATAATCTCCAGGATGTCACATTATATAATTCCATAGGTAAACAGGTACAAGAAAATCTACCCTGTCATAATTCCCCCTCCCTTCAAAAATTTGGTCTCCAAATTTATTTGTTTAGGGAATATTTTCTTTTCGACCAGGATAATCCAAGGCTCACAGTCTTTTCTCAAGGTTACATAATTAAATCAAAACCTCAAATAAAATCAAGAACAGAGTATGTAAATCAAAGTTATAAATGCATGTATCATATAAACCGTGCATTAAATTTAAATATTCTCAGCTACGAATCGATACATCAATTCACAAAACAAATCACAAGTATATCAACTAAAAACAACCTAAAAATTCCCTAAAACAGATCACAATACTCTACAAAACATTTTCTCAAAATTTCAACTTGTAGGTTGTCAACAAAATCAAAAAAAGTTAAATCTGGTAAGATTTAGGTTAACAACACACTACAGGTATTATGTAGGCTTACATGTACATACCCAAATTTCTTACAAATCAAATAAGTCATAAAACAAATCTAAACATCAACATTACAAAATGAACACACTAACAATAATAACTGAAATTTACATATGGAAGAGTCTTAAAATGTCTCCAGAGAACGGATATCCAGGTCTCGGTTTTTTTTAAATATCACTTCACACAAATAACTTTTATTGAAATCAATTTTCACTAATGTCGTATCGAATTTGTCCTCATTAAACTCCCAATTTCTAATTCTCCACTGTCTAAGTTTTTAAAAGTCCATAGTCCATATTTCACATCCAAGTCAATAGCCATATTTCAATATCATCTCCTGTCTTAGTGATCAGTGTTTGTTCTGTAATTCCCATTCAATGACTTTTATCTGCTCCTGGAAGAAAATTTGATCAGCCAATGATAAGCGATTCACCTTTATCTCTTCTTCTTGCCGGGCGCGAAGACGATCCAGCAGTTTTCGTAACTGATCATCCGATTGAGCAGAATCTTTCATTGAAGCGGCCGTACATGTAAACTGTGCTGCAGGTACATGTATCTGGTTGTTGCATATCTAATCGTCAGGTATCTGTTGGTCCTGAGGTTCAATACTGATCTTTTCCTGGATACTCAAGCTTGACCTGGGAACCCATTCTCGGGAATCTGGACCTAGGTTCTCCCATTGAACCAACACTTCCTCCTTGCCATTTTTAACCCTTTGACGACAGATCTTTTCAAACACCTTTGGTTTTGCTTTTCCTTGGCAGTTGCTAGCAATAGTATTATTTAAAGCACTTATTGTTGTTGAATCATCACTTAGTTTTTCAATCAAGCCAGATGAGATAAATTTTGGTGAAGGAATTGAACCAGTTTTGATTGAGGGAACTTCAGAATCTATCTGACACATCACACCTACCGATGACACATTTGGTAGTTTTTTATCTTTTGAAACGTCAGGCTTTTTGTTTGATTGAACAGTCTCATTGTGCCTGTTTTGCCTGTAATTATCTCTTCGAAATTGTGATGGCGTTTTCTTATTTCTGTGAAAGTGGCTAGCATTGCCCCAAACAAAAATTACCTGCGTAGCTTCTGAATTGACACTGTTTATTGTCCAGCTTGTAGGCGGTTCACTCAATCCCAGCATACTCAGAAGTGTAGCAGCATCAAACTGTGGCACTTGCATCTTTTCAAAGGTACCGGTAATTAAAATGATAACTCACTTGATTTCTCAGGGATTTCTCAGGGATCGTAGCAACAGCTGAAAAGTGTCTCTGCCCGGGTTCTCCACCAATTGTAACAACGGTGGTTCTTAAGGGTTCAAGTCGGAGGATGTAAATCAACACATAAAACACAATGTCCAATTTGAATATCTCTATATTATTATATGGCTTCTCTTCTCATACACAAGTCACATATAAATTCTCTAAATCAATGTAAATACTCTAAACTCAATCAACTGTTTCTCTTGTCTCTTTCAACTGTTTCTCTTGTCTCTTTCAACTGTTTCTCCTAACTATCTCTTGTGTCTCTTTCAACTGTTTCTCTTGTGTCTCTTTCAACTGTCTCTCTTACATATATCTTGTCTATTCTCCCCGACCAAGTTTCTACCAAGACAATATATAGTCTCTCCTATCAGAAGTCAAGATGACATGTAATATACCTTTGACCACTGCCCTGACCATATCTCTGTTTGACCAGGTGCAGGATAATCTCCAGGATGTCACATTATATAATTCCATAGGTAAACAGGTACAAGAAAATCTACCCTGTCATATATACCTGAGGCTTTACACAATTGACAAGTGACTGTGTTACAAGTATATTATGGAACTGAGAATATTATAATATAATCATGACTGGTCTTCAGACTCTTCAATTATTTGCTTTGGCCTGCAAGGGAGATAATAATGTACATGTGTATTGATTGATTGATCACTGTCTTGTTTGTGGAAGTATATGTATTAGACTTATGTCTGATTGCAATGTGTGAGTCATTTCCTAAATCAATAGTCCAATATGCTGGTTTGGTAGATTATGTCACTTCCTGGCAATACAATGCTGTCAGACTTATATCCACTGGCAGATTCATCCCCAAGATATTTTAATCTATCATTGACAAGCCCCTGATACATGTACTCTAGTTCTATTCACTATACAGTTGGTCGTGATTTGCACATAACCATTACCAGAAAAAGTGTCTTTTAAAAAAAAAAGGTTTAATTTAATGCACATGTACATGTATGATATTCCCATCCGGTGATCATAATATAATATGTTTATAATAAAGCAGACTTTTCCTTCCTCTGACAGACCCACTTCCACACAGACTACCATTAATTATGATATCGACTCTAGTTATGCAGAGTGGCATATACAATAACATGTAGATGTCCAAATATTGAGCCTGCCTTAAACTTGAGTATTGAGTTACATTGTAATTCCTAGTAGAAAGAACACTGTTACATCATAGACTTAGAGGCAGAATGTATCCAAAATGCCTTCACCTTTTTTTAAATTCCATTTTATATTACCGTATTAGACGGTGACTTTTTAAATTCTTCCCCGGTCAATGCCATGCATGGGACAATTGTTTGTTTCTTACTAAAGAAAATACAAGTGGAATAAGTTGAATAACACAGTTAAGTAGTTGACTTCATGCAACTTAAGCTTGAGGATTTGATCATAAAAATAATCCGTATAATTTGTTCTAGTTATTTATATAAGTTGTTTACATTTGTATTTGACTAACATATACTACATGTATTACTGTTTGGGGTTAATTGTGATATATCTTGATTCTATACTCCAAAAAATAATTTTGTTTTACCCGTTTTTACTGTCAATTTGTTCAGTTTCAATGTATTTCTTGATGTCAAAAACATTGTATGATTTACCTTCTTTTTGCCGCCATATAAGCGAATAAACTCCAATCAATCAACCATTTACTCTAACCAGGACCCGTCTGACCGATCCTTTCATTTTCTGCAGACCAGCCCTGATAGCTCAGTCGGTAGAGCGTCCGCTTCAGGCCTGGGAGATCCGGGTTCAAGCCTGGGTCGAGTCAGACCAAAGACTTTAACAGTGGTAGCTGCTGCTGCTTCGCTTGGCGCTCAGCAATAGGAGCTTGAGCAGCGACTGGTTGGCCCGGTGTCAGTATACTGTGACTGGGTGAGGGGGCTTGCTGGTTGTCTTCGGCAAGTCGTCTCGGTGAGGCAGCACCTAAAAGAGCGGTGGAAATCCGCCCTGCAACAAGGATACGTCTTCATATAACTGAAATACTGTTGAGCAGGACGTAAAACCCAAATCACTCACTCATTTTCTGCAAAATATCATCCACCATCCAGTATGATAAGCACATATGCTGAGCTGAAAATGATATTCAAAAGTGTGTGAACCATTCTTCTTGATATGTTTAACTGTGCGCCCAAGACTATATACATTTTTTTTTGGCAAGTTTTTCATTACCAGTTTTTAGTGATGGAGAAAACTGAAAATAGTTTCCACAAGATTTCACCATGCTGTAGAGCGATTGCCTAATGGTGCCATCAATGGTTAGACCAATGCATTGTGAGATATCAGTGGGGGATACAAGTTCTTGGATAGTATTTGTTTATATTGCGAGAAAATTCTGTTGAAAAGTTTGTGAACTGGTGACTGGTTAATTTCAAGTGACAGAATTTATGTGTCAGACTTGTTCTCTACATTTAATTTTTTAAAATTTTTGCATCCACCGTCATAACTAGAACATGGTGGCTTCGTCACCAGCTTTTTTAGCAGGGAAAAAGGCCTTTGGCATCTGATCCTACATGTACCTACATGTAACCCCCATTTTCTGTAATCAACCTGGTTGGAGCTGTAGTAACTAATTTGTCAACATGTTTTTCAGCTTGTACATGTAGTTAATTTGAAGAGCTCTGTCAATCAGCAACAACATCATACACTGATATCCACTTCTGCTGAATATTGATATGAGATTGGAACATCTTGTGGATTTAATTACTATCCCATGTTTTTGATTATAATCTAATCCTGTTTTGGGGATTAATGAGGTTATATATTTAAGGATTAAATGCTAGTCTTATGGCAGGCTTGTGTTTGGGATGGTGATATTGATTTAAAGACGTAATCACCATCTACATTGCCTTAAGTAGAGACCATTGTTCATCTTGCTGGTTTTTGGCACTTTTTTCATCGCGTCACGTTCTGGAAAAAAAACTTCTATCTGTTTGTTTAGATCGCTTCCATTCACAGAATCATTTCTATAGATGGGTTAAATTTCCCTCATTTGGCAAGCTGTTCAGGATAGAGCAGTTTTACTGTCTAATCAAACTTTTTTCTTTCTTTTGTCCAAGTTGGATGAATTCCGCCAACAGGATTGCTAAGTTTGGAAGCATTATTGCAATAAGAGTTTTTATAAAGGGAACCCTAAGTTTACCAGTGAACTGCTAATCTTGCTATTGTTTATTGGATATTTCATCTAACCATCAACAGATCCCCTAGATTGATAAGGAATCCTATTAAGAGGAGCGTCAGCTGTCACTTGTTTTTCCCCAACGCTCCTGTTTGCAATATTCCTGGCAGGCTCTCAGTCTTCCGTACCAGACTACCAATGTTGTTCTGTCTAATTTGTAGAGGACTGAACTGACTATATACCTATTTGTGTAGATATTCACACTTCATTGACCAATCAAAATCATTTGAGTATATTTGTAACTTGTTAAGAAACTTTTCCTTGACTTCTGATCAACAGTCAAGGATCCATCTACAGAAACTGTTTTTGTGCCATTTTAGTGAACATTTTGTCTCAGGAAGTGTTGCAACTCTTGTGCATAATCGAAGACTCGTGGAACACTTCAATTTTGAGTTTTAAGAAATGGAATTTAGGAATGACTGTGAAAAGTTCTCTCAGTGCTGATCGTTTAGGATTTTGTTTTAAGCAACCTGAGAAATATTGGATATCCGATTGATTTTAATTTATTTGAATATTTTTGTTGAGAAGTTCTTTTGTTTTTAGTTGGAGAAATTTAAAAATTCCCCAGAGAAAATTTATAGACGAGTTTCAAACTAGCAAATCTACCCTTTTCCTTCCATATATGCGACAATCATTTCTTACATATTTTTATTGATATGGAAAACAAATTATTTTTGGTACAGTAAGTTAAGGAAAACAAACTTTGTAATCCTTTGATGCAAATTTAATACGGAAATTCAAGGCCTCGGGAGATTACTGCCATCCACTACCTATATGTATACCAGTCCATTTTTACTTTGTTTTGAGCCTATGTAGGAGTGCTTGTTCTAATTAGGTAACGTTTAATCACATTTTCTGGTCTAAAGGGATTCTTGTGCGGGCAATTACTGAGAAACCTATCCGACTATGACCATAGCCTTGTAGAAGAGAAAAAAGTTGAAATGCTCTCAAGCAGATAAAATGGTAAAGCAACAAGGGTAAATCTTGTAGCTTGCACAAACTCTATGAAGTGCAAGAGTATTTTGTTGTGGATCCATTTGTGAATATTGATGAATTTTGACCTGGTGGAAAGGAAAATAGCCGTAGAATGAGTGAGCGAACAGTGTTTTACAGTTTTCTAGGGCTAGTGGACATGTATGTCCAATTACAAGTGTTGTCTGCAAGACACAGGTCCAATGAACTCGGTCACTCCCACAGGTAGGGTTTGGTTGCTTCTTATTATGCAATATTGGACATTATTATATATTTTAATTTTAATATATATACTTTTGATATATATTGTACTTGAAAAAGGAAGATCTTTTTGACTACAATAACTACATGTATGGAGAAATGGTATATTTTCTTGTAAATTTATAGTTTCTGACATTTCAGAATGCATATACATCATTAAAATCAACAAATACCATTTCTTTTCTTATTTGTTGATTGTTTTAAATTTTATGTTCATATTTACCTGTTTTATTTTAGCCATACTGCTATTTAAGGTTATATTCCTAAAATTTATTTTATCTACATGTAGCCTGATTAATGCAAGTACAATATTTGAACAAACTAAGATTTGACTGCAAGATGTGATTGATTGATTCATTGGTAGAAATTATAGCATTCCCCCCACCTATTTAGCCGGTGTCCGTGGCCCAGTATGCAGAGTCATAGTCCCTCAATCTAACAGAAGCCTTCCTTCGATGGGGCGAGGTTTGAATTCCATTCAGACCAAACAAAGTTGAACAAATTCTGGAAGAGTTTCCAAGTACTTCTGTCAAAGAGATCGGTTTGCTGTCACACTGAACCTGGCAAAACCGTGAACATGTAAAACTTCAATCGAATGAATGAATGATTCAATGCATTATCTACAACACAGGGCTAACAAAGCAACTAACAGGGCTTACTTCTTAAAAGTCTCTACAGTCCGTAACTCATGATGTTAAAGATGTAATTTTAGTTGGTTTGGTCAGTTAAACTGTCTTTAGTCCTTTTTATACGCCCGACTTAGAAAAAGTCGGTCGTATTATGGTATCACCAGCGCCGTCCGTCCGTCCCGGATTCCCTTCCGCTCCATAACTTGAAGAGTTTTGATCTAATCTTTACAATTCTTTCACAACCCATACATTGTACCTTGTGGGTAGGTGTATCATGAGCCATTTTTGACATCGTCGATTGCATAATATGGCTTCTACATTTGCCACGGTTCGACTTTGCCACGGCGGGCGTACATGTATGTTGAGTTTACTAAAACTGTTGTTAAAATATTTGTCACTGCTTCGAGTTAATATATACAGTGCTCAGACTTACATGTTACCCCAAGCCTCTTGAAATTGTTGACCAGATCATATTAAAAGTATATATAGCTTTTTACATAACATAATATCCCATTACATCCAATTAGACCCTTCTCGTTGCATTATTTGCGCCCAGTGAAAAAAATATGGGCTAGGATTGCAGTCTCATAATTCCACCATATAGTAATATTCTATACTTAACCCCTGAAACATTAACCCAGGCCAGAGAATTTCACGGTAACCATCGGTTCCAGTAGGTAGCCTGTTGTTACTGTTCTTCTAGAACTACGGAAACAAAAATATGTTACCCATCATGAAAGCCAGTATATGGTACGATATGTACAAGGGAACAAGCATGAGTACAGGTTGGTTCCCAGCATTTCAAAATACGAAACAGATTAAATGTTTCTGACTGACACTGAAATTATCTGGGCCTGTTAACCCAACACACCAGTTAGCCCCCTTACAATGGCCCCACAGATCCAGACCCTTTCAGGATCAAAAACAGCAATGTGAATAATTAAATCTTAACTTACAAAACCAATTTGTGTTGTTAAACGCTACTCTTCAGTGGTTTTACTGTTGAACTAAGAGTAAATGTTAGGTACTGTGAGCTCAGTATGTTTAATGGCGCTATAAACTATAACTATAAAGTCAATTTATTTTCACCTTTACAGCCAGGACGGTGTACTGGCCGCTAGTAGATAAAAGGGTTAAGCATTGCATGGGCTACATTTAAAAAAAATGTTAGTTACCTATGAAGAACTTTATTTTCCTTTTAAATGTTGCTTTTGTAAGATTCGTACTCTTTCCCAGATCTTAACTGTTAACCCTTTACTACTGTAATGCTGCTTTGCTGACAAATCTGTGTATAATATCAGGTTTTTGTCAGGTGTGATTATGAATAAATATCTATCTATAGATTATTGAGGACATGTGGTGTGAGATTTCGTGATCATTTTGAGATTTAAAGTCCACAAAGATAACAGCTGTTTCTGGATTCAAACAGTCAATATAGGACCGTCGCAACTTTAAACAGTCAATATAGGACCATCGGACCATCACAATTTTATTCAGAAGAGGATAAATTATGTACTTGTCTTTGCTGATCAATCCGCAATGTTCCTGTGTTTGCTTTAACATGTGATATCAAATTTGTAGTCCACAATATTCCTGTGTTTGTGATATGAAATGGTAGAGAGGACATGGCTTTACACCTCTGCTCAATCTTCCTGAATGTAAATCCTTTTTACAGCTGACATTGTCTTATAACTCAACACCTAACATCTACTCTCACAAACTATTGGATTAACCTGGGTATGTGTTAACACAGATCTCCAGTGCAGAAGATGATTAACTGTTTGAGACCTGAGTACATGCTTTTTAACACAATTAGAAACTTGTCTCTGTGGTTATTTTAGAAAAGAAGATTTTCCCTGTGCCCGTGTGTTTTAGTGTTCATAAATCTATCAATTGTGTAGAAGTGATTTCAATTTTGAGGTCAATTTTGTCTAGAAAACTTTGTGATGAGACAAAAGTAAATGCATGCATGCACATGTACTTGTGTGTCCCAGAAACAATTAAATTTACTTTAGTATTTTTGTGTCAGTGTTAAATTAACACCTGCTGTGTGGAATATGAAACTGCTTTAGTGTGTGATTTGTAAAACAATGAATTCCATTATTGGGTTGTTAAATAAACTCTTCAAGGAACAAAAAGGACTGCACATACATGTGCTGTAGTGGGACATTTCACCTGTAGGAAATCACCTTATGACTGATCCTGAGCACTGCTTATTTCAAGAAGAAAGGAGACACTGTTTCAACTTGGATTACCCTTTATTAGATAAGGTCAATGATAAAGAAAACCCATGTTCCAGACAAAGCGCAAAGCGTCAAAGTGAGAAAAGCACTCAGTTGATTGGATTACCAAGTCACTATTGACATGTTGGGTGTTTTGAAGCAAACTCAATTTGCAATTGCATGAAGAGATTTGGAACTTTATTTGAAAATTATTCGTGGATACAAAAATTATAACCTGAAAGCTAAATGAATTCTTTTCACTATAAATTTAAAATCCAAAATGGATGAAGATTTAGCTTCTGGGTAAGTTACGAGATAACATATTTCAATTTGTATCCTTATAAATCATTAATAAGTATTTGTTATTTTTTCTTAAAGGATTTATGAACAGCTTGGAAATATTCTCTAATTTGCGTTAGGTGTGTTGTAGAACATGTACTTTAAAAGTCTGACCAAAAAGCAAAATTCAAGCTACGTTTACCGATCTACAATGCTTACGAAAGTTAATTATCTCAGAGACTTATGAAGTCAAACACGACCTCCGTTATGTACGTACCCTCACAGCGATGACGTAATAAACAATTTATGTTGTCTCAGTACGTCTTTGTGGCAGTTTGTACACATCGAAGGTTGTGTATGACGTCATTTTTCCGAGCAGTTACGAAAAATACGGAAAATATGCATATTTCCTCCTCGTTCGTTTTTTGACTACCAGGGAACTAACGCAAAGGTTGTTTTGTTTCAACTGATAATTTTAAAATATATATTTAGTCAATAAACAAGCACAAACCAGCTTTAAATCTTGTTCATATCTCCTTTAAATGGGAGGTGAGCACTGTAGATGTACAATGTAGCTGCCTCAATCTGTCTAGATCGTTTGTTCTGGCTATGATTATATGCCAGCATTTGATGATGTTGTTCAATTATATTCCTCGACTTATTGATCTTTTTCTTTATCAATTGAATGAATCACCACACAAGGTCAACACCTTGTACAAATGTAATCAAACTTAGGTAATTCCATGTTCTATGCCTTCCTTTTGACCTTCATAGAAATCCTACTTACATGTACTGTCTGTAATATTTAGAGTTGTGAAATGTGTTAGAAAACAAGCTTTCCTATTTTTTGGGGCGGTATTAGAAGATTTTTTTTTTCTCTAAGACTATAAAGAGACTACTTTTGTGCATGTTATAAATGATGTTTAGACGTTGTGGTATTTGTGTAGCTCTGTTTATAGTCGGAATCAGGGAGCTGGGTAAAAACAGAGACCTGTAACCATTCATAACACTCTCGCCTGGTAAATCAATATGGATGTATTCCATCAGCTGTCCACCATTTCATACACCAAATCAGACATGAAATTGTATGAGTGTAATTTCCTGGAACCGATATAACGACTGATTTGTTTTCAAAAGCAATCTGTCATCTCCATTCCCTTGTTGAACTGGCCACTAATAGTGGGTATTTGACAAGTGCCTCTCTTGTTCTTCTTTCTGAAATTCCCTCCATGTGTCTTCATAACTGTAAAAGAGACGTTCAAGAGCGTAAGAAAAATGGACGTTGTTCAGACATTCTGATGGATTTACTTGACTTGACCAAGCTACTTTTAGTCTACTTTATCAAACAGGACTGTCTAGCCGTGAATCCTACATGACCTCACATTGTAGAGCTTGCCACTTGTCCCATGAGACTAGCCTTTCTCAGACCAATTACCGCAGAATGAAGCTCAGGTGAAAATTTCCCTCAGGACGCTAACTACTGACACCCATATTTAATTCTTCAGAATTGATTACTATTAAAATATCCTTTGAATTAGTTTTAACTTTCGTGAAGAAGAGTTGTCTTCTGTAGTGTACATGTACCTAGTGTAGAAAGTTTGAATATCAAAATCTGCTTTCAAGATATTAGGCAATTCTGACTTGGGAAAAGGTACAGTTGTCCTATGTACTGTAGTCTGAATGTAAAAGTAAATTTCATCTTGGCATAATAATTAGATTCTTCAGATTCTTTTCAGATGATTGAAATAGTTTTAACTTTAGGGAAGTCTGTGTTTGTTGAAATATTGTACTTACAGGCTACATGTAGATGAAATAAATGTCAGGAATACAATTTTCTTTAAAGGATAAATGGCAAGTTTAAGTCAATGCCTCCTATTTGGTAATCAATTTGTTTAAAAACGTTCACCGTGTAGACTTACAAATGTAGGCAAAAGCAAAATGAAATTTCAGGCACGAAACCTACACAATTCAAGGCATTCTTTTTCTCTCTACTGATACGATACGGAAATTTTAATTAGCTTTAGCGCCGTGATGTCACAGCGTCCAAATGTCAAGTGTGACGTCAAATACGAAGATATTTCCGATTGGTGACGGAAGATATGCATATTTCCAATCACTGTTCTTGACGTTTTGGGAATTTAACATAAATGAACAAATAAAGAAAGAAATGGTATTTGTTAATTTCAATTATGTATACGCATTCTGAAATGTACAAAGTCTACTACTCTTTCTCAAACATTATATAATTTGACTCATATTCAGTCCTTCTGGAAAGATCATCAGACTATTTAAATCTGTCTTACATCTAGTTAGTTCTACCTTTATCAATTTTCCTTTTCACATGTATGTGCATGGTCTGAAATGTTTATGTCTGGTGGTTAAATATGTACATGTAGTATTTTTGCAAATAAATTCACAATGCCACAGGGACATGAACAAGAACATACCAATTTTGATTGATTGATTGTTTGGTGTTTTACGCCACGCTCAAGATTATTTCACTTACATGGCAGCATTGCCAGTTTTATTGTGGGAGGAAACCGGGGTCTATACCTATTACCCGGAGGAAACCCACGACCCTCCGTTGGCAACTGGCAACCATCCCACATAGGTCGTTACCAATTTTGAATACAATACTACATGTAAAGGTTTTAGGTTAAACGGGTTGAAATGCTGATCTGCTGACCTGCTGTGATGGTTGGTTTTCCCACACAATAGTGTAAATTATACAGTCAGTTACATGTATATTTAAAAAAATAATGGATTTATTCTTTGCGTATACGGACGTTTTTGGACAAGGGCTAGCAGCCCTTGCAGTTATCACAACATATACGCAGAGAATCAATCCATTATTTCTTTTCTAACACATTAACTTAAATGTAAAAAAAAAAATTGAATTCAAGTAGCATGTACTCTATTTTCTATTTAAAACTGAAAATTTGCTACCCCTACATAACAGCTGTAAGTTTTTTCCCTGATCAGCCCATGAAGTCTATATCTTAAAAATGATAGGAGTGCTACATGTACACGGTTGTCTTATGTTCTTCCATTATTCTGTCTTCCAGCACACCTGATGCAATTTCCCTTTACAGTTTTGCCATGGCATATTTGTCTTTGCCTTACGTACATGAGTTTGTTTTATAAGCAAATAGCAAGCATACACGACACCCCGGTCTCACTTGCATTTAGACATTGTGTTCCATCGCATCACCTAAATTTCAAAATGATGAGGTCTTTCAGTGTCTGCGTATATGCTGGTTTGTCCTGTCTCACAACATGTAGGCAAATCATGCATGTGTTAGAATGATGAACCATGCCTTGCTGATCAGTCATGGATTGTGGAAGTTTTATGGAATTTTGATTGGTACTGAATCCTTTCTAAACCCATCAGAATAGACTCTCATGCTATTATACATATACATTTTAAAATCAGTTTTGGCTCACACTGGTTGTATTTTTTACTTTTTTTTGAATCAATGGCTAGCTGTAGTGGATGTACAGAGCCAGGGCAACATTATCTCTTCTGATAACTGATGTTCCAAAAGAGGTTTAGCTATAAGGCCATTTATTTGCAAGTCAAATGTTTTCACGATGATAATACCTTTGAAAAAAGCGTTATGTAGGGCTAATTGGGTCTGTTTGAGTATGTAGATGATGGTGTGTAGAGATTGTTCAGCAACATTGCCCCGTCCTGACAACCCTAGTTATTGGCTCAAATGCTGAAGGCCGGGCTGGCAGTGTTAATGCCAGTTTCTTTACAACAACCCAGCGATCTGTCTGCCAGGATTGTTTGCCCCTTTCTAAATGACTGATTAGGCTGGATCAGTAAGCGATTGGCCAGAATGATAAGTGGACTGCCGGTCTCTGTGGAGAAGACGCTGTTCAATTGCCTTCAGTCTCGACAAACCTGTCTCACTGTGCAGACATCTACACAAGTCATCTCCTTTCAAGTCCTAATTGGCCCTATAATCTGGACTCCCAGTAAAATACTGCATAAGATAATGCTAGAATTCTACAAATTTGACTGCACCTATCTCGTCCTAGGGATGTTGCTTAGAATGTTTTTGCTCCAAGGTGACGCTTAGCTGTAACATTATGGAAACACAGACTTGCATTGCAATGTCATTAAAACTTCTGAAAAAAAAATCTCTGGTCGGTACCTGTATCGGGAATTTGGGGAAATAACTTACAGGTCATGTCCTGATATGTACATGTTTACTTTAATCGCTAATCCTGGAAACCAACATACCTTACTTAGTCAGAACGTCTTGCCTTAAGTAAGCTAATAGTACATAAAAGCATATATCCGTATAAAACCTGCTGATAAATGCTCAGAAATAAACAACCCCTTTTTTACCAAAAACTTGATGAGGAAATAAAGCCTGAAGATGTTGGAAATTGCTTGAAGAGAAAGGCTGTATTAGTAAAAAACACTATTGCTCTTTGGAATCTGACCTTAATTCTATAAACAGGGTACTCTATATTTCGAAAATACACAAACCCATTGAAAAATGACCCAAGCTTTCAATTCCCCCAGGGCGTCCTATTATTTCGGATTTTGGTAGTGAACGTTAAAGAATATCAGAGCTGATTGATTATTATCTAAACCTATTGCAAATTGGCGTGTTAGCTTTACCAAAAATACTGATGATTTGTAGACAAGTTATCTTTTCCACAAAATTCTACTGACTAAGGCCTAACTCATGCCTGTCGTCAACCTAATGAAATATCATGGGTTGTGGTTTATTATAAGAAACTTATGATTGGGTATAACGGTCTTAATGATATGCCCCTTTTTAACACAATAAGAAACTTGTTTCCATGGTTATTTTAGACTAGAAGATTTTCCTTGTGCCCGTGTGTTTTAGTGCTAAAAAATATAATCGACTTTTATTTTTTTTGTATAAAATACTAATATATCACATGAGTCATGATCGCAAGTTTTATCTTCATAAAGAGAAGCGTTATAGTTTGTTGAACACAATGCCAGACCTTTTTGCCTGTAAGAACCTTTATAGGCCGAATTCTAAAAAAAAATATTTAAAAATTCAAAGATATTCTTTGTTGATCACCAAAGGTGTGAGGAAGACTGAGTTACATGTACATGTATAGTTCGTCCAAAATAAAACTCTCTTTTCTTCTCTTTACTCTGACTTTCCCTTTTTTTCCTGAATAATTAACCTGTCTACAAACAGTTTGTTTGATACCGTTTTCCTTAGGGGCCAGAGGATTCATGCTGATTCTCCACAGGTCAATATGTGGAAAGCAGATAACATAGAATTCTATATTTCAAGACGGTCTTTTTCTAACGTTGATAGGCTTATCTGAAAAGCCCTAAGCATCCTTTCTGACTGGGTTTTCGTTTAATCAATGTGTAGGTTTCTTTTAAAATTAACCCAGCCACTCTCACTTATTTATGCTTTTGAAGTTATCTTCAGTGTCTCTCGACTAAAATTGCAAACAATCAATCAATATACAACTGTACATATAAACATCTGTGTCCCTCTTTCAACCAAAAACTACAGTGTTGAAAACCCCAAACCATGTAAGTACGGGTTTTCACACACACTATTCCTGTTCAATTCGAGGCTGAGTTTATATCCATTCTTGATATTAAAAACTCTGTATTGATATAATATAACAAAGAAACTTGTCTCCGTGGTTATTTTAGACAAGAAGATTTTCCCTGTTATAGTGTTCAAAAATATATAACCAAGCATTCCAGAAAATTCTACTGACTAAAGCCAAACTCCTGTCATTCTTCAAGCTAATGAAATAGCATAGATTTTGGTTTATTACAATAACCTATGATTCTGTATATTGATATTAGTGAAATATTGATGTGGAGTGTATTAACCCATACTTGTTCATTATTTGATATCCTTTGAGTTTCACCAGTTATGTTCTTACCACAGGTTTAGGAGGCCGGTTGGCTGAATGGATAAGGCCGCTGGCATTTAGTGCTGGTGATAGGTGCCATACTCTGCCGTCTGGGGCCATACTCTGGGACCCGGGTTCGATTCCCGATTTGGGTTTCACCCAAAATCGGTAGAAGAATTTCTGCCATTTTTCAAGAAAGTGTAATCCCAAAAAATAACTAGAATACTGTTCTTATCACTGTTTCAAGTAATCAAGCACATTTGTATGAGTTATCCTCAATCAACTCAGTTCTCTAAGTTGAAGTTTTTTTAATTGAGTTTTTTCTATCAAGCAAAAAACCCATTTAAATGTGTTTGTTTTATAATTCAAAAACTAAATGCTATTACTGCAATCTTATAGTAAAACGCGAAATATAAAGTCTTGTAGCCTTAAAGATTTTTCTCCAAATTTCAATTTTAGTTAGTAATTTTTACCTTTTTTACTTGAATGTGTTCATCAATTATGCATTATTTGCAATTTATATATAAATGACAGGCTATTACGAATTCCACATCATGTTATTACCATACAAATATGTGGATAGCTGGTAGTTCTGAAGTTTAATACGGAAAATAGGGAAAGCTGTCGATAACTTTAATTTCGTTTTTTTTATCGTGAAGTTAATGCCTTTCCCTCGCATAATTACATTATATCTGGTTTAGATAAGAGGAAAATATTATCTTCACTTGTATAATCTTATTTTGATGGCTTACACATAAAATCAATACGGGGAACCATTTTGTGTTGCTGGGTTTTTAAGGTTTTTTTTAGACCATCATGATTTGCCAAATTTCAAGTACTTTAGTTGTACATAAAACCATATCTATTTATATAACATGAGCAACGGAACCTACATTTACAGTACTGAAAGTTTCCACTTGCCTATAGGCTTTTCAAAAGCAATTTGTTGCCATAGGAATATATCATCAAAAAAGTGCTTAGCAAGCTAATTATTTCAAAACATTTTTAGCGGTAGATGCATTATTCTATACATGTAAAATGAAACTGCCTCTGCTTAGAGTTCTCAACTCTTGGTCTTCTATAACTATATCAACTTTTGTTTGTAAAAAATTGTGTTTTCAACCTTTCTGATAAATTGAAAGGATGAAAGGAATCTAACAATAACAAAAGTATAATACATTATAATTTAGACTTACAATCAATCAATCAATTAAATAATAGTCTTTGAACATATTGTTGTTGTCCACACATTCAGGGAGGGGGGGAGGGACGCTCAGTGGCAAAGTCAGCTACATGTAGAATGATAGTCACTCCGTTCGATATACACCTTTCATGGTTGCGGGCAGCGATCAAATTCCTCTCAAACACAAAAAAAAATAAATTTTAAAATTTCTGAGTGGCTTTTTCTTTTGATCGCCATAAGTCAGTTGCCAGGTTGTTACCGAAGGTCTGGAGTTTCCTCCGGGCAAAGAGTGAAGTACATGCATACAGGAAAAACAATTGTTGGTGTTCGGCCACTTGGCTGAATATCAAATTTACATTTAAATGCATTTTAAAGTCCGAAACTCATTGTTACTCACCTATTACCAAGCTCATGTTCCTTTTATAGCACTTCACTGTATTTTTTCATGGCAGTCATGTTTAATACATAAGTGACGTTTTATTTTGTATTTTATAGGGACACTTATGTACAGAAAATTCAAAGACAGGAGGAAATGCGAAGAGTTCGTGATGAAATTGAGAGGCAAGAAGAAGAAGAATTTGCGAAGAGAGAAGGACCTAGAGGTATGCTAAAACTCTTGTACTCTTAAAATACTTCTGAATGTACGAATACTAGGCTGGTTTAAGTATAAATTATTTCATTATCAAAAAAATGAATATGCATGGTCACAATGAAGATTTTCCCTGTGCCTGTGTGTTTTAGTGTTCATATATATATATATTTATGATCACTAAAACGCAGGGGCACAGGGAAAATCTTTTTGTCTAAAATAACCATGGTGTAGGGCCGTATACAGCCGTTTTTAGAGACCGTTTACGGCCCCCAAATTAGAAGCTCTTAGAAAACCCCCAAATTAGCCGCCCAAAAACCCCCAAATTAGAGACGCAAAAACTTTTTTAAAAATTGTTTTATTCCCTGGTCGGGGGTAAAAATATCTACACCACACTGACAGGTAAATGTTGTGTCCAAAACAACACATAGAACTGATTGGCTACGCGAAACAATTACCATTTTAAAGCGTACAGTCTTTCAAAATAGTAGTCCATTGGCGCCTGTGGAAACGGCACACTCCTCAGCCGGTAAAACGTGTAGAACACTGACAATGAATTTCACTGCTGGACTCGCTTGACAACAACAGCGGGTGTCGGAAGCAGAGTAAATGACAAACTAATCATGCCTCGCGTACGGCCTCGGACGTTTTGAAAATCCATGTAGTACGTGTTGTTTATTTTTAACAATTCTCAATTTGGAGAGCTTTCGCGAATTGCAAGTGACATAATAAACACCTTTATGAGTGAATGTAGGTCTGTATTAGCTGCAGAAATTTGCAAACAGATACTCGGGCCAATGAAAATAGATTTCTGAGAAGTCAGTCGTGGACCTGCACGAAAGCATTACAAAAATGAAAATCGACAGGCTAGAATCTGCTAAATTGTTTTAACATTCTCGACTAGGACGTCAATTCTAATCAGATTTGAAGACAGTATCATTGCAATTGTAGTAATCTGCCTCGAGTTGAAGTTATAACAATACATGGTAACCAAAATTTCAGTTTATCCATGGCTCTCAGTCTGCTCGCTGTGCGCTAAGGCGTACGGTTCAGAACTGTTCAGTTGTCGAACACGGGTCGATGCTGCGTGAACACAAGGGTTCAGTCTAACGAGCTGCACAACGTTAAAAATTCAATCAGAATTTATCCCTATCTCGAAGCGGAATGAAGTACAGTCTGTTGTGAAAGAATTCAACTATTGCGGTCTTACGCAATGACTTTTTCTTTATTTTAAATATATTATTTTATTTACTGATTTACATGCAGCAATGTTTTAAATGTAATGTTCAAGTCATATAAGCAAAGAAAAAGCGAAAAAAACGTTATAATATCGTATTTTGAAGCATCTACAAAAACCCCCAAATTACAGACCATCTAGGGAAAAACACCAAATTAAGGACCAATAAAATGGCCCCCAAATTAAAACGCTGTATTTGGCCCACAGTTTGCAAGTTTTCTACACTCATGTGAGTCACATCACAATCTCCAATATGTTATAACAGGGTTCATGCAGTGCCCGAAAACCTTGAAAAGCCTTGTTTTTTTTAAATGGCTTTTTAAGGGCTTGAATGTCTTGGAATTCTGGTGTTGGGCCTGTAAAAAACTTTAATTCAAAATCTACCCTAATAGTGGGAAAAAGATTTTCTCATCATTTAAAAAAAAACTTGACCTTGTGGCATGTTATCAGACATCTTGACAAGATTGTGTTAAATTGAGACATTAATATTGTAAAATATAAGGGAGTGTGAATGCCAATCATTCAGATGGAAAAGATATGCTCTTGGTTTTCCAATCCTGCCTTTTGGCCCCCTTGAATGGATCATACCAAGCAGAATTCTGGCCTAAAGGTACAGTGTATGACCCAGGTTTTTAAATAACTCCGAGATGACTTTGGTGAATGTCATTACGATCAGTGTGCACTTTAGTGGAAAAACATGGCAGAATGGTAAATGGAAGGTTCACGGGAGTCTATTGGCACTGTCCGATGGTGTTAATGCCTGGCTACTTCTGGTTTGGAGGTTTTATCTGATTCACCAGACATCTGGTACCAATTCCCATGACTATTTTACTATTGTCCAAATCGGATTGCATACAGATTGCTTCTTTATAAGCCAGCAATTTGCCTTCAGGGGCAAACTCACAATTACTTCATCCAACAACATGCACAGAGCTTGTTTTGGAAAAATCTTACACAAGGCGTATATTTCCCATTTGAATTGAATTGACATTATATTCAATGGTATTGGGAACAAGTCCCTCTCCCTGATTTTGATCCGTTATTTTTAGACCACCATGATCTCATGGTGGTCTTATCAAATCGCTTTTTGTCCGTGGTCCGTCGTCCGTCGTCCGTCGTCCGTCTTCCGTCGTCCGGTGTCTGTAAACTTTTCTTGTGATCGCGATTCCAAGAGAACTACTGGTCGGATTTTCATCAAATTTTACAGACATGTTCCCCTTATGGTCTAGTTGTGCAACATCTATTTTGTTTGTTCATTTGCATATTAAAATGGCCGCTGGCGGCCATTTTGTGATTTTTACCTACATAGTTTGTGATCGCGGAATCTAGAAAACCACCAGGCCGATCTTGATGAAATGTTTTTGTATTGGTTCCCCATATGGTCTAGTTGCGCAACATCTATTTTTCTGAGCTTATTTGCATATTAAAATGGCCGCTAGGCGACCATTTTGTTTTTCTATTTTTTATCACTTTTCTCTCTTGTGACCGCGATTCCAAGAGAAGTCCTAGTTGGATCTTCTTTAAATTTCACACGCACGTTCCTCCTATGGTCTAGTTGTGCAACATCTATTTTTCTGAGCTCATTTGCATATCAAAATGGCCGCTAGGCGACCATTTTGTTTTTCTACTTTTTAACACTTTTCTCCTAAAGTAATGAGAGGATCTTCGTAAAACTTTGTACGCAGGTTAACCCTATGGCCTCGTTGCGCACTATGTACTTTATTGCTCATTTGCATATTAAAATGGCCGCTGGGCGACCATTTTTTTTTCTTCTTTTTGTCACTTTTCTCCTAAAATAAAGAAAGGCTAGGATTTTCGTAAACTAATTTACGCATGTTAGCCCTATGGTCTCGTTGCGCACTCTGCACTTTTTTGCTCATTTGCATATTCAAAATGGCGGCCACTGGCCATTGCTTTTTTTTATCACTGTTCTAAAGTAATGAAAGGATGTTCGTAAAATGTTATACGCAGGTTAACCCTATGGCCGTGTTATGCAGTCGCTGCTCATTTGCATATTCAAAATGGCGGCCGGTAGCTTTTTCTGTGATTTCCATCTACATAGTTTGTGATCGCGGACTCAACAAAACTACCAGGCGGATCTTGATGAATTATTTTTTTGTGTTGCTTCCTCATATGGTCAAGTTATGCAACATGTATTTTTTTCGTCGTTGATGTTTTCATTTAACACATTCGGTACCGCTGTCGCCATTTGGCGTTAGAGTGCTAGCCTGCTTCATTACCGAAGACATCGTATGGCGACAGCAGAAGTCGGCTAAAACCCCACTGACGCCGTATGGTTATTTTTTCTTATAACTTCAACTGATTTTGAAAATGCACAAATAAAATCACATGTTGCATCTGTTGGTTGCTTTGTGTTTTGTTTTGTCAATCTTCGAATACGGTTAAAGAGGTTTAATTTACTTTAACGGGCGCGCAATTCACTGATAACTTCCAACTTTGTCCAAGTTAGAACGGACACTTCAAGCATACGTATATAACAAGAAAATGTTAAATTTGACAATAAAAGCTTGTGGAATTCCTTATATTTACAGCTTCAGATCTTAATATATATTTTCCTTGTTTCCAATATACTGACAGAGAGTGAGATATTTAAATATATAGGATTTAAAAGTGCTAAAATCGGGTGGTAAAATTAGTTCGCTACTCCTAGTGCGAGTTCCCGCTGTCAATCACAGGGCCCCTACCAGGCATTTTAAAATCATGACCCAGTTAAAGACAAATAAGCTATTTTTGGCACTGAGGACGTTATTTTGGAATTTCCTAGTCTATAGTAGTGGAAAAAAGGCATTTATCGGAGCTTTATTAAACCTCAGAGTGAAATTGCAATCCTCGGGTCATTTTAAAACGTATCAAAATCGACTCTTTTCAGATTTCCAAGGGCGACAATAAGAAAAAGTTTACATGTATCTATGCATGTTGCCGGCCGCCACGGCTTGTTCGAAGTCGGTAAAATGGCCTTCTCGAATTTGGATTCTAAACGCCTAAATTCTTTCCAAAAATGTAACAATAATAAATATTTTTAAAGGAGAGTGTTCCCTAAGACACGTAAGAAGATCCATATTGTATTTTTCGGAGTTTGAAAGGAAGAAATATTTCAAAATGAAATGAAATACACGACAACGTACAATCACTATTTTGCCGATCGAATTTGCATTCAGGCAGCTATGTACAGCAACTGACTTCGCAATTGTAAATGCTATTTACCAATAAAGTAACTGAAATGTTTTTGTTCAATCATGTATTTATATTAAATCGTGCATGAAGATTTTTTTATAACAGTTCACTAATTCCTGAACGAATCGGGACATTTTTTGCCATTAATTTTTAAACTGACTTTCGTCATGTTTAAATTTTACTCATCAGACGAGTGATACCTCGCCCATTCTTCACTTTTCACGGGCTATTTTTGACAGATATACATTATCTTTTGATTTGTAAACAAACACTAAATGCATCTTGTTAACATATGTACAATCGTTTTGGATTTTGTAAATTTTAATTGTGTACAGGACTCAAACAAGCGATATCACTGACTGGCCTGTGTGCAAGTAGGCCTACATATAGCTCCGGTAAGTAGCGTTAATGTGCGGCCTCCTTGAAGAAAGTTGGTTTTGAGTTTTCAGATAACAGCCACTATCTACCGAAGAAACTTTGTTCTTGTCCAGCCACCCACCAACTGAAGAAATAAATTTCACATATCAATTTTGCGATCCGTTTATAAGCAGCCTCACTTTCTGATAGTGTTCTATGGTGGGCTAAGATCAGTTCACTGATCTCTTGTTTTAATACTCTTATCCAAATATATTTTTTGTTCGTGGACTAAATCATACATGTACACAAGCTAACTATCAATTTATGTCTCTGAAAGCAATGTTTAGGAAAAAAGAAAGATCTTTTTTATCAACACAGTTTTCAGTCTAAAAATGTTTCAGTTTGCTAATATACTTTTTTTTGCTACAGGAAAAATATAGGGCTTTATTTATGTATAAAATATAAAAATAAAATTCATGTTGGTTCATTTAAGAAAAAAAAAATCAATAACGATCATAAACTTTTTAACAAAATGTTCTCACTTTAAACTTTTGGATCGATGCCATAGATGAATTTTTATTCAAAAAACTAATTTTCTTTATTTAGAGTTTTGAATGCACTTGCAGACTCTTTGGCATTTACCTTATGTATACATATTTACAATATCAAGTATCAACTTGTTTTTTTTTAATGATTAGGTACAAATAAAGTAGGATAGTTTTTCCTGTAATTTCCTCTTGCTGTCATAGACAGTCTTTAACCTGATTTATTGTGCTCATTCACTACTGCTGATTGGCCATTTTGGAAATGGGTCACAACAAATATTGAGGGATTGTCAACTTGTGTTTCGTCTCTGCCTAAAAGATTTATTTCAGTTCTTCTTTTCTTATCAATGCTAAATAAGCTTTAGAAATAACAGCACTAAAATGGAGATTTAGCATGGAGAAAAACATGAAATCAAAACATCCCCTATACAGCTTCCAATGATACATCATACGTTATTGTATGTGTAATATCTCAAAGGGTCATTCTACAACCCCGAACCCTCCACAATATAAGACCATCAAAAAAAGCAAGGGGCCTCCGTGGCTCAGTAGGTAGAGCGTTGGACGCTCATTCCGAACAGCCTTCCACCAATGGGTCATGGGTTTGAATCCCACTCAGTCCAAAACATTGGAAAATTTTCTGACTGGGTTTTCACTCGAACAACCTATGTGGGATGGTTGCCAGTTACCAGCGGAAGGTTGTGGGTTTCCTCCGGGCACAGAGCCTGGTGGTGAAATAATCTTGAGCGTGGCGTAAAACACCAAACAATCAATCAATCAATCAAAAAAGCAGTGAGGCAAAATTTAATTATTTGCTGTCCTGTATACTTTCAGAGATGGAACTAGACGGGAATAAAGGTCATAGTCCAGGAGAGAGTCAACACAGACGGAGTAATGGTAAAGAATACCATACTCCTAAAGGTATACTGTCTTCTTTAAACAGTGCTCATGGCAAATAATGATTGATGACTTCTATTGATTATTTCAGGTTAACCCATAATACGATGACTTTATTGGCTGAGGTTTACAAGTGTATCTTCAGTTTTTCTTTTACACCAATATATTTTTCATGTGTGTTTACCTCATCATCTCAGGGCAAGTTAAACTCACGATTTTTTTGCACGGACACATGTTAATCACCTCAAAGGCTACCCATGGGTTATAACTTATATGCACAGAACTATCGGAGAATATTAGTCTTCGTTTTAAAAGCTGTGGGATGGTTGCCAATTACCAACGGAAGGTTGTGGGTTTCCTCCGGGCATAGAGCCCGGTTTCCTCCCACAATAAAACTGGCAACGCCGCCATATAAGTGAAATAATCTTGAGCGCGGCGTAAAACACCAATCAATCAATCGTTTTAAAAGCATAATTATTGTAGGAGAGTTAACTGTTTATCCATCTAAGGGTACAAGATAAAAGAATTTTTATTTGCTGTCGAGTTTACAAAAATGTGACATAAGCACGTGGGTGCTTTTCTTTCAACATTTAGGGTGATTTTGTGAACACTTTCGGGTACATGTAGAAATGTTTGAATACCCTGTCAGTAACTTTATAAATAATAAATTTCTTCATTTTTATTGAAACAGTATTCCAGTATCCATAAATTCAGTTCTGCACAAAACACATTTCCGTAAGCTTGTGTCAAAGATATTACTTTAGGTCTCATTTCTCATAGAAACCTAACACTACATGTAACTTTAGGGGGTCTTAATCGCCTTGGTAACCATTAGTGAAGACCTGCGTTATCCATGACAATTGAGATCACTTTTTAAACGGAGAGAGCTTTCTAAAAGACTTTTATCTCTTGATGGAATGCAAATCCTGGTGATCAGTATCTCAGAATAAACACATTATGTACTGACCCGTATGAGTGAGGTAAACATACATGTTAATGCTAATCAGAGAAACGGTTAAATACAGTACATGTAAACCGACGGTTTAACAAGCAATGGAATATCAGACATTGACGTTGGACCAGCCACTCTAATTCTTATACTTCATGTCTGCCATCTATGCACTGACCAGTCTTTTTCTTGCTATACCTCACTGCAATCTCCTCAGATCCGCCTTCTCCCGAGGGCTAGTTTCGCCCTATGGATGTCATCTACATTTCTATCTGCCCTTCTGCGTGTGTCAGCACTCATCTAACCACAGGCCGCCTACCGTCCTCTACCGCTAATTCTCCACAGTGATGCTTTCACCGTATTCAGAACAACTCCAGGGATGCTAGCCTGCTTTCTTCTCCCTCAAGTGGACCCATACTTTAGTAACACAGTTTGTCAGAGGCCCATTAAGCGACTTGCTCTTCAACTAATGGTTCCTTCCATACCAACATTATCCTCTGCACGCCGTTCAATAATGGAATGATTATCAGTTGAATGAATAACTATGCTTGACTGTTGTTTGCACGACTATTAATAATATCTGTCAATTCTTTGTCTTTTCTTAGACCCATCATTTACAGACAATATTTCCAACTTAATGATATAATATCGTTTATTTCTACCCAGGCGTTACTGTAATTACCATTCTCTTCCTCTCATTATCTGATTGCCGTGGTAATTATATGTATGACCAACTCAAAATGCACATTTATAACTAAGGCATCTTCCAAATGAGGATCGTTTTGACTCCATCTTTTATTTTGAACAATTGTCTCGGGTACCTACCAAAAGACGGGGGTTTCCTCCAGGCAAAGGGGCGGGCTCCTTCCTCCGATTTAACCTGTCAATGCCCACATATTAGTGAATCAGGTTGGTGTGGTATAAACATCAATCAACCAACCAATAAATCAACTAAATGAGGTTTCAATCAGACACTTAATAAAAATACTAAGTGGTTTTCCAGTTTTTGACCTTGTGGGATGGTTGCCCTGTATCAGGTGAAGGTTGCCTGGGAGATGCGTTCTTTGCCCCCTTTTATACATGACTAACACAGGACAATGCAATCATTAAAGTGAAACAATGTTATACACAACACTTTGATCCACCAAATTAAGATAATTTGAATTGACAAAGTACACGAAGAAATGCTTTTGGCACAAATAAAATTTAACAATTATAAAGGAGGGCACCTCTTGAAGGTGTCAAAGTTTTTCTCTAGGCTAAATTACAGTTATTATTATAACTTAACAGATATCAAAACAAAAATAGCTTGTGTGATTGAATATTTTACATCTTTTAATTTTTTTTCGCATGAAATATTTCTGCCTGCTCTGTCTCTATTGTTTTTATACTTCTTTTGTTTGGCCGTTACATTTCTTGAGCACCTTTATTCTGTTGGCCTAGGTCAATGTCAATGTGGTTGATCGGACTATGTGTAGAATTAGAGTTTTCAGTTCAGATGGGCACTGTCCCATTGTATTGTTTTAAACATGTTGATTTAAGTTGGACTGATCAGAGTTAAATATGTATATGTCTTCTTATTTAGTGTTTTATTGAGGTATAAATATCGAATATAAATAAGACACGCTCACTTTTAAAACAAAATTCCTTCCAAGATAAATCTAAAAAAATATGTTCTTAGACAATGACAAATATTAAAGTCTCTTGGCAAATAAAAATTTTAAAAATTTCATAGTGAATTTTCCACTCGGGTCAGGTACTCCCCGAAGATCGGGGTTTCCTCTAGGCAATGAGCGTGGTTTCCTTCCCCACTAAAACTGGCAATGCCGCCATATGAGTGAAATAATCTTGAGTGCGGCGTAAAACATCAATCAATTCATGTGTTACAAAAAAGCTCTGAACTCCTCCGATGGTTTGCGAACATTAGCCAATATTTCCAGGTTTTTTTATTATAGATTCAAGGGCGTATGGATGATATATGATTTAAAGTGAGCGTGTCTTTTTGAAATACTTGATAAAGAGAGTGTTGTCATATTGTTAACAGATGGTTGATCATGTTTATTAACTGGAATGATTTGTGAGCATTGTGATATTAAACATGACGTATGAATAATGATGCATTTTGAATCCAACTGATTTAGTCACACTATCTACAGTAGTTACTCTGTTTCTTATAGTATACCAGGTGTAAAACAACAGGTACCTGTTTCAGGCAAAGGCATGTCTATAGATCTATCAAGCCGAAAAATCTTGGCTCTGCCGAAATTTTTGTTTTTCTTGGTATTGGTCAAGACGCATTATTAGACATATAATTCGTTAGACCGATAATTGGGGCTTTCTTGGTATGCCTCAAGACACATTAATAGCCATATAATACCAGTCGCTATTAGACCGATAATCAGGGCTATAGATCTATCTAGATTTAGTCCAAACTACCATGGCAACCCATTCAACATACATTATATGTTTCAATGTTGGTTGCAGGTATATTAAAACTTCCGCCTCATGAAACAGGCCCCAGGTTGACCTCTTTTCTTCTTCAAATAAAAATTCATTCTGAACTTTTGAAATACTGTCCACCCCCAACTTAATTTTCAAGCACAGAAATCTTGTATCCAGATACATATCCGTCAATAATGGTTTTACCTTTACTGTGTGAGTCTTATCAATACAGCAATAACCTTTTTTATCATGGATATTTAGCAGATTTTAAAATTGTTCATAGTGCAAGAACTTCGTTTTTTAAGATTACTTTAAAGCTAAAGAGCGAAAATACGAAAGAGAGAAAAGGTTAACTTGGTTTTTGCAAACTGGTCAGGCGCTCGTTCTACTAAGCTGGCGTAAGTTGCGCCAGTCACAAATGCGTGTTAAATTACAGGAACTTGGGCATGGTGGCAAATCTGGTGGTTCAACTCTATGCTGTAAAGCTATGCGTAACTTTGCGCCAGATTAGTAGAACAAACTCCTGGTTACTGCCATTTTGATAAAGTTGCCTGAACTATAGTCTACTAGGATAGTATGTATGAAGTGACTAAACAGTTGGATGGCCTGCTGATGTAGCATGCCCCTATGTCTTGATGCATGATGTGTTTTTCTCTTCTAGGCTATGACACTGATGATGAGCAAGAGGATAGTGATGGCATTCAGTATGTTCATAAGAGCAAGGGTAAAAAGTATGCGTCACTACCGAGTGACGATGCACAGATGGCTATAGACTCTCTCGCATGTCGAGGATTTGATTCCTCTTCCTCTCAGTACAGACTCTCATCTTCTCAATGTAGGCAGTCTAACGGAGGTTTAACCTCGGACCATGTGCGTAATGATACAGTTGTTAGGTATAATGTAGAAGACGATACACCATACTCTGACGGCCCTTATTCTTCAGAAGAATGTGCCAGTGACACGGAGCCCGCCACAGCCTATGTCAGGCAGCGCCAAGAAGGAGGTATACCACGTTTATTACCCAGAATTCCTGGTTTTTGCCTCCATGCCTCTCACCGTTACTAACATACTTTCCCCTCGCACTCCAAGATAGTAACATTTGCAGATTATGATTTGCCAGCATCTTACACCGAATGCCATACCAAACCATATATAAAATAATGCTTTAATTTTGATTATCTGTCTAGCTTCCACTAATATCTTTAAAAAGAATCCCTAACATAATACTAGTAACCTCTTCTACCTATTGTACGTAACCCCCAGCCAATTGCATTTAAGCTTAATATTTACGTAAGTTACTTATTAAAGTGACATAAACTGCCAAATTTAGAAAAAATTAATTGAAAGAGAATAAACTAATTGTTAATCATTTTTATCAGGAAGTACACAATAAGAGCTCATACTAATCTCAGTGATGTACGTTAAGGTAGTTTTTTCCCAAGCATCAAATTTTAATCATACATCCCCGATATTTGAATTGGGTCCGTTATTAGCACACATCTTCGGTGCACATGGTTAATTCGCTTTACCGATAGGTCTTATTTAACGTCAGTACTTATGTTTTTATAAGGTACTTTAAAACCTCAATTTTTCTTGACAATTGGAGTGTATTTAAATTTTGGCAGCTCATGCCACTTTTATCCGATGTCTTTTAGATATTTGCATTTTAAGCCTTGTGCACTATATTCAATAACGCTGGCATTTTGACTAAACTAAAGCAGCCTTTAAATTTTAATATTTAAACAAAAGAAATATATTTTCAATATGAGGGCTTTCTTGGATAAGCATATTGTTTCGGACAATAAATAGATTTGATAAACATTAATTATTGAAAGAGAATGTTTTTACATATTTTCTATCTACTAATGAAATCTTCTTTGTTCTTATAAATATTTTCAAGGGGGACCCAGACAAGGGTTGGAAACTCAAATAAACAAATCTTTTGCCCTAGATCTTCAGAAAAAATTATGAGGGATGGTTGCCAGTTACCACAGGAAGGTTGTGGGTTTCCTCCGGGCATAGAGCCTGGTTTCCTCCCACAACAAAACGCCGCCATATAAGTGAAATAATCTTGAGCGCAGTGTAAAATATCAATCAACCTAGATCTTCCAGCTCTTATTTGGGATTGTCGATGAGAGTATTTGGAATGGTTCGTAGGTACCAAAAGGGGGTTAGGATTTCTTTCAGGGCAGACAGCCTTGTTACTTTTTTAAATTCATTCATGTATGTTTGAATGTCTATAGATTTGAGGCTTTTTAGTTTGTAAAGAATGTTTCGGGAAAATCATTTCTAGTATGATTTCAAAAAAAGCATTAAGTCATATTTTATAATAGAATCTATTCTATCATTAACACGTTTACTAATTCTTTTAAGACTTTTGTTGCCAAGGCATGTTTTCTAACCCTCTTTATTCAAACCATTTGTCTACTTTTTCAGATGCACTGTAAATACCTAAAATGAAAATGACAGCTGAAAGAGGTTAAAGGGTTGGGCTTGGGGGAGGGAGGGGGGGGGGGGGGGGGGGTTGTGACTCTTACACCAACCAACAAGGCTATCCACCAAGCAGTATTGTGAATTTATATCTGTCAAGAACTTATCAGAATTGCTCTGTCATAGTCTATATAACAATAACATACAGTGTGGATTGTGGAAATCACTTCGCTGCATAACCTTTGTTATTGAGTGACATCCTTAATAATAAATCTAATATTTTATAGTAATATATCTGAGATCTTGGGACAACTGCATCTCTGGCTATTACTCTCCATTAGTTTTTGTTATTTGATTTATGTTTTCCTTAGATTATGATACTGATGAAGAAACTGACCAACTTTTGGAGAAGCAATACCAAAAGGAACAGGCTGTGGATATTCCAGAGCTGAGTAATCCCCCTTTAGAAAAGGTACCAGTTCTTAAGGATTATAACAATAGTTATCTCCCTTGATTTGAGATACATTTACCAAAGAGATTAGATTGACAACAGTGGTCACTTCGTCCGCGCCATATTGAATTTGAACTGACACGATTCGATTATTAGGAACCTCCTTTCTGTAGGGGGTGCCCTACGGTCGAATCGTGTACATTCGGAACACCCTTCCGCTAGGGGCCAAAAGAACATGCCGGCAATGCTGATTGGACGAAGTGACCACTCTTGTCAATCTACTCTCTACATTTACTCTCATATTTAGAAAAGGTACCAGTTCTTAAGGATTATAACCATAGTTATCTCCCTTGATTGGAGATACTCTCATATTTATTGAAGCTGAATATGATTTTCAAGTGTATTTTGTTTTACCACATCTGCTACATGTACATGGAAGCCTCTACTAGTGTTAATTGTTGATCTTATAAAACATGCAAAATATTAGTCATCATTAGTGATCATTTCTTAAAAATTTGTAGTCATGATAAAAAATTAAGACATCACCACGTCGTCAGTTGTTTTTGAACAACACGACATGGTGATGTCTTAATTTTGTATCATTAGTATGGAACCCACGTTTAAAGAGAGTTTCAAACATTTCTTAATTTGTTGTCAGTCGTGTCAAAATAATAATAAATTATTTTATCACTGGATTTTGTCTGATTGAACGATATGGAATAGCTGCTTATTGTTTACAAAGTATTGAGGAGAGTGGCGGTTAGCACAGAGCTTCCTTTTCTTACATAATACATTTGGCATCCATGGGCTATACATTTTGATTTAGCATGCGTGCAAAATAAAACACATAACTCCTAATCATAGAGGCGAAGACGGTTTTAAGACAATTTTTTTTAAGAAGAATCAAACAGTGAAATTGTAGTTTTTTTTCTAAACTGACTGTTTTGTTCTTATTTGTTTGTAGGAGAAGAGACGAACACGAGCTAAAGAAGGTGAGTTATTTATGATCTACGTTATCTGTGTTCATAGGCGAGAGTGCATGGACTTGAATCTCCATGTTTGACATGCATCATGAATCCTAACGCATGAAATGTTGTCCATTTACATTCCGGACTATTTTCAACATTACAAGCTTGGTTGCTCATTATCATTTTCATTTTAACACTTTATTTCTGAAGACTTGTTGTTAATTAGTCATGCTTATAGACATTATCCAATCTATATTAGAGATTGGATAACTTAAATATACAGTGACTTTAAGATGAAATGTACTGTATACATGACGTGAGAGGTTAAATGCTATGAGGATTATATGAGTTCTGTTACAAGTGAAGTTACAACAACACCATCATGCTTTGACCATAATGGCTGGTACATGTGTTTGGGAAAAGATTATTATGTAAGGTACATTGTAGAATGATATATAAAAAAGCCAAAGTATTTTACATGTACACGTATTTATGAATGTACAGCGTCTTTATTCTAATGTCTATTAGTTACTTCAATTAATGAAACCGTCAACTTATCATACTTAAAAAGGCTTGTTTTGAAGCTTTAATTCTAGTCCTTTCTAAAGAGAACTCTACACAATTGCACCTCAAAACATGCCAAAAGCAATATGAACAAATATTTTCTATTGCTTTCTCTCGAGCACATGGCTTCGTTAACTCAGTCACAAGATTGAGAGTGTCTTACATGTAGTCTGACACAGCCCTTTCATCAAAGGGTCTCTGGTTTGATCCCATTCAGTCTAAATTGGTCAAATTTTGTGAACATTTTTAAACTTTTTTTTTATTTTTACCTTGCTGTCTTTTTAACACAGGGGAAGGTATGGTTCTACAACTTCTTTCCATCGCCTTTTTTTTAAATGTCATTTCTCCCTTGTATAAAGCAAATGTTTACTACAAAACTTCTTTTATTTGATTTTTTTAATCAAAATTTCTTGAACACTGAGCAGTTACAGCTAAATCAAATTTATGTTTACCGTGCTGTATTTGGTTATGCCATTTAGTTACATAAAACTGCTTTGGCTACAGCTGTTTGCACTTTTCTTGGTGGCCTTGGTGGCTAAGTCGGATAGAGTGAGAATCCGACAATCTCTGGGTGAATTTTCCAGTTGATCGCCGTATGTGGGAGAGTTGCCAGATACATGTACTTGCCAAAGGTCAAGTGTTTCCTCCTGGAAATGAACCCGGTTTCCTCCGTCACTAAACCTGGCAACGCTTTCATATAAGTGAAATAATCTTGAGTGCGGCGTAAAACATCAATCAATCAAAAACACCTGTAAATGTACCGATGGGTGCCAAGGCACAAGCTGGAGGTCACTTGGTGAATAGAAACAATACTCTACCATACAGAAAATTATTTTGAAAACGACATTTAACATCAAACATCCAATCCCATGGACTATATCCATGTTGAAAAAATCTTGAGCTCTGTGTAGGACAAACAAAACCTATATCTAGGTATAAAGCTTTCTCTCCTCATATATCTCTTATCTTTATCTTTCATCTTCACATGTTTGTGATTCCAGGAGTTTTAAATCTGTTGCAGTGTTTTCAAGCTATTTACTTATTAAAGAACTTATTACCTAGTCTCGTTTTGCATTTTTGTCAATGTCCTTTTTTTTTCTCCACATTGTTTCTGTATTTCTCATTCTGATTCAACTGAAACATCTTCTGTTATTTCATCAAATATTTTAATGCTTACGAATCTGAAATAAAAAATACTTCTTGTGGAAAAAGCTTTATGTTTAATATAACACATAAAAGATCTTTTGGAGTAAAACTGTTGTGAAAGTTACATGTATGTTATTTAAACGATCCTAATCATTGTTAATTTAATTCTTTGGTCTCATCTTATAAGGTTATTAAATGGAATTGTTTCCTAGTGTCAGTTTCTTAACGCATACCATCTTGTTAAGTACCTTTGCAAATTGTTGCTGGACACTCTTGAAATTGGTTAGGGTTTGAATACCACTCTGTGAAAACTATAATTATGATCCTCATATGTGGTGCCTTAACAAGGTTCGGAGGAAAATACAGCGATTAACAGGTTTCAGTTGTAATTCTGGGAATTTAGGAAAATAATCTTGAATATGTGCACAAAATAATCAATCGAGTACCGTTCTTATAAAAAGGGCCAATTTAAACAGGCCAAATCATATCATATTAACTGCTTAGTAACATTCAACTATATCATTTTAACTGCTTATTGGTAGTAACATTCAACTATTTCTGTTGACTGTGACATAACATTCCATCAATCAGCACCCATTAACAAGTCCGTCATCTGGCCATTTAAACAGGCCAAATTGTTTGTATATATATATCCTGACTGTACATATTTATATATTTTATGCCCTCATGAGTTCTTTTTCCTTTCTTTTCTCACTTGCCCCTGGCCATTAATCTGGGTGTGCCACTAACATTGGCATGTTGGTAAGTGGCAGTATCTGTAGTATTGTCCAACATGTGTTTTCAGGCTTCTTGTTATGTATTGCTGGTGTTTTCCTAATAGTTTTTGTGGTGATGGACAATTTTCTTCTTACTTGCATGTTTTTTTGTCGTTCACTTTCAGCTTCTTGGCTTGTTTTTAATACATTGTATAGTTAGTGTGTGGAGAATTGTGGAGGTTTAAATTTCATTATTGTTTTCTGTTATATGCATGCATTTTGTCACAATGTGCATCTACCCTTCTGTTAATTACATTTTCTATTTTACTTTCAGGGTTATAAAGTTTATAGACTAGATATATTTGACAAAACAAACTACTACACCCCCATGAAAATGAAAAAAATAAAAACAAGAAAGAACTAGCGATCCAAGATATTTTGAGTGTTTATAGAAAATAGAATGAGTTTACCATTGGGAATTCAAATATATTACATTTATAATTTTTAAGGTTTTGTTTGTTCATTATCACTTTTTCTAGTGTTTTTTTTTAATTTTCATTTTGTCTTATGTTTTTCCTTTCCATTGTTTATTTGTATTTTCGTTATCTTTGGTTTTGATTTCTATGGCGGGCTTTTTTATTTTTATTTTTATTGTACGTCTGTGCAGATCAAGTATTAAAATGTGTTTAATCTATCTTATAGTTGTACATTGTTATAGCATTTCATCTCAGTTTGCTAACGTTCGAATCCCAGCCAGTACAAAAAAATTAAATTTGGGAAATTTTCTGACTGGGTTTTCACTTGAACGACATAGAACGGGCATAGAACCCGGTTTCCTCCCACAATAAACCTAGTATGTTTTAAGCTCATTTAAAGGACAATAAAAGAAAGAACTATTCAGAAAAACCAAAGTAATTTTTCAAAACCATATTTATTAAACCTAAATCATACAGATCATTATTTTTGTTGAGCCACAATTTCGTCAAGGGTCCGTTGTAATTCAATATAAAGATATCATTTTTCTTGAGATGCAAAGGGTTTGAAATCAGTTAAATTAGGCTAGGTTTAAATTGGAGACTGATTTGTTTGGGTGTGGTATTATTATATGGTATTTGGCAAACTTTACCTTGGGGTTTAAAATAAATGTCAAAAGGATGTATTTGGTACTATTGGGAAGGTAAATGAAACACTCTTCTATTGAACACGACCCCCCCCCCCCCCTCCCCCCCCCCCCCCCCACACACTTCTTGAAAATGTTTATTTTTGGTTAAATAAAGACATGCTTTTGCCTTTTAAAAAATGACATTAGATTTATTCCTATATAGATTTGTTATTGAAATAAACACATTCAGACCCTAGATTTAACAATTGTGAAAATTAGTATAATAAATGTATAGATAAAATACATTATTTAGATAATAGTCACTTGATTCCAATAAAAGCAGGTTATTTTGTTTGTTTTGTTATTTTGTTCCAAGAGTTGCTATTATTAGGAATTTAGTAGGAAAGTTGATCTAGATAAGAGAAATCTGTTAAACAACTTAGAAATCAAAGAAACACTTTAGAGAGCTTTTAAAAAAGGCTGATTTTAGTAATAAGTTATTTGTATATTATATGTTCCTGCTAAGAAAGTGGTTTATTTTGCAGGTGTAAAAATTATGGATCCGAACAATCCTGAAGTGTTAATTGAGGGGGTGTTATTCCGAGCTAAGTACCTTGGTTCAACTCAACTCATCTCCGAAGGGCAACCATCCAAGGCTATGAGAATGATGCAAGCCCAGGAAGCTGTGGGCAGAATTAAGGTAATTATCATAGTTTATAAGCTGTAGTCATCTCATTAATAAAATTAAAATTTCCTTGGAGATTTTGTGAGATCCAATGACAGGTGACTTTTATTGGAGAACTCGGTTGTTGTATGTAAAAGGGTTGCCAGGTACTCGTCTAAGGCAGGAGATTTCTTTCCGAGCAATGAGCTCTGTTTCCTCCCCCAAACCTTGCAACGCCTGCATGTACATTGTATGTGAAATAATCTGGAGTGTGGTGTGAAACATTAAACAATCCGGTTGAAAACGGTATTAGTATCTATACCGAAACGTACCATCATTAATAAATAAGATGTTGTTATCCATAAATCTCTTCTATTGTGTTTAATAAATATAGGAGTAGTAATCCAGAAAAAATGTCCATGTCTTGTCCTACTTTTAAATGTCATTCAAAAGTTATTAAACAATGAATCATTTTGACAACATGTAGAGACCTTGATTGAAAGGGCGGTTACTCTTGGAGTTTTAGAATCTTCCTATTATCTCCCTTGAATCTATCATAGAACTTCAATGCAGTATGTCCAAATTGTATGCTGTATGGAAATGTATATTTATGGTGTTAAGAATGGGAACTCGATACACAGGAAAAAAAGACTTTGACCAGTTATACAGACAAAGTTCATCTAAGATCTCACCGGCGTAAAACACCAAACAATCAATCAATCTAAGATCTCACTGATGCCGATTTTAAATATTTGAGAGAGGTTGATTGGAGGGGGCTGAAGGGTATAAGATCTGTTGGATCAGTTGGTGATTTTTTTTAACATTATTAACCTTTCTTGTTGAGTGCAACATTTAGTCCGGATAATGCACCCAAAACATCACAATATTAAAGCACTATCTTTATCGAAATAAGGTTTGGGTAATTTTTTATTTGAGACAGCTTACAATGACACGTCAAATTTGTTAAAATTCCAATAATTATATTTGTTGGCTTCTTAGTTCATTTACCTGTAAATTAAAAATCTTTTTGCAAAACTCCTGATTTTACATTTGTATTTTTAATATAGAGCCAGTACGGTACAACCAGTTTCAGTAACTGTATTCCTTATAAAGCTATTGTAAAAGCCGAGCTATCAATTTTAGGTCGGCACTTTTTGTGGTCAGAGCTACATGTTATGGGCAAACGTTCCATAAGGTTAGACAAACTCATAGTGTGAATTTACAAGTACCATGACATCACAGAGCTATTTTGCTGAACTTGTCTACGTTTGAACTACTTACGTTGCGTTTGCGGAGAGATCAATTCAATCAAAGAAAAATTTTCTCTAAGATGTCCGTTGTATGCGGAAGAGTTGCCGGTTACTCTTCCAAGGGCAAGGGTTTCATCTGGGCAATGAGCCCGATTTCCTCCCCACTAAACCTGGCAATGCTGCCATATAAGTGAAATCATTTTGGGTGCGGCGTTAAACATCAATCAATTAATCAATCTCTAAGTTGTCCATAAATCATATTTGGGCTTGAGTTTGTTTTTTTTGCTAATGCAATTTTCCATGTTGATTTTCAAAGTTTTAGGGTTTTTTTTGTGGGGTGAATTCTAAAGCACAATTCAGGGTTCGCACTCTACCTTGAAAACCTTGAAAAGCCTTGAAAATGGAAAAAATAAATTCAAGGCCTTAAATTACCTTGAAAAATAAAAAAGTACCTTGAATTTAGTATCAAAGGTCTTGAAGAAAAATCAAGTGTGTTGGTTTTAATTTAAGTTAAAGGTATGGCTGCCGCTGATCAGCATGAAAGCAAAACTTCGGGTTAGATCTACCCTTGAGACTGAGTGAGTGTTGTTCATCGGACATTATGAAACAAACCACTCACTTAAGATTCGGCTAACTCTTTTTGACTTCCCTTGAATTCTGCTAAAAAAACTATCCAAGAACTTGGTGAGTGGTTTCATTTGAACACAGTGAGTTCGGTTGAAAAAGACCACTTTAAAAGTATTGAAATTTTGGCATGAAATAAACTATCACAAAAACGGACATGGTGTTACAACAACAACACGGACATCAAATACATAGAGTTGTCATCATAAAAGTTTAATTTTAATAGAGAAAACTCCATACCTATATCAAACATTATTAATAGTTAACATATGTACATGTATGTGAAATTAGCATCAAATTAAAATGTATTTGAATCTAGTGACTCAATTTTTTTTTATCCCTTAGGCCATTCATAAAAGTAATTTCGTTTCATGTAACTGTAAGTCTAACAATGTTTTTTGAGACTGGTAGTATATGGTTTCTTTTTTTTGTGGAGCTTATTTTGTTAAGTCTTTTGAGACCAAAAAAATAGGTTTCATCAGGTTGATAGCTGCAGCCCAGTTGGAGAAAGAGTTCTTGGATTATTTTTGTTGTTTTTTTTTCAATAAACTGAGAGATGTAGGCCTAGGTCTATGTTTTTATGTAGCATACACATTAGCTTTTGGAGAAACGAAAAACAGAATGTTGAGCAGTAAGATTTTATGTATAATTTATAAAACAATTAGTAAATACACATTTTTAGATGTTTTTTATTTTAGATATAATTAACTAAAACTGAAGTTTCTGCTTGATGTTTTTATAAAGGGAAAACATTATCAAAATCCAACACAGCTGTTGTGTATGCATGTTAAACAGAGAGCTTTATATACTTAGATTCTCGCAAAATTTTTCGAAATATTAGCCCTGAAGACCCTTTATCAGCATTGGTCTGATCGGTATGGCTTTTGTGTTATCTTGTGTGACATTGTCAAAACTGTAAATGGCCATTGCATATGATAACATTCCTTTTATTTTGCATGCTTTAAAGGTCTGATGTTTCATTGTTACTTTGTATTTCACAGCCTCAATAGGTTAGACATACACAAGTCACAAAGTGAAAAAAATCCGGCAACAGTTTCAGAGCGATCTTTAAATAGCGCAGAATCGCTACCACTTTTTCTAGCAATGCGCAAGTAATGTCGCCTGAGTATTTCTGATTATGTTTGACAAGGCCTGACAGACTGTAAATTTTACTTGCAAATACCTTGAAAAAGGGTCTTGAAAAGGTCTTGAAAAAATTTCCATCTTGAGAGTACGAACCCTGACAATTAAAAAACTGGATATCTTTTTTAAATAATAATTAAATTAATTATTTTTTTTTCACACTTCCTGGCTGCTCAAATGAATTTAGTCAAACGGATAACGGATTTACATGTACTTGCTGTGGATTCTCAAATATTTTGGTTTCTAAACGAATTCAACCTAACCGTTTTCTACTCACAAAAGATTTCAGGAAAAAAAAAAAATCTAAATGCCACTTTGAGTAGATAAACACAAAAAGCCTGAGAAGTAACCTAATTTCCTTATGTAATGGGATTTCTGGCAAATGAAATCCCATCTCGGCTGGAAATATCTCAGATTTAGGTGTTGGATTTTTGCACAGAATTTCCCAGGTCTAATCAGAAGGGATTTGTAGTAATGGACGTAATTAACTTAACATTCTCATCTTACAAGATCAGCTGTCTTTTAGAGTTTTTTATGTGGCTGTTATTGAAAAAACGGGTTTACTCTCAAAGGAATGCATTGTCAAGAGAAGATGTTTGATACTCAGTATATTATCCAGGGCTAGTATGTTCAGTACAAAATTTTGATCAAGGTTTTAAAAATGATGTCTTTTATAGAAACACTGTACCCTTTTATGCTTAATAATAAAGTATAGATATCTCCTTAAAGGGGCATGAGCTGCCATAATTCACACTTTTTTTTTCATAATTTCTGATCGTCACGACAGTAAGAGGCTTTGGAGGCCATCGAAAAACTAAATGATTAGCATTGGAATGAGGAAAATCCATACAGTATGTGGCCTGTATGAACCGAAATAGTGTTTGAAAAGTAAACAAAATTTAAATAACCGGACGACCATTCATTCATTCATTCTAAGCCTAGGTTAGTTAAAAACAATACTTTGTGGTACATTCTCGAGACTAGAAGCACTAAAAAGGTTCTAAATTATACGTCCTGAGAAAAATAACCGATAATTTCAACATTCTGTTTTAACGTCAAAATATCAACATTTTGACAGCTCATGCCACTTTAAGAATATTTTTGAAGACCAGGAAAGGAATTCTACATCTACCAATGCACTGGCTCATATTAATAACAATTAACCCCCAGGAAAAAACAATTAAAAGTCTTTTTTAAGGGGTGATGCCAGGACAAATGTGTTCTATAGAGGATATTTGTAAGTTGCAATCATCATCAGGGAAATTGCAGAATTAATAAATTAACCGACACTGATTGACTCAATCAGGTCAATCAATGTCGATTAATTTACTTATTCACGATTGGCAAAGCCAAGAGTGAAAATACAAGATATCTTCCTTCCCTGGATGAAATATCAATGATATTTACTGATAAAACAGCAAATACTTTATTTATTATAGGCCTATAATTATTAGGGAGATTTTATTATAATTCTGCGTTCAGCACAAAAAAAGACTTTGCATAGAAAAACTTTATTTTCATTTCTTGAAAAAAAGCGCTTTGAATGTCTCAGCAGTACCACTCTGCTTTATTTGTATGAAGTGGGGTAGATTAGCAACACATTTTGAAGATTAGCGATCAAATCTTAGTTAGCTGCCACGCAGCACTGCGAAAAGGTCAAAGCTATAAAAATGTTTGGTTTGTGTAAAAGTGTTTAACACACAGTTTATAGGTTACATGATACAGTTTCATTTCCCATTTGCAGTAATGTTAACGTTTTGATTTGTGGCTTTTCCTTACCATTTTCAAATAGATCAACACATGAGAAATCCTTTACAACCAAATAAAGTTGACATAGTGCATGTCGGTTTCAAGCTACACACAATTTAACATGGGTACCGCCATTTTGACAGTTTTACTCTGACTTATTCTACGCCAAACTTTGGTATTTTCAAAATTGGGTGAACATTAAAAAAACACACAAAAATCTGTTATCAGGCATTGATTGAAAGCTTAAAGTATGTACAGTAGACCTGCGTTAGTTTCAATCCAATATTCAAAACAAACGCAGATACCAAACTATCATGTTCAAATTTTGAGGTTGAAACAGAATGTTGAAACAGAATGTTGAAATTATTGGCTGTTTTTCTCAAGACGTACAATTCAGAAGCTTTTTTAGTGCTTCTAGTCTCGAAAATGTACGATAAAGTATTGTTTTGAACTAACTTTGGCTTAGAATAAATGAATGGTCGTCCCGGTTATTTAAATTTTGTTTACCTTTCGAACACTATTTCGGTTTGTATAAGCCACACACTGTATGGATTTTCCTCATTCCAACGCCAATCATTTAGTTTTTCAATGGCCTTCAAAGCCTCCAAAGCCTCTTACTGTCGTGACGATCAGAAATTATGAAAAAAGTGTGTTATGGGTAAAGTTTCTGGTAAGATAAATGCTTGGTTTGTTAAAGCTATGACGGAGCACAAGTTTTACGACATGAGATATTCTTTGGTCAGTGTTATGGGTGCCAGTAAATATGTTTTCTTGGGTCTGCTTTCTGAATACCCTGGTGATTTTCCACTTCTATTGAGTCAATAAGACGTTGGCAGAACTCTGACAAGCTATTATCCTTAAGTGTTGGAAGACATGCTGCCAATCATTTCATCTTATCCTAAATAAACTTTCTCCAGGGCTGATATGAAGTTTTTTGGCCCTCAAACAGATATTTGGCACTGAAATCATAGCTGGCTACAATATGACTTTGGCAGGATAGTGATTTTGGTTGTGTATCTTTGTACAGTTTCATATCCCTAAATCACCATCATTATCTTTGTTTTAATGTTTACTCAGCAAAAAGAAATTTCCTATTCTTTATCAGTAGGTCTAAGTCATCTTTACCAACATAATTTATTGTTGACATCAAAGCATAACTTGATTAAGAAGTACATGTATTGCCTCTCATCAACAAGCATATATGTATATTTCAAATATTTATTTTTTGACTACTCCATTCCATAACAATAATTAGAGTGAGTGATTTGGGTTTTACGTCCTGCTCACAATAATTAGAAGAAAAATAACAAATGTAAACAATTTACTCAACAGTGTGTCATGTGATCCATTCTTTATAAATCAAGCATTTATATTGTTTTTTTGTTTGTTTATTCACCATATAAAAATATACAAAATTGACATGCAGGGAAACAAGAAGGTAATGGTTTATATACAAGTTCGGTTTGTTTTTATTCCTTTCTCAACTAATGGGGAATCCATGTTTCATTTAAAAAACTATTTTTCAGTTTGTGTTTATCAGAAACATTGTGTATAAACAGAACAGGCCAATGTCCTCTGAGTCAATAAAAAGGTTAATTTTGCAGACTGGGATTGTCTTAAAAGTGCCTGAAGAATCTTCGATAAACATAAACTAATGCAAGGTCTGCGATCATATGCTGTGCGGAAGATTGTACAAAATAAAAAAGTGCCAAGTGGTATCGGAAGTTGAACATAGCAAAACAACAGAAAGAGAAATTAGTAGTTATCGGAACTTAACCAAAATGATAATTAAAATGAAAGCAAAATAATGTAAATTTTTTGTTTAAAAACAAATGAAAGCAATTGCACCATGGCCAAAAAAACAAAAAAGTTATTTATCAAAGGCCATCATTACCACTTTATGGAAATCTTGTTATAAAAGTTGGTTAGTAGCTTATAGAAGCAGACATCAATCTAAATTCAAAATTTGGTGATGGTGGTGGGGGCAAGGTGGGGGGTGGGGGGATGTATATGGATGTGCTATAAAGAGAGACATAGTATTTTATGGATTAAGAAATCTTGAAGGTTAGTACACATGTAAGGTTTACCTGGAGAATCTGTGATATTTAAAGATGGAAGTTGGAATGGGTTGGTTACCTTTAATGGATCTTCTATTGTAAATCACAGTAATCTTAATGCTCTGGGGATCAGCCAGGGTTTAATTCACAGCTACCATCCAGACATCAGCTGGGTTAAATCACTACTCCCTTTATATCCAGTACTTAATGGGTCTTCGTTAATCTACCTTTTCCCCAGATAACCTTTGATGTACTGCAGTTTGCTGTAGACTTACATCAGCAGATTCTCCTTGGTGGGTTCTCTCTGTATCTTAGAGACTAAATCCGCACAGTTTACCTGAATATTCTTCTGATAATGAAGAATGAAAAAAAAAACCCATAATCACAATACTCATTGTCATGGCAGACTGAATGACTTGGATTGATTGATTGTTTGGTGTTTTACGCCGCGCTCAAGATAATTTCACTTATATGGTGGCGTTGCCAGTTTTATTGTGGGAGGAAACCAGGCTCTATGCCCGGAGGAAACCCACGACCTTCCGTTGGTAACTGGCAACCATCCCACATAGGTCGTTCGAGTGAAAAGCCAGTCAGAAAATTTTCCAATTTTTTTTTTGGACTGCGTGGCATTTGAATGACTTTGAGCCTCGCCATGTTTAGATTTGAGGCTCTAAATATTAAACTTGACAATATTAATATTACAATTGACCGATTGCTTGATGACGCGCAAAGCATTTCGGGAGATTGAGGAAAATTCACATAATATTTCAAAGTGGCAGAAGGAATAACACAGTATTCAGAAAAGAACGTAAACGGTGCCAGATCTTTCAACGGCGCTTATCTGTCATGCTTCTGACTTGAAGATGTGCAGTTTGGTACACAACATGTTGTTTGCATAACTATCAGTATTAACTTTTAAATACCTTATGTCATCAATGTTTTGTCAAGGAAGTGACGTCTTGCTATAACCGGTATAGTATCGGTTAACAAAATGCCGAACTGAGAAAGCGTTGCGTAAAGCTGTGTAACGTCATCGGGCTCGGCAGTAATTTCTCACACTACACCCTGCTCACAGGCGGTTATTGTTATTGTTAGGGTTCATACTCAAATGAAAGGTATTTTGAAAGAAAACAAAACAGTGAATCAATCCTATAAAACATTTATAGAATCTTATTACTAGTCTTGTTTTGCTATAAAATTCTAATATATCTGACTTTTTTGCTATTTCTTTCTCTAAGGCCTCGGTAAGTCAATGATATTGTTTCTGTATATTAACTCTGTTTGTAATACGTTGATGGTATCTGTTAAGTTAAAATAACATGTTATCCATATCTTTGTGATTTTATTTGGCATGTTTTCAAAGTGTGATATTCTGTTTCTAGAATAAATATTTTTGAACACAATATCAATATGTACATATAGTCAATCTCAAATGTTGTGATCTTTGTATCTGTAATGATATTGTTGTTGCCATGTTTTAAGTGTTATTATTTCTGTTAAATATGATTTTTGCTTCAATCAAATGCACAATCCGCTTTTTCTAAGTTCATTATATTTATATATTTATATTATTTATGCAAATTGAACAAAAATTGTGTTCTCCACCCGTAATATTCAGAATGAATTCTTTATTTCACTCTCAATATAATGTAATTCATATCTTAGGTATATGAGAAATATAAATAGAAGTTTTGATTTCAAACCCTGACAACGGCCTATGAGGGATGGTTGCCAGTTACCAGCGGAAGGTCGTGGGTTTCCTCCGGGCATACAGCTCGGTTTCCTCCCATAATAAAACTGGCAACGTCGCCATATAAATGAAATGATCTTGAGCGCCAATCAATCAATCAATCGATCAAACCCTAACAAAGGCCATTCAGACATTTCTAACTCACACGCACAATGCTTTCATCAGCTTTTGTCCTTGGCCATTCAAAGTTTCCTGTTGAGATTGTTGCTTTATGACATAGAAAATCACAAATGCAATAGATGTGTTTCCTCACTGCTTCATCAACTAGGTGATATTTGGAAGAAATCAACCAGAACTTTTGAGAAAAAAAGCCGATACATTAACTAAGGACTGCAGTCTTCATCGCGGAAATTACTGAATTAGTAAATTAAATAATATAGCGCCAATCCTTGTTTAATTACAGTCATCATCAGTGAAATACATGTACATGTTGTAAATATCAAGATGGATGATGGACCATTCAAAATTCCAGAAACTCACACTTCAGGGTTATTATCCAATCACTCTACCAATTGAGCTACAGACAGAGCTTACCACCATTTTAGGGTGTATTTTTTAAAAAATACTCTGTACCATACTTATACATGCAATTGCCATCATCATCAAGTGAACTACTGAATTAGTAATAATCAATAATTGCATTCGAAACACTGACTAAAAATGTGTTTGATTACGGATTGACTTCAGATTTGCATATGTAAGAGAATCTAACAAGCTTACAATTTTCAGTGGCCGAGTAGATTTTTTACCTGGGCCTTGAATTTTATTTCCAAGTATATCAGTATTTGTTATTTGCCTGGTTAAGGTATATCCATATTGGTATTTGTTTCAGGCAAAATTTGTCTGCATATTCAATCACTTCCTGAGCAATTTTAGTGGACTGCAGGGAGAAGATCGTTGTTTAATCTGTGGTTTGGCATGATACTCTTACATGTTCCATGGGCTGATTATCACAGTATGTGGTAATCTCAGTAATCCTTATAGCTGTTCTAAAGTAACAAACCTACCCACAACATGCACATTTATTTAAGATAAAAACATTCATATATGCTATGGCTACATTGCAGAAAAAAGGATGAATGGATACATATACATGTATAGACAAAGTTAAAGGTCTAAATGATATATATTGTACCTCTTTTTAACACATTTAGAAACTTGTCTCCATGGTTATTTTACACAAGAAGATTTTCCCTGTGCCCGTGTGTTTTAGTGATAATAAATATATAGACAATGTAGATGTAACAAAACGCTCAACATTCATACGCATTGCATTTGCACATGTGTACATATAGGCGCAGATGGATAGTCAGCTTTATGTGTATGTGAAATTCATGTCCTTTTTTGCCAGGCTTTTATATCCCTATGAACGTTGAAGTAAAGTATACAACATATTTAAACTCAATTTTCCTAAATCTATAGTTTTATAAGAAAAAAAATCTGAAAATAGGCTTATTAAACATGCAACTCAATTAAATTCACTGTAGATACCTTGTCTCCGTGGTTATTTTAGACAAGAAGATTTTCCCTGTCCCCGTGTGTTTTAGTCTTCATTAATATATATATTGTCCATGGTTATTTTAGTGAAAAGATTTTCCCTTGGCCTGTATGTTTTAGTTTTCATAAATATACATTTCGTGGGGAAGCATCTCTGGAAGGCAGATTAAAGTAATTAGTTATCTTAAGAGATCAGTATCTCATTAAGCCAGCCTCAAACAGCGCAACAACAAAAGGGAGAACAAGATTTTGTTATAGTAAAAGATGACGCTTTAGGGGAGTCCTCAATGAATGAAATAAGAATTTTGTTATAACTTGGATGACCTACTTAAGGCATGCTTCTGAGAAAAGAATGAATAGGGAAGACATTCTTGAAATACTATGAACCAATAGTAATTCCTGTTTTTGAATAAGTTTCGTTACCTGATTGGCGCTTCTGGTTAGAAACAGGGTTAACTTCTCTTGACAATGATCAGAATTTTTTTTTTAAAAGACTAATTTTTGCTGCTCATTTTTAAAGAAAAAGACAACCTTGATATTTATAAAGTACAAGGTAAATTTGTGCTGTTAAGCTGTACAAAGTATATAATTTTGCGATGTAAAAAAAAAAGCCAAAATTTGTTCAATCATAATAGCCCACAGTCACAACTCCGAGAAAAAAAAGAAAGCATAATTAAGGTTCAATATTTTGGTTTATTAAACCATCATGAGGATGATGGTGTGGTCTATTATGTAAAGTTATTCAGTGGGAATCATAGTATTGTTCAAATATATTTGAGCTTTGGTATGTACATGTAGGTTAACGAAAATCGCATAATTATGGTACCGTTGGAAAGGAATTTTTGTCTTTGTGGAGAATTGAATGTAATTTACGTGGCTAAGTGTTGTGCCTTTGTGTTTAAATTGAGATATATGTGACGCTTGACTTTGTGTGAAGCTCTTTCACCTCCTTGTGTAATAAGCTTGTTTACACCTGCACTTGCGTGCCTTCAGAGTCAATAATTTATGCACGTATTTTTCTGGAACTATCACTTTACAATTGATTTTTTCCCCTTTTTGTATCCTATATGTATCCTTTTTTATGTTATTTTAGAAAATTTTTGTACCTAAAGATTTCTCGAGTTATTGTATTGAAACCTTTTTTATTGTATATGACATGCTCTATAATTTAATAGACTATTGATTAAGTACTGTGATGGATTTTTCTGACACCTCTGAGGCTTTTTTTGCTGGTTTCAAATGTCCCATCCGTTCATGTTAATTACACTCCTCCGTGAAACCAAATCTACAAGTAATGGCTTTCTCATAGATTTTTTCTACCAAGGGTTTGTTCTTCACTCCATTACACAGAATTGGCCTCACTTTGTACTGGAGGAAAAATATTTTAGGTTGTCACAAGACCTGATTGACAGCGCATTTGGTTTCGCAGACTGCATGGCTATCAAACTTATTTCCTCCAACTGAAAATTCTAACAATAGTTTCATTTACATTACCTGAAAACTCAAAAGAACACATTTACTATAGGAATATATTTGGGAACTTGTCTTGATAATTCTCTTCATGCAAACTGATTGATTGATTGTTTTATACCACACTCAAGATTATTTCACATATATTGCGGTGTTTCACATTTAGAGATGGGAAGGTAACCAGGCTCTTTGCCTGGAGAAAGCACTGGACCTTTGAGCAGCAACTGGCAACCCATCCACAAATGAAAACCCAATAGGAATTTTTTTTTCTTTTTTTTGAGTGATTGGGAATTGTACCCATGACCCATAGTTGGAAGGCTTCTGTCTGACAGAGATACCTTTTCTCTATTGACTGAGCCTTTGAGCACATTTAGCAGGGGAAGGTAAACACTGGACCTTTGAGCAGCAACTGGCAACCCATCCACAAATGAAAAACCCAATAGAAATTTTTTACTTTTTTCTTTGAGTGAGTGGGATTTGTACCCACGACACATAGTTAGAAGGCTTCTGTCGGACCAAGATACTTTTTCTCTTTTAACGGAGCCTCTGAAGTCCTTCTCCATGAATGACACGGACTTTCAGCTGGTACCATGGCTGGTTGAATGTCATTCCAAGACCCCCACTTGATTATTTCGAAATTTAAACTAATTGGAAATCTAAGGTTTCAAATAATTAACGGCAAATCAATTTGACAGCTGTCAATCCACAAGCAGTTTATTTTCCCTCTAGCTACTGTATGAGCGAACATTATCTCTCATTTTAAAAAACAAATTAATGAAAATAAATGCAAGCATTTACAAAGTTGTATATTCGTTGAACGTTTCAGTGTGTCAGAAAAATCCCTCTGTTGTATGTACATGTAACATGTTTAATAGGATTGTTTCGTACATGTAAATGTTCGTAGATTCTGTCGAATGCATTACAGTAGATCGATAAATGTATCCCTTTTATTTCTTACAGTAGTTTTAACTGAATGTTAATATTTTTTAATGCAGACTTTGGGCACGCTGCATTTTGGTAGAAAGTTTCAGGTACTGTTATTTATGCTATGTCTTGTATTTGGTAGAAAGTTTCAGGTACTGTTATTTATGCTATGTCTTGTATTTGGTAGAAAGTTTCAGGTACTGTTATTTATGCTATGTCTTGTATTTGAGTTTTTTTCCTACGACATATATGCATATATCATTTGGCACACAATGTAATTTCAAGTTCAGTTTATCGACAATATATGCGTTAATTAGCCTAACAGATTCTGCACAAAGTAGCTTAGACAATTTTGTGTCAATAATGCTTCATTTTCAATTTTTAGCCGAGAAATTTTATTATTTAATTTAAGCTCAGCTAAGATAGTATTGCTTCTGTTTTGATTTGAAATCGTCTGATCCTACGTTACGAAAGATACAAAATGTGAATCACTTGTTGTAATTTAATTATTTAACCTTATTTTGAGCATGTAAGTTATTAGTTTGATGCCCTATACATGTACTTGTCTTCTAAGATTACACACTCAGTCCAAAAATACGAAAATTTTCTCACTGGGTTTTCACTCGAACGACCTATGTGGGATGGTAGCCAGTTACCAACGGAAGGTCGTGGGTTTCCTACCACAATAAAACTGGCAACGCCGCCATATAAGTGAAATAATCTTGAGCGCGGCTGAAACACCAAACAATCAATCTAAGATTACAAGATGAGATACGGAATTTATTTGACAGGAATAAATTCACTAAATAAAATGAATGCCATGATGGATTGTGTTCTAAATACAGTGTACCTCTCAACGTTTGAGACTCTCCTGTTATTAGATATAGAAGCTGAACCATGCTTGAAACCTTGCACTTCACAAGTTACCTCTACTGTGTTTGGTTTTTTATATCTATCAAGCCACGATATTCTTTCTGTATGTGTGGAAGAGTTGCCAGGTACTCGCCGAAGGTCAAAAGTTTCCTCTGGGCAATGAGCCCAGTTTCCTCCCCCACTAAACTTGGCAACGCCGCCATATAAGTGAAATAATCTCGAGTGTGGCGTAAAACATCAATCAATGAATCAATCGTTCTGTACATGGATCTGAATTAAACAGCTATGCAGAGAAATTATAAATCAAAATCATTTTTTCATCTATAGAAATCTTATAACCTTATGTCATAAAATTGCAATGGAGACATGACCTGTTTTCAAGGTTTATACCGAGAGACTCTGCTTAAACTCTGTGTTCATTGAAAATAAACATAAAATGACCACACTTAGAAGTCCCTTTCATTTATATATCTATTTCAAGTAATTATAACAACTCTCACAATTCAGATTTTGATTGCGGCCAATCAAATCCTGCCAAAGTTTTGTGATGAAAAGGGTTGATGGAGAATTTCTTTTTTATAAAAATAACTCTATCTGCTGTAACAATTTTTGGGTATGTAAATCAGATTCTGCATCAGCAATCCTTTTGGCATTGACGATTGCCATGGTGAATCGTGAGGAGGGTTATTGTTGTGGTATTTATTAGTTATTCTTTTCATTTTCTGTAAAGTTCCTTGTAAGCAATTTATTGTGGGGAATTGTTCCTGATTATTTATTATTATGATAATAAGTTGCATGAAAATGACGGGGGACTGCATCTAAGGAAGCTTATTATAATATTGAAATATTGTCCTGGGTAAGTTGAGTTTTAACTTAGTAATGGTTTGATTTGTCCCTATTTCAGGCCCCGGAGGGTGAGAACCAGCCCAGTACGGAGGTAGATTTGTTTGTTTCTACAGAGAAGATTATGGTGCTTAATACAGACTTACAGGTAGGATTATTGTGAATACTTCCTCTGTCCATCATTACCACCCGAAGGTCACTGGTTCGATTCCTACTGAGCCCCCCAAAAAATTTGAAAATTGTGTGTCTGGGTTTTCACCCGAACGACATGTTTGGGATGGTTGCCAGTTACCACCGGAAGGTCGTGGGTTTCCTCCGGGTGAAGAGCCCGATTTCCTCCCACAATAAAACTGCCAATGCCGCCATATAAGTGAAATAATCTTGAGCGTGGTGTAAATCACAAAACGATCAATCAATCAATCGTCTATCTATCCGTTACAGTTTATTAGATCCTACCAAGCTGTATTCTACAAACAAAAACACCTCTGAGATGCTTAGGTTTAGTTCTCAGATGTACATTTGTGGGTGATTAATTGTCGATTTATTATTTTCTTATTTAAAACTCTTTGCATCAGAAATACCTTGAAGACTAAAAGTTGTTTTCATTGCACATGTATTTATTTTGTCTGTGAAAGCCCCTGAGATGATCAATTTTGGACCAGACAGCTGAGGCTGCTAAGTGCTTGCCTAATTATTCACGAATCTCTGTGCAATGTCAAAACAATATTTAAAAGTGATTTTTTAAATATTTTCTCCGTCAAAGCATGTTCAACTTGATAATTATATTCAATTCTTAAAAGCTAAATATACTTTATTCATGTTGGAAAACTCAGTTTAAAAAAGCCTAAAAAAAGCCTTATTCAAGGCCATAAAATTTCGCTCAGTCAGTCAGAAATATTGAATCCGTTTCCTATATTGAAATGCTGGAAACCAACCTGTACCAATGCTAGTTTCGTTATACATCATACCATATCCTGGCTTTCTTGCTGGGTAACATATTTTCGTTTTCGTAGTTTTAACAGTAACAACAGGCTACCACAATCGATCATTACCGTGAAATCCTATGGCCTGTTATGAGTAAAAATATTACTTATTTTTTAAAGAAATGATTGGATGTACATGTAAATACCCTGTAGAAAAGTTTGAAAGTACATTCTGTAAATCTAAACCCTGTCAGAAGAAACAATTAACTTGGTAAGATGTTTTAATATTTACCCAGGCTTCAGTTTTGTTATGTTTATCCTAAGATGTAATAGGTTGTTTTCAAGCTCTCTGTTTAGTTAGCTCTCAGAATATAATTGTGTCCCTGATTTATTTTTCATTCTCTGCTGTGTGTAACAGTTGAAGATTGTACACCATTGATTAAATTCTGTGGGACAAGCATATTGCAACAATTCAACTGTTCGTTTGTGGACTTGGAAAATAGAACATTACTTTGTGCCTTTCAGAGAGATATCAGAAAGAGCTTTGATGTTTTTTGCCAGAATCCGATTGATTTCATTTCTATGGTTTTCTATTGATGCAATATGTGCCTTACCAGATTATGTATCGACCCTAAGACTGTAAAAAGCTTTTTCACAATGAGAGAATCGCTTGCTAAATGCCAAGTAAAACCTTCTCTATTCCAAGTAGTTGTCTGTCTAAGTTGCTTATTGGAATCCTATAATTGTTCTATGGTATAAAGTGTATAGAGTGCCTCAGGCACATCATTGATAGTATACTGACTAGTTTCAATAGCTTCTCATAATAACATAGCTGAGGACTGGCACCTTAATTCCAAGCCCTAATCATTCAATCAATCTACTGGTCTTTATCTGACCTATCTACCCACTCCCCCCTCTCCCCAAAGGCAAAACACATCATTCAATCTCTCTATAGACCTGAAGCCTAACGACCTCACTCGTTTAGGATGAATTTACATGTACCTCTCCACAAACACATCATTCAATCACTCTATAGACCTGAAGCCTAACGACGTCACTCGTTTAGGATGAATTTTCCTGTACCTCTCCACAAACACATCATTCAATCTCTCTATAGACCTGAAGCCTAACGACATCACTCGTTTAGGATGAATTTACATGTACCTCTCCACAAACACATCATTCAATCTCTCTATAGACCTGAAGCCTAACGATGTCACTCGTTTAGGATGAATTTACATGTACCTCTCCAGAAACACATCATTCAATCTCTCTATAGACCTGAAGCCTAACGACGTCACTCGTTTAGGAAGAATTTACATGTACCTCTCCACAAACACATCATTCAATCTCTTTATAGACCGACGTCACTCGTTTAGGATGAATTTACATGTACCTCTCCACAAATACTTCATTCAATCTCTCTATATACCTGAAGCCTAACGACCTCACTCGTTTAGGATGCATTTACTTGTACCTCTCCACAAACACATCATTCAATCTCTCTATAGACCTGAAGCCTAACGACGCCACTCGTTTAGGATTAATTTACATGTACCTCTTCACAAACACATCATTCAATCTCTCTATAGACCTGAAGCCTAACGACCTCACTCGTTTAGGATGAATTTACATGTACCTCTCCACAAACACATCATTCAATCTCTCTATAGACCTGAAGCCTAACGATGTCACTAGTTTAGGATGAATTTACATGTACCTCTCCACAAACGCATTCAATCTCTCTATAGACCTGAAGCCTAACGACGTCACTCGTTTAGGATGAATTTACATGTACCTCTCCACAAACACATCATTCAATCTCTCTATAGACCTGAAGCCTAACGATGTCACTCGTTTAGGATTAATTTACATGTACCTCTCCACAAACACGTCATTCAATCTCTCTATAGACCAGGAGCCTGTTTCACAAAGCGGCGAAGATGTATTTTTTGCGTAACTTTCTTACTAACGTATCTCTACAGTATGGGTTGCTATGGCAGTTACGTAAAAACTTACGCTACGCCGCTTTGTGAAACAGGCTCCAGAAGCCTAACGACGTCACTCGTTTAGGATGAATTTACATGTACCTCTCCATCATCTTGACATGTTACGTTGTAAAGTCAAAGCCTTCCAAAAGGTTAGACCATGCTCTGGGAGGTATCTCTATACCCTTTCCCAGACTACCAGGACATATGTGGTGTTCAGTACAATGGACTGTCCAGAGTGATGCATCCAACACTGACATCTTCTTAGTCCAAGGTCTGTTTTTACAGGAAACGCTCTAGGAGTTTTGGTCTAAAATGACTTATACCGTGATACAGAATGCCAGTGCTGTCTGTTATTGACGGACTACATAGAAATGGGTTTGTAGCTCTGAGAAAATGACTTGCCAGAAAATGTGTGTGGCTGGTACAGACTTCCTGTTTTGATCAGCTAGAAGCTGAACTTTGACCCCCCCATCATCCTGTAAACCTGGTCTACAAAGATTGAACATGTCACTCATTTCTCTTCCAAATACACAAACCTTATTGAGATTCTCTCTGTGTTTTCATCAACTGACTGATGGGAGAAATATCTGTTAGAGAAGTATCAAATCCCGCTCCATCACAGAAACTCATTTCAAAAACAATCTGGAGAGAAAACAGCTTATGAATTCTAATGTCAACCTGTCTCTTGTGTTCTAACATGTCCTATGTGAAAAACCTCAGAGCCTTGTTTTGTATGACATCTTGTGTTTTTGTCAGGACATTTAAGCAATTTCCACAACCCATTTGCATAGTAATAAAGGCCCACTGACCTGTGAGAATGTGTTTTCTAAGGAGAGACATTCTCAGACTGCTAGGCATTTATCCTCTTGAGTGTTATCACATGATTGAGCTTCCTCTGCTGGGACAATTTTGATGTCAAACTGTTTCCAATGTGTTAGCATGTCGGATTTGGAAAACGCACCTAGAAACTTGCCTTTGATTGATATTTTTGTCACTTTTGACACCTCATTTGCAAATTGATTAAAGTTTCCTGTCATATTTGAATAGACTGGTTCAGGAAGGTAGCCCCCAATCCCCACAGATTACCTAGTTTTGAAACATAATGGAAAACATCTTAGTAGTTTTGTTATCTTGAAATTTGTTCCATACCAAATCATATCAGCGTGTCTCTATAGTGATTTCCATCCCTAATCATTTTGCTGTCAATGTCAAGATACAGGATATATGAACCCGTTCAAAATGGTGGATTTGAAACTGAGATTTGTTCACACCAGCTACCTGACTTACCGTTACACAGATATTGCTCACAAACTTCCCACGGTTTTCCCACTGTATCTAAGTAGCTTAGACATAGTGGGATTGGCTAAATCAGGATTATTTCGCTTATATGATGTCATTGCCAGCTTTAGTTGGGGATGAAAACCGTACCCCTTGCTTGTAGGAAATTTCAAATCTTTAGCTGTACCTTGCAACTGTGACATGTGGGATGATTGTGTGACAACTTTTCTTGGAAAGAAAACAGCCTATAAATTGTGATGTTTGCCTGTTTTCTAAGTTTATATCTTATCTGATATGGAAGGTAACCTCAGAAACTTTTCAAGGGATTTTTGGATACTTCAGAAATGCACCGCTGTCATAGTTTGAATGAGTTGTTGTCTTCGAGAACTGAGCAGGAAACATTTAGTCCATAGTTCTTGTTTTTAGGCAGGCTCCATTCAACAAAAAGCTGTTTCTCAAGTTGACTAATATTTTACATACTTCACTGGACAAAGTGCTTTTTTTCTTGATAATCTTTCTTGTCAAAATCATGCTCTGACACCCATTCTTTAGCTAGCCAGACCATCAACATTTCTTAGTCAATCCCTTTATCCTTTTGTATAGTATACATGTACAATGCAATATGAAATACCATTATGTCCAGACTGGAAGGTCTGACACTGACATCCTCTTTGGTCTCCGTTTTCACAGGAAATGCTTCAGAGTTTGGTTCTGAAATGACTCTTACATGTACATGGTTGTCTGTTATTGTCTGATCATACTTTTAAAAGAAAATAACTTGTGAAATAACAATTCTTCCGACATGTCTAAATAAAGAATGACCTCAGAAGTTTGTCGTGGGATGAGTTACAGTGTTTTTATTTGGGTGATTTTTGTTGAGACATCCTGACCTGTTGGGTTGAGTTTTTAATTAAGAAAACTAGACTTGGAATATAAATTCTGATTGTCTATGCTTTGTCATGATTTCTTTAGCAAGGATGTTTACAAGAAAATTCTGAGTTTGCTAGTGATTTCCCATGTTTTCATGAGTGGATTGAGCTGGCGGGATAGAGAAGAAGGCATCTCTTTTTCTTTGCCAAAAATAAAGACCACTTTCAAATGTCTTAGACTCCGTCTTTAACCCTGTTTGATAAATGATCTGCAAAAAAAGTCTTGGCATATTTTTCCCTTGCCAGATCGACTGTTTGTCTGTGGCGTGTGTTTGCAACGTTCATTACTTGGTTTCCTAGAGAAGCTTTTCACAGTTATACTATAACACAAGATTTTTGAGAAAAAATAACTGCTTTCAGCTTTTGCTTCAGTTTGTTTTGAGTAAACGAATTATCTGGCTTTAAGTTTTTAGACCACCATGATCTCATGGTGGTCTTATCAAATCGCTTTTTGTCCGTGGTCCGTCGTCCGTCGTCCGTCGTCCGTCGTCCGTCGTCTGTCGTCCGTCGTCCGTCGTCCGTCTTCCGTCGTCCGGTGTCTGTAAACTTTTCTTGTGATCGAGATTCCAAGAGAACTACTGGTCGGATTTTCATCAAATTTTACAGACATGTTCCCCTTATGGTCTAGTTGTGCAACATCTATTTTGTTTGCTCATTTGCATATTAAAATGGCCGCTGGTTGGCCATTTTGTGATTTTTACCTACATAGTTTGTGATCGCGGAATCTAGAAAACCACCAGGCCGATCTTGATGAAATGTTTTTGTATTGGTTCCCCATATGGTCTAGTTGTGCAACATCTATTTTTCTGAGCTCATTTGCATATTAAAATGGCCGCTAGGCGACCATTTTGTTTTTCTATTTTTATCACTTTTCTCTCTTGTGACCGCGATTCCAAGAAAAGTCCTAGTCGGATCTTCTTTAAATTTCACACGCACGTTCCTCCTATGGTCTAGTTGTGCAACATATATTTCTTTTGCTCATTTGCATATCAAAATGGCCGCTAGGCGACCATTTTGTTTTTCTACTTTTTAACACCTTTCTCCTAAAGTAATGAGAGGATCTTCGTAAAACTTTGTACGCAGGCTAACCCTATGGCCCCGTTGCGCACTATGTACTTTTTTGCTCATTTGCATATTAAAATGGCCGCTGGGCGACCATTTTATTTTTCTTCTTTTTGTCACTTTTCTCCTAAAGTAAAGAAAGGCTAGGATTTTTCGTAAACTAATTTACGCATGTTAGCCCTATGGTCTCGTTGCGCACTCTGCACTTTTTTGCTCATTTGCATATTCAAAATGGCCGCCACTGGCCATTACTTTTTTTATCACTGTTCTAAAGTAATGAAAGGATGTTCGTAAAATGTTATACGCAGGTTAACCCTATGGCCTTGTTATGCAGTCGCTGCTCATTTGCATATTCAAAATGGCGGCCGGTAGCTTTTTCTGTGATTTCCATCTACACAGTTTGTGATCGCGGACTCAACAAAACTACCAGGCGGATCTTGATGAATTTTTTTTTGTGTTGCTTCCTCATATGGTCAAGTTATGCAACATGTATTTTTTTCGTCGTTGATGTTTTCATTTAACACATTCGGTATCGCTGTCGCCATTTGGCGTTAGAGTGCTAGCCTGCTTCATTACCGAAGACATCGTATGGCGACAGCAGAAGTCGGCTAAAACCCCACTGACGCCGTATGGTTATTTTTTCTTACAACTTCAACTGATTTTGAAAATGCACAAATAAAATCACATGTTGCATCTGTTGGTTGCTTTGTGTTTTGTTTTGTCAATCTTCGAATACGGTTAAAGAGGTTTAATTTACTTTTACTGATAACTTCCAACTTTGTCCAAGTTAGAACGGACACTTCAAGCATACGTATATAACAAGAAAATGTTAAATTTGACAATAAAAGCTTGTGGAATTCCTTATATTTACAGCTTCAGATCTTAATATATATTTTCCTTGTTTTCAATATACTGACAGTGAGTGAGATATTTAAATATATAGGATTTAAAAGTGCTAAAATCGGGTGGTAAAATTAGTTCGCTAGTGCGAGTTCCCGCTGTCAATCACAAGGCCCCTACCAGGCATTTTAAAAGCATGACCCAGTTAAAGACAAATAAGCTATTTTTGGCACGGAGGACGTTATTTTGGAATTTCCTAGTCCATAGTAGTGGAAAAAAGGCATTTATCGGAACTTTATTAAACCTCAGAGTGAAATTGCAATCCTCGGGTCATTTTAAAACGTATCAAAATCGACTCCTTTCAGATTTCCAAGGGCGACAATAAGAAAAAGTTTACATGTATCTATGCATGTTGCCGGCCGCCACGGCTTGTTCGAAGTCGGTAAAATGGCCTTCTCGAATTTGGATTTTAAACGCCTAAATTCTTTCCAAAAATGTAACAATAATAAATATTTTTAAAGGAGAGTGTTCCCTAAGACACTTAAGAAGATCCATATTGTATTTTTCGGAGTTTGAAAGGAAGGAATATTTCAAAATGAAATGAAATACACGGCAACGTACAATCACTATTTTGCCGATCGAATTTGCATTCAGGCAGCTAGTACAGCAACTGACTTCGCAATTGTAAATGCTATTTACCAATAAAGTAACTGAAATGTTTTTATTCAATCATGTATTTATATTACATCGTGCATGAAGATTTTTTTTATAACAGTTCACTAATTTCTGAACGAATCGGGACATTTGTTGCCATTCATTTTTAAACTGACTTTCGTCATGTTTAAATTTTTACTCATCAGACGAGTGATACGTCGCCCATTCTTCACTTTTCACGGGCTATTTTTGACAGATATACATTATCTTTTGATTTGTAAACAAACACTATTAAAATGCATCTTGTTAACATATGTACAATCGTTTTGGATTTTGTAAATTTTAATTGTGTACAGGACTCAAACAAGCGATATCACTGACTGGCCTGTGTGCAAGTACATATAGCTCCGGTAAGTAGCGTTAATGTGCGGCCTCCTTGAAGAAAGTTGGTTTTGAGTTTTCAGATAACAGCCACTATCTAGGCCTACCGAAGAAACTTTGTTCTTGTCCAGCCAGCCACTAACTGAAGAAATAAATTTCACATATCAAATTTGCGATCCGTTTATAAGCAGCCACCTTCTGATAGTGTTCTATGGTGGGCTAAGATCAGTTCACTGATCTCTTGTTTGAATGTAACTATTGGTTGGTTGATTGATTGATTAATGTTTTACGCTGCACTTATTTCGCGGCGTTGCCAGGTTTAGTGGGGGAGGAAACCAGGCTCATTGCCCGAAGGAAACCCCCGACCTTCGGTGAGTAACTGGCATCTCTTCCACATACAATGACCGAATGAAAAATCCACTCAGAATTATTCAATTTTTATTTGGTCTGAGTGTGATTCGAACCCGTGGCGCATCGATGGAAGGTCTGTATGTAACTGAGGGACGATCACTGTAACCCACTGGACCACCGAGGTCCCATTGGCCATTGGATTTGTAATTCTCAAAAGTCAATTGGCTGCTTTGTTATTGCAATTTTATGTTTTTAGTGAACATAAACCTACTTTTCTTATACTACATGTAAGGGTGAACCATGATAAGCTTTGTTTGCAATCGTGAAAAGACAGTTTTATTTATATCCTTATGTACAGGTACCATTGCTACATGTACCTCAGGTGGTTTTGCTTTGAAAACCACTCTACTTTACCAACAGATAAATATCAAACTGATGGAAAATTTTAAAATTCAGTCGGGAGTATTCAACCTGTAACCCATCGTTTCCTAGCATATTGTGGGAAGCAAAGCCATTCAAAAATGTGGCAACATAGGGTCCTGTGTCTGAAATTGAAATGCCTTTTCATGTGCCAAAAAAGTTGAAATTTGTTTGGAATTATTTGAACCCTTTCTGTTAAGTGCTGCTTTGATTGAACAAGGGAAGCTAGTTTGAAGTCATTTGGCACAGTTTTCAGCTTTGATATTGATGTGTCGTCACAATGGCTGCTTGTCCCCTTGAGGGGGAAAAAAACTCCTGCAATTTCTCCCAACATCTTCAGTGCAGTGAGCTAGAGATTTACTATTTATTTATTATATCATAAAGATGTTTTCAAGTTTTTTACTGGATTTACACTTTCAAAGGCAAATGTCTTATGGTCCATTACAATTCCATGAGATTCGTGATTGACGTTTTATGGTATTGTTTTTATCAGAGTAATACAATTTGGCTTGGTAACGATTATGGATCCACTGGCTATAGTTTACTTCAATAAAAATAATAGCGTGAAATTCTGATTAGCTATTTGGAGTTGCCAGAGGGACCGTCTTTTTTACAACAATTCATGCTCGACTAAATTTGTAAGCCTGAACTGTCAGCTAAATTAACTGGCTATGAATTATAGATTTAGCTTTAATCTAGTATGTGGCAAGCATTGTCTAGCATCTGACAGAAATCTATTTGAAGATGACAGCCATAGAAGGCCATGGAAGTGACTTCATTCAGCACACTTCCTCTTTCCAAGAACCAATTGATTTCTCATTAATTGATCGCTGTTTGAAAACGTGTCAAAGTCAATATGTGATATACTTAAGCCTTGTTTAGATGTTGATTCTGATTTCTACTGGCACATCTATTAAATTTGCTGCAGTCCGCACTGCAGCTGATAAATTTGAGAGAGTAAATTGAAAACAAGAAGGTCTGAAATACCCACATCCTTTTTCTTGAAAATTTTGACAGTCAAAATTTTTGATCGTAAACATATTATATATATAAAATTTTCCCTTTTTTCTCCCATGATCCTAGTGGGTTCAATCTCAGTTACCGATATTTTTGCCATAGCTGCAGATGCTGAACATTGTTGATATATAACCAAAAAAAATTCTTCTGACTAAAGCCAAATTCGTTTGTCGTCAACCTTATGAAGTAACACGTCGTTCTAAGCCGAAAGGGTCTATTGGGTGTAATGGTCTAAATGATATACACTCTTTTTAACACAATTAGAAACTTGCCTGCATGGTGTTTTTGACAAGAGGATTTTCTTTGTGACTATGTTTTAAAGTTCATAAATAATATAGATTTTCCGATGACTTTCTGGGTGTGTGATGATGTGATTCGTTGGCTTCGTAAAAAAAAAATGCTATATGCAATGTTTTATGTAATAGTTATAAAAGGATATAAGATTTTATGCCATAAAGGAATGGAGCCCTGGAGACCATGAACCTAAAATCAAAATTTGTGTCCATGATGTAAGAAATTTGATATACGTTCTGTAGATTTTTTTCTCACTTGTTGATAATGAAGCCAAGGTTCATTGAATTTAAAATGTTGTAAAAATTATATTTGATAGGCTTACATGTCATATTCTGAATCACCCTCATCCCCTTCTTTAAAGAACTCGAACACCTGACTGAATTGCATGTTAACATCTTTTCCGTCATTTTGAATTGATCTGGGGAGTGTACTTTTATTGCTTTTGTCTTTGACATATATTACACTGTTTGACATCTTGACAGCTTTGATACACATATATCATATTCCATTCCATTTAGACAAGATGCATCTTCTCTTTGCATACTACGGTGTACATATAATGTAACACAGAAATCCAACCATGTCATTGGCCAATTGAACGAAAGTACGGATTAATTTCTATCATACATACATGTACATGTATGCATTTTTGGAAATCAATCTGTTGCGAGACACAGAAATAAGTCTGTTGCATTGACATCTTGCTATACCCTTTATAAATTTACTTCAAATATATGGATGTGTTTTTTGGACCAGGTTGAGGCCCAGACAGTTTTTAATCAATCGGAAATTACACAATTTCAACTGTATCCCCTTACAAAGATGGAATGTGTCATTTTTTATGGATCATTTGACAGTGTAATGTAGTCGACATATTTATAGTTCCAATCAGTGATCCCTTGCTTGGGCTTGCTGGTGTTCATTAACTTACTCTCATAAATCAGACAGTTTATTAGGAATATACCTCCCCGTTGAAAGCCTGTCCACTCCATATCTTCTACATAAAAGATTCCTAACATATTGGCAATGTGAGATGTGAAGACCTATAGATGTATTATCCTGGCTTGGTTTTACGCTTATTGGCTTGTTGCAAAAGCATTGAAAGGCTCCCACTCACACGGAAAAACAAAACAAAATACAAAAGAAATCGAAGAAAAAAAGACTCCCCTTCCCACCCACCAACGAAGGGATAGGTTCTTAATAATTTTGGTTGTCGTATGTGGAAGGGTTGCCATGTACTAAAGTTCAGGTTTTTTTCTCCAGGCTATGAGCCCGGTTTCCTCCCCCACTAAACCTAACAACGCCGCCATATAAGTGAAATAGTCTTGAGTGCGGCGTAAAACATAATCAATCAATCGATTGTTTTACATGTACATTTACCACCAAAATATTGTTATATTTATATTTCTTGTATCATATATTTATTTTGAACAGCCATAGTTTTTGTTGTCAGCAAAATGTCTTTCTTTCTTAGCCAGAATCTTTCTATATCTAAGGGCGTTGATCTTTTATACGCAGTTTAGCGACAAACCATAAAGTCGATTACAGAGTCTGTTTAGGAAGTACTTACGACATAGTGCTGCTCACGTTGATGGGCAGAATTTCTTGTTTATGTCCTACAGCATACCATAAACTGTTAGGATTTAGTGTCCTTAATGCTTTTTGTTGTGCTGATAATATCATTGCTTACTTGGTTTCTTATTCTGATGTCTTTCCAGGAAATTATGATGGACCATGCATTGAGGACGATTTCTTATATTGCCGACATTGGAGATATTCTAGTTATAATGGCACGTAGACGAATCATTGCAAGCCCAGACGGTGAACCCCTGCGTAGAAAAAACCAACAAAAGATTCTCTGCCATGTTTTTGAATCAGAGGAGGTAAGATTTATTATCGGTAAAGACGAAGAAAAAAAACTTGAATCCAGCTGATATTGATATCTGTGGTTTAAAATGTACACTCCTTTATTTGCAGACTGACTAAGGCTTTAAATATTTGATCTTTTTATCATACGTAAATACCGATCTACAAGAAGATAGATTTTTGACATTCAGGTTTTTTTTCTGAGGTATTGGCAAAAGTCAGAAAACTAAGCGGTAAACACACATTATGCTACATGTTACATGTAGCTCGTTTTTAGTAGACTGTTGTAAGGAGAAAATATACATAGAAACACACCAACAATTCAAAATAAATATTGCAAGTTTCTTAATCAACATTCACACCAACAATTCAAAATAAATATTGCAAGTTTCTTAATCACGAAGTCAACTTTTTGTCAACCCAATGAGGCAAATTTATTTACAGAAAATAAAAATATGTCATTAGGTATAGATGGATTTTTACTTTAACCCCCTCATGCAAAATGGCTTACCAATTTACATATTTATGAACACTAAAACACACGGGCACAGGGAAAATCTTCTTGTCTATAAGTGGGTAATGAATTTCTTGGCAAATTGTGTTTTTATCTGTAGACTGTCCCATTTTAATTTTAACAAAAGTTTTGTGATAATCTGACGAATAATGCTTTTCATTTCTGTAATCTTTGTTAGATTCGGTGTACTTCCCCTTGTACCTAACTGTATAACACAATGTGATAGAAGAAACACCCTGTGGACATAACAAAATTTGTGTTGCAAAAACCTAAAAACTGGCTTGTAAAGCGTTATAATGATTTGTAAGCTGACGTTTTCACTGGCTGCAGAACGTCTCACTAAAGAGTGTCTGTCCCCCATGGGCTAATTCTATTTCTGATTTGTCCTTTAAAGATATTGCTTGTTCTGGTTTTGGTTTGTGTATAGATAACCCTTGAAACCTCTGACCTAGCCTTAGGGGAGAGCAGAGCCGTTGTTATTTAATTTAACTGCCAAGATGGACTAGTAATTGAGTTGTAGTCAAACTGCCATGATGGACGTGTGATTGGTCGGCGGTTGGACGGAGGTATTTACTGGCTCAAGTCACAGGTGCCTCGCATGACATGTCACATTGTCTAACTCTCATTGGTTACTAGTTCCTTCCAACTCGATTACTTTCCCAAAGTCATTCATTAACTGAATTTCAATCCCTGAGCAGAAGTTTCTCGTAAAGTCCTTTGCCATCGTGGACTGCCGGCCAGCAGTAAATCTTCAATGACCTCATTTGGTTCTGTATATTTGGGATCTGTCGAAATATACCAGCATAATCAATTCCTCTGGTTTATGATAACACTGTTGATCCATGCTGCTTGTTGTCATGCTATGTACCAATTAAATCTCTGGCACCTCATCTTGTACTGGATTCTATCATGTATTGGTGATTTGCTGGACCTGGAGGAGAGAAAATGAAATTTGGTCACGACTGACTTATTTATATCATTCAAGTTGAAATCATTTGAAAACTTGATGAATTCCTCAGCTATGCTGCAAATCAACTTTAACCAATATATTCTTGTCAATAAAAGATATTATTTATTTTTCTTCCCATTATTATTTTTTTAGGATAATTTTGGCTTGCTGCAAAACCTAATCAACCAACTTATTGTATATCTTGATTTAAATGTTTGATCCATTACCTCAAAGGATAATTTATTGATTCTGTGACTATCCAGTGGTTATAAATTAGCGATAATTGTTCTGAAGGCGTAGAATGCATTTTCTTTCATGTAACAGAGTTCTTAGATCAGACACATATTGGACTTTGATAATCTACTTGCCGCTTAGTCATTATCTCTTGAAGGAAAAATCACTATGATAATTAGTCTGCCTCCAATGATTTACCATGTTTAGTTGATGTTATTTAAGCAATGCTTGATAAATCAGATGGATGATCTTTGAAGATTAAGCTTTACCATCAGTTTTATTCTTTGATTATTTGGTCGTGAAATTTCCGCGTTCAGATCTATATTTCAAGCCATCTGTTTATTGCAGAAAACTCTCCCATCCCTTCGGCCAACATTCTCGTTAATTGCTTTAATCCCCCTCCTTCTTAGCACTCTAAAAATATCCTTCTGTTTTATTCCGTGTGATAAGCTGCAACTCTGGCTACCTTTCACTTGAGGCCTAATAGTATTCGATATCAAGGCACATGTCTAATTACTCTCAGTCTAAGCTCGCTCTCTCAAAGCCCTTGCTGGATTGTGTAAGGAAACTTTTATAGATTGGATGGTTTTCAGATATCTTTGTAAATTGATGCTCTACCTTAGTTAATCTTGGATTCACTTTAGGTTTAACTTTAATGGAATGCTAAATTTGGTAGTCAAATTCTCCGTTACTCAGTCACTTTTTTTTAAATTTTGATTTCATGTTATTGATATTTTTAAGTTAAAAATAAGAGTTTATTTCAGTAGAATCTTACGGTTACTCTGAGGGACTTTTGTTTGTGTTGTACCAGGAAGGTTATGTATGATGTTGGCTTTTTTCACCGAGTAGTTTTCATGGAAATCTATTGTCAGGGGCATAAGTTTGGACTGAAATAACATGTTGAATCAATAAGATATTGAACAAGTTAGTAGAAGCGTGTGGCTGTCTTCCCACTTGGCATGCTTAGCCAATTTGGTATGCTGTCTTGGTGAAGAAAGCTGGTGAAGTGGTCTGGGTCAGGGAGAACTGTTTGAGTAGCTCTCCACACTCCTGACGAAGGTCCATGAGGTTTGGCCAAGCACTTTACCAGAGAAGGGATAATCAGATTATATATCCTCCTCATATCTCATTGGGCCAGGGATAATGGATTCAGGGCTTTTTCAAATCCACCAACTTTACTAAAGCTTTTCTCACTCAAACAATTGGTCAACTCTAGTATCTTCAAATAGAGTAGTTGTTACTGTAATTTCCATTGTGTCCAAAATGTCTATGTGACAGACATGTTTATGCATTTCCATGTTGTGTAAGTTAATGCTATTGAAAGAATTGAATAATCTAACTGGATTGTTGTGACTAGGTCCATTAGAGTTGATCAGTAAGAAGGTTGTGGTATTGAGTACCACCCATAGGTGGGGCGAGAGAGAACTGTAGCTCAGATCAATAATCTACACAGAGACTTCTGCAGCTTATAACCCTCTCCGCTCGAGTACTGCTCTCTTTAATAGATTTCTAGCCTCTTTCTACCTGTGCTTGTCGTGTTTCTGAGGTGTATGAAATGATCGTGTTTCTGAGGTGTATGAATTGCTTGGCCAAACTTCAGCACACATGCTGCTACTGATGCCGTGTGCCGGATGGAAAGCATGTAAATATATGGCTGAGATAGTCATGCTCTTTTGCTTTTTGTGATTGGATATCTGGAATATTTTCATCTGCAGAACATTATCTTGTTATTAAAGTGCTCGCAACTCCTCTTTTTATCTGTGGCTTTTTTTCCGTAGTGTTTGACATTCAAGTTGTGTGTTGATCCTAGGATGAGTGTCTGGTGACAATCAAACTTCATTCTGGAGCAATTGTCCGTGATTTAAAAAAGGGTTGACTTGTCACAGCTAGATGCACTGGAGGAAGGATCAGGAAATTATACCCGTTTACCGATGACAAAGTTTTCAAGTGTGTAGGAAATTGTGGCTATTAAGACTCGGGGAATTTTTTCTCTCCATCTTCTGCTTGAGGAGTAGAAAAATGCTGTGTGTAATTTGCCAGAGGAATTTCCAGTAATACATGGTTTAAGTGTTTCTTAATTGAAGACATCCTTGGCAGGGCTTGATGGAATTGAGGTTTAGAGCTCATTAGTCTGTTTGCCATTGCAAGGCAAGGTTAACTCTTCTCAGATCGTGGTTCTCTCTCTCTCCTTCCCTGACTACAACTGTCATTAGGTAATTCATCCAAGAGCGTGCAATCACTTGTTAACCAGTACCGTATGCTCTCTGATATATTTATGTTTTCAAGTACACACACACAGGAGTGAACATCCTGAACAATTTTGTCATATGTTTGTTACAAAACTGACAAGATGTTTGCAATAAGTGGGAACTGTAAATTACCAAACTACAAAACCACACAGTATGAACCATTGGAAATGTTATATGACATTCCTGGGTTTGACGGAGCTTTCCCTGAACATACAGACCATGAGGTAAGGATTAGGTTTAATTTATAACCATTTCAAATATGTCTAGTTGTTATACTTTATCTGCTTTATTGTGGTCATACATTTGTTCCCAAATTATTCATTATTGTCAGATGGTTTATCTTTAAATAGAAGGTATTTAACAATTTCAAGTTTGAAAATTGGAGCTAAATTTTTCAATTCTTTAGAATAGGTTGAAATCAGTTTTGCTTCATGGTCTTGAAATAATGACTTAAAACTCTTGAATTTTGGAATTGTGAATAGTTTTTGTCAACACAGACCAATATAAAATTATTGTCCTAAAGCTTAGATCAGCTTTACTATTTGTCTCTGTACATGGTCTCCTACAGGCTTTCACCAAAACTGTAAACAAAAATCTCAGACTTTTAGAAATGAAGTTTCTTTACTATCATTGGGGTGGAATATTAAAAAAAAAATCAAATTGTTTTATCTTGATTTGTCTTAATCTTTAGTACAGGAAAATTTAATGTTAGTTTTGAATAATTCTTGATTTGTCTGAATCTTTAGTACATGAAAATCTAATATTAATTTTGAGCCAATCTCGATTTATCTGAATTTTTAGTACATGAAAATCTGAAATTCTCCTTAAAGTTATGGCATATTTATATGTTGCACTGTTTTCTGAGAACAACCTACACAACAGCATAATTTACTTTTCCGACTCAATAGTGTATATAACATTCCTTGTTTATCAAAAACATTGAGGAGTACAGTTATCTAGGAGCCTGAAACCTGTGACAACTGAATGCTTGTCTGGTCTATAGTCTGACAAGTGAAAATACAAAAACAATTCTTAAGGCTTTTTTAAGGATAATTAATAGATTATCGTTTCTTAAAAAAGTTAAATTTTTGGCAAGCCAATTCATCCCACTTCAGAATGTTTCACTGGTTTGATTTAGAAGTTTAAACTATTCAACTATATATGAACATAAAGAACCATGTATGTAATGTTTGTCTGAAATTACAGGTACCTTGATACCATGGCAGTCCAGTTTCCTGAATTACTCCTTTCTACATGTATATGCAGAATTATATTATTTAATTTTGGTCTATTTTGTATTCCCTGGCCTTTCGTATTTTAGAGTAAAAGATGTGTTATTTTCCTGATCAGTTTTCAATCTTTTTAGTTGGATACTTGCCCAAGGTCAGGGGTTTCCTCCGGGCAATGAGCCTGGTTTCCTCCCCCACTTAACCGGGCAATGCCACCATATAAGTGAAATAATCTTTAGCGTGGCGTAAAACATTAATCAATCAAGCAATCAATTTTAGTTGGATAGTTTTTGAAATCCTTTCTTTTTCCCTCAATGATTTGATTAATCATGTTTGACCAAAGCTTGCTTGACAAAAACATAATTTTTGCCAACAATGCCTAATGGCCACGTCGCGGGTTCGAATCCCACTTAGTCCAAAAATTGGAAAATTTTCTGACTGGGTTTTCACTAGAACGACCTATGTGGGATGGTTGCCAGTTACCAACGGGAAGGTCGAGGGTTTCCTCCGGGCATAGAGCCCGGTTTCCTCCCACAATAAAACTGGCAACGCCGCCATATAAGTGAAATAATCTTGAGCGCGGCGTAAAAACACCAATCAATCAATCAACCAAATGGCCACAAGTTATTGGCGCCTTGTTGAATTTAGGATGAGATAATGTTAGAATTGAACTGTTTTTGACCCATTCTCAGCCCAATCCTGATGGTTTATTGTCATGTAAAGTACAACATGTGAATGGCAATGGCTGAATGTCAATTCATCAGTATTTTGTCAAGAGTTAAGCAAGGGGAAAGTCGTCTCTTAGCAGACTGGAAGTCGAAGTCACGGCAGTTAATCCATCAAACACGAACATTTCACTTCAAGCTGGATTCAAATAACAGCAACACTTTATGAGATATCGTCCGATCATTTTTTTCTTAAGCTCATATGTATTCCTCAGATGTAGTAGTCTTTTTTTCTATTCTATTCTTTTTGACTAACTTATTTCAAATTTTCGGTCTAATTATTTCACACTTGTTTACAAAATGTCTTTGATACAGAGAGTTTTAAGAATAATGCTATAACAACAGCCTTGTTGTAAGATGTGCCTTGCTGCATGTTGAGTTTGATTAATGGGTTGGGCACAAAACCACATCCTCGGGAAATCCCCATGAAGGAATAAGGTATTAAGTCCAAGTACAATTCAGGCAGGCAATTTGAGAGTGGACACATTCCCTACTATCTTCTGTTGGTTTAAGGCAATGATAAGCAAAAGAAAAGCTTTACTTGTTAATGAGAGTACAATTAACCTATGTGCCTGGAAGGGTTTTCTAGGTCTGGGGAAGTCTGGCAGCCCATGTTCCTTTACTCAGCGCTCCGATGAAGAAATCTCACACCATTTACACATTCTTAACTCCTGGACGTGTGAAATCTCAACCCAAAAGTCTCTTTGCAAAAGATGTAGACTTTGTCTAACACATCTTCCGTTTTCATTTCTCCTTGGTGATACGAGTTTGTCACACACTGGTTGTCTAAAAAAAACAACTGTTTGCATAATATTTCCACCAGGTCTAATTCATGGCAGCTTAGCTAGTTAAGGTACTTCATATCAACCAATATCTGTGTTAATTACAGCAACCAATGACTGGGTATAACAGTCTAAATGATATACTCCCTTTTAACACAACTAGAAACTTGTCTCCATGGTTATTTTAGTCAAGAAGATTTTCCATGTGTCAGTATGTTTTAGTGTCTATAAATATCTGGGTTTTTTTTTAACCAAGCCACAGTGAAAAGTAACTGCTTTCTCTGGTTACAGAGCTCTGTCCCTTTCCTCAAAAAAAACCCAACAAAGTTACACGTACCATACAAGCGAAGTAATCTTAAATGTAAGGTATAATGCTTAACAGTCAATCCAGCGATTTCCAAAACCAAATTTGCCCAGTTCTATTTCAAAGTCTACAACGTAGGCATGACTTAATTGAAAAAAAACAACATGCAAACTAGACTCCCTGTTTTTCTCTAAAAATAATGATAATAAAAGCACAAATATGCCATATAAAAGACTGATTTTCCCTCCATGTATGTTTTCTGATTGTTTTTTAAGAACCATGAATTTTGCTGCTAAAGAGGTTTAAATTTTAATAACTGTTTGGCATTTGTTCACATGAAGAGCAGCTGAAAATCAACTAAAATTTTAAAATACAAAATGGTGCTAAAACTTTTAAATTTGGACCCAAAAGTTAGGCTATTTCTTTTGTCTGGGCAAATATACGAAACCGTTCTTTTTTTAAGAAAACAGTATTTCTAGAAATTTAGCGACAACGTGCCTTTAACCATCTAACCAGAAATTACATGTGTATGCCTATACTTGATGACTCTGTCAATACATGTGATTACAAAGTATTTCAGAAAAGTCTACTAATGCCAACCTAATGAAATATCATCGATTTTTGTTTATAAGAACAAACCACACCTTTGATTAGGTGTAAAGGTCTAAATAACACAATTAGGAACTTGTCTCCATGGTTATTTTAGTCAAGACGGTTTTAGTGTTCATAAATATATGATGTTGATTTTATCATCATTGGTATGGGATTTCTTTACCAACTACCTATATTAGGATGGTGTGGGAAAACTAAGTGCACAACCGTTATATTGATCATGATCACAAGCTTAACTGAACATTCACCATGATATCAACTGATATTTTCAGAAATAACTTTGGTAACCAGATCATCCTGATAATTAGATCTGTTCTCACATAATAACTTTAAAGATGATTTTATGAACCATGTACATCGGCTGTTACTGTTTTACTGTTGAGCAGGATATAAAACCTTAATCACTCACTCACTCACTCACATCGGCAGTTTTAATGACCTGCCTTTGGCTTTGATTCGTATATTTTCGTATTAGTTTTCAGGAATAGGCAGTCATTTAAAAAAATAATAAAGAAAGAAATATAAACACTGGATATAAACATGAACGAAGGTCATGGGTTTCCTCCGGGCATAGAGCCCGGTTTCCTCCCACAGTAAAACTGGCAACGCTGCCATATAAGTGAAATAATCTTGAGCGCGGCGTAAAACATCAATCAATCAATCTCTTCTGTGGTAACATGTTTATCTATATACAGAGAAAAAAAATATATACATGTACATACAAGTTATGACATCACAAATAACTTCTGAAGCGTCTTGTATACATATATAAATGCTTCTCATCTATATTAGGATTATACTAGCAGCGTTACGTTATAAATGAACGGAGTGATCATACATAATAATTATCTTTCGGAACGGTTCGGCACATTTTTTTACATGTCTTGGCTGATTGTTTCCTGGCTTCGTTACTGTGATTAAATAGTAGCCCTCATTTTGTCTTTCGGCTAAATGTTTCATTAAGAATCTCTCATCCTCTCCAGTAGGAGAATTGTTTTTCACCCATTGAAAGTTAAGACTTTTGACCTGATTAAACCATGGGCTGAGTATTCTCTAAAGTGAATGGAATGATGGAGACGGTAAATTTAGAGAACATGAAGATACGCCTTAGGAATGGAGCTCGTTTCAACCTTGAAGCGGTTAGAAACGCTTAATGAACCCTAGACTAGTTATTAAACTTTTTTTAAAGAAAGTTTTTTGGGCTATCGTAATGTCCTTTAGCAATGAATTTGTCACAAACAAGTCTACGAAGCTGCAATGAATTTTTTTTATCTTCTTAATATACCTTATAAGCTCCTTGCTCAGAAATCAATTGATCCGGTTACATGAAGATTTCCCCGCTGAATTTAGATGTTTTGTCAAATGGAAACTGGGAAAGAAAAGTTGGTCTCCGGATAAATTACCCTCTCTTTTCAATCTCATGCCACTCATCTTTTTGCCAGGTCCTCTGACAAGGATATTAACACTGCAATTTCCCTCGTCACCACGTCTTGCTAAAACGTCTGCTGCTACATCCAGGAGGATGCCATCTTCTTGCCAATCTTATCTTGCTTTGTCTTTTCTGAAAGTCATTGCCAAAATTTTTCTTGTACAAAGTTCTTGATAACCACTAATGCATGGAGAAAAAGAAGATGTAAACAAGGTTAAGCATGAAGAGATAATGTTAATTAGTTGATTTAGTTTTATTTGATTCTTTTATATAAATCAAAGGAAAACCAAGAGAATGATTTGAATTGGCTTTAAGTATTTTTTTTAACAATCCTACCTTTGAAATCTGTTTAAAAAGTTAGGAAATGTTTTTTATTACATATATTTTTGAACACTGAAACACATGAGCACAGGGAAAATCTTCTTGTCTAAAAAAATATATACATGTACATGTTTGTGGAGTTCTTCATTTCCCCTTTCAAAGTGGCATGAGCTGCCATAATTCAAACTCTTTCATAAATTCTGATTGTCACGACAATAAGAGACTTTGAAAGGCATCGACAAAAAATGTTTGAATGAAGCAAATCCATACAGTCTGAGTGCTGTACAAAACGAAATAGAAAACAAAATTTAAAAAATTTGGATGTTGTATCTTATGCAGAATATACAGCTTTAGAGATTTTATCATATAAATCTCTTTATTATATATTGTGACTTTCTTAATGAATTTTTCTGCTTTTGTTTCACTTATCTTTATCCTACTTGAACATTAGAACTGGCATTTACCTACGTTTCAACTACTTATTACGTGACAACATTGCAATGTATTTTGAGTCTGATATCAAACACGAAACCAAAAATCAATCTTTTTAAAAGCTTAGCATTTCATGTCTTTGGATAGATTTTATTTCTTTTCTAACTAATATCACTTTATTGGAACTCGGTTAGTCACAAAGGGAAGTCTTAATCGGAGTTCTGGTTTATCAATGTAAGCCAATATGTAGGTGAAAAGTATGATCTTTAAACCTGTCAGTTTAATTTTAACTGACAGCTCTGACGTAAATTACATTTGCTCTAACATAAATCACAAAATCTAAAGCTGTGTTCATTCCTTATATTGATTTTAATCCTTCTACAATGTAGATATCGGTGAGTAAACTGTCCATCTTTTTGTCATTTATTCAACGAGAACAAAAAGGACTTACTTGTTGTGGAGACAGATGTTTTTAAGTGGTGATCCTCTGAAGTCTAAAAAAAATTATCCATGAAAAGATGAACTGACGGTTTACATGTATATCGATCATATCCTGTGATGAATTTGAATTTAAAATTATCTAAAAAATCCAATTTTTGAGACAATTTTTTTTAATCATATTTTTTTTAGATTTTGCTTATTTGTTACAAGTTGATCAGATTTTGTGGCAATTTTGTTGGATTTGATGCTGTCATTCAAATTCTGATACACATATACCCTACGTATTCTAGCATTTCCCCGCATAAAATATCCAACATTCTACATTTGAAAATATGAGTATTTATTTAGGTCTGAATACCCTACTGTAGATTGGTCGATAAATATTTGAGAGGACTTTCAGCATCATGAAAACACCGAGCTGGTGTCAGCTACTTACTATAGAAAGAGTTCTTGAAACTCACTAATTCCACTGAATGAAAATGGTATTTTATTTTCAACATTTGTAAAAAAAATTTATCGACATCCCAATATTCTAATCTGCACATTTATCCACACAAAAAGGCAGTTTGTTATAAAATATGGTATTTCAGTCTGGAAATGTTTTATGAAATTATTAATAAAATTTACGATAGTACCTTTAATATTTTTGTATTTTTTTTTCAGATTTATTATTGATTCTGTCATTATTGATTTTTGTCAAAAGTTCAATGAAACATAAATAAAAAAGTAACTCATGCTTATTCATTCGTTGTCAAAGGTGACACTTTGGAGAATTTATTTTGGAGTATGAATAATAAATTGCCTATTACTTTTTGCTGAAAAAAAAACAAAAACAAACAAACTTGAAATAAAAATAATGTGGTTTGTTTTGTTTTGTTTCCAGGCTCAGTTGATAGCTCAGTCCATTGGCCAGGCATTCCAGGTAGCCTATCTGGAATTTCTGAAGGCCAATGGAATTGAAGATCCAGGGATTATGAAAGAAATGGACTACCAAGATGTGCTGAATCAGCAAGAAATCTATGGAGAGGAACTCAATCTATTTGCCAATAAGAGCTTTCATAAAGAGGTACGTGTTATGATTAGACTCTCGTCAAACTCCTTTTGTTATTAAGATTGATTGATTGTTTGGTGTTTTACGCCGCGCTCAAGATTATTTCACTTATATGGCGGCGTTGCCAGTTTCATTGTGGGAGGAAAACAGGCCGGAGGAAACCCACGACCTTACGCTGGTAACTGGCAACCCTCCCACATAGGTCGTTCGAGTGAAAACCCAGTCAGAAAATTTTCCAATTTTTGGACTGAGTGGGATTCGAACCCACGACCCATTGGTGTAATTGTCATTAAGAAGTTAATATTACTGTTAGGGTTAAGGTCTATTTGGTGTTTGTTTACTTTTCCTTGGTGAAGAAGACTATGTATGTGCGTGTGTGTGGAGGGAGGGGGGGGGGGAGTTTTTCTGTAGGTAATGAACATGTCTTTTTAGTTCCAAAGGTTTACTATGAGACCGTTGGCTATGTATGATTATAAGTTCATTTATATTTGTGATAATACGCCCAAAGTCCTGGACCCACCAGTGTGTTATTTACAAATTTCCTTGATGATGACTGCTGCTTAAGATCATTGATATTTGTGATAAGCAGCCCAAAGTCCCGGGCCCATCTGTGTCAATTATTTACCAATTTCCCTGATGACTGCTGCTAAAGATCATTGATATTTATAATAATAAGATCATCGAAATAAGAAATAAGCTTAAACAGAAAGTATTGAGTACAGCTACATTAACTTCTGGTAATTTATTTATGCCTCCAACCAAGTAATCATGGAAGTCTGTAGATTGTCACATGGTACCAGCTCTCTGGGCAATAACCTTAATTTTCATCTACCAATAAATCCTTGCAAAGGGTTTTCTGAAACACCCCTTCGTTTGTTTGTTTAATATTAGTTTTCATATTTGCAGTTTTGAACAGTTTATATTTATTTGATTGTTTTTAATTGTAAGCCTCAGACAAAGTTTTATAGAGCCAACGACTCGGAGCCAAAATTTCAAACACATTAATTTTGCTGCTGAATAACAGCTAATATTTGTAAAAGGGATTCTGTGTTTTTGTTGCACATTTACTGATATGAATATGACTTTATGACACAACACTATAAAGAGTTATAATGTTCGATTCTCCGAGTTGTTCTGGTCCATTTTCCTCACACTTTCAGACCATCTATTGTGACATTAATCTAGTTAGAGTACTGTTTTATTTCTGCCCTGTCGTATTTTATAATCTGATGGAACGTTTCCAATTTTATCAATACACAGAGGTGTTCAAGGTTAAACTCCTCTGGCGTCATCGGTATGCCTGCCTATATATTCCTATCACAGTCTGCAGCCTAACCCATTATTTATTCGTTGAAATTAATTCAGTTTTAGATCCTTTATAAACTCTGACCAAGCCAACTGGCGACCTTGTCCTATCATGGTCTATTTGGAATCATTCACTTTGAATATGGATTTTGACAAACTTGACATTGATAAAGTTGTTTTATGTATCCTAGGATCAGTGTCCCCCACTAAACCTGGAAATTCAGCCACATTAGTGAAATAATCTTGACGGTGGCGTAAAACATCAATCAATTAATCCTTCGATGAAGGCCGAATATATTTTATTGATTGATTGATATCTATTCTACACAACGCTGAAGAACGTTTGTCTTTTTATGTGGCAATGTTACAATATATAGAAACCATTAAGAAATAGTTTTACAAATGTTTGCAAGGTTTCTGTACTGATTCGCTCTATTGGACTATTTGTCTTTAAAAAAAGGAAAGCTGGAAGCAAAGTTAGGAGCATCATCGCCTCGTCTTTTGTCTTCTTTTCTGACTGGGTTTTCACTCCAACGACCTATGTGGGATGGTTACCAGCGGAAGGCTGTGGGTTTCCTCCGGGCATAGAGCCTAGTTTCCTCCCACAAAAGAACTGGCAACGCCGCTATATAAGTGAAATAATCTTGAGCGCGGCGTACGGTAAAGCATCAATCAATCAATCTTTTGTCTTCAACACATTTATGATTGGGAGTGGTGACTAATGCGAGTCAACTTTTATCAAGGAGCAGTCCTTCAGATATATACAAATTATTATCTGTTCTGGATTGATTAGCCTATATGTGCTAGCATTTCCTTGCAAAAAGTACCTGACTAGCATTGTACTTTTGAAAATATGGATTTTTTTGGTCAAAATTTCCCTACTCTAGATTGTCTGATTAATTTTAGGTGACATGTTATGTTTAAGGGTTTCTCTCAATGATCTTCCTGGGTCTCCCTATTTATGTAAGAAATGTTAATGTTATGATGAGGATTCTTGTGGATCTGCCATACCATTGAAACCTTATCAGTGAAAACACTATTTAATCAATCAAGTAGACAACTTTTTTTTGTTATATTTTTCAGTGGAAATTAATTGATTTAAACAATATTTACTTCCTTCTGGAACAATGGCACCGGCATCCCTAATAACAAAATACAATGGTAGAAACGGTATTTTAGAACAGAGAAACTATGGTTTACCATGCTTTATCTATATTGTATGGTAAACCACCATATGCTATATAGTAAACCATGGTATACAATGGTTTTTGGGTCGAAGAATGAAAATATCAGAAACGAACTATAAATATAGGATTATCCTCAAACAGGTTAGTATGCAGAATGTGTAAATAATTGGTGAACATCTTCCGTGACAATCACTTAGCTTTGGATACATGGATTAAGCTTAAAATAAAGAATAATTATTAAATATCATAGGTTTGGTTTGTTGCAACAATTTATGGGGTATAAAGGTCTAAATGGTCTACCTCTTTTTAACACAATTAGAAACTTGTCTACATGGTTATTTTAGACAAGAAGATTTTCCCTGTGCCCGTCTGTTTTAGTGATCATAAATAAATAAATCATTTGATACAGAGGCATCATGGGCAAGGGGCATATGAGTAAAGCACAAAAACAACATGTTTGAGTTTCTATTTATTTTCAATGTGTATGGAGCATGATATAAAACTCTTTTCAACCAATCAAAGTGGAATATATGAGCTAAGAGTTCAACTCACTCTCAAGCTGCGAAGTTTCCTGTCTGTCATCCCACGTTGCTTTTCCAAGTGGATGTTTATAATGTTTTTTAAAAGCATCGTTTCCTATGCGTCTAAATTTGAGAGGAAGCCAGGAAAACAGTTTTCCATGCCAAATTGTTTTTATGGTGCTGTGACCTTTCAGCGTCTTTATTCCCTGTGTTTATACTGTTTCTATCTCTATTTATGACTACCAGTTTACTTTGAGACTTGTTTAAGAGCAATTTTTTTCAAGACAAACAACAAAAATTTGTCTTCTATAAGCTTTACGACAACCGACTTTGAAATAGGGCTAAAGAAAGAAAAGGCTCAATGTAAATACACTGTAAATGTGCATGAATGTACCTATCATATACTTTTAGATAAGAAGATTTTCCTTGTGCCCGTGTGTTTTAGTGATCATAAATATATACTTTTCTATGGGGATTCCAGGATTCCTACCAAATAGTTTGATGAAATCATATGGTTATGCCCCTTACATAACCATCAAACCAAAAATGTCCTTGTAAATGTGATAAATGTATCTGGAGAAGTTTTTCACTCACAACAAATTGTCTGGAAAAGAAATATATCTTTGGTTTCTTTGGCCCAGACTCGAGAGGTCCTGATGGGGACAGTCTATGATAGTTTTAATGAATGGATGTTCACTGGATTGTCCTATGTGGACAGGTCCCTGTTCAATGCCCAGGTTTCATGAAGGCAAAGAAGGTTGAACCAGGCTTCCACCAATGGGTCGCGGGTTCGAATCCCACTCAGTCCCAAAAAATTGGAAAATTTCCTGACTAGGTTTTCACTTGAACGACCTATGTGGGATGGTTGCCAGTTACCAACGGAATCTCGTGGGTTTCCTCCGGGCATAGAGCCCGGTTTCCTCCCACAATAAAACTGGCAACGCCGCCATTTAAGGGAAATAATATTGAGAACGGCGTAAAACACCAATCAATCAATCAATTGAACCAGGCAAGGATATAGAATAAGTGAAACCATGTTAAGTTTTGCATAAAACCTTGGCCCATCTTGTAATTCCCATCATTGGTTTATTATTGTAAATACAGGAATATAAAAAGCTGTTTAATGAATACATTGATTCACATCTGAAGTGCCTTGGTGCTATTCGTGTAGTTACTATTAGGTCACATGTACTCGGTAAATGGCAGTTAAGCTTTGTACACAGTATCAATATTTATAGAGTGTAACATTTGCACTTTTTACCCATGTAAACACTGAGCCAATATTTACTGAGCGCTAACAAAGTATTCTTGTTTGCAACATTCACAACCAGATCTGCATACGGTATTCCACAAAAACAATGAGTCTATTATGCAAATGTGCTGTTTTTCTGTAAGAATAAATAGGAAAGTTGTATAGATCCTGCACATTTTTTTTAATTTATTCCAGAGCTCTGGTCTGGTACAACTTTGTTGATAAACAAGGGCACATGTATACACCCAAAAGTGACAAACCATTAATTCAAGCTATTTAGCCGTGTTGGCCTAATCTTAAAGGAACAAGGCTGTTATTTTTGGCATCATTGCTGAATGGTTTCCCATTTATCAGAATGGTCTACAGGCTAAAGATTCTATCTAAACCATCAATGCCAACACACACACAATCTATGGACAATAACAACAGCATGTCCCTTGTGACTAACAAATGACTAATAGCAATTTTCAAATCACTCAACAACAGGCAAACAACTAGCTCAATCCAAGATCATATCCTTGGAATGGCAATAAAATGAACTGCAAAAACAAATCTAATTCAGGTCTATTTATTATTTCTTACTCTTGGAAAATTTAAGCTGGTTGAAATATTGGCTTCATTTCTGATTAGTTATCTTAAGACGATTTTAATAAAATTTTATTTAACGATGAAATTTGAATAAAAACAAAGAGACTAGTTTCCTCCACCACCAAACCTGGCAATATATAAGTGAAATAATCTTGAGTGTGCCGTAAAAACATCAATCAATCAATAAAAGCATGCAACAATGTATAAAAAATTCAAAACAAAGACAGCCTTTTTCAAGGCCATAATTTTTTTCGTTAATTTAGTTGTGAAGAGAAGATGAAAATTCATTGAGAAACTGACTTACTGATTTGTAACCTTTTCGTCGTTAAATGGATATTGGTCAGCCTTATACAATTCAAATTGAAATCACTGATATTGCAAAACATATTCTACAATTTTGTTTAATGTTATAGAAACTAACATTATGAATGCTTAGAATTTTATATGAAATAATATTGACCTATTCAAAACAACCAAAATCATAAAAACTTAGCTTGGCTAAACAAAGCATTTAATTAACAGCTTCAAAACTTATTATTTTTATATAGATCCGTCAAAAAAAATATGACCATTAAGTGAACCTTTTTTCATGATTTGCCTGTCCAGTTGCCGTTTGACCTTTCACCCTGGCGTCCTGTTTGCTCTCTTTATATTGCTACTATTGCCAAGTAAATTTAATTCCATCAATTTCCTTTGCGATCAATCAAGGTCTCATGGAGTCAGAAATTACTCCCTTGTTCCCTGTTGACGTGATAGATTTTCCTTGTCCAGTGACCAGTTTGTCTTTAATGGCTGTCATTTAATCTGAGTCTGTGTTAAACACTTGATTATCTCCATTTTCACAGCTTATCGCTCAAAAACATGTGGTTAGTTCTAGGGGAGATTGACCTTGTTGAAATTACTCAAGTGTGATGTGTTTGATGGGATCTCAAATGTTCTTGTTGGGTTTATAGGTTAAACTCAAAAGAACAATAGAAAGAATTGTTGGCTTGGCTATAATCAAAAGTGCTTTTTATGTGTAATTTATCTGTAAATGAACCTTTCTTTGTGATATACTCTCATTAAAGACCATATTCCAGCAGTCTTTGTTTTTCATATATGTATTGAACCTAATGAGTTCCATAATGATTGTTCCATTTTGTTGAATGGTATCTGATGTAACCCCAAGACAATTATTATGCTTTATATCGGACTACCATTTCAGCAATAGCCAGTGAAATGACACAAAATGTAACTTAGGAAAATCATTTATTAAAGTGGCATGAGCTGCCAAAATTCACCCTTTTTTCATAATTTCTGATCGTCATGACAGTAAGAGGCTTTGAAGGCCATGGAAAAACTAAATGATTGGCGTTGGAATGAGGAAAATCCATACAGTATGTGGCCTATACGAACCGAAAATGTGTTCGAAAAGTAAACAAAATTTAAATAACCGGGACGAACATTCATTCATTCTAAGCCAAAGTTAGTTTAAAACAATACTTTATCGTACATTTTCGAGACTAGAAGCACTAAAAAGCTTCTGAATTATACGTCTTGAGAAAAATAGCCAATAATTTCAACATTCTGTTTTAACGTCAAAATATCAACATTTTGGTAGCTCATGCCACTTAAAATGGAAGTACAAATTCCTTTTCACCTGAGTTGATAATCATACTCTGCAGGAATACTGATGGTCTACTTTCCTATCACACACTATTGTTATACGTATTTTGATAAGATTATTTTGTTGTTCTCTTTTCTTCCGTAATATTTTTAACTAACTAGTCATATCTAAATCCAATCTGACCAAATAAAAATTAAAAAATATCTTAGTAGATTTTTCTCTCTATCGCCCGGATGTGGAAGAATTGTCTGGTACTCACTGAAGGTCGAGGGTTTCCCTCACAAAAAGAGCCCAGTTTCCTCCCCCACTAAACCTGGCACCCAATCAATCCATCTAAATTCTTGCTTATTGTACTACAGGTCATATGTCCAAAACTGAAGAGTGAAGTGCTTGGGGTTGTTATTGTGGAATCTGGCTGGGGTTCCATGGTGCCCACAGTGGTATTAGCAAACATGGCACCAAATGGTGCTGCCGCCCGGTGTGGACAGTTGAACATAGGTGACCAGATCATCTCTATTAATGGTGTGAGTTTGGTGGGACTTCCACTGTCAGCATGCCAGAATTATATCAAGGTGAGTACTTATCACATTACAATACTAAATACTTACATCATCACCAACAGTCAGTTTTAGGATAAATAATGCAACGATTTGCTTTTGGCATGTCTTGTGTTCATTTTTTTGCTGTTTTATAATCGGGAAAGTGTAACATTATAGTTAACAAGATTTAGTTGTTAAAGTGGCATGAGCTGCCGAAATTCACACTTTTTTCAAAAGTTCTGATCGTCACGACAGTAAGAGGCTTTGAGGGCCATCCGAAAACTAAATGATTGGCGTTGGAATGAGGAAAATCCATACAGTATAAGGCCTGTATGAACCGAAAACGTGTTCGAAATGTAAACAAAATTTAAATAACCGGGGCGACCGTTCATTCAATCTAAGCCAAAGTTAGTTCAAAACAATACTTTATCGTACATTTTCGAGACTAGAAGCACTAAAAAGCTTCTGAATTATATGTCTTGAGAAAAATAGCCGATAATTTCAACATTCTGTTTTAATTTGTTTGATTTGTTTGAGTGGCATTTAGTCTGTTTTAATGTCAAAATATCAACATTTTGGCAGCTCATGCCACTTTAACGACTATTTTTGTGATATTCCCATTTTGCAACTACCAAATGACCAGCTTTGTTCATACCTGATGGCCTTGGAAACCCCATCTCATAAATGCAGCGATTTTCCTGACGAAACTCACAGCTTTATGGTGACTCAAATCTTTAATTGCAGGCTGCCAAACCCCAAACTGTGGTAAAGTTAACAGTAGTACCTTGTCCACCTGTTGTGGAAGTTTTAATAAAAAGACCAGATGTTAAATATCAGCTTGGATTCAGTGTACAAAATGGAGTGGTAAGTAAATGATACTCATCTTATGTGTCGTCATCTCAGTTTGAAAATTGTGTGTGTTTTAATTGCATGTCAGAAGGATGGATTAGGTTGATTTGTGGGATTTATCAATATTTATGAACGCCACCAACATTATTTAATCTATTTTCAATGTTAGCCTGTTTCAATATCAATATAAATTCTATGTCTGACTCTGCACAACTCGAAAACTGTGAAACAACTCAATGAAACTTGGTGTGCATCTTGTGTAATGTGCCTTTTGAGGTTTTCAAGTTCTTGAAAATTTGTTAATTTCTTATGTTTGACCCTTTCCATGGAAATATAACTTTCAGGTTAAAGAAATTTTATAGATTGCTAAAAACTGGGTTCTGGGTAGGTTGATTGTTCATAAAGGCTTCATAGTAACTGTTCTTCAACAAGTATTCTTCAATATTTTTTCCCTAAGGCAGGGGATATGGCCGACAGTATTTGCTTGTTCTGGTTCAACCAGCCTGTGGAAAATTAACATTTATGGAATTTTGCAGCTGATATGTCATGGCAAGCATTTTCTGACGGCAAACAAAAAGGGTCTCGAGTTACCCAAAGAGAAAATTGAGAGACTATGAAAGATACTATATTTTCTGTAAAATATAGGACAACTCTGGTCGATTTGGTTGGAATGGATGAAAGTGCCACTAGATTTTTATCACAGCAGTCATCTTTGCTATCTAAAAGAATTCTGAATATTTAACGTGATATGTGACATGAATGGATTGTTTCTATAGTTGAACTTATCTTGTGTAAATCATCAGTCGATGTCAATGAAATATTGGTTGGTTCCCTTCTGGCTGAGTTGTCATTTACCCATCTTGAGACAAGCTTCTAAGTGCTTGATGGCACTGAAAGCCATCCTTACCCTAGATGATGTCAGTACCTACCAAATGTATCTTTATAAAGTTTTCTTGGGAAGCAAGGTTAAAACTTTGAGCGCTATATAAATTTGTGGATTTTTTTTTGCAGGATTGTTAAAATTGTCAATTTCAAAATGTTCAATATTTCTTTTCCCTTTTAAGACAACTAATTGTCCTCGATATCCAGTTGAAGAAATATCCATTTGCTAAAGTAATGATTTGGTCATTAAATTTGGTATTGATAATCACACCCAGGGTGTCAGATTTATTGGAAGGTCTTCCTTTTTCTTGCATAACCAAATAGACTGAAACGTAAAAAAGGGGGAAGTAATGGGATTTGTGGATCATTTGTTGTTATACAATGCCGACCACAATTTATCAACCAACCAATTTCCTCCATAAAATGTCCATTCTTCTTCGATTTTGTGAAAAAAACCTCTACTTCTCATGTTGACAATGGTGACTTATTAACCTAATGTTTTAGGTGCCTAGATTAATCTGTGGAAAACAGCCATTAGGTAGCTGTGCAAATCGTTGGAAACTATTCACCCCCCCCCCTCCACCCCATCTCTAAGAGTATCCTTTTGAAAGCAAAACTATAAGTTATACTTATATACTGAGTTTAATTGGTTTGATTTATCAAGAACTAGATCAACATAATCAAGAAATAAGTGTTAAATTTCAGAGATTTATCATTCCCCAATCTTAGCAAATGTTTCATCTCGAAGAGATTGTTTTCTTTTTGTATCGTCAAAAAACAACTTTACGTTTTTATGCATATTCTCTGGAGATGATACTGTTTTTCAGACATATCTGTTTTCAGTAGATTTTTTAAAAGGAACCACTGATGTGTGCTTTTCACACAGAATTTGATTGTGTATTTTTCTGTTCAATTTGTTGTAGATTTGCAGTTTACTACGAGGGGGAATTGCTGAGCGGGGAGGTGTTCGTGTCGGTCATAGAATTATAGAAATCAACAATACAAGTGTTGTAGCCGTTCCACATGATAAAATTGTTTCATTATTGGCCAACTCAGTTGGAGAAGTGAGTAATGTTTTTATTTTATGAGTTTCTAAAATGTTGATAATGTCTTCATGAAGCAAAGTTAGCCAATTATTGGATATTTTTCTTAGATGCAAATTAAGAGTGGAAGTTTCGGCATGTTTTTAAAAAGGGAATTTTTAGAAATAAGTTATACTTAAAACAAATGAACATACTTCCAGGTTACATTTAACCATTTGCATTTTGTAAACGCTCTTGCTTCGTTCAAGCTATCTGTTTGTGGAATATAGAAATAATTTCAGAGAGTAAAATAATTTCTTTTTCATATGCTAAATCTGTAATATAATATAGCTGTCAACTTTTATATTCTAGAGAAAGTTTATTGCATATGTTTATTGGCTTCACAATACAACAGTAGGTCCCTGTCAACGTAAGCTTAATACGAAAAACCTCGGCTCTCAGGTTTTGTTTAAGTGTCAAAATCCGCCCCTTTTTCACAAACTGTGATTTGCAGTACCTTTAGATATTGTTGATGTATTGTAATTTATGATTTGAAAACAGTCTTCGGAGGTTAAATAAACGAAGAAGTGTGTTACCCATACGAAAGTCTTACGTTATTCACTTGTAGAGGGTTTGCAGGCGATGCAGGGTTTCATAGAGGTCCAAATATTTTTAGGTCATTAATTGGAGTCAGTTTTTGGAGTATTGAGTTAGTTCCAAAAAGAATTGAGTATTTAAGTAATTCTATATCTCCTGGCTAAATTAACTGCAATTGCTTTTTTTCTGGGGTTAATTGAATTTTTATAGTCATTTTGGGGTAGATATTCGACCTCAAATCTTGTGGCCCATTTAACCCAAAATAGTGCTGGAAAAGTGGATACAATGTACATGTAAATAGCCAGGTTAACATTAGACCAAAGTTACAAAGCATTTAATTTATATTTTTTGCCAAAAATGTCTGGTAATTTTTTTTTGTTTTAAGGGAAAGATGTCATCATTTTGCCTGTTAATGCCATTAAGTTTAGTAAAAAATGAATGTCATAAAGCTACATCTTCTATGTGTTGGAGGTTAACGTGTTTTTTGTGATTTTAGTTTTCTGTTGGATATCGATTTGGTGAAATCTCTACTGAAGCAATAGACATTATTAATTTACCACCTGCTATATGATCTAACTGATCCATTCTGGGAGAAAAAAAAAGATTATTGTGTCTGAAATTATTTCTACAGTTATATTTTATCCCTCCCAAGATTTTTTTCCCCTGTACAATGATTTTTTTTAATATAATTTCCGATTTGCTGACCTTAACTTGAAAATGGTTGTTCCGATGTCATTGTTTTTGATTGGCTGAGCTTGTGATTGATTCTAATGATTATAGCCAATGAAAATGCTTTCATGCGTCAGCTTTGACTTCGACCCTAAGTTAATGGAAATGTGTTAACGTATCCAGACACTGAAATATTGTTACGTTTGTTGATTTATAACCAACTGTATTCACTTGGAAACCATTTGAAGGAAGTGTAGTTGATGTGTGTATAGCCTATAAGGTAGCTCATTCAACATAGGCACAATGATTGCCACTCTATGCTTTAGCTCATTAAACATAGGCACAATGTTTGCCCTTCTATGCTTTAACTCATCAAACATAGGCACAATCGTGTCGCCCTATAAGGTAGCCTGTTAAATATAGACACAATGTTTGCCACTCAATGCTTTAACTCATTAAATGTAATAAAATATTAATAGGTTTCAAGTGAAAAGAAAAATCAGTTTGAGAATGTGATATAAGAGAGTGCAATAATATTGTCCATGTGCATTTTCATCAATCTGTGTGAAATTAAGGCCAGTGCTATTCATATACCAGAGTGTCAGTTGATGGTGGATTGTCCATTGTCAGATGAGTTGATGTCAGCCATAGTTTATTAACCCATCAGTCTCTGCTGCGTCATTCATTACCCTGGCATTTTAACCCTATCTGCCAGGATTACTCTATTTTGTTGGACATTAATGACAGTGTTAATACTGTATATGGTAGCTAATAACATTAAACCTACAAAGAAAATGGAAAAGAGACAAAATTTAGTTAGTTTTTTGTTCCACTTGGCCATTATTTTAAACGACCAGGTGGAGATTTGAAAGTGAAATATTTTGGTTTGTTTTATTGTATTACGTAAAGCAATGGAAAAAAAAAATATTTCATTGTAAAACAGATTTTTCATCAGGCCCCTAACATATGAATTATTAAATTTATCAGATACTACTATTTAAATAATAGATTCATCTTTTTCTCTCCATTTGGCTATTTTATATTCAGTTTTTATTTCTTGGAGCCTGTTTCACAAAGCGACGTAGCGTAAGTTTTTACGTAAATGCCCTAGCAACCCATACTGTAGAGATATGTTAGTATGAAAGTTACCCAAAAAATACATCTACGCCGCTTTGTGAAACAGGCTCCTGGTCTTATCAGTGTGTCTTCGTTGGCGATGTACTGTTAGATACATGTACATTGGGGGAAGACAATAGGGATACATTTTGTCCAGGCCAGGCAGTCTCCAGACAGGCGTGAATCTTTAATCGGTTCCTCGGCACATTACACCTTGGACGATTAAACTTGATAAATGAGGCAGGTCTTTCCATGAAGACAGGCAGGGGGCTCATTGGACGCTATCATTATAGAGGCAAATTATTTATGAAAGTGCGTTCAGACGTTAGTAATTAAGGAATCATGCTGTTCACAGATACAGGATTTCTGATAGTACTGTATAGTGTGTTGGAAATGATGTAAATGGATATTATATATTGACTAGACTTCTGACTGGTAGTTGTAGAGCCCATATACTTCTTCAAATTGACAGAAATATGATGTGCATGTACCTATAATGTATAATATTTTAACATCTTATCTTGTTATTCTGCTTGAAATGCTCTACACATTATATTTGTTTAACAAACCTGCGTGTTGTATTCAGAGGAGTTCTTGTATTTTATTATTTCTTTGTTTTTTTTTTATTCCAGTAGATAGACTAGCTGGTAAACACCTCAAATAAGATTATTTACCTATATGTTTATGGGGGCCTCTATGGCCCAGTAGCTAGAGCGTTGGATGCTCAATCAGAACAGCCTTCCAACAATTTGTCTCAGGTTCTAATCCCACTCAGTCCAAAAAATAGGAAAATTTTCTAACAGGGTTTTCACTAGAACGACATGTGGGATGGTTGCCAGTTACCACTGGAGGGTCATGGGTTTCCTCCGGGCATAGAACCTGGTTTCCTCCCACAATAAAACTGGCACCGCGGCCATATACATGTAAGTGAAACAATCTTGAGTGTGGCGTAAAACACCAAACAATCAATCAATATATATTTATGAGAGCCTTGAAAGGGTTTGGTGGGAGAGAAAATCTGACTTTGTGAGATATATCAACTTTTTCTCTATTTTCAGATTCACATGAAGACAATGCCAACATCCATTTTCCGCTTACTGACAGGACAAGAAACTCCACATTATTTATGAGACTACTCCAACCTGGCAGGTTTCAACATCTGTCAGTTTACACACATATTGATGACATTACAGATTGTGAGCGATCTACAAACACTGATGACATCACAGATTGAGAATGATCTACAAACACTGATGACATCACAGATTGAGAATGACCTACAAACACTGGTGACATCACAGATTGTGAGCGATCTACAAACAATGATGACATCACAGATTATGAACGATGATACACTGATGATATCGCTGACTGACGAGCGACTTGTTGAGGACATCTGCTCATGTGGATGACATCACGTATTGTTAATGATTTCCAGTTTCAACTTTGTCTTGTGACATCACAGAATGAGTCCACACGGTTCAATTAGAGCCTATGGAATACTACTATACTATTTAATGAAATCTTGAGTATCAACACACAGATTGATGACATCACTTGTTCTTAGACTACACTACGTCTTGTGACATCACAGAACATGAGTCAACACAGTTTGATGACATTGAGTATCAATCAACACACAGACTTATGACATCACTGATACCCAGTCTACACATATTGTGATTAAATCATTGATTATGGTCAATCTAAAGGTTTTTATGCCAGATAGGATCAGTATTTTGATTGGTGCCTTCTGGCCTCCCAGATTGATGACATCACTGATTTTGAGCCAATCGGGACTAAAGATTCAGGGTGGATTTGTGATTGGCGTTTTTAAAGTCCGACGAATAGTTTCAATTTGTCTGACAGGGAACCAACATGGTAGACGATAAATAAATCAGCCCTGTTGGACCTGAAATTAGCATTTAATGATTGGTCAAATTGAATATCAAATAATTTTGATATGTGATTGATACCAGAAGCTTTGTTCAGTATAGGGCAAGGTTGGATCCACACACACACATAAAGACATGGAGATTATATGATGCTAATTTACATTGAATATAAGAATTGATTGTCTGTCGTATAAATTGAATCTAATAACGTAATTTATTGTAATCTAAATTCATGTGGAATAAATGGTAAAGATGGGTTTTTGGGGAGTTTAAAAAATTCCCGTAGTCTTAAAGAGAATCTTTCTCCAGGATTGATAATTTACAGCTGGGTTTGAATATCAAGTACTGATTGGTTTGTCAAAAAGAGGAGGTAGAATAGTAAAATTTACTCTTCATCCTAAACATATTTTATTCATGAATCTAAACAGAACCTTATCTCTTTTGCAGAGGTTTTTTTTCCAAGAATACGGTTTACAGATTTTCTTGTAAAAATGTATATCATCTATCATTCCCCCCCAAAATTGGTACAATATTTGAAATCTCATTTAAAGTTCAAATACAGAAGCTTATATTTCAGTATCTAGTCAGTTTATAAATGGTTCTTTATCTGGCAATAAATTGTGTGCAGTTTAAAAAGAATATACCTGCATTTGTATACCTGGCATGAAAATATATTTTAAACCCTCATCAATAAAGATCATTTATGTGTCATATATTTCATATAGGCACAAGTTGATGGTGATTTTTCATGTTAATATATGGTGGACTGTTTCTAACATCTGTAAAAGCTGAATCATTTGACATCCCTTGATTCACACTCACAGTAACTGTCACTTTTGGAATATATATTCTTGACAAATAGCAATATCATCAAGGCATGATACCTGTAGATCCATTGAATAGCTAAGCATAATGTATTAGTATTATAACTCTGAATCAATTTAACTTACTCATATTGAGAATCTCAATACTTCTGGGACCTGGGTGGTCCAGTGGGTTAGAGGGATCGTCCCTCAGCCCCACACAGACCTTCCAACCATAAGGTGCGGGTTCGAATCACAGACGAAATAAAATTGAAAAATTTCTTAGTAGATTTTTCACTCGGTCGCCATATGTGGAAGAGTTGCCAGGTACTCGCCGAAGGTCGGGGGTTTCCTCCGGGCAATGAGCCCCGACTAACCCTCGCAAAAACATCAATCAATCAACACTTCCACCTAAAATTGATGACAAACCTATTGAGATTGTTAATATGTCTTTGTGAAATAGATTTAGGGTTACCTTGCTATTGCATTATGTATGCAGTATAGGTATGTTTTATTTCTCTGTTTAAAAAGCCAATCTGTTTCATTCTTCCAAAGGTTTTTGTACCGTTTTGTTCACATATACTCTTCGATGTTAGGTTTCACATGTTTACTGTGTATAACCCAGCCTAACATTGTGCATGTTATCATTTAATTACTTCCATCAATTGAACTACCTGATTTAGTATGTCAGTATTTATTAGTGCATTACAGTCTTCCTCCTGACTAACTCATTGCCATAGAGATGTCTCTCTCTGTTTTCCCCATACAATCCTGTATGTATAGAGTTGATACCAGCTTGAATTGGTCCATGGTGTTTTTCCATTCTGTAAATATTGATCACTATTCAGGAATAACCAAAAAGCTAATGACTAATTTACTATGTGCAATCAACCTATATTTCATTATGTAGTTTTAACATTCATTCAATTGTAAATGTACCACTTTATAGGTTTATTCATTCCATTTCTGTATTGTACAATGTAAATTTTACTGGACAAAATGGATTTTTGACAGCAGAATGTTTTGGTGCAAAATCCATCCAACTCTGGAGTTATGTCTTTGTGTCCGTCTTGAACCAACTTTACAATTTAATTTTAAGCCTGCAAGAGGAATAGTCTGGCTGACAGGTTAAGATTTACTTGCAAAACAATAGCAACAAGAAATTAGTGCAAATTGCTATACCTATCCAATAAATTGTCTGATTATACATCAACATGAAACTTGAAGTGTGTTTTAATCACTTTAAGCCTGGGATTAACTTTAACTTATTTGGTGTGGAAACATTTTCCAGCTAAGACCTCTTCTCAAATACAGTAAGATCTTAATCACTTACAACCCTGGTATTAACTTATTTGGTGTGGAAACATTTTCCAGACCTCTTCTCAAATACAGTAAAATTGTATGTTATAAAGATAGGGATTGTATTCAAACACCTGCTGTTTAAATGATGACCTAATACTGTTATTTTAGCCCAGGGGGGTATTTCATAAACAGGTTTAGAAGGCTAAACTGCCCTAGCCGACTAGAATAGCACTGCTTTAACATTACTGCTTAGTCGACTATCTGACCGTAGTTGGCTATATGGGGTTTATGAAATAACCCTGAAATATTTAAATACTCGTCCTGTCTCTTCTGATTTTCGCTTGGCTTTTGGTTTGCCTACTGACCATTTCCACATATATGAATACTATGTACAGGTCATGATACACCAGTTATGTATGAATACTATGTACAGGTCATGATACACCAGTTATGTATGAATACTATGTACAGGTCATGATACACCAGCTATGTATGAATACTATGTACAGGTCATGATAATGAAGGAAAGAAAACTCTTGCGTATGGATTTACAACTTCTTGGTTTATTTGGGAACACGACGTTTCGGTGTAGCTCCTAACACCGTTATCAAGTGAATGTTAGGAGCTACACCGAAACGTCGTGTTCCCAAATAAACCAAGAAGTTGTAAATCCATACGCAAGAGTTTTCTTTCCTTCATTATTATGCTCAACTTCTAAATGCCACTTAAACAAGTCAGGTCATGATACACCAGTCATGTATGAATACTATGTACAGGTCATGATACACCAGTTATGTATGAATACTATGTACAGGTCATGAAACACCAGTTATGTCATACAAAACTTAGGTCATGTACAAAGTTAACATTTCAATCCATTGCAATGGTAGGGAAAAAACATCATTGAGAAACACTAACCCTGTGATTTTAACTTAAATACATGTATGTCTATCCCAGGCTTAACTGCCCATATGGTATAATACTTATTTAGGACGCCTGTATCCATTTGCTTTTTCTTCATAACCTGATTATATACATTTAGGGATCTCTTGCTTGATTTACAACTGTGAATAATGCATATTGACTGTATACTTGTTCTTTTTGTTTGTGATACTTGTTTATAGTTTTATTTATTTCTCTTGGTGCTATATAGCGTTTTAACTTTATTTTTATTTTGTTTTTAATCATTTCAGTTTGTATTAAGTGCTGGCTAGATTCTCTGTTATTCTTTTATTAACATTTCGTATTGTTTAATTCTATTAGATACAAGTACATAGACATCTGCTCTGTGTACTGGTAGTTTCCATGCATACACCAAATTTATCTTTTTAAAAACTTTCAATTTGAAAGGAATTTGCAAACAAATGAATACTTTGGTTATTTTGCCAGTGTATTGAAATGGTGGACACGATTTTATTAAATTCTTGATTCCATACGGACATTTCAGTTATCTATATTTAAATGTAAGAAATGTTTGAAACTCTCTTTAAACGTGGGTTCCATACTAATGATAAGGAATTAAGACATCACATGCACGTAGTAAGTTGTTTTGACAAAAAACAGTTCTAACAGTGTTGTTCAAAACAACTTACTACTTGGTGATGTCTTAATTTCTTATCATTTGTATTTAAATGTATAATACAATGTGTCTATTTATGAACCAGGTGAAGTCTATTTTCTTGCGCACCTCTGCTTTCTTTGGTGGAGATCAGCCACAGTAGCGACATTGGTATATATATGCTTACGGTAAGATCTCCGCTAATTCAAGGACCAGTGATGTGAAAATAACGAATTATTACATTGCTATTTGCCACATTTGGTCTATACAAACAACAACAGCGATCGTTCAATAGGATTATCTGATCGCTCACTCCAGGAGGTAAGACTCTCAACGAAAAAAGTTGAATTTTAAGTGTACTTTTGTTAATGTTTTTCTGGCCCTTGAATTTTTTAGAGTACTTGAATTAGCGGAGATCTTACCGTAACAGCTATCATTCTGTTCTGTACAACACATTGTTGTTTCAGATGTCCACATGCTTGCAAGATGGTAATTAATAATATGAAAATTTATGTCCGAACTCTGTGTTAACTAAGTTTAATATATAAAGTTGAATGAAAACAGATTGAGTCACCATTGTTTAAATATCTGTATGATTGTGAAATGGTTGAATTTTAAAGTGAAATCTCATCATTGATTGTCCAATTGTAAATATACCAAATCTTGTATATTATTCTGGTTACTAAATGATGTGTGGGTTTTATTGTATATGTTTGTATGGAAGTATTAATTTTGCTTTTTAACGAATTTGTCAAAGTCTACGAGCTTCGTGTAACTGTAGACTTCAGCTGGAGTTCTGGCTATGAATATTGTATTGTGTGCATGGAATACCAAACGTAATTGTATGCTTGTCAACTGTGTGAAGACTACACAGCCTGGATGAATAAACTCTCTCCATCCTTTAATAGGTCTTATCTACTTTCTTATTAGTTATTAGCTCAAAAACTTTAAGCTATGAGGAGATATCTAATAAGCAGGTTTGGATCGGTGTGGAAGACATCTTCAGTATTATTTTTTTTAAATATTCCACAGCGACATTAATTATATGACTACATTTCAATTTCTGGGACCAGCCCCGATAGCGCAGTCGGTAGAGCGTCCGCTTCAGGCCTGGGAGATCCGGGTTCAAGCCCGGGTCGACTCAGACCAAAGACTTTAACAGTGGTAGCTGTTACTGCTTCGCTTGGCGCTCAGCAATAGGAGTTAGAGCAGCGACTGGTTGGCCCGGTGTCGGTATACTGTGACTGGGTGAGGGGGCTTGCTGGTTGTCTTCGGCAAGTTGTCTCGGTGAGACAGCACCTAATTAAAAGAGCGGTGGAAATCCGCCCTGTCACAAGGAGACAACGTCTTCATATAACCGAAATACTGTTGAGCAGGACGTAAAAACCCAATCACTCACTCACTCAATTTCTGGTTTTCAAAATTGAAGATTGTTCATCCTACATCTACCATGGCCCGTCTTGGAAAGCTGCCGTAATCATGTTCTAGCGGACGTAAATCCGTGATAAAACTATAAGAACTTGCGCTCTAGTCGACATTGGTTCCTTTTTTAGGCCTATGAGCACATTTACTCCAGTCTGAGGCTCGTTTCACAAAGTCGTCGCATTGCAAACGAAGAATAGTTGTCAATGGATACCTGAAGGAAGAGATTCAGCGATTGGTCGCGCTTTGCCACGCTTTCGTAAAACGGCTCCCTGATGGAGGCCAAAACCTTATATGTCATGAACAGATTTGCCCCTCAATATATATTTACAGATACAGAATCTAGAACGTTTTTTTATTACTTTCACTTCCTAACTGAAATAGTATTAATCAAGGTTCACCGTTAGTGACAAGCCAAACTTCGGGAAATCGCATCGATGTGACGTAGAAATGACCACGGCCGATAAGTCCGAGGGCGTCTCCCTGAAAACCAGTCTCAATCACTACTTCCAAACAAAAGAAACATTGTTCGATATAACCGTATCCTTTGTGCTAAGCTGCACCAATTTCTCCATTCTACGTATACCAGTTGTTAATTACCCTAGCCTAAATTGGTCAGCAAAGTTCAGGAATCTACTCCGTTTTGAAACCAATTCGTCTCGACACTAATTGGGATTTCTTTTGCGAATGGTAAAAAACTAGGTGATTGGAAAAGGTCAGTTGGCAAACATGAATTTAATCCGGAGTTCCACGGGGTCTCAATGTTAAAGAAATAGGACTTCACTGAGTGACCCACGTGATGCCTGCTATTCTTCACTCTTCCCAAAAACGGACAACTAAGAAACCATTAAAACATCACTGGATTTCTAAAGGATCTCCCCAAAAAGAAATGGATGTAACGCCGTTGTTTTTATTTGTCATGCGACGTTTTGGGTTGGGAGAGAAAATGTGTTCGCGAAATAATCATTGGGAATTCACTGTCAATATTAACTTTCTGGGTACATGTATTACTGTTTTTTTTAATAAGACAACCCCGTGTCTGAAATCAAACCATATACAACTTTGCCAAAGTGTTACCGGTCAAGAGATGGATTTTGTAAAATATTGCTTATCTATGTACGTCTTCCATGAGTAAAATATACTCCAATAAACTGTCAAATCTCCCCATCGTGTTCAAACCTATTTATTAAAAAAAAACTTGTCTCCATGGTTATTTTAGACAAGCAGATTTTCCATGTGCCATGTGTTATAGTGTAAAACAATAGAAAAAGGTTGCACAGTATTTTCTCTGTTGTACATTTATATAAGAGATACTGTTAAAAAAAAAACACTTTCTTCCCAAATGTTCCTCTTTCAACTTCTCCACTTCGACTTCTGTCTTAGTACAATTTTAATGGCTAATACTCCACATTGATTCACATTCTACGAGCTATTTTCCAGAAAATAGACAGGAAACACACTTTCGAGGCCTAATCTTAGATTGTTTATGACCACACATCGAGTTGACGAGTATGGTGAAATCGGAATGGCAAGTATTGTACTTCCTGGAACAAACTGTAGACAAGACTTTCCATGAGCTGAGACATGTTATAAGCCTCTTGGGTCCAACTTTATCGCCATTAACATTGCAAAAGAAAACAACAAGGCGTGTTTTGTTTGTTTATGACCATACATCAGAAGTATGGCCTTGACGAGTATGGCGAAATCGGAAGGCCTGGAGATGTTAGTGACCAGTGTTATGGCTGTCATAGAAAAATGGCTGCACATTTCTAGGTGGAAGGCTGCTCTCGCGACGTGGTAATAAAGTGGCATGAGCTGCCAAAATTCACACTTTTTTATAATTTCTGATCGCCACGACAGTAAGAGGCTTTGAAGGCCATCGAAAAACTACATTGGGGCTGGAATGAGGAAAATCCATACAGTATGTGGCCTGTACGAACCGAAAACATGTTCGAATTGTAAACAAAATTTAAATAACCGGGACGACCATTCATTCATTCTAAGCCAAAGCTAGTTCAAAACGGTCCGTGTAACGTTCGTTAATTCAATTTTCATTTTTTGACATTGCAAAATGAAAATTGGAAATGACCATTTTTAAGTTCAATTTTTCATTTTCATTTTCTACTTTTTGAAAAGAAGAAATGAAAATTGAAATTTGACGTTCAATTTTCAATTTTTGTTTTCTATGTTTTCAACACACAAATCAAAAATTGAAAAATGACGGTCATTTTTCAATTTTCATTTTGCCTTTTCGCTCTACACGAAACGAATATTGAAAATTGTAACCTTCGTCAATGTTTGAATTTTCAATTGGTCGAAGTCAGTCCCCAAACACAACTGCGCAAGACACAAACCACCAAAGCGAACAGCCCTTGTGGAGCAAGCCGGTTAGAGCAAAACTTACGGCCCCTGTGGAGCACAAAAAACACTTTCTATAAAGCAAAGAATCCTAAAACAAGGACTGCTTTATGAAAATCATAGGAGTAAGATTTCCAGGACATATAACATTCGAGTAAGGCAGGTACGCCACATATTAGCATTAAAATTGGCCCTGAAACCACGCTATTGGCGATGTGCCCCTCAAAGGATGTTGGTATTTTAAGGCTAATTAAAAGTCAAATTATGGATTTCTTCATCAGAATGTGTTCATTAGACTAATAGGAGACAAAAACAATCAAGAGTTTCTTAAAATCGTGCTTTGTGCCTCGCTAATGGCGATATGCCCTCCACATGGTGTTGAGGTTTTTAGACTAATTAAAAGTCAAATTAACGGTTTCTTCATCAGAGTGTGTTCATTAGGCTCTAGAGAGACAGAAACAATCAAAAGTTTCATTAAAATCGCCTAACGTGCCTAGCTATATTGGCGATGTGCTCCACAACGGATGTTGGTGTTTAAAGGCTAATTAAAACACCAACACCCCTTGTGGAACACATCGTCAACAGCGAGGCATTTTGGGCGATTTTGATAAAACTTAGTCACATTCTGATAAAGAAATCGTGACTTTGACCTTTAATTAGTCTTGAACACCAACATCCCTTGTGAAACATATCGCCAATAGTATGGGCTGATCAAGGGGGTGTCCAGGGGGTCAGCCCCCCCCCCCCCTCCCTCCTTTTTTTCTTGAGCAAAATAAAATAAAATAACAGAAAAAAAAGAAACGGGGAGCGGAGAAGGGAATTAACGCAGAATCAAAATGTACCATTATGTATGCAATCTATTAAATGCAAGATCTGCCATGCAGTTTCATGTCGTCTTTAGTTTGACAGTAACCATGGTGGTGCATGTATGTTTTTTAAATTATTTTTGCGCCATAGTCCGTGTTGCAGTGTTAAGCATCGTGTTGCATGGCTCTAACTATGAACAAGCTATTTAATTGAGAAAAATGCACTTTCTGGGTGCGAACAGGCCAATAGCGAGGCACATTAAGCGAATTTAACAAAACCTTTGATTGTTTCTGTCTCCTTAATAGAGTCTAATAAACACATTCTGATAAAAACACCAACATCCCTTGTGGGGCACATCACCATTAGCGTGGTTTCAAGGCCAATTTTAATGCTAATCTGTGGCGTACCTGCCTAACTCTGATGTTTTAGGTCTTGGAAATCTTACTCCTATGATTTTAGTAAAGCAGTCCTTGTTTTAAGAGTCTTTGTTTTAGAGAAAGTCACGTGTTATTTTGTGCTCCGCAAGGGCTGTAAGTTTTGCTCTACCTGGCCTGCTTCACAAGGGCTGCGGCAATACGTATTGCGGTTTGCTTCGGTGTTTTGTGACTTGCGCAGTGTGTTTCATTGACGATGGTTACAACTTTCAATATTCGTTTCATAAAGAATGAAATGACCGTCATTTATCTATTTTTAATTTGTGTGTTGAAAAGAGAGAAAACAAAAATTGAAAATTGAACGTCAAATTTCAATTTTCATTTCTTCTTTTCAAAAAGTAGAAAACGAAAATGAAAAATTGAACTTAAAATGGTCATTTCCAAATTTCATTTTGCGATATCAAAAATTGAAAATTGGATTAACGAACGTTACACGGACCCAAAACAATACTTTATCGTACATTTTCGAGACTAGAAGCACTAAAAAGCTTCTGAAATAGCCAATAATTTCTACATTCTGTTCTAACGTCAAAATATCAACATTTTGGCAGCTCATGCCACTTTACCATCAAGCGTCACAATCATTGTTTTCTGTAAATTAAAAAAAAAATCATTGCATTTTTTTTACAATATTCAAAGAATGAACGTTACGACGTAAACATGACATGGTGACAAGTAAAACTGATGATTTCATTTTTAATCCATATAGTGACAAATTTGACAGCCTCGCTCATCAGTTTGAAGGAAATCTAATATTACTTTCTTGATTAACCATATATGTTTGAAGGTTTCTTGTAAGTTTTCATTAATTCTTCCTATTTCTTTGACAAATGTTGTGGTAGTTGTAATTGTCCACAGTCTAACGGTTCTAACCAATCATATCACTGAAACCTTATTCAAGTAAGTGAAAACAAAGTTATTTAATCAATCAACAAAAACATAAAAAAGTTTTATTTTGGTCATTTGTTTTTCAAGATTTTTCAAAGAAAGCAAATTTCTGGTGGCCTTGGGTGCCAATCACAAGGCTGCTTCGGGTATTATTTCATGAAGGTTAAACATTCTTTGAAGAAAATACCAGCTATATTAACTGGTCGACATGCTTCATATATATTTATAGATCTTTCAGGTCATCATCTGCCGATAGTATATTATATCCGATAATTTACAAATGTTTTAACTAGTGGAAGCAGGAGTTTTATTAGTTATTGTCTTTTAGAAAGTGAGTATAACAGTAATCTCGGTATTTTGGGATTACACTTTTCTTGAAAATATGGCAGAAATTCCTCTACCGATTTTTGGGTGACGCCGAAACGGGAATCAAACCCGGGTCCCAGAGTATAGCACCAATCTCCAGCACTAAATGTCGGCTGCCTTATCCATTTAGCCTCCTCTAAAAAAGGAGGTAGTTGACTGGTAGATACTACAGCGGACATTTAGTACCCCTCTGGTAACGTAATTGGCTGAATGGATAAGACAGCCGGCATTTAGTCCTGGCGATAGGTGCCATACTCTGGGACCCGGGTTCGATTCCCGTTTCGGGCGTCACCCAAAAATCGGTAGAGGAATTTCCTCCATATTTTTTCAAGAAAGTGTAACCCCAAAATAGCGAGAAACCTTAAGTAGGTCTGGTTTAACATGGTTAAATACAGAAATTAAAATATCCTAAGATGACAGCTTACACTGTATTACAGACAATATAGGAGCATTGCTCAACATCCAAATGTCTTTATTATGAAGCCTTGTGGCTTACGAGACATGCAGCTTACATGGTATTATATTTAATATGTTTTCTTGTTCGTGCAAGAGCGAACATTAAGTCCCATTAGTCCTTCACAATGTTACTAGACAAAATAAATTAAAAAATAACAAAAAGAACAACACATTTTGTTTATTAATTTTGATTTATATTAAAAAAAGAAAACAGAGTAACATACTTACAGGCAAATATCAAACAGTTGAAATGAAACAAATATAAAAATGATTTACTATAATAAGTTATAATTTGAAGTTCCAAGAAATTTGTAATCCGATAACTTCACAAAAGTTCACTGGTATAGTAGATCCGATTATCACGAAACCTAAATCCACAGAATGAAATCCTGGAATCAGACTGGTGAATCCACAGTACTAGTTTCTAATTATGTATCTATACATTATTAATCTTTCATTTACTTCTGGTACAGATATATGCTGTCCCATTAAAAACCGCAAAATATCGCCAACTTTCCAATAAGTGAAGAGTCAGCTAATGGAGAATTATCATACCATATCAGTGATCCCACGATATTGAACCATCTTGAAATAAATAGCGTAATCTGCCCCATCAATGGGGTTTCAGAAGTGCCACGTTATCTGCAGGTCCTCTCTATAATACAATAAACTGATGGAAGTAAAATAAAAAACTATGTATAGCATTATAGCTTTTCTTGACCAAGATTAATCACCGTGCCTTGAATTGTCCATGGTTCAAAGTTTTTTTTCAAACAGATCTCAAACTGCAATGGAACTTTTCACCTCTGAAAGACATTTCCATTGACGTCCCTCAAGAATCCAGTTTTCTTCTCTATATGAACGATGTAGATTCCGGTTCTATTCTACATTTTAACTAATTTACCGATGATACACGTGTGTTTTACTCTTCTAAAATTAAATCAATACAATAGCTGTAGTGTGTAGGCCTAATGCTTAGCATTGTTTGTTCCCGTTGATCCAGTTATATACGAACTCAGTCTAAATATTGAACAGTTATTGCAGTTTCACACCACAACAAAAAGAAAACAAATAAACAAAAATGCTGTCCAATTGATCACACCCATCATGGCTTCACGATCCATAGTGAAACAATTGCGCCACAACAAATGTCAGCTTACAAGAAGGATTAAACGTCCATGAATTAAAGCTGTAAGTGGACTTAGGGAGTCGGTAAAGAGGATCGCTCCGGGGATTGAGATCGAGCCAAAACTGCAAAGCAAGTAGTATAGCACACACTTAAGAGGTAAACACAGGAATAAAGCCTGATAGACTAAATGAAAAGCACACCTACTTTAATTACCTGAATCAGGGCATTTAGATCCGTCTGTAAAGACGTGTAGATAATTTAACCAATTAGTATTAATATTAGTACATGCGAGTGAAATATAGGGGTTGTCCGACTTCTTAATTTTAACAAGTAAATCAGTAGATATGTACGGGAGAGTAAGTTCCCATGGGGGTACAGGCGGAACAAAATCCTCCTGGAGTTCCAGGCTGTCGATAACTAATGATTTACAAATCTCCTTTGATCGGATACTGAAAAATACTTGCATGACACCTCCCAGTATCAGACAATTACACTATTTTCCAACAGAAACAATACCAACTTGTTTTCAAAATATTTTTTGTTACGAATTGATTTTGTAATATGAAAACCTGCCAATTCATATTGCAGATCCCAAACACAGCGCATCAATCAAAAATACCGGGAACACTTGGTCACTTCCGGGAGGATATGTAAATTTCGTGCAAGTGACATTGCCCTCTTTAGCATGTTCTGCACATACAGAAAAGCTGTTTAAAAGGACTGAGCATACATGTTGATACCACAGCAACAAAAAGATCACATGACATGCCATTGGGGGGATGAGCCGCAGGTTGGAAGCTAATGGAGGCTATACCCGCTATTGACCTTCTGCTCTAGGGATGTGTTCTACACACCCAAAGTGACATTTTTACTTCAATATGTTCGCCCTGTGAAACCAGATAAACTCTGAAGTTTCATACTTACAAGCATCTTTTTATTTTGTTAAAATATAACGATATCCCGAATACATTGTATAGCTTATTGCCATTAATGGTGATTTCCAGAATGTTGCCCTTTATGATCACAATCGTTTCTGCAACATCAGTTTGCCAACAAACTCCCTATACCAATGATTTTATCGTTCGGTGCAGACTTTCCGGGGTGCTTAACATTTTTCTTTGTGTATAGTTTTAAAAAAAATTAAAGCCACTAGATATGCTTTAATTTTAGAATAATAAATGTTTTCGGCGAGTTGGAGAATTTTTGGTGTCAAAGTCTTGATTTGATCATTAGATTTCGATAGCAGTATCCAGGGTGTGAAATTTATCACAAGTTCTTCCTTTTTCTTCCATAACCGAATGGACTAAAACGTAAAATAAACGGGAAAGTAATGGGGTTGTGGATTATTTGTCGTTACACAATGCTGACCACAATTTATCACCAAACTTAATTTCCCTTCCTGTTCTATTTTGTGGATCTAAATTCTATATCTTTTAAGTTGGTCTGGTTGATTGATGTCGCCTTATTAACTCTATCTTTTGGTTGCATAAAACCTTCATTAAGTATAGCTGGGCAAATTATTAGAAACTGTACTTTTTATGGAACAGTTTTCTTAACAATCCCTTATATAATCTCCATCTTCAAAGCAAAACACTTAGACCTGTATACAGGATTTAATTCATTTGCTTCACAAGAAATCCGTTAATTTAATACAGAAATAGAAATTTAATCTATGGTATTGGGATACGGCTGTCTAATCAAATTGTGACAGAAGAAAGAAAGATAATAATTAAATATATTCTTTTCTTTTGTGTCCTAAACGTATCACTGGCCAAGTGGTGTTTGCTTAACTGGATACGAGTTAAACCTCCCCCAGACCGTTTCTTAACATTATAAATATAGAATGATTTTCTTGTGCTTCTGATTATTCCGTTTTGTTTATTGTGTTTTGATCTGCTGTTTAATACGAGAGGAATAAATTGCTGAATGGGTTAGGGTTAGCGTCGACCATATAATTAAAGTAATACCAGTTTTGCAATCCCTCTTCACAATAATGTTTATTAACAAACTCCGTTGAGAAAGCATGCTACTTTTGTATTTTTCTTATCTTTACTGTGTCTCTGTTTTCACCTACAATGTGAGAAAATGAATGGAGCATCCGTTTAGAGTCAGTCTGTAGAAAGGACTTCATAAAATAGATTTAGTACAGCCTTTACTGGACTAAGATTGTTCTGATTGTGTTTTCATGATTTTTGTTTTTGTATGGGATATTGATTTGATAAATCTCTACTGCAGTAATAGACTTTAGACACCTACTCTATGATCTAACTGATCCGTCCTGGGAGAAATAAATGACTTCGTTCCCAGAAATTAGTTCTACAATCATTTATGCCACGTGATCTCCTCCCTTCAAATGTTGTTTTCTAGCTGAATGATTTTGATCAAATGTCTAACCTCTGCAGTCCATAATTCGAAAATCATCACGCTGATGTCATTTGTTTTTGATTGGCTGAGCTTGTGATGGATTCTAATGGCTATAGCCAATGAAACTTGCTTTTATGCATTATCGTTTGACTTGCCGCCCAAGTTAATGGAATTATGTAAGGTTTGAAACATTGGTAGGTTTGATTGATTTATAACGCACTGTATTCGCTTGAAAAAACTTTGACAGATAAATCGACGTCTTGTGAGCGCTATGAGAGACACCGTTCTTTCCAGCTATACCTCTTTGACCCCCTTCCTCTCCGGTGGACTGTAAGGTGCTTACAGTCGTTTTAAAGCTAATACGCCATACAGACATGTTTTACGAGCTATTTTCAATAAAATGCCGGGAAATGGGTTTTGTTTGATAAAGTAGTGACCGGACAAGCTATGCAAATCTACGATACATTGCTCTCTCTGACAAACCTCCTCTGGGTCTATCACATATAGGCCTACTCCATTAAACTTCCAGGCCAAGAAATCAACTGTTGTTATCAGACATATCCTATTATTCCACTCAAAAGTGTCCTAACTCGTTACTGTAGCCCATATGAGCGCTAACCTCCCCCCCCCCCCTCTCAGCCGGCCACAAAAAAAAAAGAGAAGAGAGAAAAAAAGAGAGAAACAGGAAAAGAGAGTAGGAAAACGAAAACATCTTACATCACAATACCATATGAAGAAAGAAGCTTTATATGGAGCTACGATCACATTTAAATTTTTCGTATAATTGCCTCATTGGTACGGGCAGTGCCTATGTGTGCTGGTAGCAGTAGCGTTTTCGGGAGCGTAGGCGGCCCGTGGACCCACGCCTGTATAGGCCTACTGGGTTTGGGTACTCTGCCCCCTAAGTTCCCACTTTCAATAAAAATACTATATCCAGAGGCCCTTGTATGTAGCACAATATGTAGTTTTCCTATATAATGGCCCAAGTCAGTCCGAAACAAACCGTGGGCGATCCTCCTGCTTGTCTTATTTTGTTATTTTTAAAGGGGCATGAGCTGCGAAAATGTTGATATTTTGACGTTGAAACAGAATGTTGAAATTATCGGCTATTTTTCCCAAGGCGTATAATTCAAAAGCTTTTTAGTGCTTCAAGTCTCGAGAATGTACGACAAAGCATTGTTTTGAACTAACTTAGGCTTAGAATGAATGAATGGTCGTCCCGGTTATTTAAATTTTGTTTACATTTCGAACACTATTCCGGTTCGTACAGGCCGCACACTGTATGGATTTTCCTCATTCCGACGCCAATCATTTAGTTTTTCGATGGCCTTCAAAGCCTCTGACTGTCATGACGATTAGAAATTATGCAAAAAAGTGTGAATTCCGGCAGCTCATGCCACTTTAAGAATTAGGGAAAGCGAAATCCGAAAGCTATTAGCTTTTTGTGTGAAGTTTTAAAGTTGTAAGTTAAAGACTTTTTTAGATGTGTTTACAGGCTTTTTATAGCAGCGGTAATAAAAGGGGCATAACTCTTGAAAAAAACATCCGAGCGCGTTGATTTTAAATAGGCTTCTTGTACTTGCTGTATTGAACAAATGTGTGAAGAGGGGTAAAAACGTTACAAGGCTTCATCTATACCTTTGAAACATTCCTCTTTTCACTGAACCAGTTGATTTCTTCGAAATCCGTTGTTAAACTGTTAAATCGCTCTTTGTAAAGCAAAGCATAAAAATTGGCCTAATGAGGTTACATGAGATATCTCACCCTTATAATGGCGGTTTAATGTGTGGCTCTACCTGACCGGCAAAGTAAGTAAACCAGGATAGAGACACACGAGTGCGGCTACTGAATTATACGTTTTGAGAAAAATAGCCAATAATTTCAACATTCTGTATTAACGTCAAAATATCAACATTCTGGCAGCTCATGCCACTTTAATATTTCGAAGATACACAGAAAAAGGACACAAACCTTCCATGCCCCCAGGCGTCCTATTATCTCGGATTTTGGATATGAACGTTAAAGAATATCAGAGCTAATTAATTATTATCTAAAACATATAGCGAATCGGCGTGTTAGCTTTATCAAAAATACTGATGTTTTTTTGCAAATTTGTTGTTGTTTATTATAACAACTTATGATTGGGTATAAAGGTCTAAATCATATGCTCCTTTGTAACACAATAAAAACGTGTCTCCACGGTTATTTTAGACAAGAAGATGTTCCCTGTGCCCGTGTGTTTTAGAGTTCAAAAATATATATATAATCTTTTGATGTATAGATAATTGAGAAATATGAAGATGCAAGGATTGGGGGTTAATTGAGGGACAACACAGATATGCAAAATTTAAAAACCTTTTTCGTAATATTTGGTGGCCCTAAAGAGGGCCAAGTTTTTTAGTTGACTTTTATTTTTAGTCGTTGTACTTCATCGATTCCCCCATGGTGGTTCTCCAGGCCCCCAAGGAGAAAGCGACTTTTCCAGTCACTCCCAACACCCTCAGCAACACTCGACGTACATGTAGCTGCACCTTCCTTTCCCCAAAGACCGGGAGCAGGAAGGTGACTTGTACGCCGATCCGTGTTGGGACATCATTATGACGTCGTCTGGCTGCTCAGTCGACAATGATCGATGAATAGGACTATTCCTCGACGTTACAGTTCGTCTAACTCGCCTTCTTATACGGTTAGACCTCCTCTCCATTTCTTCGCCACTTAAAAGTAGCATCGTTCATTTGTTATTCCAGTGAACATCTGGGAATTCGTTTTTTGTCATGTTCTACCTCCAGCTAAGAGATACTCTTTTACCCACTCCAAGGTGGGTTGATGCCTGGCGGAGGCGGCGAGTTGCCCAAACCAGGGCCCTGGTAGGCGGTCCGCCGCCCCCTAGCCGTTCTCCTCTACCACCCGGAGAACGGCCGGCTTAATCGTATAGGTACTCTTTTATCCACTCCAAGGTGCGTTGATGCCTCGCGGAGGCGGCGAGTTGCCCAAACCAGGGCCCTGGTAGGCGGTCCGCCGCCCCCTAGCCGTTCGCCTCTACCACCGGGAGAACGGCCAGCTTAATCTTCGTTGTGTACTGCCAATCCGACGGTACGTTGTTGTACTTCATCGATTCCCCCATGGGGGTTCTCCAGGCCCCCAAGGAGAAAGCGACTTTTCCAGTCACTCCCAACACCCTCAGCAACACTCGACGTACATGTAGCTGCACCTTCCTTTCCCCAAAGACCGGGAGCAAGAAGGTGACTTGTACGCCGATCCGTGTTGGGACATCATTATGACGTCGGCTGGTTGCTCAGACGACAATGAAAGATGAATAGGCCAATTCCTCGACGTAACTTCTTTCTTTAGTTGGTTTGGTTGGTGCTTACAGCTATGAAGACTATGCGCACCAGAGCTTAACATGGAGCTGTTAGTTAAGAGATTGATTTAGGAATTGACTTTTTTTTATAATAAGTGTTATATAGGAAAAAAGCCAGAGGTGACCATAGAAAACTGAATATATACTAAACCAGTATTATAAGGTAATAATTAAACATAAAACAAGGCGGAGGAGGGGGGGGGGGGGTGTAAAAAAAATCAGATAAAAAAAAAAAATAAATAAATAAATAAATTAATAAATAAAAGAAATAAAAAAAATTGAGAGAGAAAAAAAAAATAAATAAATAAAAAAAAAAAAAAAAAAAAAAAAAGATAAATAAATGTGTATCTATGTACATTACAGTTAAATCAAATATGCAGAAAACTTAAATCAACGGAATCTATTTGTTTTGTTAGCAAAAGTTATAATAGCTGACAGAACTTTACTTCGGTGCCTTTCGGGTGGATTTAGAATATGTTTCAGATCTAAAATGGTTATGTCACAATTTTTCAGTGAAATAAATAACTCATTACGCTGTCTAAGATATTTTATGCAGTCAAAAATAAAGTGCTCCATATTTTCTGGAACATGGCATTGGTCACATTGTCCATTAGTGTTGTTAAAGGTTCTGTTGAATCGAGTGTTAAGGGGGATATGTCCGCTTAATAGCCAGCACATTAGCACCTCAGATCTTCGATTGCTAAGGGGAATGTTTTTAAAATTCACAGATGATTGACAATTGTAAAAAAAACGTCCGATTGTAGAATTATTCCACCTCTGCTGCCAAAGGTTTTTAAAATATAGATGGCTACTGGTCATGATTTCTGAAACAGTTAGAGGGATGCTATGGGTTATGTTATTAAATAATGTGGCATTCTTTGCTAATACGTCTGCCTGTTCGTTTCCGGAGATGTCACTGTGTCCCGGAACCCACTCAAAACAAACTTCAATGCCGAGGTTAAACATCTCGGTTATTAAGAATAGTATTTGAAACAAAATTGCAGTTGGTTTTGAAAAAGAGAAGTTTTTAAGAGCTTTAAGGCCACTGAGTGAGTCTGATAATATAACAGCTTTGAAGGGTTTAAAATCTTTTAACCAATCCAATGCTAAGTAGATGGAAAAGAGCTCAGCGTGAAAAATAGACAGATTATTAGAGAGTCTTTTTGACGATGTATAATGGAGCTCCGGGACACAGAAACCAATCCCTGTTCTGCCAGTCTCTGGGTTGAATGAGGCATCTGTATAAGCCTTTAAATATTGGCTCCAGTTTTTTCCAATATGATCAATTGAAATCAGGCGGATTATGTTAATTGGGTCAGTTTTTTTCACAGTATGTTCTAGTTCGGTTGAAATGAAAGGAGCAAATAACTTCCATGATGGAAAACTGGGGATAATCTCTAGCTGTATGTTATTTGGATTTATGTTCAAGGTGTTGATTAACGTATGGAAGCGGACACTAAAGGGGGTTTTCGAGATGCATTGGCTGTTATAACACCCATTAAACCATGACTCAAGACAGGTAGAGGCTGAGTTGTGTTTTGAAGATATTATCTTTAAACCGAATTTCAGTGTCCGCTCCATACGTCGAATGTCTAGTGGAAATTCTCCACACATAATTTGTAAGGCAGCTAAAGGGGTGGATTTTAATGCTCCGGTGCATAGGCGCAATGCTTGGCATTGGATGGAGTCCAGCCTCGCTTTGACACTGGCAGAACTAGCATCGAACGATTCACAACAGTAGTCGAAGTGAGATCGAATTAACGACCGATATAATAAAACTAGGCAAGTTTTATCGGAGCCCCATGTTGTAGCTGACAGGCAGCGCAGAAGGTTAAGGCCACATTTACATTTGTTTATGAGACTTTTTATGTGTTGATTCCAAGTAAGATGGCAGTCAAATATAACTCCTAGATATTGGAATTGTTTGGAACATTTGATACGGGACTGATCTAAGGTCAAAACTAATGGTGATGGTATGTGTTTGTATGAAAACAGAACAGACTCAGTCTTGATAGAGGAAAACCTAAATCCCCATAGCTTTGCCCACTTGGCAATGTCATCAAGCCCACTCTGTATATGATTCACCACATTTTTAAAATTACGCCCTGAAAACCAAATAACTTTGTCATCAGCGAATAAGCAGGTCCTGAGCTTGGGATTTAGGCTAGAAGGAAGGTCGTTTATCATGATATTGAACAGAGTGGGCGAAATGACACTGCCCTGAGGGACTCCATTTGCTAAAGCAGTTAAAGGTGAGTAACAAGTACCAATACGGACTTTAAATAATCGGTTGTTTAGAAAATCGTTTATCCAACCCAACATCCTACCACCCACGCCCATCTCTCTTAGTTTCACTAGCAGGCCATATTTCCACATCATGTCATAGGCCTTTTCAATATCTAGAAAGACAGCTAAGAGATACGCTTTGTTAGTAAGTGAATGGCGAATGGCGGTTTCTAGAGTGACAACATGATCTGTTGTGGAGCGACCTCTCCTAAAACCACTTTGAGTATCGGTTAATAGGTGATTTTTATCCAAAAACCATGTGAGGCGGTTGTTCACAAGCCTTTCCATCAATTTGCACAAACAGGAAGTCAGAGCAATAGGTCGATAGGATGCCGGATCGGACGGGTTTTTATTGGGCTTTAAAACAGGACATATATTTGAGGTTTTCCAAGCAGTTGGTAATTTCATTGTTGCCCAGATTGTATTAAAAAGGAGGAGAACGACATTCAGACATGATTCGGGGATATGTTTAAGCATTTCATTGGAGATTTTATCCTCTCCAGGTGCTGTATTTTTAGTTTTTGTGAGTGCCTCCTCGACGTAACACCGTTCGCCCGTTGTTTATATACCAAGAACGCGGACGTCGGAGAAAACAGCGTGACGTCATTAGGATTGAAGCCTTTCTTTGATAAGACTGTGTTTCCTGTAGACCGGGTTATTCGCTGAAATCTCTATACCTTGAAGTATATTCTTCTAATTTTTTCATTAACACAAATATTGTTCGCCTCTACATAACTCACATGAAGAAAATTCGGTATTAAGTGGCCTGTAAACCATTGGTTTACCGTTTTATGTTGCCAAGGACCGACATAGGCGCTTGTGGTTGACCACTTTAAGCCGTCCTACAAATGAAATACTTATCAAAAGAACACAAATCTTATGAAAGATAAAAAACAACCCCTAAGTTTTGTGTTGGATATAAAATTTCCCCATTGCTACCTCAAAAACGTTGAAAATTTTTACGTTTTTTATCAAACTTTGACACAATTTTCCAATCATTGTGGCGTCCAAATAGGACGACGTCAACTAATTCCCGGACTCTTATGACGCCGGTTTCTTAATTACGTCACAATACGCCCAATATTTTGTTACGTGACATTGGAATATCAGAAAGCATAGAGATAAAAGGATAAATGCCAACTTCTAGGGGCCGACTGTTCAAAAGAAAATTAGCTTAACGGTAGGTTAAATGACGTCGCTTAACAAAGGAATTTCTTTGTTACGCCACGCTGTTTAACCTGCCGTGAAGCTAATTTTCTTTTGAACAACCGACCCCTGGCGATTTGTAACTTTTAAACGGCAAAAAAAAAAAAAGCACACACACAGAAAAAGCGATTGAAAATAATGTATATCTTTCATCATCAATTGGAATTATCAAGCTCCGATTTAGCTACGTTCGACTTAGTAACTCCGAATTAGCGAATTTTTTTTTCACCTGGCCCTAATACGCTTCCGTAATATTTTACTTCATACCACAGGTCGTACAAATTAAAAATGCCTTGAATTTTTTAGGTTTTGTACAAGTAGTCTCATTTTTGTTTGACTAAGTTCGTGTTGTAGGGACCTATGAAATGTGTGCTAAGGTGGTGAATGACATGTACTTTGGTATGAAGCTCTTCGGTAAAAAAAAAAACATTTTCAGCTTGCAAACAATTCAACAGACAGTTTTCTCCTGTGATTCCTTCTGAAGAAAAAGAAAATTTCCGAGAGTGATTCTGGCAGGCTTAATTTTCCGTTCCATGCCATAACTGTAAATGATGTGTTAAAGAAAGTCGAACTATTAAATGTCCTACTGATTCTGAAGAAGACTGAAAAACACTAACTGAACAACATGTATGCTATTTTATTATTACAACATTTCGGTTAATCAAGTGTGGGCATCGTTTTATCATTGATTGTCATTAGTGTGAAAATATTGAATATAGTACTCGTGGCTTGGTGTAAGGATATTGATATTTGCGTATTGTTACACTTGGGTTTTCTACATTAAGTTAGAACCAATATTTATAACAACATTAAGTTGAACAGCATAGCCCAACAAATGTGCATTCGTATAGCCATAGAGTGTTTTAGTTCTATGGTAAAGCCATACGAGATTCTCGCTCCTTTGGTGACGGGATTTACAAAAATTGCATCTTTACCTTCATCTCCTAGATATGAAACTCTCGCGCTTTGATGTGGACATTATGTACTGTATTTTATGATAATACGGAGAATAAATATACCAGAAAGAATTAGATCCAATAAAATACAGTTTTCCCTGCAGTTTGAGAAAAATTGGGGAAAATTTCTGAAGATTGTAAACAATATGGGTGATTTCGTAAAGATAACAGGGCTGATTCCGTAAAGTTAACATGGCCTGTCTAAATCTCAACAAAGAATGATGTTTGTAGCAACGATAAAACGTTAAATCTGTTATAAGATTACATATTTAATCATTGCGTGACTATCCACTATATATCTATCGATTAGCCCACCCATCTTCTTGGATATATCAGTTGGTTTCGTTCCTCTGTTTCACTTTTATTGCACCTTTTATGTTATCTGAAGTTCCCTCTGTCCATAAATATGCATGACTACAGAAATAATCTTTTAATTATAACCCAATTAATCCAAACTATTCTGCAATACTTTTGACAGATTGACAGTACTATATGCAGAACTGGTAACCTTGCAAGCGTCATTGATAATGGTATTATGTATAAAATTTCTCCCACCCAGATTTGGATGATTCGCCAATGTAATGTCAATACATGGTGCATATTATTTTATGGAAAACCTTTAAAATAATTATAATAATAATAATGTAATCAATACTATAAACAAGGTTGATTTAGGCCCATTGATTTGGAATATTGGTACCAGAAACATACGGAAAATATTCTTGACTAAAATAACCATGGAGACAAGTTTATAATGGTGTTAAAAGGGCGGGTATATCATTTAAACCTTTATATCCAAACATAATTTGTTGTAGTAAACTAAAACCCATGATATTTCATCAGCTGGAAGACTTTAGCTAGAGTAGACTTTAGACGAATATCCTAGAACACTTTGCAATATAATGTTTTGTTAGTTGCAACTCAACTACAAGACATTGTCAACCCAGATGTAGAATTTTCTTGACGTATATGTTCTTTGGTTTATCGCCTGGTTATCTCGTATCATGGACATGTCCGCTTTCTTATTGCTACTGTTGCAAAGTAAATTTAATTCCATCAATTTCCTTTGCCATCAATCAAGCCCTCATGGAGTTAGAAATGACTCGCTTGTTCCCTGTTGGCGTGATAGATTTTCCTTGTCCAGTGACCAGTTTGTCTTTAATGGCTGTCATTTAATCTGAGTCTGTGTTAAACACTTGATTATCTCCATTTTTACAGCCTATAACATATGACTACTTTCAAATTGAACGAAGGCGTTTTCTCACTTTTGTCAATCGCAATTTCTGAAAAAAGTCAGCCGATACCAATTTAAAGTTTGCTTTTATGTATACGATTGTTTTTCAGAATAAGTCAAGTACATGGCCTCACATTCAAATGAACGAAAGCTTCATGTTTACCTTACACGATTAACAGGCAATGCAACTATATTTTTATCTTATTATATTTTGTATGATTATTTCCAGAAATTGTTAATCATTGAACTTATTCTTTAACTCTGAAATAATATGATTGGAAATAGATATATTTACAGGATTGACAAGCAGATAATAATAGATGTGGTTTCATAAAACTTCATTGCTAAAACAAAGCCATCTGGCTTGCTAAATGATAACGTTAACGTCCTGTAATTCTAACATTCTATCTGAGGTCAGTCGATTTAGTTGCTTTGAAATACTTGTGGCAATACACATCCGGGTCATCAGTTTGAAGCACGATTTTCATCTTGGCGAAAATTACTGAGTAAGATATGCCAAACGATCACAGATATCCATAGTTTCTCATTTGTCACCTAAGGGCAGTCCGTCTTGCCACACACCTGTACAAAGTGTAGTCTTTGATACGCTTCAATTATGTCGCCATGAAACACTTTCAGTAGAGATTCACATTGCACTTTTTACTTTGTTATTCAACTATCTTCCTGATAAACATTGTGGTTTGTAAGCGGTGAAAACTGCCCTAAAGCGTACAGCCTGACCTTTTTAAGACACAAGCCATCACTCATAACATAAATGTTCGATTCTCCAAGTTGTTCTGTTCCATTTTCTCCACACTTTCAGATCATCTATTGTGACATTAATCTAGTATTTCTGTCCTGTCTTATTTTATAATCTGATGGAACGTTTCAAATTTTATCAATACACAGAGGTGTTCCAGCTTAAACTCCTCTGGTGGAATCGGTATGCCTGCCTATTCAGTCTTATAGACGTATTCTCTACAGGGAAGCTGAAGTTAGCACCAGATTCGAATCCCGAATCCCGAATCTGGTGCTAACTTCAGGCTGCTTCCTCTACAATTGTCTCACAATATGCGTTTTGACCAATTGTTTAAGTTTTCAAACAAACTGGCGACCTGACTATGTTAACAGTAATACCGTGTATACAATATGACTTATAGCAAAAGCCCGTACTTCTATTTATTGATTAACTTAGTGTTTGATGGTTATTTTTCTTTATATGGCAGCATCCACTCGTGGCCCTAGGGCTGTTGGTAATCCTCGTAAAATAAATAAAGCAGTAAATTAAATTAAATCACTTATGTGGGCAAATAGTCACCCCAACGAGGGCAAAAAAAAAATCCTGGATTTGATGGTCCCTTGGAACTCCAGCTCACTTTGCCTGGAATAATTTGTTCCTCGTTTCAAAAATAGAAGACATAGAGTCTCATGCGTTCAACTTCACCTCGGTACCAATGGCATCTTGAACTATGAGTTCCACGGTAGCACACATAAAGCATAACGTTTTTTGACAGTCACACCATTGATTTTCCATGCTATTATTTATTGCGCTTTTCAGTTTTCTCTTAGTCTGAACATATACGTTTGTGAACTGATTGCCTGGTTGCGACATGGCTTCAGTTTTTCCTGTGTTTTCTCTTTCTTTGACAAGTTTTTGTCGTATGTTGATTCGTTCCTATTGTCATTAGTCTCGTCCTCATATCCATGGAACTTTAAAGGCAAAGGCAATAGTCAATTATTATTCGAATCGTCAAAAGGCTGTTTTTTTCCTCTAATAGTCTCCCTCGAAAACAAATTTACGACTTCTTGACTGTTTATCACCAGAACGGCCGGGATATTAATTGATACAGATGTTTCATTGGCTGTTGATTGTGCTCATTTGGAACCAACTTCGGCCGTCTTCGTTCGCTACCGGTCGGCGTTCACAAGGTATTTCACTAGCTGAGAACACTGGACGCTGCCCAATTGTTTTTGTCCGAATCTAGGGTGCAAACATAACCTTTTGAGTGTATGTTAGAGTCTCAGCTCTATATAGATACCGATTTTTCGACCGAGGTGTTTCACGTATGTAAACCCCCAAAGCTTTTCAGAGTGCTTAGTGAGTGATGACGACCTTAAAGCTTCTCTCACTCTCTCACTAAACACAATCAACTTCTTGGTACATTCATAATTATATGGAACATAATCTATAGTTCCAATCAATCAGCCCAGTATGTATGTGTTGAGCGTTCAGGTTCCTCCGATGCTGAGAGGTTTCTTGTTGTTATCCATATTTGCTTTTTAGAAGTGGGCGCAGATGCTAGCTTTGTTATTTTCTAAAAGCGTTGTTTCCTGTGTCACTAAATTTGATAGGTACATGTAGTTAGGGGAATAATTCCCCGTGCCTTATTGTTTTTATGATGCTGTGACCTTTAAGCTTTTACCTCCCCTGTGTCTTCACTGTTTGTAGCTGTTTATGACATAATTAAGTCTACAGCATGTCCTCAAAGACCACAAAAATATGTTTCGTATAATATATGGGTTTAGATCAAACCCCCTTGAAATTGGGCTGTTGAGATAAACAACAAGGTGAAGAATTACTTATGGATAACAACTTCTTGGTTTATTGGATGACGACGTTTCGATGTTGTTTTCCATAAGTAATTCTTCACATTATTGTTAACCTTTCAACTTCTAAATGCCATTGAAAGATTTGTTGAGATAAACTTCCTTAGAATGTACCTCTGGCTAATAAACTAAGAGCAAAGATTTTAAAGCAAAGACATTACATTTTAATGATACCAATTGGATGGAACCTTTCTATTTTGCATCGTTATGTCGTGGGTTCGAACTCATCTCAGTTAAACAGAATTACTACTGTTTACCTATACTCAGAGTACATTTCAAATTATCTACTAGCATGACATGAGCTGCCAAAATTTGCATTTTTTTAGATAAATTCTGATTGCCACGACAGTAAGATGCTTTGTATGTCATAGAAAAACTTAATCACGTTTGACTGAGGGAAATCCATACAGTGGAACCGAAATAGTGTGTGAAAAGTAAATAAACTTTTAATAACCGGGGCGAACTTTCATTCATTCTAAGCCTATATGTTAGCTCAAAACACTACTTTCACGTACATTTTTGAGACCAGTATGCCTATAGCACTAAAAAGTTTCTGAGTTGCACATCTTGATAAAAAAAGCCGATAATTTAAGCTTTATTAACAGAAAAATATCAAAATTCTGGCAGCACATGGCACTGTAAGGGGCTCAGACTTTAGTTGAATACTAGTATTAGTTTAGTGCTATAATTTAAAGGACACCGTGCGTTTTGAGGCAAATTAAAGATAAACAATTTCCACATTTCACTGTCGCACACAACATATTGGGAATGTGTTGGGATAATAAAGTAGTAAGGAAACTCCGAAAATATTCATGGTGTAATCTCAATATTTCGACTTTAATTAAGTCATCGTCAGGAGAATTATGAGTACATCAAAAGACAGTGTGCATTTATATAGAAAAACAGAATACAATGATGGTTGACACTAAGAAGGCATGGGAGATTAAAATTTTAGTTACAATAGAGCAGGGTTCTAAAGGGCAGTCATAAGACCTAGCCAGGCTAATAAATTAAGTAAACATCTGTCACTGAAAACATTGCTAGGTCATATGCATACATTCAAAATAATAATTGGTAAAGTTTGAGAAAAATAAAATACATGTTTGTAAGTATATCAAATTGAATTTTACAATCAGCCGCATTAATTAAAATCATATATTTATTATGTATAAGCAATAGAAAGGGTAATAGGTCCTCAATCACGGAATTATGGCTTCAAAAGAACTCTCTTTATTTCGTTAATCTGTGTTATAACCCATGTAATTTTTTTTTTTTTTTTTTTTCTAATACGCCATCTATCGCCAGAAGTGAATTTTTTTTTTTTAATAATTCCTTTGTTTTATTAACTTTTCTATTGCTTATACATAATAAATATATGATTTTAATTAATGCGGCTGATTGTAAAATTCAATTTGATATACTTACAAACATGTATTTTATTTTTCTCAAACTTTACCAATTATTATTTTGAATGTATGCATATGACCTAGCAATGTTTTCAGTGACAGATGTTTACTTAATTTATTAGCCTGGCTAGGTCTTATGACTGCCCTTTAGAACCCTGCTCTATTGTAACTAAAATTTTAATCTCCCATGCCTTCTTAGTGTCAACCATCATTGTATTCTGTTTTTCTATATAAATGCACACTGTCTTTTGATGTACTCATAATTCTCCTGACGATGACTTAATTAAAGTCGAAATATTGAGATTACACCATGAATATTTTCGGAGTTTCCTTACTACTTTATTATGTTAAGTTGTTCAGTGGATCAAATAGATGTGTTGGGATGATCATTGATAAACTTCATCCCCTCGATAGACCATTAAATGCTCAGTTTAATACGATTTTTTTAATTCATTTGCAGCTGATATGTTTACTGTTAGTTTACCAGTGATCATCCCAATACCCTACCATTAGGTGTACGACGGTACAATTTGATATTTTTTAAATCTGTAATTTCCTTAGACGGACGGACGGTGCCCTTTTAAAGAGTAGACCCTATATCCTATCCTAAATAGTAAATTCTGTGAGTTTTACCTCCGTGGGTGTATTATTTTAGCAAAAACATGACAGTTATAAATCTGATAGATAATCACATTACTGTCTTTCATCAACTAATGATATGTAGATGAATATGATATACCGTAGACATGATAACTAAATGGTTTCCTATTTGGCACGATCATCCACAGGCTAAAGGTTTCATCATACTACATACTGGCAGGCTACTGGTGAAATGTAATCACACACGAGAATCTCGTAGTCGGACTCAAATCAATTGGACGTCTTCCCGTCGTCTAAAAAGTAATGAGTAACGACTAATAACAATTTTCAAGACGATCACTGCTTCGCCCTTCTCGCTTCATGGCCAAAAAGACCAGGTCGAGATTTTTTATTGATGTGGCAAGAACATCATAAGACTGTCATTTTGGTTCATTAAATATTTCCCTCACTGAGAAAGATCTATACAAGAAATAGCGGTCAATTTACTCTCTTAGTAGCTGTTGTCAACATGATTTGTTAAAAAAACTATTTCCAACATACCCATGCAGTAATATATAGCACAATGATGGTAATGTAACCTCTTTAGTGAAACTAGTTACCATAACTTGAATTTTAGTCATGAATTTTATTGTCTAGATAAATTAGAAAATTGGAGTTTATTTTAAAAGATTACAGAGGTAGAGAAACTATGCGGGTACTGATAGTGTGGCTGTGTATAAGCTTGTTGAATAACGCAAGGGATAACAAGCCAAGAGTGCAAACATTAGAGCCTATCTTTGCACTTTGCTACTTCAATAGGACTTCAGAGGGGCCTTGGTGGCTCAGTTGGTTAGAGCCTGACGCAGGCCTCCCATCGATACGACGTGGGTTCGAATCCCACTTGGATGGAGTTGTGTGACGCGCTTTTGTTGTTGCAAGGTACTTGCAAACAGATTTGGATATTAAGTTATTTCTCAAACTGTTAAGCTCGACAGAGCCATATAGCAAAAGAGTTGCACTAAAGTCTTCAGTAAAACTTCCATTACAAATGTCCACAAGTAGCGATTCTAGCTGCCCCATACATTAAAGTGGCATGAGCTGCCAAAATGTTGATATTTTGACGTTAAAACAGAATGTTGAAATTATTGGCTATTTTTCTCAAGACGTATAATTCAGAAGCTTTTTAGTGCTTCTAGTCTCGAGAATGTACGATAAAGTATTGTTTTGAACTAACTTTGGCTTAGAATGAATGAATGGTCGTCCCGGTTATTTAAATTTTGTTTACATTTCGAACACATTTTCGGTTCGTACAGGCCACATACTGTATGGATTTTTCTCATTCCAACGCTAATAATTTAGTTTTTCGATGGCCTTCAAAGCCTCTTACTGTCGTGACGATCAGAAATTATGAAAAAAAGTGTGAATTCATGCAGCTCATGCCACTTTAAGAAGCAGTGCAAAAGAAAATGATCCGCCAATACATTTCGGGACAGTAAGATAAATTCAGTCTATTTTTGAAAAGTGTGAATAAGGACCTCCATTGCAAAATAGATTCGGCCAGTGTTTAAAAGGGACATAATGTTTTTTAAACAGACAGTCCATTCGAATATATAAATATTCTCGATCAGTATTACTTTTTTTCCTGTATTAATTATTTTTGTTTATTAAAAAATGGAAAAAAAAGATGCACAGTAAGCCTTCGTTTCTGGTGGGCAATCAGTCCCAAAGCAAAAATGGTTAATAAGATTAAGAAAGGATACTGGGTCTTGGTGAGCATATGACAGCTCAATACATTGTATTTAATTGTACTGGGATGGACGACGTTCTTTCATAGAAGTCATCACTTTTCCTGTGTGAATTCTGAATATTTAACTTGATATTTGACATGAATGGATTGTTTCTATAGTTGAACTTGTCCCGTGTAAGCCATCAGTGGATGTCATTGAAATATTGGTTGGTTCCCTTCTGGCTGAGTTGACCAGACTGTTTTAGACAAGCTTGTCAGTGTTTAATGGTGCTTAGGGCAACCTGTATAACACAAGTTGTCAAGCAAAGGGATTTCGTCCTTTCTCTCTTTACTTTCTCGCACAGAGTTCAGGAGTTGAACTGCCATAGTGGAGGGTTTAATCGCCTTCATAAGCCAATAAGCTTATTACCAGCTCTACAAAACCCTGGTGAAAACATTCTTGCCAAACCATTCTTTATTTCAAATCGTAATTCTGAGATTTTTGTTCGCTTTTTGTGGCCACTGAGGGTTGAAACATTGGTAGGTTTGTTTGATTTATAACGCACTGTATTCGCTCTCATTCAGTATTACTTTTTTTCCCGTATTAATTATTTTGGTTTATTTAAAATAAAAAGATGCACAGTAAACCTTCTTTGCTGGTGGGCAATCAGTCCCAAAGCAAAAATGGTTAATAAGATTAAGAAAGGATACTGGGTGTTGGTGAGCATATGCCAGCTCAATCGATTGTATTTAATTGTACTGGGATGGACGAGGTTCTTTCACAGAAGTCATCACTTTTCCTGTGTGAGTTCTGAATATTTAACTTGATATTTGACATGAATGGATTGTTTCTATAGTTGAACTTGTCCCGTGTAAATCATCAGTGGATGTCATTGAAATATTGGTTGGTTCCCTTCTGGCTGAGTTGACCAGACTGTTTTAGACAAGCTTGTCAGTGTTTAATGGTGCTTAGGACAACCTGTATAACACAAGTTGTCAAGCAAAGGGATTTCGTCCTTTCTCTCTTTACTTCCCCGCACAGAGTTCAGAAGTTGAACTGCCATAGTGGAGGGTTTAATCGTCTTCATAAGCAAATAAGCTTATTACCAGCTCTACAAAACCTTGGTGAAAACTTTTCTTGCCAAACCATTCTTTATTTCAAAATCCTAATTCTGTTATGTTTATTTGCTTTTTTGTGGATTTTGGCCATTTATCTCACTTTTTAGAAAAACTTTCCGGTGTTTAAGTTTGCAGAGAGCAAGTTTTATTGCAAATGATTTCAACACATAGCAATGCTTATTTAAGTTAAGAAGATTTTCCCTGTGCTCGTGTGTTATAGTGTTGATAAATATAGTTACACAATTAACTGGTAGATCTATTGATCCCAAACCCGTTTTCAAGTTTATCAAAGAGGACATTTTGATAAATATTTCAAGAAAGCAGAATTGTTTGAATTGTCTCTCATTTACAACTGTTTGCTGCTCTCTTGGTTATGATGGCCGACAGGTTACTTATATCTGCGATTAGAATCCAATCTCAATCCTATCTATTATCAAACCTCATTGGACACGAACTATTTTGTTGGTTTGAGAAATATTAAATTATATTCCATTTTAGACATCTGACTGTCATCTGTGGACATTTTAAGAAATATTGCTATCCTAAGCTATTGATTTGACCATCTGACATGATTTTGACAGAAACGTCCATGGTTTGACATTTATTACGAAGGGCTTTTTTCTCGCATAACATTTACCTCCCGTCTTCCCCAACCTATTTAAATATGATTACGTAAAAAAACCTAACATTATGTCGTTTTTTTAAACGTTTATTCGCGTATTTGTTAATTTTAGCCTTTTATCTCACTTTTTAGACAAACTTCCCGGTGTTTAAGTTTGCAGAGAGAAAGTTTTATTGCAAATGATTTCAACAGATAACAATGGTTATTTATGTTAAGAAGATTTTCCCTGTGCCCGTGTGTTATATTGTTCGTAAATATAGTTAAACAATTAACTGGTAGATTTATTGATTCCAAACAAGTTTTCAAGTTTATCAAAGCGGACATTTTGATAAATATTTCAAGAAAGCAGAATTGTTTGAATTGTCTCTCATTTAAAACTGTTAACCGCTCTCTTGGCCATGATGGCTGATAGGTTACTAATATCTGGGATTAGGATCCAATCTTAATCCTATTTATTATCAAACCATATTAGACAAGAACTATTTTGGTGGCTTGGGGAAATATTAAATTATATTTCATTTTAGACATCTGACTGTCATCTGTGGACATTTTAAGAAATATTGTTATGCCAAGGTACTGATATGACCATCTGACATGATTTTGACAGAAACGTCCATGGTTTGACATTTATTACGAAGGGCTTTTTTTCTTGCATAACATTTAAAGTGGCATGAGCTGCCAAAATTCACACTTTTTTCATAATTTCTGATCGTCACGGCAGTAAGAAGCTTTGAAGGCCATCGAAAAACTAAATGATTGGCGTTGGAATACAGTATGTGGCCTGTACAAACCGAAAAGGTGTTCGAAAAACAAACAAAATTTAAATAACCGGGACGGCCATTCATTCATTCTAAGCCAAATTTAGTTCAAAAAAATACTTTATCGTACATTTTCGAGACTAGAAGCACTAAAAAGCTTCTGAATTATACGTCTTGAGAAAAATAGTCAATAATTTCAACATTCTGTTTAAACGTCAAAATATCAACATTTTGGCAGCTCATGCCACTTTAATCCACAGTAGTCCCACCTCCTGTCTTCCCCAACCTATTAAAAATATGATCACGTAAAAAAACTAACGTTATGTCGTATTGTGAAACTGGGAATATCAGATTCTGACGCAAATGTGAAAACAGTGATGCTGGTGACATTGTTTTTGATTGGCTGAGCTTGTGATAGACACGTTAATGGAACTATAATCTTTAAACCGCTGTAAGCTGGTAAGGGGTTGAAACATTGTATGGTTAGATTGATTTATAACATATTGCATTGACTTGAAAACCAGTGAAAAGAAGTGTTGTTGGTGTGTATAGTCTGAACGGAAGCTCATTAAACATAGGCATAATGGCTGTCATTCTGTAAGGTAGTTAATAAATTCCGGTACAATGGGTGCCACAGTATAAGGTAGCTCATAAACCCTGGTATGATGGTTACCATTCTACAAGGTAACGTGGTATAATATTGACTGTAACCGTGTCCATCAAACCAGCCCGATATTATTAAAACAGTATAAACATCAGCTGATGCCGGACTGTCCATTTCCAGATTAGTTGATAGTAACAATAGTACCGACTTTAGTACATGTTGTCCCATTCATCCCTCTGACCGTTGTTACAGATTTACCAGTTTAACCCACGTTGTCCTGGACAGTCTCTTATCGTATACACTTAAACTACAAGCTCTGACAAAAAAGAAACAGGGAGACTGTAGTTACCAGTTTAACCTACATTGTCCTGAACTATATCTTATTGTAACACCAAAACTACAAGCTCTGGCAAAAAAGAAACTGGGAGACTGTAATGTATATAAATCTCCAGCGGACAGACATTGTGACAGGGCACCATTGTTTATCATAACATGCGATTATCGCAAGACGCTTGTCGATGTAGATGTGTTGGAAATGTCAAAGATATGATTGGCGTTGAAATGGAACTATACTGCTTTCCCAGACAATCACAAGTGGTAATTCTCCAAGAGCTACTGTTCAATTGTCCCCGTTATATTGGTATTTATTAAGAAGTTATACAAAGATGTAAATAGGTGACAGGTGTACCGTGCGAATGTTTGGATACGTGTATATACATGTTGTATCCGTGAAAGACAATACATTTTGTCAATCTAGGTAGTCTGGAGACAGGTGTGAATCCTTAATCACCTTGGCATAACCCTTAACCCTTGGCACACTCGACGATTAAACTGGATCAATGATTGATTGAGTGACTGATGTCTTAAAGGCCCACTTGCCGCCGTAGCCTGTTTGGCATTTGTTAAGAAAACCAATTTGCACGAGCTTACTACAGCTTAAACCACTAAAATTAAACATAGCACACATAACGCATGTCCAATTAGATTTAGAATCAAATTTTTCAATGGCATTTAGAAGTTGGAAGGTTACAATAAGGTGAAGAATTACTTATGGATAACAACTTCTTGGTTTATTGGGTGACGACGTTTCGATGTAGTTCTTACATCGTTATCAAAGTCAATGACAAACAACAAAATTATTCATTTATATAGCAGATGAGAGAATAACAAATTGGAACAGGTGCGTAATAGTATAAATTAATTAAGAAAAGTAACAATAGATTTAAGTATGGTGAGTTAAGATCGTTGAAGGTTGTCTTGGAGGATCAAAAGGTCACAGCAGTTGGGGATATATAATCCTTGGTCTCTGTTCATGCTGGGCTTGGTTTTTCTGATGTGAATGGCTTCCTGTAGTTTTCTCTTCTTCCAATGGTGCTGGTTGACAGATAGTGTTGTAGTGGTTTCCCATTTGATGTGGTCAGTAGGGTTGGAAATTATGTTTTCAGAAATGGCAGATTTGTAATCAAGTTTATTAACAGATGTTTGGTGTTCTTTTAGTCTAATGTTGAGGGGGCCTGCATGTTTCTCCTATGTAATGAGCATTACAACTACAATTAATTCTGTACACTACTCCTTTAGGTTCTGCTCTTGTTGATGAAATTCCTTTTCCAGTGGCTTGTATATGTGTTTTAAGTGTTTTGGTTGATTTGAATGTAGTATTAATACCTGTTTTAGTTTTAATCAGACGGGCAATTTTATGACTGGCTGGTCCAATGTATGGTATGCTGATTCTAATATTAGGGCCTTCTTCTCGTGGTCTGGGTTGTTTATCTGAAGTGTTATTAAGTGTTTATTAAGCTGGTCCTGCCATACATTGGACCAGCCAGTCATAAAATTGCCCGTCTGATTAAAACTAAAACAGGTATTAATCCTACATTCAAATCCACAAAACACTTAAAACACATATGCAAGCCACAGGAAAAGGAATTTCATCAACAAGAGCAGAACCCAAAGGAGTAGTGTACAGAATTATAATTATCATGAATAGATTGTTTCTATAGTTGAACTTGTCCCGTGTAAATCATCAGTTGATGTCATTGAAATATTGGTTGGTTCCCTTCTGGCTGAGTTGACCAGACTGTTTTAGACAAGCTTGTCAGTGTTTAATGGTACTTAGGGCAACCTGTATAACACAAGTTGTCAAGCAAAGGGATTTCGTCCTTTCTCTCTTTACTTTCCCGCACAGAGTTCAGAAGTTGAACTGCCATAGTGGAGGGTTTAATCGTCTTCATAAGCCAATAAGCTTATTATTAGCTCTGCAAAACCGCGTTGAAAACATTCTTGCCAAACCATTCTTTATTCCAAATCCTAATTCTGAGATGTTTATTCGCGTATTTGTTGATTTTAGCCTTTTATCTCACTTTTTAGAAAAACTTCCCGGTGTTTAAGTTTGCAGAGAGCAAATTTTATTGCAAATGATTTCAACAGATAACTATGATTATCTAAGTTAAGAAGATTTTCCCTGTGCTCTGTGTTTTTGTGTTCAGAAATATATTTATACAATTAACTGGTAGATCTATTCATCCCAAACCCGTTTTCAAGTTTATCAAAGCGGACATTGGTATAAATAATTCCAGAAAGCAGAATTGTTTGAATTGTCTCTAATTTAAAACAGCTTACTGCTCTCTTGGTCATGATGGCTGATAGATTACTAATGTCTGGGATTAGGATCTAGTCTTAATCCTAACAAATATCAAACCATATTAGACGCGAACAATTTTGTTGGTTTGAGAAATATTAAATTATATTTCATTTTAGAAATCTGACTGTCATCTGTGGGCATTTTAGGAAATGCTATGCCCAGGTATTGATTTGACCATCTGACATGGCTTGACATTTATTACGAAGGGCTTTTTTCTCGCATAACATTTACTCCACAGTAGTCCCACCTCCCGTCTTCCCCAACCTATTAAAAATATGATCACGTAAAAAAACTAACGTTATGTGGTTTTGTGAAACTGGGAATACAGATTCTGACGTAAATGTGAAAACAGTGATGCTTGTGATAGACAAGCTAATGGAACTATAATCTTTAAACCGCTCTAAGCTGGTAAGGGGTTGAAACATTGCATGGTTAGATCGATTTATAACATATTGCATTGACTGGAAAAGCAGTGAAAAAGTGTTGTTGGTGTAAATAGTCTGAACGGAAGCTCATTAAACATAGACACAATGGTTGTCATTCTATAAGGTAGTTAATAAACTCTGGCACAATGGGTGTCACCGTATAAGGCGGCTCATAAACTCTGGTACAACGGTTATCATTCTATAGGGTAAGTGGTATAATATTGACTGTAACAATATCCATCAACCAGTCCGATATTAAATCTTGTACTATTATTAAAGCAGTATAGACATCAGCTGATGCCGGACTGTCCATTTCCAGATTAGTTGATACTAACAATAGTATAGTCTTAGGTACCTGTTGTCCCATTCATCCCTCTGACCTTTGTTACAGATTTACCAGTTTAACCCACGTTGTCCTGGACAGTCTCTTATTGTATACACTTAAACTACAAGCTCTGACAAAAAAGAAACAGGGAGACTGTAGTGTAAATAAATCTCCAGGGGACAGAAATTGTGACAGGGCACCATTGCTTATCATAACATGCGAATAGACATTATCGCAAGACGCTTGGAGATGGAAATGATGAGTTGGAAATGCGAAAGATATGATTGGCGTTGAAATGGAACTATACTGCTTTCCCAGACAATCACAAGTGATAATTATCCAAGAGCTACTGTTGTCCCCATTATATTGGTATTTATTAAGAAGTTCCACAAAGATGTAAATAGGTGACAGGTGTGCAGAGAGAATGTTTGGATACGTGTATATACATGTTGTATCAGGGAAAGGCAATACATTTTGTCAATCTAGGTAGTCTCCAGACAGGTGTGAATCCTTAATCACCACCTTGGCACATTCGACGATTAAACTGGATCAATGATTGATTGAGTGACTGAAGTTTTAAGCCGCACACATGATTGTTTCACATATATATGGCTGCGTTGGTAGGCTTAGTGGGTGAGGAAATGGGGCTCTTTGTCGAGATGGAATTTGCACCTTGCAAATCTTCTACATACGCGGCGATCTGTTGAAAAATCCATTCAGTAATTTTTCAATTTTATTTGATCTGAGTGGGATTCGAACCCGCGACAAACGAATGGAAGGTTTGTGTCAGATTGAGGGCCATCATTCTTGCCGACTGAGCCCCCATTGATAAATGAGGCTAGTCTTGCCTCGAAGACAGTCGTTATAAAGGCAAATTATTTATGAAACTGTGTCCAAACATTAGCGATTGCATCCTCGTGAGCTTTGGTAGGACTGGAAACGAAAGAACTTGGTAAATACAGTATAGGCGCGCTACAGTTTCCTTTCTAACGGTACCAAAACCATATCTCTAAGATTTCCCTCGCCAAATTGTGCTATAAGGTAGTTAGCCATCGTTATCATAGAACATAACATAGATTAATTTCGATCATTTCGAGGCGCTAATAACGAAAGACAAACACTCTAATAACTCTGAAATGTATACCGGCTTGTAAATCAAACTTTTGGGAAGACGTGACAGGCTGCATTTGCTATCTACTCGACTTGTGGGGGTCGTTATAGAATTTTCAGAAAAGGTATTCTTACCGCTGATATTGTAGATTATAACCCTACGATTATAAGCTTGCAAGGGAAGTAATTTATTAATACTTCTTCCTGTCCATTTCCAAATGCCAATGGTGCGCTTCACTGACGATCGAACACGAGCTTGCCTGGCAGATTCATTTTCAGTGTTTATTCACACTGTGAACCACACACAAGATTTACACCTGTTCGATACAATTGCATTCTGTTTTTTTTGCCCCCCCCCCCCCCCACACCCCTTTTAAATCTTAAAGGAGGGGAAATCTCTAGAAATACATAGGGATTATCGTCGATAACAACCTTCAAAGTGCTTAAAACATTTCACGTCAATTACCTCCAGTGACCCTCAAGCTAATAAAAACAGACAGAAGTATGTCCTTTCAGTGACTTATCTGTGTAGCCATTTTTCCGTTTTAGGATGACGTGATGTTGGTATAGCTATTTTAGATCAATAATGACGTATTTTTACCCCTCTCTAATGTATAATGGTAGATTTAGGTCCAAAAAAACATGGCGACAAACTTGAAGTGGGAAGATTGTCTCCGAATATATAGGTCAGTATGCAACCCCGCGCCATTGCTTAGCCAGCCATTGGCTAAATTGCATCACATGACTACTCTATAACGCACTTAAATTTTTATTCAACAATAATTGGATAAAACTAATGAAAAAATGGTGGCGGCCTTGTGAACGGCCTATGGAGCTTATTCTCTATTGTAACGCCACCTTCAAATTTCGATTATTCTCTTACGAGGGGATAAAACATACATCGGACAGTTTTTTTGGACTAAATGAACTCTACTCTTTCCATCTAAACTAGTCTAAAGCTTAGATTTTCTTTCCCTTTAAATTCCATTTACGGGTACAACTTAATCTGATCCTACCGATTACAGCTTATCATTAATGACCAGACAAAACATGGTTTACTGTTGAATGTCTGCGTAGTGTAACATTGTCAATAAAGTGAGCCCTTCGCCAAGTTTAATGTGTGCTTATAGTGTAACATTGTCCATAAAGTCAGCCCTTCACTAAGTTTAATGTGTGCTTATAGTGTAACATTGTCCATAAAGTCAGCCCTTCACCAAGTTTAATGTGTGCTTATAGTGTAACATTGTCCATAAAGTCAGCCCTTCACCAAGTTTAATGTGTGCTTATAGTGTAACATTGTCCATAAAGTCAGCCCTTCACCAAGTTTAATGTGTGCTTATAGTGTAACATTGTCCATAAAGTCAGCCCTTCACCAAGTTTAATGTGTGCTTATAGTGTAACATTGTCCATAAAGTCAGCCCTTCACCAAGCTTAATATCTGCATAGTGTAACATTGTCCATAAAGTGAGCCGTTCGCCAAGTTTATTGTCAGCATAGTGTAACATTGTCAATATAGTGAGCCCTTCACCAAGTTCATTGTCAGCATAGTGTAACATTGTCAATATAGTGAGCCCTTCACCAAGTTTATTGTCAGCATAGTGTAACATTGTCCATAAAGTCAGCCCTTCACCAAGCTTAATATCTGCATAGTGTAACATTGTCCATAAAGTGAGCCCTTCGCCAAGTTTAATGTCTGCATAGTGTAACATTGCCAATAAAGTGAGCCCTTCACCAAGTTCATTGTCTGCATAGTGTAACATTGTCAATAAAGTGAGCCCTTCACCAAGTTTATGGTCTGCATAGTGTAACATTGTCAATACTGTCACTTTCACCAAGTTTAATGTCTGCATAGTGTAACATTGTCAATAAAGTGAGCCGTTCGCCAAGTTTAATGTCTGCATAGTGTAACATTGTCCATAAAGTGAGCCCTTCACCAAGTTTAATGTCTACATAGTGTAACATTGTCAATAAAGTGAGCTCTTCGCCAAGTTTAATGTCTGCATAGTGTAATATTATGAATAAAGTGAGCCCTTTACCAAGTTTATTCTCTGCATAGTGTAATGTTGTCCATAAAGTGAGCCCTTCACCAGGCGTAATGTCTGCATAGTGTAACATCGTCAATAAAGTGAGCCCTTCACCAAGTTTAATGTCTGCATAGTGTAACATTGTCAATAAAGTGAGCTCTTCACCAATTTTAATGTCTGCATAGTGTAACATTGTCAATAAAGTGAGCCCTTCACCAAGTTTATTCTCTGCATAGTGTAATATTGTCCATAAAGTAAGCCCTTCACCAAGCGTAATGTCTGCATAGAGTAACATTGTCAATAACGTGAGCCCTTCACCAAGCTTAATGTCTGCATAGTGTAACATTGTCAATAACGTGAGCCCTTCGCCAAGCTTAATGTCTGCATAGTGCAACATTGTCAATAACGTGAGCCCTTCAACAAGCTTAATGTCTGCATAGTGTAACATTGTCCATAAAGTGAGCCCTTCACCAAGTTTATTGTCTGCACATTGTGTAACATTGTCAATAAAGTGAGCTCTTCACCAAGTTTATTGTCTGCATATAGTGTAACATTATCAATAAAGTGAGCCCTTCGCCAAGTTTAATGTCTGCATAGTGTAACATTGCCAATAAAGTGAGCCCTTCACCAAGTTCATTGTCTACATAGTGTAACATTGTCAATAAAGTGAGCCCTTCACCAAGTTCATTGTCTGCATAGTGTAACATTGTCAATAAAGTGAGCCCTTCACCAATTTGAATGTCTGCATAGTGTAACATTATCAATAAAGTGAGCCCTTCGCCAATTTTAATGTCTGCATAGTGTAACATTGTCAATAAAGTAAGCCCTTCACCAAGTTTAATGTCTGCATAGTGTAACATTATCAATAAAGTGAGCCCTTCACCAAGTTCATTGTCTGCATAGTGTAACATTGTCAATAAAGTGAGCTCTTCACCAATTTTAATGTCTGCATAGTGTAACATTGTCAATAAAGTGAGCCCTTCACCAAGTTTATTCTCTGCATAGTGTAATATTGTCCATAAAGTGAGCCCCTCACCAAGCGTAATGTCTGCATAGTGTAACATTGTCAATAAAATGAGCTCTTCACCAATTTTAATGTCTGCATAGTGTAACATTGTCAATAAAGTGAGCCCTTCACCAAGTTTATTCTCTGCATAGTGTAATATTGTCCATAAAGTGAGCCCTTCACCAAGTGTAATGTCTGCATAGTGTAACATCGTCAATAAAGTGAGCCCTTCACCAAGTTTATTGTCTGCATAGTCAATAAAGTGAGCTCTTCAGCAATTTTAATGTCTGCATAGTGTAACATTGTCAATAAAGTGAGCCCTTCACCAAGTTTATTCTCTGCATAGTGTAACATTGTCCATAAAGGGAGCCCTTCACCAAGTTTAATGTCTGCATAGTCTAACATTATCAATAAAGTGAGCCCTTCACCAATTTTAATGTCTGCATAGTGTAACCATGTCCATAAAGTGAGCCCTTCGCCAAGTTTATCGTCTGCATAGTGTAACATCGTCAATAAAGTGAGCCCTTCACCAAGTTTATTCTCTGCATAGTGTAATATTGTCCATAAAGTGAGCCCTTCACCAGGCGTAATGTCTGCATAGTGTAACATCGTCAATAAAGTGAGCCCTTCACCAAGTTTAATGTCTGCATAGTGTAACATTGTCAATAAAGTGAGCTCTTCGCCAATTTTAATGTCTGCATAGTGTAACCATGTCCATAAAGTGAGCCCTTCACCAAGTTTAATGTCTGCATAGTGTAACATTGTCAATAAAGTGAGCCCTTCACCAAGTTTATTCTCTGCATAGTGTAATATTGTCCATAAAGTAAGCCCTTCACCAAGCGTAATGTCTGCATAGAGTAACATTGTCAATAACGTGAGCCCTTCACCAAGCTTAATGTCTGCATAGTGTAACATTGTCAATAACGTGAGCCCTTCGCCAAGCTTAATGTCTGCATAGTGCAACATTGTCAATAACGTGAGCCCTTCAACAAGCTTAATGTCTGCATAGTGTAACATTGTCCATAAAGTGAGCCCTTCACCAAGTTTATTGTCTGCACATAGTGTAACATTGTCAATAAAGTGAGCTGTTCACCAAGTTTATTGTCTGCATATAGTGTAACATTATCAATAAAGTGAGCCCTTCGCCAAGTTTAATGTCTGCATAGTGTAACATTGCCAATAAAGTGAGCCCTTCACCAAGTTCATTGTCTGCATAGTGTAACATTATCAATAAAGTGAGCCCTTCACTAAGTTCATTGTCTGCATAGTGTAACATTGTCAATAAAGTGAGCTCTTCACCAATTTTAATGTCTGCATAGTGTAACATTGTCAATAAAGTGAGCCCTTCACCAATTTGAATGTCTGCATAGTGTAACATTATCAATAAAGTGAGCCCTTCGCCAATTTTAATGTCTGCATAGTGTAACATTGTCAATAAAGTAAGCCCTTCACCAAGTTTAATGTCTGCATAGTGTAACATTATCAATAAAGTGAGCCCTTCACCAAGTTCATTGTTTGCATAGTGTAACATTATCAATAAAGTGAGCCCTTCGCCAATTTTAATGTCTGCATAGTGTAACATTGTCAATAAAGTAAGCCCTTCACCAAGTATAATGTCTGCATAGTGTAACATTATCAATAAAGTGAGCCCTTCACCAAGTTCATTGTCTGCATAGTGTAACATTGTCAATAAAGTGAGCTCTTCACCAATTTTAATGTCTGCATAGTGTAACATTGTCAATAAAGTGAGCCCTTCACCAAGTTTATTCTCTGCATAGTGTAATATTGTCCATAAAGTGAGCCCCTCACCAAGCGTAATGTCTGCATAGTGTAACATTGTCAATAAAATGAGCTCTTCACCAATTTTAATGTCTGCATAGTGTAACATTGTCAATAAAGTGAGCCCTTCACCAAGTTTATTCTCTGCATAGTGTAATATTGTCCATAAAGTGAGCCCTTCACCAAGCGTAATGTCTGCATAGTGTAACATCGTCAATAAAGTGAGCCCTTCACCAAGTTTAATGTCTGCATAGTGTAACATTGTCAATAAAGTGAGCTCTTCAGCAATTTTAATGTCTGCATAGTGTAACAATGTCAATAAAGTGAGCCCTTCACCAAGTTTATTCTCTGCATAGTGTAACATTGTCCATAAAGTGAGCCCTTCGCCAAGTTTAATGTCTGCATAGTCTAACATCGTCAATAAAGGGAGCCCTTTACCAAGTTTAATGTCTGCATAGTGTAACATAGTCAATAAAGTGAGCCCTTCACCAAGTTTATCGTCTGCATAGTGTAACATTGTCCATAAAGGGAGCCCTTCACCAAGTTTAATGTCTGCATAGTGTAACATAGTCAATAAAGTGAGCCCTTCACCAAGTTTAATGTCTGCATAGTCTAACATCGTCAATAAAGGGAGCCCTTTACCAAGTTTAATGTCTGCATAGTGTAACATAGTCAATAAAGTGAGCCCTTCACCAAGTTTATCGTCTGCATAGTGTAACATTGTCCATAAAGGGAGCCCTTCACCAATTTTAATGTCTGCATAGTGTAACATTGTCAATAAAGGGAGCCCTTCACCAAGTTTATCGTCTGCATAGTGTAACATTGTCCATAAAGGGAGCCCTTCACCAAGTTTAATGTCTGCATAGTGCAACATTGTCAATAAAGTGAGCCCTTTACCAATGTTAATGTCTGCATAGTGTAACATCGTCAATAAAGTGAGCCCTTCACCAATGTTAATGTCTGCATAGTGTAACATCGTCAATAAAGTGAGCCCTTCACCAAGTTTAATGTCTGCATAGTGTAACATTGTCAATAAAGTGAGCTCTTCACCAATGTTAATGTCTGCATAGTGTAACATTGTCCATAAAGTGAGCCCTTCACCAATGTTAATGTCTGCATAGTGTAACATCGTCAATAAAGTGAGCCCTTCACCAAGTTTAATGTCTGCATAGTGTAACATTGTCAATAAAGTGAGCTCTTCACCAATGTTAATGTCTGCATAGTGTAACATCGTCAATAAAGTGAGCCCTTTACCAAGTTTAATGTCTGCATAGTGTAACATTGTCAATAAAGGGAGCCCTTCACCAAGTTTATCGTCTGCATAGTGTAACATTGTCAATAAAGTGAGCCCTTCACCAAGTTTATCGTCTGCATAGTGTAACATTGTCCATAAAGGGAGCCCTTCACCAAGTTTAATGTCTGCATAGTGTAACATCGTCAATAAAGTGAGCCCTTCACCAAGTTTAATGTCTGCATAGTGTAACATTGTCAATAAAGTGAGCTCTTCACCAATGTTAATGTCTGCATAGTGTAACATCGTCAATAAAGTGAGCCCTTCACCAAGTTTAATGTCTGCATAGTGTAACATTGTCCATAAAGTGAGCCCTTCACCAAGTTTATTGTCTGCACATAGTGTAACATTGTCAATAAAGTGAGCTCTTCACCAAGTTTATTGTCTGCATATAGTGTAACATTGTCAATAAAGTGAGCCCTTCACCAATGTTAATGTCTGCATAGTGTAACATCGTCAATAAAGTGAGCTCTTCACCAAGTTTAACGTCTGCATAGTGTAACATTATCAATAAAGTGAGCCCTTAGCCAAGTTTAATGTCTGCATAGTGTAGCATTGTCAATAAAGTGAGCTCTTCACCAAGTTTAACGTCTGCATAGTGTAACATTGTCCATAAAATGAGCCCTTCACGAAGCGTAGAGATATCTTGTAGACAAGCAACAACCAATGAAAATATCCGATTCGGAGGCTAACTGAAAATCAGACGGGGGTACAAGTGCCAAAACTTAATCAAATCTCAACGTCCTCACCAATAAGCTGTAGTTAAAATTTCATCGAATTCCACCAGGTGGTTCTGGAGATATCTTGTAGACAAGCAACAACCAATGAAAATATCCGATTGGGAGGCTAACTGAAGATTGGACGAGCACAAAGGCACCAAAACTTGATCAACACTCAATGTCCTCACCAATAAGCTGTAATTAAAATTTCATCTAATTCCGCCCAGTGGTTCTGGAGATATCTTGTAGACAAGCCCTAGTTGACAGACGCTGGACGACGGACAGCACAATAACAGTATGTCCCCCCAACGTATGTTGGGGGAGACATAATTAACCAATGCTAGTAAAACCAGCATGATGTAGAAAACAAAACGAAGCTATTGAATAACAAACATGAGTTTATTAAAAGTTTTTTGCATATGAGGTATATAACAAATAAAATATTTTCTGTATCATCCATGTTATATATAAACTTTTTCAGTGCATGATGGGTGTATGTTGATAAAATCTTGATTACTTGTTCCAGAACTGTTTAAATGAATACATATATTCTAATCTATAATACATTCCTAAAGGTGAATGCAATTGAATAGATTTACTGGATTTTAATAAAACATGATGATAGTTGCTATGATGTGAAATAAAATCAGATTAAATATTCTGTAAAATTATCAAGATTACTAAGATAGTAAGTAAAATTATTTCTTTTTGAAGGAGATACAAGATGTAGTGCCAAAAAAGGGTATTTTGTCAAAAAGTTTCTATGAATTTCAAGTTTAACATTGATCATAAAAGAATATGGCAAATAACAAAAAGTAAATAATAAAAAAAAACAAAAGAGTTCTCCAAAATAAGCTTATATAAAACGATCTGTAGAAAGTTCTGTAAAGAAAAATAAAGGCCAAGCACAAGGTCTAGATAGTGTAAATATTTCCCAAAACCTGATATCTTCGGTAAATAGAGAGCATGCAATAATGTCTTTATAATCAGAGAAATGATAAATTTATATGAGATTCTAGTGAAAAAAAAAGTATGAAAACAAATGTAATACAAGTGGTATAAAATGAATGGATATAAGTTTGATTGAATAGGTTCTTTCGTGAATATATACTTTCATCAAGTACATATACTGGCTCAATTTGTACGCAAATTTTTTTCGTTTTTTTTTGCCTACGCAAAATTTGTTCTTTAAATACACTGTATGTGAAAAAAAAGTTATATGACAACAAGTAAGAGTAAGTGATAAGAATACAAACAAAGACATTGTAACAAGCTTCAACTGGTCCCAACAAATATTTCTTAGTTCATTAATGTATCATGCCAATTTGAACTTCTAAACACCCACAAGGATATATATTGTTATTGATAATGGAAATGAAACGGCTTGTTAAACTGTGTCCTGACAATCAATATGTGTGTGACCTTCAAGTAATGAGATAGGTTCTACAATTGTGACATACATGATCCATCGGTTATAAAGAGGACGCCCCAAAAATGGGAGATTAAGAGATCAACAATACATATGAAAGTGTCTGTTATCATGGGATCGACAGGGGAGATTACTTTTAACTGAAAGGTTGAACTGTCTTCAGATCTTGACATGATAATGATGTGCTATTTAAAGGCACACTTGCCGCGAAAATCAGGAATATTGTTTACATTAAAAAAGAAAGACCGTATTCTGTATTTTTCCCAGACAATATAAATTAGGAACTTTCTATTTTTACCAAAATTTAAAAGTTTGGACGTCACTTTGTATTTTTAATTTGAATTTGAAAATTTGAATTGTTACGTACCCGGAACGTAAACAAACCGATCTGCCCCCTATTGGCGATTTTATGTTTCAGTCGAGTGAGTGAACTAACGGCACAGTGTAATTTTACGTAGGCCTATTTATCTGAGAAATACAGACTGACGATCGGTTAACAGCGACTGGAAAAGCCTGCTAATAATTGTTTGAATGTAAAGCACAGAAACAAAGCTCTTAAAGGAGGGTAATCCAACACGAAAGATGACCGACACTGATTGTTGTTGTTGTAATCAGGCTTCGATTCTTCGTTTGTTTTTCACCCCATTTTTACAGTCTAAAGCTAACCAGACATGTTTTATGTGTCCTATGTTTAAGTTTAGTGGTATTAGTCGTAGTAAGCTCATGTAAATTGGTTTTCTTAGCAAATTTAAACAGGCTACGGCGGCAAGTGTGCCTTTAAGAAACTTTTTAGTACCACTAGTGTTGAGAATGTACGTAAAAGTTGTGTTTACATCTAGCTTTGTCTTAGAATGAGCGAACGTTCACCCAGGTTATTTAAATTTAGTCAATCATTCAGTTTTTTGAAGACCTTCAGCCTCTCTTACAGTTGTAACTGTACAGTTTTTATGAAAAAAGTTCTAATTTTTGAAAATTCATGCCACTTTAACGCCTGGCTATTTACATGTAACACAGGAACTGAATATCATTCTATATGAATATATGATTGCATCAATAAACACATTGTCAGTGTCTTGACATACACTGGAACTATTTGTCCCAAACCAACATGTCATAAATTTCACTGACAAGAGTTAATATTTCTTTGTGATTGAATACCTAATGATTGAGTACATGACAGTGTTTTTAAAACCAGAATGGATCAGATTTAAAAGGTACCTCATTATTTACCTTTGTTAAAACACAATGCATCCCTTTGTCAATCAGGCATTGATCCAACCTAATCAAAGGGGATACATCCTACAAGTTACAGCATTTTTATAACCGTTTTACAAGTGTATATCACAAATTATTTGCATATAGTCTTTAAAATCCTTTAAAAAACTGCTATACAATCATTTTTAAAGAGGCAAATATCGTCTATAAAGTTATATTCAAATGCCCCTTAAAGACAGTAAACTTTTCCTTTTATTAGGAAAGTTAAAGTGCCTATAGTATGTAATGTCATGTTAAATATATCATTGTTCTCTGCCCTATACATATAAAAATACATTCTTTAAAGTATCACATGTGTATACATATCAATTTCAGGTAATGGTTTTTCATCAGATCTAAAAAAAGAAGAAATTTAAATGCTAAATTACAGCTGGTATGTAATAATATATACAGCATAGACGGTAGTCCATATAAAATATTTCTTAGATCTCTTGTAGAGAAAACTGTACTCTTTTTAAAGGATTACATTTTATTGTGAACATAACTGTTTGCACTGCTTGGGAAAATATATATTTATAAACACTAAAACACACAGGCACAGGGAAAATCTTCCTGACTAAAATCACAATAGGGATAAGTTTCTAGTTGTGTTAAAAGGGAGGTACATCATTTAGACCGTTATACCCAGTCATAGGTTGCAATAAACCAAAACCCAAGGTATTAGGTTGAAGACAGACAGGTGTTTGGCTTTAGTCTTGCGAAAAAAAATCTTAATGTTTAGCATTCTACTGCCCTGAACAAAGAGTTTGTCTTCCCTAACATTGATTGATTGATTGTTTTTGCAGTTCACATACCATAATATTATATCATTTATAGTCAGCTCAGAGAAAACTCTGGAAAATCTTTTAAATAATTTGATCCGTTGATTGATGGCTATTTTATGTTTCCATTTTTGAGTTAACGACATGGTTTTTTATTTTATTTTTAACTGCCTTAAAAAACAAAAATAACAGAACAAAACATACAACACGAACACCAATTATTAAGAAGCTACCCAAAATTTAAACAAATATAACTGATATTAAAACACCAGGATTTGTCTTCTTTTAAAATTTCTAATGTACAATAAAAATGTTGAATAAAATCTGCACTTATTGTGAAAAAAGGCGGCACCCTGATAAATCAGTTTATGGCTTGAGTGGACTATAATTGTGTGTCATCGTCGGCCATGTTTAACACTTCAGGACAATGCATCAGAACTTTGGCCACCAGTTTGTCTATATAGCCTTTCATGTCGCCATTATCATGCTTCAATTCTACAAAAGTCAAAAACACATATCATAGAATCAGTTAGCAGGAAAACAAAAAAAAGTAACTAATAAACGTATCGTGAATGTTTTGGATGTGAGAGAAAAAATTTATCAATCCCCTTTAAGACTGTACACACGCTCTGTGTAAAAAAAAATCCAACATTTGACTGCATAAATCTTTTAAAGTCAAAACAAGTAAAGGTGACTATCCATGTGCGCGTATTTGCGTATACGCATGCGTGTCTGCGTATGCAGTGCGTGTGTTTTTTGTACGTTTTCATACATCCATATAAGCGTATGTTTCCATCCGTTTTTCCTCTTCCATCATATCGCCCTGGCATATAAACCCTTCATAGGTGTTAATCCAGTTGGAGGCCGTGGGGCTAATTGACTGAGGTTCACATATTGATCTTCATTTTGGTCGGGCTATTCTGGAAGATGTTTAATTCCAGCTTTCAGTTGTCATAACAACTCTTATAACATATAAATATAACGTTGAGAATATGATGAAAGGGTATTTTTAAATAAATGTGCATGGGATGGATTGATAATTACTTTAAAACCGCCAAAGATGTGATTACGCTCACCGTGCGCCTCTTTTTTGACAGAACGGTAGCCGGTACAGTAATTAGGCCAGGGAACACCTCGGAAGATGACGTCAAAACACGGATTTCCCCCATGATTTGCCGTCCGTTATCCGTAAAAATCGCCCAGCGAGCGATTCTATACGCATACGCAGACGGACACACATACGCAAACGTACACATGGATAGGCCCTCTGTTATTTGACATGTGTTTGATTTCATCCGTTTACGCACGAATCCACGCACTACGCATACGTATCGAAAATACGCGCACATGGATAGTCAGCTTTAGAGTTATAGAATGGCTTCTCATCAAAAGAAAAACGCCGCAACCATGATACAAAACTCCAATGCTCTTTCCTGAGAAGCAAGGAAGCACAGAAACAAACTGAAATATTTCTAGCATCTACAACTTCAGTCAGGCAAAAAATTATGACATAAGAGTTTACATGTACATGTACACAGGAAGATGTGATTTTTAAAAGATACATGGCAAAAATACAGAGGTAAAGCAAGCTTACGTTTGTTCTCTTCTTCTAATTTCTTGATTTCTGCTACCAATTCAACCTTGGACCAACCTGAAGTTAAAGACAAGAAAGTTCTATGAATGGTATTTAACAAGCGAACCATGTAGCTTATTTGGTACAGCGGAGGGACGGTAACACTAAGTCGGGAGTTCGATTGTCACCCTGGCCTGGATTTTATCCGGGTCAACCAGTGTTGGTTATTTAATTATTTAGTAATTTCCCTGATGATGATTGCAGCTTGCTTTCGAAACACAATAAACAAATTCCTGTTTTCTTTTTTTAAAAACTTAGATCACAACTCCCCTCGACTGGTCCAATTCCCCCTTGTAATTCAGAACCAACGGCTTTTAATTAGCAAGAAAATTAAATCATAGCAATTGACATTCTAGTAATTTCCCTGGGAGAAATTAAATTTGAATTTTGGCAACTCCTGCCACTTTAAATAACTAAGAGGAACCTTCATTCATTTCATGGCACTATGATACATGTAAAACACAACTGCGTACATTCACAACACTAGTTTCACAAAAAAGCTTTTAATTTATACTTCTTGAGGAAATAAATAAGAAAATTTCCAAATTTGGTTTAAATTTAGTAGCTCATGTCATTTTAAATAAATGGGTTTTAACTTTTATTGAGTGTTTACAAAACTAAAAATTGAATAAATACACAACTAATGTTAGAATAATTTAAAGGCACACTCGCAGCGAAAATCAGTGGACGGTTTTGTGTATTTTTGCCAGTCAGACATTCTAAGCCTAATTTGACATGCTTTATGTGTCCTTTCTTTAATTTTGGCGGTTTTAGCTGTAGTAAGCTCGTGCAAATTGGCTTTCTTAACAAATGTAAAACAGGCTACAGCAGCAAGTGGGCCTTTAAGGATAAATGAACAACAGGTAGAAATTTTACAAATACATTGTACATTGTCAAAACAATTTGAAGAAAGGGAGATAACTCAAATCTCAAACATACAAGGATCAAGAAAAAACTAAGATTACAAGTATTGTACATTCAATTTATGCTAGATCTAAAGGTAAAAAGATTACAAAAAGGATGCAATGCTAGTATATCTACATGTATAATGTTAAAATAATTCAAGATGGTGATACATGTATACACAGAAATTCCCCTTCTGCACTACTTATATGTTGAAAGGGTGTTGAGAGCTAATGAAAACAGAATATATCCAGAGATGACTACGGTAGTGGAGTGATAAACACTGAATTTTGATAGTTGCTTGCAGCTGGCAGTAATAATGCAAAGATGGCACAGCTGCACATCATGGGCAATATGTACACAAAAGTTCATTGACCTACATGTACATGTACGTAGCATCCAAAATACAGAAGTAGCCCTTGTGTATATTTTGCCTGGTAAAAACATTCCAGGCCAATAACTGGAAATAATCGCGCAACAAATTTTTACTGCATAAATGGCAAAATTGTACACGATGAGCAATAAGTACACAAAATTTCATAGACCTAGTGTCAACATTACACTTCATCGATTGATCGATGTTTTACACAACCCACAAGATTGTTTCACTTATATGTCGGCGTTGCCAGGCTTAGTGGGAGAGGAAACCGGGTCATTGCTTGGAGGAAACCCCCGACCTTCAGCGAGTGCCTGGCAACTCTTCAACATACATTGTATGGCGACCAAGTGAAAAATCCACTCAGAAGTGTTTCAATTTTTATTTGGTCTGATAGTGTTTCGAACTAACGCCGCATCAATGGAGGTCTGTGTGGCACTGAGGGATGGTCACTCTAAACACACTGGACCACCAGTGTATGTTATTCAGTGGTCATTTCATGGCTCAGTCGGTTAGAGTTATTGTCCCTCAATCGGACAAATGCCTTCTATCGATGCAGCATAGGTTTGAATCCCCCTCAGACCAAATAAAACTGAAAAGTTTCTGAGTGGATTTTTCACTCGACTGCCGTATGTAGAAGAGCAGGAGGTCGGCAGTTTCCTGCAGGCAAAGAGCCAGGTTTACTCCCCCACTAAACCTGCCAACGTCACAATATAAGTGAAATACTCTTGAGTGCAGAGTAAAACATCAATCCATCACAGCATTCATGGGCCTTCTAATATAAACATTGGTTACTGGAAATAAAATCCCTCTAACCGGCTTATTGCATAAAGTACATGTATAGCCTTCATATTAAGTGGTAGGCACTACAGCTGATTTCTCCAGGAAATATTCAATAACAACATGTTGTAAGATTTTACTAAACTCACTAAAGATTACAATATTTAATGATGCACAGACATATATACGTGCATTAAAACTATATATTGGGACAACTTACTGTTCAGATCTTATTATGTCATGAAATAAATAAATAGAACATCAGTTAAATTAATGTTAATAATTAAAGTAAAACATATTCAGTTATTTGTATGGAAAAAAGGGCTCGCCCTAAAGGTTATTAAGTTTTTAAGCCAGAATAAAATGAAAACAATTTAAGTCACTGCACACTGCACCTGTCAATGCTGACGGAAAACTTAACCAAGACTGGATTAATCATGTAGACAATTTCTTTAGTTGTGCAGTGCAGAGTTGGAAGGCTTAGTAACTAAGAGAGGAAACTGGGCTCGATGTTGAGAAGAAACCCTCAACCTTCTGGTAATATCTGGTAGCCATTGTCCGAGAGGATCGAGTGAAAACCAATTGTGGAAAGTTTTTTTTCTTTTACGGAGTGGGATTCAAGCTTGGTACCCTTTAGAGGGCAGGTTTGTGTCTGTGTGACCCCCTATAGCTTTAACCACAGAGGATGGTGTCTTAAAACTAAAAATAAGAACTTACTTCTTCTGTTATTATCATCCCTTTGAAAGATTGTGCTTTCACTACTTCTTCGTTGATGTTGTTTTACCCCTTTGCTTGTCTCTTTCTTAGCCTTGGTATATTTGTTGTCACTGCTGTTTTCATTCGACTTCCTCACAAATAAGGGCTAACAAACAAAGAATTTACAATTACCAGACTGAAATTCCATTGGGAACAACCTTATTTTCTAGTCTTTGCTAATTTAAAAGAGATGGGCTTCTAAAAATGTTCTGTTTTCATTACAACGTAAGTAGAAATGACTACAATTTAGCGAAAATTTTGCTCTTATATCTCAGTTTGTATTTCAACATATCAATTTTTATTTAACATAACCCTCATTTTGGTTTAGGCTTTTTTCATGAATTCTTCACATCAATTGCTTGTTCTGATATATATTCCAAAGAGACTGTGGCCTAGCAGATGGAGGGTAAAGAAATATTTCCCTTAAATACTGTTTACCTTTTTGAGTTCCTCTATAGGAGAAGCATCTTTCCCCATATCAGCTAAGTTTGGCATTGATTTGTTTAGTTTCATGTTAGTTGTTGACATAGATTGTGAGACAGGGAGGGTGTCAGTTTTCTTGTTCTCTACAGAGCCGTTAGAGTCGGGTGGATCAGTCGTGGATTCTTCTGGTCCATCAATGTCATCCAAGACTGGTCCTTTTTGCACAAAGGTGAAGGCATTTTTTAATGTATGCCTCCCTCCTGATAAAGTTTCTATAACAACGTCTCCTTTGCCAGCACGCCAGCGTTTTGTTTTACAATAAAGTCTCATTGGTGACTCGTATTCCAGAGTGTCCAAACAATCACAGCCACAAATTGTTAATTGAGACACTTCGGCCATTTCTGCGCCCAGATGTTTCCCAATTATCACCAATTGAGTGCCCCCAGTCGTGGGAGCCTCCGAGGGCGTTACTGCCGTTAGCTCCGGCTCTTGTCCAATTTCCTCCATGTAGTTGACACTAACTGCCCTCGATCTCAGCGTGCCGTTTCCCACAGGTTTCTCTTCAATATCGGAATCCTCATCGTCCGATACCACAGCTCTACTTATATTAAAAAAATCATGTAAAGATCGAGAAAACTTTTTGTTAAGGTTTGTTAACGTACTGGATTTGTTTCCATTTTGATTTGAATGTTTCGCTCGGTGGAATCTGTGAGGGATTAAAGGCGCTGTTTGTAGACTTCGTTTTAACTTTGCGAATCCCCGCAGAGGGCGGTGTTCGGTGGAGTTATTCCCCTTGATAACAGGTGTGCTGTCCGAGTCACGATGTTTGGAAATGAACAGTTGATAGATGAGTTCCCCTTGGGGTGAAGGGCATTTCTTATGGGGTTGGAGAGAAGCTTTAACAACACGACCTTTAGTGGTCTGTAGAGACTGAACTGGAATAGACAGCTGTCCCATAATATCATCTTTCTCAGTGACTGTGAAGAAGACACTGTCATCAGGATTGTGTACTTTTCTGAAAGGTAATTGGATTGAAATATTAATTATAACTCTAGCTTCTGTGAGAGAAGTTAAAAGAAAATCCATTGACATATCATATAGCTAACTGGGATTATTTGGTAAAAAAGACAATCTCTTCCCAATGAACCTTTTCCTCAATCACATTTTTGTGGAAGGCTTGCCAGGTATCAACCAGTGTTGGCAAAGGGCCCGATTGTGGCAGAGAGTCAGTCTGATCTTCTTGCCCACTAAACCGGACTACACTGCCATATTAGTGAAATCATCTTGAGTGTTGCATAACAAAAGTCACCAATCAACCAATGAAATGGCCCAGTTTTATTTGACAGCACACTGGTCCTGAAGAACTTCTGGTCTGAAGTTGCCAGCAGAAAAGATCCCAGCTCTTTTGTCTCTTACATAATTGATTGATTGATTGTTTGGTATTTTACGCCGCGCTCAAGATTATTTCACTTATATGGGGGCATTGCCAGTTTTATTGTGGGAGGAAACCGGGCTCTATGCCCGGAGGAAACCCACGACCTTCCGTTGGTAACTGGCAACCATTCCCACATAGGTTGTTCGAGTGAAAACCCAGTCAGAAAATTTTCTAATTTTTTTTGGACTGAGAGGGAATCGAACCTGCGACCCATTGGTGGAAGGCTGTTCGGATTGAGCGTCCAACGCTCTACCTCCTGAGCCACGGAGGCCCCGTCTTTTACATAAATACTGGTCACTCAGCATACTAGTGATGTGATCTTACATGTTGAAATACAATAATGGAATTTGGTAATACAGGCTCCCCAGCATCAGTTTAAGATACAGGAATTATAAAGGACATACATGAGAGATTCTTCATTCCAGTCTGGACAGCCTGTAGGCTCCTTCACAACTTCAGTACGGTACTTCTTACCACCCAAACCAAAGATCACAGAATATTTGTGTCGACCTGCAAAAAAAATCATATTTTTGGTAATTTTTTTTCTTTAATATTCGAGTTTGTGAAGGTTTTAACACATTCAAACCATTAAATTTAAGCTCAACAAAAACACAACCAATTTTCGTTTTGATTTCTAAATAACTTTCATATGAAACTAGAGATTGTCGAACTGATCCAGCTAAGCACTTTAAATATCATACATAATTTAATGATATATGAGGAAGAGACGTCTAAAAAATACAATGTACATGTACATGTAGTCCCAAAAACTATACTAATCCCACAAAAAAACTATACAAATCCCCCCAAAAACTATACAAATCCCACAAAAGAACTATGGGATTGTGGAGTGAATATTTACTGTACCTGGCTTTTTGCCCTTTAACCCCCTGGCACCATGGACTGTGGACAGAAAAAAAGAAGCCATGATAGACGCGGGAGATTCTGAAGCATTGTGGGTTCTAACTGGGATTAATATTGAAGGGATATGAGACGCCTTTGTATCAGTCAGTGTGATCACAGCAGTATGACTCGCTATTGTTTGTCTCAGACACCTGGTGAGGGCATTCCGACCCACGCAAGACTAGCCGAAACCACATTCGGCTCGCTACCAGTCTGCTCTGACATCCTCAGACACTCTGAAACTTCGAGCAATGCATTTACGTACGTGAAATACGAAAGCCAACCGATAGCGAGTGAAGACAGCCAAAGTCTGTTCCAAATAGGGTTTTGGCTATTCTCGGGTGGACTGGGATGTCCTGACCAAGTGTCTGAGACAAACAATAGGGAGGCAAACTGCTGTGATCACACTGACTCAGTGGTCGTAATACAAAGACCTTTTAATATCCCTTTAAAGTTTAACATTAATACCAGATTCTAATAATACTTTATTACCTTGCATGAAAATGACTCGATAAAGCAAAGTGATATCTACCGTATTTCTTCTAAATATTCAGCCATTCTAATGGCCTAAATTTTTCATCGAGTCAGACAAAAATGGAGACGTGGAGTTGTGTTTCAGGATAACCATTTTCACATACTGCACAGCGGGTCATATCGCCTTAAATTCCCTCTAATCGACAAATTTGTCGGGCCTCATTTAGCATATTTCTATTGTAATGGTCGAATCCTTGTGAGGAGAAAAGTGGCTGAATCTTTAGAAGAAATACGGAATTATAAGACATTTGTTACTGTCTAAAACACATCATAACGAACATGAATTTTATTAATGCACAATGAATGTTGTCATGGGGATCCTATACATGTAGAACTTTCAAGAGGTGAGTGGTGACATCAGTATTAGTTGACTGGTTATAAATTGTAATCCCATATATTCATACAATATATGAGGATTTTAATTCATCTTTGCTCCTGGTAAACTGAATTATGTAGTGGCCTTGGGCATGTGAGTCAGTGGAGTAAATCCATGACCTGTAAAATAGAGTAACTAGGTCAACATATGCCCTCAGGAATGCAGCTCAAGAGGAAGAAAATGTTAACTTGACAGATAGACTAATACAGAGGCTGCTATTTACAGATCTCCAATAATTCCTCATATATTTAAAGTTTAATGCATAGATGTTGGTTGTACACACAAGTACCTGCTTTATCCAAACAGTTTTATTCTATATTCTATTGCAAACATAAATAACTGCGAGTAGATTCGTACATGTACAATCTGGTATTTGTTGAGAAAATAAAGGGTTCAGTTTAAAAATATGCATGTTACTGTATATGTAAATTGCTTAATTCTGTAAATCCATTGGTTTGATATTATAAATAGATACATTGGTATGTAATTGATATTTGATATTTGGATGAAAAGTATTTGAGCAATTTCACTAGATTATAAAAATAATTTACAAATACAAATTTAAGAAGTGTACCGACTGTACATACTTCTTTCCTATCCTTACAAATGGCACAAAATAAATAATAATAATTGTAGCTGCAGCCTAAGAAGAGACACCCCCCCCCCCAAATTCCAGTAAACTTTTTCAGTTAAAATGTAACTTTTGACTTTTGATAATGACGAAATGTTTAAACTGACTGATGATCTTGGACTGGACAAATTGACTTTTGAGGTAATGAATTCAGTAATTGCTAGTATACTCATTGAGTTCGGTGTAAATAGTATTTAAGTGGATCTGACAATGGCATCATTAGATCTTCATCAATAGTATAATGAAATGAGTGTTGTAGATACACTGATCATTGATATGCCAACTGCACAGGGTGTTTATATAAGTGATATATTATAGGACACAAATCATGGCCAGCATGTGTAAGGCAGCATTTCTTCTGACCAAGAGTGGAAAATATATTTTCCTTTTAGATGCTGAAAGTGCAGTGTCTGATGAAATGCAAAGCACATTTATAATTCTTTTCCCTCATATTAATGCATTTAAAGTGGCATGAGCTGCCAAAATTCTCACTTTTTTTCATAATTTCTGATCGTCAGGACAGTAAGAGGGTTTGAAGGCCATCGAAAAACTAAATCATTGAAGTTGGAATGAGGAAAATCCATACAGTATGTGGCCTGGCTCATTCTAAGCCAAAGTTAGTTCAAAACAACACTTTATCGTACATTTTCGAGACTAGAAGCACTAAAAAGCTTTTGAATTGTAAGTCTTGAGAAAAATAGCCAATAATTTCAACATTCTGTTTCCACCTCAAAATATCAACATTTTGGCAGCTCAAGCCACTTTAAACTGACTGACTATCGCTCTGCCAACAATCTACATGTATGTTCTGCAGGTTGATGGATGGATGAACATTTCGTCTACTGCACACATCATCATATAACATATTTTACATCATTTTCAAAGCATTCCAAAGTAGACAGCTCATTGTCTGATTTTTAATTAAAGCTTATGGGCATTCCATATTCATTTTGTTTCATAAGCATAAAATAAATAGTAGTTGTCACAGTGTATCGTATCAAAAATTATCCATGTGTGATTTGTATAGATAATATTAGTTATCAGTATCTAATTTTACCCTGGGTGTATGAATTTATTTTCTATCAGCTATCAGCCTATAACTGCTCCTTTTAAAAGTGTTAATTTAATAGGCGTTATGACTTCATTGATTGTGCAAATGTCCAGCTTGTCTTATTTATTTTATTGTGCAGGTTCTGTCTGTGACAAGCATATTTTAACTTGGGCTAATATCTAGAGATATTTCACACATATATACAGCTACTGTCAAAATGTATTAACGTGTCGTCTGTCAAAGTTACACCCATTGTATATATCAACATTATTGATGTATAAAAAATTTGGTTTTTCAATTTATAGATTTGGGTAAGGTTCAAAATACATGCAAATTGCAATAAAAACTTTGCACAGTCAAAGAAGATTATTTGTCTGTAAGTGATCCTCAGTATACAGGCTTTCGGCCTTTCGAAGCGAGTAAACATTTGAAGTGGTCGTGGCCATGTTTTTTCGGGTGGTCATAACAAAATCAGACAGGGTGTATGGGTTTTCGACCAGGTAATTGACCAATCAAAATCCAACATTTGCCAAGAATCTTGGTTGAGGGATAATAATTATCATTACACAGACTGTTCTGGGAAGAAATCTCTAAAATCATGACAAAAGTATTTCTCTAAAACATGTACTTTCGAATTACAGAAGACACTGACCTATAACGGTGACCTCCTCAGCCTCCATGGTGACCCCCTGGGCAGAGGTCACCTCATTGAAGTCAGCCAGGTGTTATAGCCCACAAATCCTCATATCATTGAATAATCTCATACTGATCTGCTCATGTCTCTAGACAGTACACCTCTTAATTCTCTAAGGAAGACAAGCAAAATTAGGAGTGATTATATGTAAATTTATCAGAGAAAATGAAAACTAATAAGTAAAGAATTTCAATTGAAATGTTACTGTTTAAGGTAAATCGAGAATAAAGGGAAAATATTAAACACCCGTACAATTAGCAGAGATAGCATTCTTTTCATAAACTCTTCTTGTCAAAACAATAGAAGGGTTTTAAGTTCTAAAAAAACTGAACGATTGTTAAAGTAAATTAAAGTAAATTAGCTTTATAAGGTATTGTAATGTTTAATTTAATTTTCATTCAATAAGCCCCTTTCCTGGTTGACTAAAATCACACGAAACCAGAGTTAAGTGGTATAATTGTCCATGGCCAGTCAATCACTTAACATTAGCGTTTATGGTGATCAGCGGTTAACATGTCGTTTTGCCTTTAATGTTTGATTTCAAAATCAATTCTATTATTATTTTTGAGAATCACAGAAAAAACAGGTTAAAGTGGCATGAGATGCCGAAATTCACACTTTTTTCATAATTTCTGATCGTCACGACAGTAAGAGGCTTTGAAGGCCATCAACAAAATAAATGAGGAAAATCCATACAGTATGTGGCCTGTGCGAACCGAAAACGTGTTCGAAAAGTGACAAAATTTAAATAACCTGGACGACCATTCATTCATTCTAAGCCAAAGTTAGTTCAAATCAATACTTTATCTAGGCAGGTCGGTGACATCATCAAATGTTGGTACAAGGTATTCGATCATAAAAGTTAAAAAGCAAGTGTGAGTCTCAAAAGTTAAAAATAAAACAAAAAGTGTAGTCTGTATATTTTTTCAGGGCCCTCTCACTGGACCCTGTTTGCTCATTTTCACTTGTCCAGAAAAATAACTACCATTCATAAAAATGCTTGGAAAAGGCCCATATTTAGAGACAAAAGTGGTCTCCCCTGATTTATTAAATATCATTTTTCTAAGTAAATATGATTATACACGTCAAACGGAATTCTGATTACATCTTATAACTATGTGAAGAATAGTTTGGTATAGGTTTTAGAAACAAACTATGGATGATTAAAATTGACCCGACCTGCCTACTTTATCGTACATTTTCGAGACTAGAAGCACTAAAAAGCTTTTGAATAATACGTCTTGAGAAAAATAGCCAATAATTTCAACATTCTGTTTTAACGTCAAAATATCAACGTTTTGGCAGCTGATGTCATTTTAACTTAATAACAACTGGGATGAATATGAAAGGGATATGAAACGCCTTGGTTTTGCAGTCAGTCGACTGGCAGCTGTTTGGCTCGCTATTGTTCGTGTCAGACACCCTGTGACGGCATTCCGGTCCGCTCCGTGAATAGCCGAAAGCCGTTTTGTGTATTCCAATTCGTTCCAAACCTTAACCTTGTCGTTGATATATGGACTGCGCATGCCTATTTATAAGCTAGCAACAGATGGCGAACAAAAATGGCGAACAAAAATGGCGATTGCTTTCTGTTGCTAGCTTACAAACGGGCATGCGCAGCCCATATATTAACGACATCGATATGGTTCGGAATGAATCAGAATACACAACACGGCTTTCGGCTATTCGCGGAGCAGATGGGAATGCCGTCACGGCGCTGACGGGGTGTCTGACAAGAACAATAGAGAGCCAAATAACTGCCAGTAGACTGACTGCAAAACAAAGGCGTTTCATATCGCTTTCATATTCATCCCAGATAACAACCAATTTCCATAAGCACTAATGTCAACCGAAAGACCAATCGATGAAAGTTATACCGGTACCCCTAAACAGATTTCCTGCTTGATCTTGTTTGACCTTGGCCAAACTCAATATGGCTTTATTTAACATGTAGAGGTACCTCTTAAAAATTTTTGTCAAAGGAGATCTGGGGGTTTATCTTCTAAAAACACATTCCAAAAAAAGAAAATATGTTATCTGTGGGCTGGACTCATTGAAGAATGTAGTAAAAGGTCTCCTAAAATAGGACAGAAAATGACATTTATTTCATTTTGACAAACTTTAAAAAAATGAATATGACAAAATGCATGGAAAAAATAATAGAGCTTCTGGTAGTTTTAAGCTTTGAGCTACATCAATGTTTATAATTTATATACCTAGAGGCTAGTTGCGATATGAGGCATTTGAAATGATGGAAAGAGAAAGGGGACTCGCAACTATCCCCATTACAACTTATTTTGTAAAATCAATATAGAGGGATTTGTTTGATTACACCCCCTTTATTGCAGGTGCAGTGAACACTATATACATTGATTTCATGTATTGGAAATCGATCTTGATTGACTGAGAAAAATGAGTATTTCTACGTATGATGTTATTGTTAGTGCTTCGATTAATAGATTTTTTCATCACATTTTGGAGACTTTCATTCGATTTTTAGAATCCCTACCAAAGTTTTCATGGCAATGATGTCTCATTTTTGTATAACATTAATAAAATGCGGTGAGTTCAGAAATGTCAAGCAAATTTGACAATCACTGAATGACATGCGTTGTTGTTGTTCTCGGTACAATATTTTTCGTGGAGTGAAAATTAGCAAATTCAATACTATTTTCAGTCACAAATCAGGCGAATTATTGCTGTTTTGAACGCCGTTTATCAATCCTAAACATTTACAGTTAAGAAGACGACGTAAAAATTTTCACAGAAGTGGAAATCCGGGTTTATTTACACTTACCAACAATTGCCTTTCCTGCGATCCACTGAGTACGCGACTTCTTTAGCAACCCTTGTTCTGATTGGCTGATAGTGGATTGTCAACAGCCAATAAAAGCTGTTAATACAGCAATCAGAGTCCCACACAGGTGTGCCTTGACGTAGGCGAAAATAAAAAACAATACAAAAAAACACAAACTATTGTAGGTATAGTCTATACAGATAATCAAATAAAGGTATAAAATCATGAAAGAAATATAAACATTTAATAATAGACAAATGAAAAAAGAAGAAGAAGAAAAAAAAAAAAAAACCCCACTACATAACAAACTAACGAATAAGCCCTTCATAGGCCTACACTATGAAACAGTTTTAATCAGCAAGGTTGCACCAATCATTGTTTTATGGACATTTTTTACAGAACCCTTCCGTGAGAAATAGTTCTAGGGCAGCGGCTTTTCCAACTGGTAATGCAACAAAATATAGTCCATGAGTATGCATACGTTGGTAATAAAATACAAAACTACCAGTTTTAATTTGTTGGTAATAAAATACAAAACAATCAGTAATAATATGTGGGTAGTAAAATACAAAACAATCCGTAATAATATGTGGGTAATAAAATACAAAGCAACCAGTAATAATATGTCAGTATTGGAATTGAAAACAACCAGTAATAATATGTTGGTAATAAAATACAAAACAACCCGTTGTAATATGTTGGTAATAAAATACAAAACTATCAGTAATAATATGTGGGTAATAAAATACAAAACAACCAGTAATAGCATGTGGGTAATAAAATACAAAACAACCAGTAATAATATGTCAGTATTGGAATTGAAAACAACCAGTAATAGGCCTAATATGTCGGTTTTGAAATACAAAATAACCAGTAATTATATGTCAGTTTTGAAATACAAAACAACCAGCGATAATATGTCAGTATTGGAATACAAAACAACCAGTGATAATATGCCAGTATTGACGTACGCAAGTTGTGAAATGAAAAACAACCAGTCAGCAAATGCCGTAATGAAATACACACTAACCAGTAACGAAATTCCAATAATGAAATACAACCCAACCAGTAATGAAATACCGGTATTGCAGATATAAACCAACCAGTAATAAAGTGCCCGCAATGAAATTTCACAACCAGCAGTCATGAAATGAAAATAATAAAATACAAAATAACCACTAATGAAATATACAAAGCAACCAGAAATAAATGTCACTAACGAAATACAGCACAGGCAGGAATGAAATGCCAACAAAGAAACACAAAACAATACAGTAATGATGGTACAAGAAGTAATTTTTGCAATTATTGGAAAATTGCACTGCCCTTTATTTTACTGATGGTTACAATTTCAACGAAACGAGTTTTTACCTATTGGTTCTTTATCAACGGAAGCAATTTCGGTCTATTGTTCCAGGCAGTTTGGATCATGTCGCATTGTTTACTATTATTTGATTGATTAATGTTTTACGTCGTACTCAAGATTATTTTACTAATATGGCGGCGTGGCCAGGTTTACTTGTGAAGGAAACCGCTATTTGGTCGAATGAAACCCCCCGTCCTTCGGCGAGTACCACATACGGATATCGAGTGAAAATCCACTCAGGAATTTTTTAAAATTTTTTTCTCTCTGATTGGGATTTGATGAAAGGCCTGTGTCGGAGTGAGGGACTATACTCTATCCGACTGAGCCACCGAGTATATAAATGAAAGTCCCAAGGGTGTAATTTAATTCTCCACATCAGAGAACATAATTTGAGCTGATGGAGGATTCATTGTAATCAGTTTAATTTGCATTCTTCATGCAGACATTTCTTACACTCCAAACTTTTTATTTCAGAAAACAAAATGGCTGCTGTTTTAATGGAATAAAAAAAGACAGGCATAATAACTATATTTTGATAAACATTAGGCCTACCATAAAATAGACCCTTTTAGAGCATTCGGATCCACCAGTTTGCGTATTTCGATACGTATGACATTGAATTAAAACGTAAATAACTCGGTTAATACAAATACAATTTTTACACTGCATGAAATGTACTAATTTAAAGTGAAATGCTCGAGCTGCCAAAATGTTGATATTTTGAAGTTAAAACAGAATGTTGAAATTATTGGCTATTTTTCTGAAGACGTATAATTCAGAAGCTTTTTAGAGCTTCTAGTCTCGAGAATGAACGATAAAGTATTGTTTTGAACTAACTTTGGCTTAGAATGAATGAATGGTCGTCCCGGTTATTTAAAGTTTGTTTACTTTTCGAACATTATTTCGGTTCGTATAGGCCACATACTGTATCGTATATTTCCTCATTCCAACGCCAATCGTTTTCTGTAGTAATGCTTGATGGAGAAAAACTGCCCAGTACAACATGCTGATTATTTGTTAGACGAGATTGCTGATTTGTCAGTCAAAAGAAATTGTTGTTTCTGACTGATTCTGGTCTAGGGCCCAGTTGACAGTGAAGATGCATGCATGGTTAAGCCAACAGGAAACCTTAATCCCTTATGTGTCCAAGACAACTAACATGGCATAAAACAGAATACTTGATGCCCCATGGGGTTGATTAAAAAATATATTCTGCTACCTCAAGAAATCATTCGCACAGTTGTTCATTTTTGTTGTTACTATTATTACAAGACTTCTAAAGCTGCAGGGGCCTCGGTGGCTCAGTCGGCGGAGTGATAGTCCATCAGTCTCAAACAGGCCTTTCATCGGTGGCTCAGTCGGCAGAGTGATAGTCCATCAGTCCGACACAGGCCTTCCATCGATGAATAAAATACAAACATTCTTAGTGGCTTTAAATTTAATTGCTCGTTGCCATTGAATGCCACAGAGAAATTCTGGGTGGGCTGAAGAGTTATGTCCCTTTTAATGAATGTTGAGATTTCTCGAAGCTCAGATCATCGCTTGGGACCTATATATAATTACTGATATCGATGTATACATAACAGATGATGTCTGAAGGGGGCGATACGCTCGCCATTCTATTTCATTCGCGATTTTCGCAATCTTGGTGGGGTCGCGAAACACTAAAGTGAATGAACATTCTTCCCGGTATAAATTGATTTGTTTTCTTTTCGAACGCTTTTTATCTGTTTGCACTGGGCTGTATGGATTTTCCTTATTTTAACGCCAATCGTTTCGTTTGAACTTGAAACCTCCTTATTGTCTTGACAATCTAAATTTATGTAAAAAAGTCATATTTAAAAACAAAAAACCCGCCTGACTAGCCTATAACGGTACATCTCCTTCTAAAGGAAATTGAAGTACTAGCAAGTAGGTATGCCTATGAAAGTACAAATAAGAAAAGTGTTATATAACAAATATTTGCTTTCCTAGAATATTTCATTTACACTATAAATTGTCCCCAAATGTTCGATCTTCGGGCGATGCTTGTCCTCTTGTGCCAGCTGAAATGTGTCATCATGACATGTGTTGCTGAATCATTGGATATCATTGAATACTTGGCAAATATAGATTGCAAGAAAAGTTAACAGGGTTTTGGACGAAATTATCCAATCTTAATCGTCTTTTCTGTCAAGTTAATGATAATCGTTTTCAATCGGTATCTGTGGAGTGCTCTGGGCGCTCCCATGAGGAGAATGTTATTGAGTTATGTCCCTTTACATGAATGTTGAATTTTCCTGATGTGTAATATATCGAACTTAAGATGCAAACATTCGAAATCCACATGTTCGACGAATCGAAAGATCGAAAGATATCTTTATCTTTAAATTTCTGTAGGATTTGTTTCACTGTGAATTATATATCGGGTATATCCAGGTTCGAGGTGGATGATCAGAAGTCACAAATGTCACTAAAAATACTATCAACATATGGCATTGGTAGACATCTAATTTCCCATTTCCCTTAATGTTAACGTGTGGCTCTGTCACTCGGTTAGAAACATGTGTCCAGCTAAAAGGCCTGAAGCTAACTGAACATTTTCACATCCGAAGGCAATAGTTGTGCAGACGACATAACGGATTGGTGAAAAACGCCAAATCACCCCCATGTCCGCCAACTAAACCCGCCACTTTTATTCAAATTTCATCTAATACTTTTTTAGACAATCTGTTATTTCAATGAGCCCCATCTATACCAAATATATAATATATTTTGTTTGTTGGCTGTAGGTTGTGAGATGGAGTTTATGGCCGTTTTGTCTGTTGCTTGTTACATAGTTTTGTGTGTGCTGGGGGGGGGGGGGGGGGGGGGCAACATTTCTGGGGTTCAATCTCAGTCTACCGATATTCTTGCCATAGTTAAGATGCGTAACCATTGTCAATGTGTTACAAAAGGATTCCAGAAAATTCTACTGACCAAGGCTAAGCTCCTATCAGTCGTCAACTTAATGAAATAAGTTTGGTTTATAACAACAATTTATGGGGTATAAAGGTCTAAATGATATACCCCTTTTTAACACAATTAGAAACTTGTCTCCATGGTTATTTTAGACAAGAAGATTTTCCCTGTGCCCGTGTGTTTTAGTGATCATAAATAAATATATAATATATACAACTTAGGAGAAGCTAAAGACCATGATGTCATTTGGAAAGGCTTACTAGTATGTTCTACTGTATCGTCCAGCCATATAGCCATGTTTCCCTTCCCAATCAACCTGTTAACGATATCAAGTGGATTGATCTAGAATTTGATGTAAAAAATCTATGGATCAATCAAAACATTTGAAAGATCTGAAACTGTTTTATTGGTCTTATATCATACTAACCTTATTGCATCTGTTCGGAAAATCTCAATTGTGCCACGAGCGATACGAACTTCTTGAGAACTTTTTTGACTGTTTCGAACACTTCACTGAGATCGATTTCTTAAAGTGCTATAAAGTGAATACTAAAATGCATTCAACTTCCTTTAAAAAACAATATTTACCTGTTTAGCAATCATGTTTGCGCTATTTTTTATATCATATTTCTATCACGGACTTTAAATTATTCAATTTTTTACCGACAGGTGAAATTATGGCGTTTGGTTGATTGTTGATAACCTGCAGTAGAGATTTCATGCTATATTGCTATATTTGGGTATTTCTGTTGTTTGACAATTTAATCGTGGTGATAACGAGTTTCAGCAAATGTTAAACCTCAAATGCTGAGAAGAAATGTAATATTCAAAGCAGAACCCTTTGGTTTACCAGATTTATTCGAGTACCTGAGCATGTTATTTGCAGCAACTTAGCGTCACAGATATATCTGTCCATAAATACGTGTTTAATTATAACTTTTGTTAGAAAGATAATCAAAAAAATTCTTCAAAAAGCAGTATATTTTCTCTACAATGATGTATTGTGTCTGAAGTGTTCACTTTAAAGTGACATGAGCTGCCAAAATGTTGATATTTTGACGTTAAAACAGAATGTTGAAATTATTGGTTATTTTTCTCAAGACGTATAATTCAGAAGCTTTTAAGTGCTTCTAGTCTCGAAAATGTACGATAAAGTATTGTTTTGAACTAACTTTGGCTTAGAATGAATGGTCGTCCCGGTTATTTAAATTTTGTTTACATTTCGAACACGTTTTCGGTTCGTACAGGCCACATACTGTATGGATTTTCCTCATTCCAATGCCTATCTTTTAGTTTTTCGATGGCCTTCAAAGCCTCTTACTGTCGTGACGATCAGAAATTATGAAAAAAGTGTGTGTTACAGGAATTTCAGAACTCTTTGAGTAGGGAAGACCATGTAATATATTTATTGTTCGAAGCTGGGTAGTAGACAAATGGCGAAATACAGGATCTGCAAAAACACAAACACAATGCTCTAAGAAAACGATAGCTCGCCGTTCTGGGAACTAAACGGATTGACACCACTCAAATTTAACACTTTAAATTTACCCCGTGGACATTTACACAAATCCCTCGACATGCATGTGTGACGTCAATTGACAGGTTGGTCTCAAATTATAAAAATATCCCTTAAAATCTGCCTAAAGTAAATCTTGGTTGAACCTGTGACGCGTTATGTAAAAACAGAGAAATTAACCTTTCCAAAGCACAAATCTCAGAAAAACAGTATGGTGTTAACAAGCTTCCATACTTTTTTACATATTCTAGCAGGATTACAAAAAGTCAATATGGTGATATAGGGCTTCCATACTTTTAAGTTTAAGCAACACCGTAACAATAAAACGCTATGATTAAACGACCTTCCATACTTTTCAGTTTAGCCGGCGTGTTTACATTTAAAAGTGTATGGTATCATCGACCTTCCATACTTTCCACTACAGCCAACATTTAACAGTTGTTGTTGTACAGAGTATCGGCATTATTTCTGCCACTAAACTAAGATGTCACGGTATTTTAACAAATAAACATACACACCTGCAAAAACACAAACACAATGCTCTAAGAAAACGATAGCTCGCCGTTCTGGGAACTAAACGGATTGACACCACTCAAATTTAACACTTTAAATTTACCCCGTGGACATTTACACAAATCCCTCGACATGCATGTGTGACGTCAATTGACAGGTTGTAATTAAAATGAGCTAATTTGTTATCCAGCAAATTACAGTCAGTCCCATTATTTTTCGAATAAATTCAGAAAAATGAACTTTAGCAACAAATTTAAACAATAAGTAAAATTCTGATAAAAAAAAATGATCAACGCATATTATGGGATGGAAGTTAGAACATAAGATAGTTAGGCAACAGGAGTTATTCCCCTGGAATAGTATCAAAATACTTATGACGGGGATTATGAAATAAGCACTGTCACATTGTCCCCTCCAAAGAGAAATGTCGTCCCGACATAAAACACTATCAACTAGTTCGATAAAAAAACAAAACTAAACATCACCAGTTTAACTTAATCTCTCATAGGTTGAAATCACACTTTTCAAAAACTTTGTGATGGTAGTACGAGTGTCAAAGTCCAGGTGTGAAAGTTTCAAACAATGTTGACTCAAGTCCCAGAGTTCTGGATCTAACCATCGGGGAGGGTGCTTAACACGTGCTGGCCGTTGAGGTATTGTATCTTCCTCACCAGATTCACCTACTTCGACACTGATTCCGAGAGGTTAAACTCGAGGCAGGTCGGCATGATCCAATTCTTGGATACTAACTCCGAGAGGTTCAACTTCAGGTAGATCGGCATTATCCAACTCGATGCGTCTCCGTCTTGGCGGGGGTACCGGCGGAACAGAGGGGATTAACGTGACAAATTGTACCCCTTCATTCTCATCGTCTGAAATATCAGATGAGGGCATTGAACACATTTTTGGTTGCTTCAAAGGACGCTTGCTTTGACGTTTCTTAGGAATTGGTTTTGATTCCTCGACATCAACGGGCAAATCAACAGGTAGCAGCATGTTGCGATGTAGAGTTTTTGCTCTACCCTTACCATCCACAGGACTCACTACATACACAGGGATTTCGGGATTAGGTTGATGGTCAACACCATACACGACATCTTCCCACTTGTCGGCCAATTTATGCCGACCTTTAATACCAACTTTCCGAACCAACACCCGATCTCCCTTCTGAAGCACAGCACCACGCAAATTGCGATCATAAGCTTTTGCACGCCTTTCCGCTGCTTTGGAAGTTTTTTCTTCCGCAATGTTCCTACAATAGTCAATTCGTTCAGCAAGATCTTGAACAAAACGAGTGTAGGTTTTAGTACCGGTCCCATCATTTCCGATACCGAAGGCAATATCCACTGGCAACCGTGGCTCTCTGCCAAACATAAGTCTATATGGAGAGTAACCAGTGGCCTCATGTGGTGTACAGTTGTACGCCTGAACTAAACTCGGCAGATGTAGCTTCCATTTACTCTTCTGATCTTCCGCAAGAGTACCAAGCATTTTCAGAAGTGTCCGGTTAAATCGTTCACAACCACCATTCCCCATTGGGTGGTATGGAGTGGTGCGACTTTTGTTTATTCCCATTATACCACAAAGTTCCTTTATTACCTGACTTTCAAAGTTTGGACCCTGGTCCGAATGCAAAGTTTGAGGAATTCCATATTGTGTTAAGAAAAAGTCATAAAGAGCCTTTGCAGTGGTTTTGGCAGTTTCATTCTTAGTCGGCACGACCTGAGAAAACTTAGTATAATGATCAGTAATAACTAACAAATGTTCGTAGCCATAAGACGGTTCAACTGTCAAAAAGTCCATGCACACAAGTTGTAATGGTTGATTTGTTGTTATGGGCACAAGGGGAACTTTATCTGGTACAGCTTTACGACATAAGCACCTACGACAATGTTTCACTTTGTCGTCAACGTCATTTGCAAGACCAGGCCAATAAAATCGGTCTTGAATGAGTTTCACAGTTTTATCTCTACCAGGATGGCCCATACCATCATGAAGTTCACGCAGAACTCTATCTCTATGATCAGCAGGAAGTACAAGTTGTTTTAACCCCTCAGCTTTGTTCTTCCATCTAAACAAAATACCATCCTCTAAAAATAGATTTTCCCACTGACCAAGCAATTTAATAAATTCAGGATGCAATATTTGAGTTCTCGGAGGTTTCTGTCCAACCTTCAAGGAATCAACCAAAGTAGAGGTAACATGGTTAGCACGTTGAGATTTACCAATATCTACTCGTTCTACTGAAGTTATACCACAAGCGTGTTTATTCTGGATGGTCGCAGTATTAAGTCCTAAGCACATAACGTACCCGTCATCCATACTTACTCCGGATGACACTGCTTTAACCACATCGGCGTCAACATAAAGCCTGGACAAAGCGTCAGCGTCTTTATTAGAAGACCCAGGTTTATAATGTATGGAAAAATCGAACACTTCGAGCTGGGCCAACCACCTATGCCCCGTGGCGTCGAGCTTAGCACTAGTTAAGACATAAGTGAGTGGGTTGTTATCCGTCCACACCTCAAATTTCTGTCCATATAAATAATCTTTGAATTTGTCCACTACCGACCACCGTAGAGCCAAAAACTCTAATTTATGAGCAGGATATTTCTGCTCAGCAGCAGACAACCCCCTACTGGCGTACGCGATCACACGCTGCACACCATCTTGCCTTTGATAAAGAACACCGCCCAATCCCCATGTACTGGCATCAACATGAAGCTGAAAAGGTAAGTCATAGTTAGCAAAACCGAGAATAGGAGCAGTTGTTAACTTCTCCTTGAGAGTAACGAAGGATGTTTGCTCAGCGTCACCCCAAACAAATTTTGGTGACGAGTTACGTTTTTTCGTTTTGCCTCGTTTGCATTCTTGACCTTTTAGGAGAGAATTGAGGGGTAGAGAAATTTTAGCATAGTCTTTGACGAACTTCCGGTAAAAACCTGCAAAGCCCAAAAACTGTCTCACTTGTTTAACATTTTTGGGCACTGGCCAGTTGACCACAGCTGATATTTTACTGGGATCTGTCTTGATACCGTCCTTAGATACCACATGTCCAAGGTATTGCACTTCACGTCTAAGAAACTGACATTTATTGGGTTTTAACTTCAATTTAAAAAGTTTGAGCCTCTCAAACACAGATTCAAGTCTCTCAAAATGTTCCTCTAGCGTCTTGGAAAATATCAATAGATCGTCAATGAATACTAGGCATGTTTGGAGATGAAGGTCACCCATACACATCTGCATAAGCCTTTGGAATGTGGCTGGACTATTCGTCAAACCCATGGGCATTACATTAAACTCATAGAAGCCTAACGGCCCAAGGTTAAACGCTGTTCTCTCCTTGTGTTCTTCCTCGACGTCGACTTGCCAAAACCCTGATTTCAAGTCTAAAACCGTGAACCATTTCGCCCCAGCCAACGCATCCATAGTCTCGTCCAGGCGAGGTAAAGCAAAAGCATCTCGTTTAGTCCTCCGGTTCAACTCCCGGTAGTCAACACAGACTCTCAATGTTTGGTCTTTTTTACGAACCAGGACAACGGGAAAGGACCATGGGCTTTGGGATGGGCGAATCGTGCCACTCTCAAGCATGCCATTCAAATGTTGACGCACCTCCCGATAGGCTCCTGGAGAAATGCGGCGGTGTCTCAATTTTATGGGCGTGTCGTCGGTAAGATTGATTTTATGTTTGATCTTGTCCGTATTTCCATAATCAAATTCATGTTTTGAAAACACAACATCGTATTTCTTAATAAGGTCTTTAAGTTTTAGAACTTCTACTTCCGGCCAATCAAACATGTCAAGCCAAGAATCATCAGGTTGATTCTGTTCAGTATGAGTCAAGTCCCTAGGATCCCCCATTACAGTACACTCTTGAACACAGGCAATATTAGATTTCGATGGCAACTTTATAGTGTTAGTAGAATTATTTGTCACTTGCACCTTAACCCTTGTTGTTCGACTTGGAGAGTTTAGTTGTCTCACAGTGGGAACCAAAAGAAGATCAGAAGGGAGTTGGGAATTCACTGGCCTTTCGGTTATAATACTCACAGAACATTTATGCACATTAAATCGAGTAAGACCAGTCATTATCACAGTTTCACCAGGGCCAATATATTCTGTCTTTGTGGTTTTTACTGAACTATAAGTGTTAGATGTTTTATCATTAGTTTCTGTCTGAGCAATGCTATAAAAAGCCATCTGCCAAGCCTCGTCTAATTCACCGGGCTTAACAGTTTTGTTACGATTCATAGAGTCTTTAATCACACGAGTCCCCAAGACAACTGGTACCTCCTCACAATATGCATCACCAGGAACCACCAAGGCAACCACACTTTGAATTTCAAAAGGTCTAAGTTCAATATCGATTTCAACGTAACCATCATATGTCATTGTGAAACCCCCGGCTGTTTCAACTTTAACGAGTGTTTCAAGAGTAAGAATGTTAATTTTTGGAAAATGTTTCTTCAAAAACTTTCTTGAGATGGTCGTTACATCAGCGCCAGTGTCTACGAGAGCATTGCACTGTACCCCATAGATACTTATGGTCGTCAAAGATTTTTCCCCAACCAATCTTTGACCAATTTCACAGATGCTCACTGGAGATTTATTAACATGGGAGCTGTCTATTACACCTAACACCCGCTCCCCGGTGTTTGGTGATTTCCGTTTCCCTGGTAACCTCTACGGAAAGGGCAATCACGACGGAAATGTCCGTCTTGGTAACAATTATAACACTTTCCAAAAAGATTTTGGGAATTAGGAATTGTTGAAGTTTCTAGTTGACCCATTCTGCCTTCAAGGTTTTCTAGTTTTTTCAGAATTGTGTCCAGTTTGCCATCGTCTGTAGATTGTTGATGGACTCTCGGCCGAGGGGGGCCAGTATTTCTACATTGCACTCTCGAATTTACTTCATGCTCAACTTTTCGGGCTGCAGTCAGCAAATCATTATAAGAGTGACCACTATCAAATTTGTGTCTAATAGAGCCCTTGACTTCAGGATCTCGGAGGCCACTCCAGAATTTTGTACGTAGCATATCACTGGAGTCCGTTAACACCGTTCCTTGCTCCTGAGCTAATTTTAGAATACCCTCTAGACGGCAGCCCCACACAATTACGTTTTCATTGTCCTTCTGGCGAGCCCCATAAAAGTCTTCATATAACGCCTCAGATGTTAACACATTACCAAATATGGTGTTAAATTTGGTTAGAATTTCTTCAACACTACTCCCGGGCCCCATATTAAGAAGAACGCTACCTGCAGTTCCTTTAAGAGAGTTCCTAATTGCGGAGGTAATGACATTTTGTGGATAGTTTTCACCCACCAAACTGGTAACTTCATGACGCCATTGTTGGTAACTGACGTTTCCTTTATTATCATCTCCAGAAAAAGACGAGAGGCGTACATTGTAAGGCACAGTAATAGGATGTGGACCCCCAGTTTGCTTGGGATTGGAAGCGTGGGAAGCTGTTTCAATTTGGTCAAAATTCGAAGCATTGTTTTTCTCAAAATTCTCAGTTTCTCTATTAGTGTGAGCTGATTCAGTGTTTCCAAGAATTAAAGACAAATTTTGTCTTTCCTCTAAAGAAAGCGTTTTTACAAGGTTTATAAGGTCACCGGCGGCCGTAGTAGTTGATGGTAACACAGTCTGGGTGCTCAATGCAATTGGGCCACACAACTGAAGTTGTTGTTCAGTGGGATTAGAAACTGTCAGTTTTCGTCCACCGTAAATACGCCCATCCATGGAAAATCCCTTTAACGCATCCGACTCAGTAGCATAGACTACCAGGCATTCACCCTTTGTAGTGTCTGGTACAATCACTTGGTTGACTACGGCATCTTTACTAAAATACTTGGCGATATCCACTTGATTAACAGGAATGTCCAAACCGGACACCCATACATTATTCTGCATCGCCATCATGAAGTCTGGTCAACTCGTCTAGTAGAAAGGTACCCAGCCCCACGTTGGGCGCCAAATGTTACAGGAATTTCAGAACTCTTTGAGTAGGGAAGACCATGTAATATATTTATTGTTCGAAGCTGGGTAGTAGACAAATGGCGAAATACAGGATCTGCAAAAACACAAACACAATGCTCTAAGAAAACGATAGCTCGCCGTTCTGGGAACTAAGCGGATTGACACCACTCAAATTTAACACTTTAAATTTACCCCGTGGACATTTACACAAATCCCTCGACATGCATGTGTGACGTCAATTGACAGGTTGGTCTCAAATTATAAAAATATCCCTTAAAATCTGCCTAAAGTAAATCTTGGTTGAACCTGTGACGCGTTATGTAAAAACAGAGAAATTAACCTTTCCAAAGCACAAATCTCAGAAAAACAGTATGGTGTTAACAAGCTTCCATACTTTTTTACATATTCTAGCAGGATTACCAAAAGTCAATATGGTGATATAGGGCTTCCATACTTTTAAGTTTAAGCAACACCGTAACAATAAAACGCTATGATTAAACGACCTTCCATACTTTTCAGTTTAGCCGGCGTGTTTACATTTAAAAGTGTATGGTATCATCGACCTTCCATACTTTCCACTACAGCCAACATTTAACAGTTGTTGTTGTACAGAGTATCGGCATTATTTCTGCCACTAAACTAAGATGTCACGGTATTTTAACAAATAAACATACACACCTGCAAAAACACAAACACAATGCTCTAAGAAAACGATAGCTCGCCGTTCTGGGAACTAAACGGATTGACACCACTCAAATTTAACACTTTAAATTTACCCCGTGGACATTTACACAAATCCCTCGACATGCATGTGTGACGTCAATTGACAGGTTGTAATTAAAATGAGCTAATTTGTTATCCAGCAAATTACAGTCAGTCCCATTATTTTTCGAATAAATTCAGAAAAATGAACTTTAGCAACAAATTTAAACAATAAGTAAAATTCTGATAAAAAAAAAATGATCAACGCATATTATGGGATGGAAGTTAGAACATAAGATAGTTAGGCAACAGGAGTTATTCCCCTGGAATAGTATCAAAATACTTATGACGGGGATTATGAAATAAGCACTGTCACATGTGAATTTTGACAGCTCATGCCACTTTAACCGTACACCCCAGCCAACACACACAACTGGGTCCCAGGTGAGAAATGTGTGGGCAAAGCTGGGCATAGCTGGGCATGGGTTAGAGGTGGGCACGGAAGTGGGTAATAAGTGGGTCCCACTTGTCTAGCCCATCAAACTTCTGATGGGCATAACCATCTGGGCCCCATGTTAGTACCAGCTGGCTCTAAAACTTTGAAATTTTGAGAAGAAATAATCTTACTTTGTACAGAGTGTATGTATGTTGTAAATATACAAGTATAATCATTGTCACACACCCTCCTTCCCATAGAAAGAAACATATCTCGTTTAACAGTCATATATAAGTGTCATTTATATACTTGTCATAAATATATGTATTAATCCTGTGGCGCATTAAGATATTTCTTGATTTCCCTCTAATCGTACACATTAATATAATCATTCCTTCACTTAGCTAAAAATGATAAATTTGTCAAAAAAGGGAAAATTTTTAAACGACCTATGCACATTATTTAAATTTATAAAAGATCTCACAACACACAATCAAAATGAGTTATTTTTCTGTAGGCCTATTTATGAACAATTTATGGAAAGAAAAAACGAAAATTTTGATTCGGAAAACAATAAAGATTCCAGCTGAGCATGTTTGAGTTGGTTCAAACAATCTTTGTTGAAAGAAAAATATCCCTATCCCAATTTTTCAAAGATATTTTTTTTAGAAAGATGTTTTCTTTCAAAGATATTTTTTTTATTTACAACACGACTAAAACGGATCGAATTCCTTGTGACGTGGAGGTTATATTATTCAGTGTCGTGTGGATCAGTGTCATGTGGATACTGGGTAATTCATAGCTGTCTCCATTATGCATGTATTTGTTCATTTATAGGGCCTGCATACATTATAATCCCTTATAAATCTAATGTAAATTCAGTTTTAGTTCCCCGTCTCGAGTGGCTGTAACACAAGCCTCGTTTTCGTTTCATTTCCAGTCGCGCCAAATCGGAACTTTTATGACCCTTTGTTGATGTACGAAGTAGTACTTGTAGTAGAATACAGTGCTACGTATGCCTTGGTGATTCCTTTTGTGCTGCTAAACTTTTTAGTTCGATTGTAAGTATGTGCTTTTGTGAAGATAATAATTAATTTAAATATTTTCAGTGCGGTCAGCCTGAGGATTGGAAGTTTGTAACTGTAATGACATTGACAGGCTAACTGTATACGTGGCGTTGTTGTTGTTCTTTCGCCTCGCAGTATATTACTATATTATCATGTTAAAAATTTAAACATTCTTACTATTTGAATTATTCAAACTGCGTGGCGGTGATATTCAATACGTTGCAGCATCCAGTAATAACATATAGAATATTGATAATATGAATAAAGCAGCAAATTATAGGCCTACTATATAAGTACTAACAATCATTCATTACAATTTACAGTCATTTACACTACAGTGATTATTATAAATTCTAATCGAATAAATTCAAATATTAGGTTTCTTTTTTTTTCAGATATACATATTTCTGTGGTGTGATAGTTTAATCCCTACTGATGATTTTATTCTTTGTAAGTATTGAAAGTATGTTTGGTAATTATAACTCCGACTTGGAATGACACAATGGATTATGATAAATTTGGGAATACTACAATGTAGACTTAGTGTTAAAAGTTTCCAAACTCCCCATTCTGGTTTAACTTCTTGAATATACTCTATCATAAGGACAAGTTTTCATTCAATTAACTGAGACAAGGATAGCCGATAGTTAGAAATTGTCAGAGATTTCTTATCAATCAATCATACATGTTTTTGTATCACAAATAACTTGAATATTAAGAACTCTGTCACTCTTATTTAAGGTTTCAAAAATCATTTCTTTTTAACAATAGGAATAAAAATTCCATTTTATATTTCAGATAGCAGTTATTGGAAATCTGGGGGGTTGCAATGTTGAAGAATGGTGTCGGCAAACAATGTCGTATGTGATGACAAATGATGTTGCATTACAATATAATCTAAGAGGCAGAAATGTAAAGAAACTTTTTGAAGACACACATCTCTTTGACATCATTTTCAGTAAGTATAGCCATATTTTCTAATTTTATACACAGTGGTAGATTGTTTTTACAGGGACAAGATATAATTAAATTGGCATCCCATATACATACTCTGATTCAGTTTCTTTGATAGCACCAAAACCCACTATTTGTAAAGGTATGTTTCTGGCTGTTGTAACGTGGATATTCAAATAGTATGTTACTAATTAAAGATTTTTTTTATATTGCAGGATCCATAAGGAGGAATTCTGATACAAGCTCATGTTCCATGAAGCAATTTGAGCAGGCTGCCTCGAAGTGTTTTGTTGGCTCACGAGATCGAGAGGGAAGGAGGGCCAGTAGGGGTGTATCTCGAACAGGGGGCAATAACGCTGAATCTTGACTTAAAAATCAGAACCTATATTATTTCTTTCTTTTTGTCTCATTCCATGTTTCATTTTATTTTGATTGTATTAAACAGACAGTATTGCTCAAATTGGCCGATTATACAGTAATAAAAGTACTATGTTTATAACTTTTGTGCATAAATATTTACAAATAGATTCATATGTTTTTCTTCAATTAAATGTTTCACAATAATGCAATTTTAAGCAAAATAATTATGTTTTTAAGATTTCTCCCAGTGATGTATTGCACATCCCTTTTTATTATCAAAGTTACAAAATAAATTGTATACAACAAAATAGGTTGTGTATTTAAAACCATATTTTTGTTTTCAGGATATTTTAATTTAGTAATAAAAAAAATTTTAGATAACCGCCTTGCCCTGATCTTTTTCTTGACTTAAACCATTTTTTCACATGTGGTTTTAATCTTCAGTATTATGCAAAATTTAACACCAAAAAACTATACAATAGTTTTTTTGTTGCTGTGGAAATAAATCATTCTGTTATTTCAAATTTATTTGAAGATTTTGTGTTTTCATTTATGTTTTCTATGTAATGAACTATTCGGAGCACATGACTGAAGAAGGACAATATATGTAATTATTAAGGTGTATCATTACTATTTAATGAGTAGTTTCTTCGATATACTAACGACCATTATAATGGCAAAGAAATGCGATAATTATGAGTGAAACACTCTGTTTCACCATTAATATCTCCCATGTATTTGAGCTATGCAGATGGGTTAGAAATTAACTGAATTAAAACTGGCTGGGGCCCATTTATACCCCAGGCTGTCCCTAATATTAGCCCACTTAACCCCCACTTTTTACCCACTGGGCAGCCCATGTGGGACCCAGTTGTTTCTAGTGGCCAAAACGACATGGGCCCCAGCTGGGTAGCCCACTTGGGACACACTTGGCAGCCCACCTATGACCCATATAGGTCCCATGTTTGAGTGTTGGCTGGGACGTACGATGTAGTTAATCAATCAAGAAATAAACACCAAACTGTTCTTTGAGTTGTTTATATATTAAAGTGGCATAAGCTGCCAAAATTCACACTTTTTATAATTTCTGATCGTCATGACAGTAAGAGGCTTTGAAGGCCATGGAAAAACTAAATGATCGGCGTTGGAATGAGGAAAATCCATACAATATGTGGCCTATACGAACCGGAATAGTGTTCGAAAAGTAAACAAAATTTAAATAACCGGGACGACCATTCATTCAGTCATTCTAAGCCAAAGTTAGTTCAAAACAATACTTTATCCTACATTCTTGAGATTAGAAGCACTAAAAAGCATCTGAATTACACGTCTTGAGAAAAATAACCGATAATTTCAACATTCTGTTTCAACGTCAAAATATCAACATTTTGGCAGCTCATGCCACTTTAATGGAGTTCAAAACGTTATTTAGTGACTGAAGAGTGTCACCGGTTCCCTTTTAGACCTCTACCTAAGCCTGTGTTAAGATACGTATCAGTGGTCTTTTTGTTGCTTCCGTAGTGATCCGTGTGAAGGGAGTATTATGCCTCTCTCTGAAGACATAGATTTAAACAGAACTTACAAAAGTGTCCCAATTTCGAGCTCCCCAATTATGCAGTTTTGAAAACCGACCTGCTAATTTGAAAAGTTGTATTAAAAGTATAATACTTATTTTTTGCGGTTATTTCAAGCACCATGTTTTTTAAAACTTTGTTTATGTGGCTTAATTTCGCGAGAGATGTTAATAAGCTACATATAAAACATGTTCTTTATTGATTGACTGGATACCCGTAGGAGAGGTTCCTCAGGGGTCATCCTTATGGCCAACACTTATTTCTATATTCATCAACGATATAACTTTAGCTTCTCATATTCTATTTTCTACATTCTTTTTGCGATTGGCATAGGTGCGGTTTCCTAACATTGATTATATGTAATATGAGCACTAAAACACACGGGCACAGGGGAAATCTTCGTGTCTAAAATAACCATGGAGACAAGTTTCTAATATGTACATGGCTATACAGATTGTGCATTCGATAGAAAATACAAACTATTTCTTAACAAACAGTTTCTAAACTGTAACTTTATTGGTGCTGAAGTTATACGCCAAAATATGTTGCCCGAAAATATTAAGATTGATTGATTGATTGTTTGGTGTTTTACGCAGCGCTCAAGATTATTTCACTTATATGGCGGCGTTGCCAGTTTTATTGTGGGAGGAAACCGGGCTCTGTGTCTGGAGGAAACCCACGACCTTCCGCTGGTAACTGGCAACCATCCCACATAGGTCGTTCGAGTAAAAACCCAGTCAGAAAATTTTCCAATTTTTGGACTGAGTGGGATTCGAACCCGCGACCCATTGGTGGAAGGCTGTTCGGATTGAGCGTCCAACGCTCTACCTACTGAGCCACGGAGGCCCCCGAAAATAATAAGAAAAAAGAATTTCAATGAAAGTTAGATGGCGGAGTTTAACATGTGATAGACTTATTCATTTGTTCAATGATATTGTGGTGATATAATTTCAGGTACGTATCACATTTTGCTATAAAACCGAATTATTTGATGCCCCTTGTTAAATTTGTGTATTTCCTGATTATCAGTAAAAATAGAGATATGTGATGATGTCACGGAAGGTGTGTCGGCCTCAATGGTGCTGATGCTCGTGACGTAGACATTGTAGCTATGTGAAAGAGAGAAAGGCGTGTGCAAGCTCTACCAACTCGTCAAACACGAAGTATTTGATCGGGGGAGGTTAAAGGTTAGCGCGTGTCAATACTGCGATCTGGAAAGGGAGCGACAGCGGGAACACGGTCAGTCGACACAGGATCGAGATTCACGTTGGCACCCTCTTCTCCCGAACGACGATAAAGGGACGGGGTAACATGACATGATAACCAGAGCATCTTTTTTAAGAGACGAGAGAAGTTTTTGTAGAACTTCTTCTTCTTCAAGATACGAGGTTACAGACTATAGAAGCTCCGTTCTTATGGGTTATAGTTCTCCACCCAATGCTTTGCCAAACTACCCGTGACGATCAGCTCACTTTTACTGTCACCTGTTTTTTCAAGGACTGAAAGGCACTAAGACGTCGAGACACGAACATTACCTCAAAGACGTCGTCAAACTAAGATTACCTGAATATACTCGTTCAGTGATTCACGTTGTACCGTGAAACATGCCTCCGTCCAGGACCTCTCCAAACATTTTCGGATTATATCTCGCATTTTTCCTAATACCGTTATCATACCAAAAGGTAAGTTAATTGGTAACGTTTTTATTTTATTCAATACCAAAAGGTAAGTTAATTGGTAACGTTTTTATTTTATTCAATGTCCAAGGAATTCGGAATTTAGCTAGAAATACAGCGAATACAATTCTAGCCACATTTCCGTGTTCGAGACAGAACTGTTTTCTTCATTTCTTTTTGTTGATATAAAATATTCCGGATATTCACATTACTGACAAATATTAGAGTAACCAAATGTAAACTTATATTTCTAATTCTATAACGAATGTTTATCGTAAGCAAAATTACAATTACATGTATCAAATATGTTTATAATCAGAAATCAAATGAGTATTTGCCCGGATCACGACTGACTTTCATGTTTACAAATTTAGCGTCAAATTTGAACTAACAAGCAACTCTATAAACGCGAAATTGCTATTTAGGGTTATTTATATGTCCTGTTTTTATGTTTCCGAGACAAAGCATAAATCTTCTTTCTCTTCCGTAAAAAAAAAAAAAAAAAAAAACACAATGTAATTAACGATGGCTTCCTGTAACGGTTCAGGTAGATAGTGGTATCTTTACAATATCTTATCAACGCGTAGAGCCATGGAGTTCTTTCTTTGAACGTTATGTAACAAGAACTATTGAACTATTCATTTCAAATCTAGCAAATAAACTGACAAATCAAGAATTGTTGGAATCCATTTTTTATGCAAGTGAAAATGTATGTATAGTTTTCTATTACATAAGTAAGTTTGAAACCTAATGCAAAACCTTGTACAGCCATGTAGGTCATTTGGAATGTAATAGACAATTATTAAAATCAATCAATACATTGGTTGATAAATCCATCAATGATTTGATCTACCAATCCGAGAAATATATGTAACACTTTTCAAAAACTGTCTATTTGAATTTCATATTTTAATATCTTTAAATTATTAACAGATTTAAGGTGGTACAAAGCTTCACAGATCCGAGGAAGGATTATATTTCTGAAAATCCACCGGAATAGTCAGCGTCTTTGCATGTACACGGATATTTGAACATATAAAGTTTGGGGAAATGATACAGGTCTATTCACCCCTTTATCAACATTGTCCATGTTTGCTATCATGCCCTTGAGGGAAGAATTATACAACTTTTTTTATTTCAATGTCTAATTTATCCATCTTTTCTCTTGTGTATCATTTGCCATTTAATCTCAGCGAAAGTATGTACGTGGACTGTCCTGTTAACCAGAGGTTGTCCCATAATTGGGAGAATATCGGGTGGTTGTAATTTATTCCAGGGCGATTTGATGACGAAGACCGCTATAGGGATTGTCTTTTTGCAACCGAATTTAACCTTCCTTTGTTTTCGCTATTCTGATCACGTCGAAATGACACTAGCTTACTGAAACACCTACAACCTAACTGCACCTCACATAACAGGAATGATCCACTTTTAACACGAGGCTGTAATCGAATACTATAAAATCACGACCCCTAAAGTCGTGCTTCTGACATTCGTGTTATATAACCACATGATGGGTGAAATTATAGGGAAATATTTACCGTCAAGGTAGAAAAACAGTTATCAAGTTGTTGACAAATTTTCTATTCGAATACACGCATTTATGGGGAAAACTATAAATAAAAAACTATACATTAACCTTTCTGTATATACAATACCAAAAAAGGTTCTTTTCAATAAATATTTCTGTTTAAGTTTTGCAACAGTAGAATTTATTTCACATTTTGTGTCCACAATGAAATGCATACACCAATCATATTTTACCAACTCAGTCAAAACTGTTAGATTTTTGCTTAGAACTGCATGTCTACATATTTAGGTGTAGGACACTTTAATTCTTTGCCACGGGTATTCTGTACCGGAGAGAGTCTCTCCGATACACTCCTCTATTCACATATAACTCAGGGATCTATTCTTTTTTTAACATACAAAAGGAAACCGGTTGGCCCCAAAATACTAAAGTTTTGATCAGGGGTCACACCTTCCCAAATAGTCGCTCACTAGCAGTTTTATGAATAAGTATCATCGTTTTTTCTTTTTATGGAAGGAACTTATATAGGCCACTAGCCCTTTTGTTAGCAAGTATTTTGGATAAGTTGAGTTAGAAATGTATGCGACACTCACAAATGCCGGTGCTTTTTCAGAGCATGGAGTGTAGTAGAACCGGTAGCTGCATTAAAGCAACACAAGCCCTATTATTAAACATATAAAGAATAATATGACCGTGCAGGGCGACCTATCTTGGCAAACAAAAGAATAGAATTTCTGAAAGCTTGACTCATTACAAATCGCAATCCTGTACAGTTGAAATAAAACATATTTTTGACATGATATGCTATGGGGATTATAAGGTAAAGTGCCTTTCCCTTCAATGACGTATCCACAATCACATGCCCGTACAATATATACCGATTTAAAGTTTGGTCACAGTAAACCACGAGTCCATTAAACTGGTATGAGCTGTCAATATTCACATTAAAAAAATCTGATTGTCAAAACAATAACATAGTTTTATTAAAAAACAAAACAAAACGATTAAGGTTGGAATAACTAAAAGCTGTGGTCTGAATGGACCAACAATGTGTTCGAAAAAAATATATAAAAAATTATTATCCGGAAATATGGTTTATTAGTTTTAGGCCTAATTAATGCATTATTAACGGGAAAACATTATTATTTGTACTAACAATTTCAAAATTGTCTACATTTTGGAGTGCACATGGACTAAATCATCCGCTGTTCTGTTAAGCTGTAAACACAACTGCGATTATAGGTTATTCACAACCAACGCAAGAATACTCTTAAAATAATATCCAGCCAATAGAAAATTCGATTATAGTTTCATCTAAACCCGCTGCTTTCTTTTCTGGGATACGAAGTGGTCCAAACATCTGAGCCTTAATGGGTGAAATACTAATGGACTTAGCTTTTTCTTTAACATTCTTTACAAATGAGATATGTAAACATTGTAAACTCGTCTTGTGTAATTTACTTTTAAGTACCAATAAATATCCCCCGCCCCGCCCCCCCCCCCCCCAAAAAAAAAAAAATATATATAATCATAAAAATTCTTATAGCGATGCTCTTCGGTCTGATGGGTTTCGTATACTTCTTGTTCATTGTCAAAAACAGTGGAGGCATTCACCGTTTGGGTGTAGATTTTTACACACATGGTTTAACCGAATACGAAAAGCTTACCAGTATATATTTTGTTGGGAACATTTTTTACAAATCCCTGTATGTAAAGGAGTTTTGTTGTCTGGGGTTACATTTTCAAAGGTGATAGGCACAGTAAGATACTGCCTATGAATGACGAAAGCCCATGCCTCAAACATTCTCCATGTTCTTATCATTTACATAGACTTTGAAAAGGGGTGTGTCCCCATCCTTTGAACAAGTTAACCCTCTAGGAAGCCGTAAAGCTCGAAGTTATTACTCAACAGAGGACTTCAAAAGCGAACATATTGATTATAAAATCTACAATTTCTGACAATACTGTTACAAAAGGATTCCAGAAAATTCTACTGACCAAGGCGAAGCTCCTGTCAGTCGTCAACCTAATGAAATATCATAGGTTTGGTTTGTTACAACAATTTATGGGGTATAAAGGTCTAAATGATATACCTCTTTTTAACACAATTAGAAATTTGTCTCCATGGTTGTTTTAGACAAGAAGATTTTCCCTGAGCCCGTGTGTTTTAGTGATCATAAATATATATTTTACCTCCTTTTTGAAGTCGCAGGAAACACAAACATGTATTGTTTTACAAAGATAATTGGCTGTCCATGTATTCATTTTTCTTGTCCTTTTCAAAATTGTTTTACTTTTAGTATTTGACTGTGTATTGTAGCCTGTGAGTCTCCACAGTGCAAGTCCACTCAACTTCCAATACTTTCGAGTTTACGTTCCAATCTCATTGTTATTGTCTCTACTAAGTCTATTTTACCGGAAGTACTTCCTTCCGTGGGAAGGTTGTATGCTGGGGCTTTCCGAATCCGCGGTGTTTCGATTTTACATCTATGTCCCAAAAGTCTTCCCCCCGTGTCGAATTTCACAGAATTGCTGTTTTCATGACGTACATATACTACCTTTTAAATGTGGGTCAGAAGGGAAGTAAATAGGAATACAACTGAATTCCTCACGGGAAAACCACAATGTTTGACAAATTTAAACAAATAAGCAATTAATTGTCTGTACGAGAATAGTTAACCCATTTCCTCGTTAAGGGTAGGTACATTTTACTTGTTGACATACGTATTTAATTATTACCTGTGTGGAAACATCTTTCTCCAAAGGTGGTCATATATGCAGAAGTTTGAATAATATTATTCGAATTAGACAGTTAACTTCCGAAAAATCATCTTAAAGTGGCATGAGCTGCCAAAATTCACACTTTTTTCATAATTTCTTATCGTCACGACAGTAAGAGGCTTTGAAGGCCATCGAAAAACTAAATGATTGGAGTTGGAACGAGGAAAATCCATACAGTATGTGGACTATACAAACCGGAGTAGTGTTGGAAAAGTAAACAAAATTTTAATAACCGGGACGACCATTCATTCATTCTAAGCCAAAGTTAGTTCAAAACAATACTTTATCGTATATTTTCGAGCCTAGAAGCACTAAAAAGCTTCTGAATTATATGTTTTGAGAAAAATAGCCGATAATTTCAACATTCAGCTTCAACGTCAAAATATCAACATTTTGGCAACTCATGCCACTTTAAAGAACACTTGCCGTATTCTCGCTTAAAGCAACCGGTGACATTTCTGTACTGTACTACCCCTTGTTGCGAAACGTTTAGTGGCCTAGTACATGGCCATGTAGTTCTAAAATAATCGTTTATGAACACACAAGTTCACGATATTGTTGGTTCGTTTCTACACAACGAGGCTAAATGCGGGCTGTTCACTAAATTCATACATTCATCTTGGTTTATAATTTTTCTTTGGAGACAATATTGACGGACACCGATCCAATATTTTATTTTCCTCGGTTATTATGCAGCAAGTCTGAAGAGTTTGACCTCTTTGTCACGTCTAACATCAGATTCATTGCAGATCTTCCATTACAGCTCACATTGAACTTAAATTGATCTCATTTCAGAAGGTCAATTGTCCCTACCATAAACACAGTTCGATTCCCAAACATAAAGAAGCAGTCCGGCGAGTCTCAGGTCATTAGGGGATAGCCAAATTATTCCAGACCAGAGAGACCTCGAAGGCCTGCCCTAGTAATCTTTCGGACGTCAGTGACCCGAAACAAAATCTTAGAAAATACCGAGCCATTCACGACTTAAGTTCACTTGGCCATAATACAACGGCAGAACCCACGTCGAGAAGAGAATGAATTTCTGACGTTGCATTTTAGGGTAACAATTTAATAATGTGTTATTTTGAAAACTGTCAGTGAAGCAGCGAAGCATTCATCGACAATCATATATTTTTGATCAATTGCCAAGGGAACTTACAACTTGCTGTGATCGAATGACCCTTTTATTGCTTCTTGAAAACAAATTCCTTTTTGCAAAATCATACCACAGGGAATTGTTACCGCCCTGAAGTTACTAAAAAGAATAGTTTTCGTATGTTTTCATTTTAAAAAGTATTTTCTACTAAAAATTTAAATCAGTTTTTTCAAATAGAAGAAGGGTAGAATATTTTTGGGGCCTTGGCTTAAAAGAGCTTCTATAAATTTAAAACTTTTTGCGCTTTTCAAATTTTAACATGGCGCTGTATATTACTTCTTAATAGCTACCAAGAACCTGAAAACCTGTATAACACAACCCTGAAAACGAACTGAGTATCTGGATGCCAAATCTAATCTTAAATTGTTTGTTGTTGATTCCTAAACTCGTGGTTGTTTGCATGTAGATCTGAAAGTCTTTTCCTTATGCTAATTTTTGTGTCTTAATGCAACGGGTAAACATTGGCCAGAAGTCCACTTCGCATTTGGAACAAATCCTGAACTAAGCTGAACTTGAACTGTAACTTTAATACAAAGTCATTGTAGTTTTTGTATATATTTGTAAATACGGAGGCTGGCCAAGGTGTTATGATTGACGATCAGGGGGAGTCAGACGGATTTAGAACGCGGGGATTGTCCGACCAGAGTGCCAACTGGACGACTGGGTGATGGATTAAGTCAGATACGTATCTTTAAACAATCGATAAGTTGTCCCCAGTGTTGCTGGACAGGTGCTTAAATAAAAGTGAAAAGATTAGTTTGTCTTAAAACAAGTGTGCGATTTGGATATTAAGACATTAACGCCATGAAGATTTAAGTCGGATTTTGAAGATACCTTTGTGGTCGTAATATTAGCACCGTAATCATATGAAGAAGAGGAACGTTAACACATAGAGGCATTTGATCGCATCCTTTTTCTCAAGGTATTTATATAGATATACCTTCTTTACGAATTCCCAACATCCTTTGCTAGAACAATCATTTTGAGTTTCGCTAACATCTTTCAGACTGAGGGTTCATAATTTGTAAAATGCTATGAGACTTGTTGTCTTTTTGATTAAGTTGTCTCGTGCTTAGAATTGATGGGACAGGAGCATGTGGACAAATGATCAACACGTGTGATTGTTTAAGGCCGGGCCAACAAATATAGCCTATGCCATAGAAACCGTGTCAACAATTCAAAATGGCTGCTCGCGGGAAGTGGGTAAAGTAATCAAGCCGATGAAATGTTTTACTTTGAAGATCATCCAAATCAAGGGTGCATTAGTGAGGATTAATGCAGCAATTTCTCCCTTCTATTCAACCTCTTCCGTCTAACAACGACTCCTTGTAATGTTGTTTCAAACGGTAAATAGACATTCGTCACACTGTTGTGAGGTAACACAATCACAGAGGATGTAAAATATAGTACCAAGTCGTCCAAGTGCGAGGATGTGGCCAGGAGGTTGAGATGGTCTACAAGTACAGTCATTCCAAAACATCTGTCATTTCCACAGGATGTCTTGGCCGTTATGATTTGTTTTGGTACACAACTGAGAAATGATTTTCAATTATTCATTTATGTACGTTTACCTTATTAATAAAATAATAACTCGATTAATCGAGTCGATTTTGACATTCTTGGTGAATCGGTTGAACTTTGAACCAAGCTCAACGAATTTATACATTTATATATTTATCTAATAGATCAGCAGAAACTGAAAGTATCCTACTCGTGAATACATACATGTATGAACAGTAAACCGCAGTGACACAGGAACAATATTCTTGACTAAAATAACCATAGGGACAAGATTCTAGTTGTGTTAAAACTTGGGGTATGTCATTTAGACCGTTATACCCAATCATAGGTTGTTGTAAAAAACAAAAGCCATGTCATTTTATTATTTTTGAAGGCAATACAGTGGAATTTTCAGGTTCAAACCCAAAGGCTAAGCAGTTCATAACGTTTAAAGCCTACTCGTGAGTTTATTATCCAGGCAAACTATTAAAACCATTACCCATGCGTCCGATGAATGTATATTTGGATTTGAGCAATTTGCTCTATTAAGAATTGCGTAATGGACAAGTCATCATCGACCTTATTTCCTTGTCGATAAATAACACCAGCTCAAACAATGTTAAATTTGTTTACAGCCTATCACAATTGTTTGCCTGATTACAAAAGTATTTTTATATCCGTCGATTAAGATGCGACGATGCCAATGATGGCGTAATGCATTTTAAAAAAGTCTACGCTTTATTTGCATTTTGCATTAAATACATACTGTTCTTTCCTATACAATCTTGCTTTTGCTTGTTGATACCGATTTCGCCAAAGTTTTCTTGGTCAAGTTTGTTGATTGGACACCACACCTTCTGTGATACCTTATCTGAAATACTTGTCACGCTACACAAACATTGTGTTAATCAAAGAGGCCGTGGTTGACTTCAGTTTTGTTTATAATAAGCATCTTTCCTTAACTTTCATGTCGAAATTCACGCCTAAATATCACAGCAGTGGCTAAAGGTGTGAATAGCCGATTTGTTCGTCAGAGATTCGCGTGCCAAATGTTGCACACTGTTGTAGACCAGTGCATATACTCAGAGAAGGCGTTGGTCCCCCTAAATGCAACAAAGGTGTTCAACAACACGTATCCGAAAAAGGCTTCTGTAAAACAGCCTTTCTTTTTGATTTGACCTTTTAATGTCCCCTTCAGGCTGCATCGTGTAAACCAGGGTCTTTTATCGGCCCTTCGTTTTAAAACAAAACATACCGTTACAGAACTCTATATACGGACTTCCTATTTCCTTTTGCCTACATTATTTCGATTTTTGTCGTTCCTGTGTGTTTAGGGGTATGCTGAGTCAGGGTTTTTTAAATAGATAACTCGTCTCGCGGAGCGAAAAATCACATACAACGATTCCAGTTCTAATCATAACCTTCCCAGAATTGAAACGAATATTGAAATATACGTTAAAAGGTCAATGCCATATGTCAAGTCATATTGCGCAGCTACTGTTTCTGCAGTTTAAAAACTAAATAATATGAAGACTTTGGGTGGCTTCTGGTTTGGTTCTTGAATTTCTATTCATTCGCCAACCTCTTTATACAAGTCAATACATGCAACCTTTTTAAAGTATTGGTAAATCAGAACGATTATTTGGAGACGATTGTATTTACAATTGCTGATTTCGTGTTGTTTCTGGTGTTTGTTCTTGTTTCATTTGAATGCGTAATCCTTTAATGCTCCTGTTCTTTTTTCAGACAGTGGCATCGACACAGACAATACGAGAATGGGATGTTCGGTTCCACAGTCTAATACCTACAGAGGGTATACATTTTTCTTCGTGTTCAAAACATGACACTCAATTTATATTACCTGCACTATCTATTGACGTTAGATACAGAACACATAACCGGTAAGAAATTCGGCTAATTCTATATGTAAATTGTGTTAAGATGTGTATATATCGGCTTTGTTATTTCACGTAATGGTTCGATTGACTGTTTGGTGTTTTACGCCGCGCTCAAGATTATTTCACTTATATGGCGGCATTGCCAGTTTTATTGTAGGAGGAAACCGGACTTTATGCCCGGAGAAAACCCACGACCATCCCGTGGTAACTGGCAACCATCCCACATAGGTCGATCGAGTGACTAATGGTTCGACGAGGGATTTTCCTACAATCGGAGTTAATCTCATGTAACTCACATAAAAGCAAACGTCGTAACATCTTTAGTTAGCCAACATACCTTAATAAACTATTAAAATGACAAGAGCTGCCAAAATTCGGGTTTCTTGTTTGAAATACCATTGTTCAAGAGTAATTGAGGATTTGAAGTACCTCGGAATGCTAAAAGATTGACGTTGAAATAAAATAAAAGAATATCTGTAAAGCCATCAAATGAGACATCAAAATACATGGTCAGGTCTTGTCGGTTTATCTGGCAGCCATAAACATCCCAAACAGTTCCATGATTTGTCCATAATCAATGGACAGCTGTGTATTGGCCGATTAATTTTCTCACGAGACTCAAAAGTATTTCACTTTAGATAAAATATAACCAAATATAGAGAAAATTTCGTTGAAACAGAATTATAGTTAAATGTTTGTCATTTTTCATCGAAAAGAAAAAATTCAAAGCTTTCTGTTGATACCAATCTTGTAGATGTACATTTAGGTAGTTTTAAAAGCAAAAACACTAAAAATAAACTCAAACATCCTGCTCATTGAATTGTGTCCGACCTTAGCACATATCTTCGGTTTGAACGATGAAAATGTGTCTCTGTGCTTATAGAGGAAAACTGAGGCTTTCTCGTGGTACTTGGAAGGGCGCAAGAGTCAAATGTTTCAATTTTTGCAAATATTTTTCATTTTTGAAACGGAACAGGTGGTCTACTTGTTGCGGAAACATATACGTTACACATAACGAAAGTATATCTTGTTTCAGTGGCATTTAGAAGTTGAGTTGATAATAACATAAGGCTTCTTTATGGATTGCAACTTCTTCTTTATTGTAAACACGACGTTTCGGTACAGTTTCTAGCACCGTTATCAAGTTAAACTAAGTGCAGCCATTTATAGGGACTCTTATGAATTGTTATTAACCACATGTTGTTTTGAATTATTTTACCCTAATCTGTCTGGCCTGGTATAAGTATATACGGTTGAATGTTATGATCATTAGTTTAACTTGATAACGGTGCTAGAAACTGTACCGAAACGTACTAATCGGTATTTTTCTGTCTGTATTCAATGTGATCAATATACTGTATTCAAGCTATGTGTAATTGTTTTCAAGAAGCAAATGATAAAACTGGTGCCAACAATGTGTGTTGTAGAACTACAGGTATCTCCAGGCTGACTGTTCGGCAGCCCAAAGCTGACTGTGAAAATAAACAAATCCTTCTAGAAAACGAAAATCAGCCAAGGAAACTAAAGATTATGGATTACAGCCAGACGGTAATATTTTTTATTATACACCTTATTGATATCGTATTTATCATATTTAAGATAGAGTTAGAATGTTTTTAATTTGAACTCTTTGAATCCAAAAAGGCCTTACCACTTACATTCCTATCAAAATCGCTTATGATAAAAAAGAAACAACTTTTTTTTCCACAAACCATATTCAATATGAAATCAACATCAGTATTATTTGTTTAAAGTCACGTGTGATTTTATGCGTTATTTTTTAAATAGTGCTCGTGAGTGTCTTTTTTATTTCAAATCCTTTCTTAGATATCGGGAAACATATAATGCATTTAATATTCCTTCCTTTTTCAAATGTGTACAGCACGTACTAGATGTAAATATAGATTGGTTTTCTTCAAATACATTTATTGATAAAATAAAGGCTATGAAAATATTAAATAACATTAAAAAAGAAAGTCTAATATTCACGTGCTCGTCAAACAAATTTAACGTGCTGTGTACCCTGTTGATTTTCACATCGGCCAACGGCAATTGTCTCTTCTCAACTGAAAGAAAAAAGACGATGACGTAATGCCTGAGACTATAGGGAAGAAAATCCAGTTATAGGATTATCCCGAATGTGTATTTACCCTGTAAACAACGATAGAGTGTGTGAAGCGTTCTCTGACGTTAATGATATTGAGGGCGATATCATCATTTATTAGCCAATAGAGGTTCTGTTTAAATGAACTGAACTAAAGTAGGAAATGGCCAAATGCAATTCGTAATAATACTGACAAAGATTGGCGACATTCAGAGACGAGAAATGGACACGATTCCAAGGCCGTGAATAATGCTGACTCGCAGGAATAGTGTCAATATGAACTCTCAGATAACGTATGTTGATATTTTGCAGAGGCGCTTGTTCCTATCTGCATCTGTCACCAGTATGAACATACTGGCTGCATACTGAAGCAGCAATTCATACACGGCTTGTTTAAGAACAAAGCACCCAATGTTACTGACATGACGATATATCACAGAGGTTATATGCATGTCTACAACCGACTCATCTATATATCCCATTTGTCTGGTCTTTTTATTGTTGAAATGTTAGCGGGGTTTACGTCACGAATTGCCTGCCTTTTTACATGCATTTCAAGTTTCATGAAGAGCAAATATAATCTGAGCCAAATTTAATCTCTTTGTACGAATGGAATTGTTCCTGGACGGGAATGCTCTGTTTGTTTAGTTAGCTCATCCCGGACATATGGTGATTGAACACATAGATATGATCGTTGCCTACACGTGCGTGTTTGAACATTTGCCAAGAAGAGCCAGCCAAGTGGCGAAAGCTATTTAATCTAAGACGCCTCATTTACAAACCAGAAAATTTCTGTTCAATGTTATTTAAAATTAACGAATGCCTAAAAATCCTGTGGATAGTAGAAGAGACAGTAGACGCATATCACATAACGAATTGAAGCAATTGTAAACGGTAGTGGCTTCCGCGAAAGAAATATAGAACTGTTTTACTCTCATAGGAAAGTTACGATTAATTTCTTTAGCCAAAATACTTGTTATTAACAAATTTGTAATGATCAAAGCCCTATGCTCACAAATTCAGCAGTGTGTTTAGTGATATTTATGATTGATTTGCGAAGTTGAAATATTTTGAAAACTGCTCGTACCTAATTTACAAGTTAATTAAGAATCACACTTGTTAACTACCCACATATATATATATTGCGTGATACGGAAGTCCAAAACATCAGAACCAGTGTACACAAAGACCGTTTCTAGGATTTAACATGTTATACACATATGTACATACCATGATACTAGGTTAATATAAATTGACGTCTTTTTCAACAGGGTTGTTTGGACATGACTGGTCTACAACTGTACATCCGTGTGAATACAAAAGACGACTCGTCATCGCCAGATAAGTTTATCGGGACATTGCAAAATAGACCAAGTTTAACACATTGGCAGGAGAAGTTTATAAAGGATGAAACCAACGCATCTTTGTAAGTCACCCTTTCTTCGGTATGTACACAAACTATACAAGGAAATTGGCTGGAGTGCATAGTGGTCTTTACTTAGGTAAAACAAATATCTATCTAGGCATAGGAGACCAGGAAGTGAAAAGTCCATACAATTATTTTATTTAGTCAAATTTTGCTGAATGCTTCTAAACAAGCACAGTAAATAAGGTACAAAGAGGAATGGTAAATTAAGACTAAATTCAAGCCATGTATACAATTTGAAAATACCTAGTATCAGTCAATAATTCATCTAGTCAAATACCTTTGCAATCTTAAAGAATTCTAGCATGCAATGTAAAACACACATTTAATAATGTCGTGTCAACATTTAAGAAATCATATCTATGGTATGTAATGCCTGGCTGTGGGTTTCATTTTTTCATCAACTCTCAACTGTTTCAAGATAAAGAAACAAACCACAGAAAATTGATTGACATATATGGGGTTCGTTTTTAAAGATTTTTGTTACAAAATGGGTTCCACTGCTTGACATTTTCAAGAGTTTAATATGAGAAACTGCTTAGTTTATTAACAAGGTGTTTATTATTTTTTACAGACTACGTATTAGCTGGAGAGTTTCTTGTGGCGACAATTTAAATGAAAGATACCAGAGATTAAAAAGGGACTTGTCGACAAACAATACCACCAGTAACTTTACAAGCAATGGGAATTCTTTTAACATCGACTCCGGCAACTCCACAATTCTCGAAAACGAAGCTGCAATAGACTCGGATACAATAAATAATATCACCGGTAATGGCACAGCCGTCTTAACGACCGACCAGAATATGACGTCTATGCACCATGACAGCAACACCTCATTTTCTTCCTCAACGGTTCCGTCAGTAGTAAATACCACTGAAATAGAAACGATGGCATCGTTTACATCGGATGCTCCTGGATCCGGAGAAACTCCTAATGTCTTTGTGACAGGGAGTAGTGAGAAACAAGGAATGACAAAATTTCTCCCACCCATACTTCCAAATGATATTTCTTCTGTTGAAATTTCTAAAGAGTTTTCTAAATTTTTGAACTCTCAGAGAAAGTCAACATACCCTGTAACGCCTAGCTCGTCAGTTGAGAAAAGTAACCACAACAAATTAGATGATTTGAATACCACGGAATCTATAATAGCCCCTGCTGCAGGAGGTGAACCTGGTGTATCGCGTGATCTGCGGAATGAAACTGCAACCGTAGTACCAACGTCTGCTCATGTCAATCTTGGTGGCGATTTACCAAAAGAAAATCCTGTGACAAAAGCGCCAACTTCTGAGCCGGTTCGACCTGGCGATAGACCTGTTCGACCAGGTGATAGGAAACCTCCCTCAACTAAATCACATACTTCTGTCAAACCTTCTATACAAACTACTCCGGCTAGATCACGCACTTCTACTGTAATGATACTTAAGGAAACCTCTACACCCAGTCATCCAACGTCTGCTGGAATCCGACCGAATGAAACAGCCTCGTCTAAACAAACAACCACTGCTTCAGGTCTGCCTGATGATCGTACTAATAGCACTACCACAACTAAATCGTCAACTTCTGTCAAAGGTAGCGAATTGTCTAAAGAAACTCTTTCAACTAAAGTATTTACGACTGTCCGACCAAAGAAAACTCCTTCTACTAAATCTGGGGATTTGCCTAAAATAAGTCCCTCAACCAAACCACCCCCATCTACTACGACACGTGGTGGGCGAATTAGGCCAGGTGATCGAATTAAGACAACTCCCTCAACCAAAGCACCCTCAACCAAAACACCCTCAACTAAAGCACCCTCTTCTAGCTCGGCTCGACCTGTTCAATCAACTCCTGTAACAAAACCCCATGTCCGACCAGGTGATCGAACGAAGGGCTCAGATACTACTACTAAAAAAGAGGGCTCAGATACTACTACTAAAAAAGATGTGATATTTACAGCAGCCAAGCCCACTCGACCATTTCCTGAGACTTCCAATGAGCCATACATTGGAAAAACGGGCGAGACATCATCCGCCGGATTGGTGAACCAAGACCCAGCTATTGTGATGGGGGATGGAGATAGTGATGGACCAGACGAGGCCACACTGTGGCCAGTAGTCATGGGTCTGGTCATCGGAATACCGACCATTATTGTCATAGTAATTGCAGTTACGGTGGTCCAGAAGAAACACTTCGGCATGCCGGGAAGAAATATATCAGGAGGATACTTTGAAAGGAGGCCACCCCAAGTACCTTTTGTGTAAGTTTTATCATAGGGCAAAACTTTTGGAACCGAATGTCGGTGCAGTTCTAAAGTTCTTGGCTTGATCCACTTACTAATCATTTGGTCACTTTGGTTACACCTTTGAATCCATGATCAATCTCATTTAAAGAAACTTATACGAATTTGGATAAAAAAGGGACCAGGGGAACCTTCATTTAAACCTCTGCAGACTCTCTCAATAAACTGGCACGAGCTTCCAAATGTAGGGTAAATTTCGTTGAAACATTAGCTACTTGTTCGAAATTTTTATCAAAAAGTAGAAATAAGGGTTTTGTTGATAGTAAGCTCCGCGATGTACGTTAAAGTATACGTTTTATCAGCAGCAAATCCCTTAAATGTACTTAAACATCCTGGCTATATTTGAATTTTCTTAGTTATTAACACACCTCTCCGGTTCGCATCGATTATTAGCTTTACCAATATTTCTTTAATTTCAACATCAATCCTGCAGTTTTCAATATACAAAGTAATTCAAATGCTGAAATTCTCATGAAAAACAATATTTATGAATAAAGTTCGAATGTTAGCTGCTCATGCCACTTTAACTAAACTATCAATCAGGGGGGAAGAGTCACAATCTCTAATATCTTTTTCTATCTCTGGTTCCTGTTCATTTTAACCATTGCTTTACCTTTCATCGTTTTCCCTCTTTCAGAATAGTTTCAAAACACGACGTATCTAGTACTGTAATATGATATAACAATTAACTGGTGAGACAATTATGTGTATATGATAGATATGTAGTATGGTCACGGTGCATGTTGAATTAGCTGGGTTTTTTGTATAGTTCGCTGGATCTTCTGTATAGGGGCCTCGGTGGTCCAGTGGGTTAGTGGTCGTCCCTCAGTCCCACACAGACCTTTCATCCATGATGCGCGGGTTTGAATCACACTCAGACTAAATACGAATTGAAACATTTCTGAGTGGATTTTTCACTCGGTCGCCGTATGTGGAAGAGTTGCCAGGTGCTCACCGACGGTCGGGGATTTCCTCCAGGGAATGAACCCGGTTTCCTCCCCACTACACCTGTCAACACCGCCATATTGAAATAATATTGAGTGCGGCGTAAAACATCAATCAATCAATCTTCTGGAAAGCTAGTATAGTTAGCTTCTAAGCTTCTGCTTTTGAGTTAGGCTTGTGTTTTAGGACAAGAAAATCACAGGTTTGGTTATTTGTTTAGGGCTTCATCGCTCTGCTCTGCTACAATTGATTTTGATCAGATTGGTTTTGTTGAACCGGAGACCAACGGAGAGATCTGAGGTTTTATCCTCAACAAACCCAGCAAGGTCATCATGTAAATTTAATAAACTCGGAAGCTGCATAAAGTATGATAATCAATGATAACTGTGTCTAAAATGTACATACCGCCATCCAAAAAGTTATGTTCACCAGAATCAGGATGTATGTATATATATCTTTTTATCACATAACTACATGTGGGCCATTAGTGCGAGTGGTATTTGTTAGTCGAAAATTTTGGATTGAATACAGCGAAGTTCGCTTTCGTATTGCTGTGTCAGGTTACCAGGTACCTGCAGTAGATCGCGAGTTACCACGGGACAAAGACCCACTCATCACTTAACTGGGCAACCCTACGAGCTAAATGAAATAATCTTGAGTAAGGCATAAAAAAGTATCCTCTCAAGAAAAACGCCATATACATAATTTATATATTTCTCTCTTTTCCAGATCGAGCATTCCACCCAGCCAGACGTACACTTTGGAAAGACCCCCAACAGACATAGATGTATGACACCTTTTTATAAGACTTTGTTTTTCGCCTATGTTTAATAACATTTTCAAAAGCAGCTGGCCTGCGACCCAATTATTGTTTTAAATGAGATCCGGAATGCGCAACTCTCTATTAGAGTCACGTGCTGGTCACGTGCAAGCCATATATAGACAGGTATAAGTTATCTGTGCCATTGTGTTATTTCTGTGCCAAAAGTTTACTAACTGAAAAGTTCAAAAGAACGATTAGACCGATATTTGTTTTCTTTATTTCAGAAATATATCAATATGCTTTCAAATAGAATTTACATGTTAGCAGTAATTTTGTTTAGAATACCCCAACATGCCAATTATTTCAAACATTGCAACGAACAATTAGTTATTATTCGGCCTCGACAAGTCTTTGGCCTTTTTATTCAATATTTCCTTTTTTTAAAGCAATTTTCTTTTGCAAATTTACCTTGGAGAATCTGTTGCAAATTTACCATGGAGAATAATTTCCAACAAAATCTGAGTATTTGTCTAGAAAACCCACCAATGTCGTTGATATGATGGAAAGGCAATACATCCAAATGCCTGGTTTTAAATGCTCAACGAAACTCGTATTACACACATGCTTATGTATAGTTTTGATATTAAAACGGTGATAACGGTATGTGTCTGTTTATCACTGACTATTGGCCTACCTTGTTATACAGATAATGCTGTTCATGGGAAAATATGTCAACGAAATTGAATCAAATTGTTGAAGGGACGGCCAACATATATAAATGTCATCAACTTTGATAATGTTGATTATTACTATTAATAATAGCAGATCTGTCTCTGCTCATAATTAGGCCTGGAGCCTGTTTCACAAAGCGGCGTAGCGTAAGTTTTTATGTAACTGCCATAGAAACCCATACTGTAGGGATACGTTAGTATGAAGGTTACGCAAAAAATACATCTACGCCGCTTTGTGAAACAGGTCCCTGATCATATCGTCTTCAACGTAAGATATCCCAATGTTACTTTTGAATTTTAATATTTTACCATTTCACAAACTACTCACAAAAGATTTCGATTTCTTTAAATTATTCTGTCTTCTAAATGTCTGCTGCGATAAAGATGGATGAGTGTTTATCATTTATTTGTAAATTTGTATATATACATTGGCATCTCAATCATAATTCTGTTTATAATTATTGTTTAAGTTATAATATTATTTGTAAATAATGTGAATAAAGAGTTTGTTTTATTGCAATGTTTTTAGTAAATGATTCGTATTCGTTATTGTTTAATAGTAGGTGAGACCTATTGGAATACCCTCTTCTGTACAATGAGTTAAATTAGTTAGTGTCTTTTAGAAAGTGAGTATAACAGTATTCTCGTTATTTTGGGATTACACTTTCTTGAAAATATGGCAGAAATTCCTCTACCGATTTTTGGGTGACGAATCAGCCAACCGGCCTCCTGAATGGATAAGGCAGTCGGCATTCAGTGCTGACGATAGGTGCCATACTCTGGGACCCAGGTTCGATTCACGTTTCGGGCGTCACCCAAAAATCGGTAGAGGAATTTCTGCCATATTTTCAAGAAAGTGTAATCCCAAAATAACGAGAATACTGTTCTGTACAATGATAGGGAAGTCAAACTGAAGCACTGGAACTTGCAACATTAGTGTATGATTCATAAAGGCATAGTTTTTTCTTTTTTTGCCTTTATGCTACTTATTCTCTACTTCTAAATGTCTTTCAAAAGTAAAAGTGTATGATTCTTCTAGATTAACTGGGGTCCTCCGTGGCTCAGGAGGTATAGAGCGTTGGACGCTCAATCCGAACAGCCTTCCACCAATGGGTCGCGGGTTCGAATCCCACACAGTCCCCCCCAAAATGGAAAATTTTCTGACTGGGCTTTCACTCGAACGACCTATGTGGGATGGTTGCCAGTTACCACGGAAAGGTCGTGGGTTTCTCCGGACATAGAGCCCGGTTTCCTCCCATAATAAAGCTGGCAACACCGCCATATAAGTGAAATAATCTTTAGCGCGGCGTAAATCACCAAACAATCAATCAACAATCTAAATTAACTCTGATCATTGAATCAACGATAACGCACCCTGAGAATATACATTACGGAACTGCTGTGGGTGATTAAATAAACACTATTAATGAAACCCCGATAGCAGCCATCAAGAGAATTTGACAATTGAGGTTGGTTATTCAGTCTGTTCTGGCATTCTTGCAGTAATGTACGTCACGCATAACTCTGTACGATGCTTATCAAAACCCCTAATGCATTGATTGATTTAGCTTTTTATTGATTGATGTCTTACGGCGCACTCATGATTATTTCACTTATTTGGCGGTGTTGTCAGGTTTACTGGATGAGGAAACCGGGGTCTTTGCCCGGGGGAAAGCGCCGGGGAGTAGAAGGGAATTGAAAAAGTTGCTTAAAAGGTCAGGGTCGGATTTTGATTAACGAAATCACTGTTTTACTGACAGTTACCCTCGAATTATATTATAAGAAAGATTCCGATAGTTGCTCGTGTATTTAATATCTGGCAATTGACACTGGTCATCAAATAGCGATTCGTTCATTATGTACCACCTTTCTACTGGTTGGTTACAATACGTAGTTAAAAAAATGACGCGTTAACCAGTAGCCAATCAGCCAAAAAGGTGAAACTGAAACAAAAGTTGACCTGTCTGAGCCATGCGCACTTCAAAATTATGATAAGAATGATTTCCAAGTTCATATTTATTGTTTGTTATATACCTAGATCACCTTTCATATACACTTCATAATAATTCATACACATTGTACCATTCACTTGTAACTTTCATGGCACACTCGCAGTAAAAATACAGAAAACTCTTTAGATCTGGAAATTTTGGATATATTTTTCTCTTTTGGAAAATTTCCCTTGATAGAGCAAGTTAGATATTTAAACAAATTCAAGCGTTTTATGTCTGATTTATTAGGTAACCACAATTCCAACAAACATTGAGCCTAGGACCTAACCGATTTGAATTATACATATGTTGCCTATGCGAATCAATCGTAGAACCATTCTATGGATTTGATTTTGAGAGACACACAAAAACCTGGTAATAAGTTCTAGACCAAGAACAAAAATAAAGAGATTACACGGTCACTGACCGATCGGTTGTTGATTGCTTTTCACCACCAGTTAGACATTTCAAACAATTGGACGTATTTATTGTACCTAATGCTTAATTCGGGTGATATTACGAGTAAAATCGCCTCTTTGCAAATGTCACGAAGACTTCGGCGGCGAGTGGGTCTTTAACGTAAGAAAGCACGAGAGGCATTTATAAGGAATTCGAAAAATGAGATTTTACTCGATATTTCTGCTTATCAAATCAAACGCAAAGCTGCAAACTACTCCAAAGAAGTAAAACACGCCAATGGTTCAGGAAGCCTAAAACAAACTTTGTTGATTGTGCGATCTTCACTTTCTCAGTGCAATAGACAGACTGTTATTGGAATAACTTTCGAATTCCAAGATACAAAAACCATTGCAATTCTAATGCATCAGAACAGATTCAGTTTTATTTCTTTGCAGGCTCTTTTCGTTTACATGATACACGATAAGGTGTTGATCTAATAATTCATGTTAAATCTAAAACTCAACAAGAGATATCATAACGTATTCTTTTCATTGCCGTCAACCAAGGGTGGTAACTCTTGAATAAACATAACCTTCACACTTCCAAAATCTACTGTCGACAAAGAGCTTCTGCACTCTTTGCCGATCCGATAATATTCATAAAACTTTAGACTGTTTGATCTACAGAGGTGTGAATGTCTTGTAATACCCTCTGATATTGAGTCTGTGACTGATCTGTTATCTTGATTTCATAAGGGAATTAAATGTGTAAAGGATATGGACTTTCTGAGTTTGCAATCCTCTGTATCCGCATCTGTGTGAAGTTTCTTCTCAGGCGAAGGACAACGGCTTTCATACGGACTAATATTTCTGCCAAGACACGAAATACAAACAGTCTAACCCGATATATATATGTATATACATGTATTCGGGTTGTTTGGCAACTACCATATCTCATCATATCTGATTCAAGGTTAGAATTTCGAATGTATTTAACATGTAGCGTCTAGGTATACATAGAGATGTATTTCAATCAGGGATATACACGCCTAAAGCCCTGATAAAAATATACATTTCTTACATCATTGTAACGGGCGAACGTCTTGGCTGCTCAAAGATTATTGGTTGTTTGTCCATGATAATTAGTTGTTTGCCCATGAATATTGGTTGTTTGTCCATGAATATTGGTTGTTTGTCCATGACTATTGGTTGTTTGTCCATGACTATTGGTTGTTTGTCCATAACTATTGGTTGTTTGTCCATGACGATTGGCTGTTTTTGTCCATGACTATTGGTTGTTTGTCCATGACTGTTTGTCCATGACTATTGGTTGTTTGTCCATGGCACTTGGTTGTTTGTCCATGGCACTTGGTTGTTTGTCCATGACTATTGGTTGTTTGTCCATGACTATTGGTTGTTTGTCCATGACTATTGGCTGTTTTTGTCCATGACTATTGGTTGTTTGTCAATGACTATTGGTTGTTTGTCTATGACTATTGGTTGTTTGTCCATGACTATTGGTTGTTTGTCTATGACTATTGGTTGTTTGTCTATGACTATTGGTTGTTTGTCCATGACTATTGGTTGTTTGTCTATGACTATTGGTTGTTTGTCTATGACTATTGGTTGTTTGTCTATGACTATTGGTTGTTTGTCCATGACTATTGGTTGTTTGTCCATGAATACTGGTTCTTTGTCCATGACTATTGGATCACGATTCCCCTTTGAGGCTCAAGATATCAGCTGTAATTATACTGTGGTTTATCAATCCACTCATATAGGCTCAGTGCTATCAACCAAGGACCTAAAGAAATGAATAATGCTTATAAGTCATGTATCGGAAACTATTTCTAGGAAAACGTGCGAGATAACGCTTGATAAGTTGTTAAACATTAGATCTGCGTACAGTTTATTAGCAGAATATTAGTCCGGGTTTCTGACTCCAAAATGACTTTTTTTTGTACTGACGGTCGTAAAATACGACCGTCAGTATAAAACAGATAGTAATTTTGGAGTCAGAAGCCCGGACTAGCAGAATATAAATTGTCTGCTTATATCGCATCATAGAAATGTTGCGTATTTGTTAATATCTTCGTAAATTATATAGATCCCATTTTCCACTCGTTTGGTCATAAATAGTACACCAACAGGATCACCATGTGAATACGATGATATAGGGCCTAATGTGATTTGAATTCGCTGATAGCGAACTGCCAATCATCGCATTAAAGGGTTAAATGGGTACGTCTTATGATTTGCAAAAAGAGAATGTCGGAGGGGGAGGGGGTTCTTGTGTATTTTAATTTCCTTTAATTTAAATCGCGAAAAGATGATAAATTTCCACGGCTGAGGTCAATGATATCATAAGCACTCAGATGCCTCAATATTCGGAATAAATTGACACAAATATTTAGTATGGCAGTGACATGTTTAGTTTTTATTCACTTCCCCTGAGCGCGTTTCTCTGAAACTTTGTGTCAGCTGCTAGCTCACGAGATTAACACCTTTTACTTGTTAATCCACCTCCATGCTAGTGGATTAGGAAAGTAAATATCGCACCTGGATTAGACATGGTCAACGTGGACAAGTGGGGTGACTGGTTGACCGGAGCTGTACAAACTGATACAATGACAAAATGGACACATATAACCTGGATGTATACCATTCATAAAGCTAAACAAAAGATAAACATAGAACAAAATCAAGGCCGGTATTCTTAGTATGTCTAATATTGCAGCATACATAACACTTCCTAAGATTGAAAAAAGGCCTCACAACTATTAACAGACAATTGCATAGGGTCTGCATTTATATATATATATATATATATATTCTGACTTAAAACACACTGGTATATATTTAAATACGAATATACTATCTCCGAAGTTAGTTAAAGATTGAGGCTTATTTTGCCCGGAAATGGTGTGCGGGATGGCTCATGACATTTGACGAATAGCGCCATCTGTTGGAGCTATCACCATTTTGGATACAGAAGCCGTGCGAAAAGTCGAACCGCACCTATCTGTGTTCCTAATCACCCTTTACTCTCATTCTTGACCGATGGTTTCCTCATTCATCTAATAACATACAGACACTGAATTTTTCTCACCAACATACTGACGACATTTCAAATGGGCTTTTGAGTGCACTGACCATATGTATTAAACACGTTTCAAGCAAAAAATTTACTTGGAGAACTCTCACGTTTATATAAAGTCACATCTGTGAAAAAAATCTTTATTTTACCAAGTTAAGTAAGAGATGTCTGTGCATTCCTAAGAAGCTACACGTTTGAAACATATTAGCTTAAATCCAGGTTTGCTCGGTTTAAAGGTAAGTTAATACAGATAATGACTTACGATATTGTTTCTAGTAACGCTCGATGCTATGGCGTAAATCATTCGTACGAATGGACGCGCCAATAAGCTAAAACAACCAACCAACGCTCGATGCAATTTGAAAGTGCACCAACGCTTGGATATTACTGGTGTCAAACTTTAAGTGGCATGAGCTGCCAAAATGTTGATATTTTGACGTTGAAACAGAATGTTGAAATTATTGGCTATTTTTCTCAAGACGTATAATTCAGAAGCTTTTAAGTGCTTCTAGTCTCGGAAATGTACGATAAAGTCTTGTTTTGAACTAACTTTCGCTTAGAATGAATGAATGGTCGTCCCGGTTATTTAAATTTTGTTTACTTTTCGAACACGTTTTCGGTTCGTACATGCCACATACTATATGGATTTTCCTCATTCCAATGCCAATCATTTAGTTTTTCGATGGCCTTCAAAGCCTCTTACTGATGCAAAAGTGTGAATTTTGGCAGCTCATGCCAGTTAATTACATTGAACGGATATAAAATCGTGGTTAACACTTAGTTAACACTATCATAGCAGTATCACAGTATCATTGTCTGTGGTATATATTCGTGTTAACTTGTATAAACTTGTAACAAAATCACTATTCGAATAAAGTAACTTCAAATGCTATCAAACTAGAATGCAGCGCTACAAAGACATCTAAAGCAAAAGTTAATTGCTTAAAAATTGAAAATCCATAAATGGTTTGAACGCTTTTCGGTATACCTAAATACCTACCGTATTTATCACAAACCGATATTTTTTTTACAACCATTCCTTTGAGGTTTTAGCTGTCTATTTTTTCTGGATACATTGATAAAACATAGGGACCCACTGGGTAATGTTACATTGCAATTAATATGTTTTATAAATTATATTACACACAAATGGCTAAAAGTTAAAAAAAAGAATACAAGCAAAATAATTAGTTTTGGGCAAAGTAGGGTCAGTACTTAACAAGTAAAACGGTCATTTAAAAAAAGAAACGTTTTGGGGAACTTTATTTAAAATCAGATGTGCGTTTACACCATTTGTATACCTCTAATAGATTTTATTCAATCCCTAAAGCTTCATTGCACAAGAAACTTAGACTTTGGGCGGAGAAAGGCTTGTTAGGCCAAGCTTAGGATTTTGTTTGGCTATCGTTGTTAGGGATGGACGTTCTGCTCATATAGGAAAATTACTTGGGCGACAAAGAAGGAATAATCACATTTCGTGGGGGAAATTGTTGATACCTTGCTTTTAAATGCTAAATGAATAATTATAACCTTGACATTAAACACACACTCACACGCAAACACAAACATGTTATTGCACTAGTTTATCTATTTTATTATAAAACACAAAAGATGGCAGCATGTGCAATGGGCCGCGTTGACACTAGATGATAAGTAAAATAAAACTGTAGGCCCTATTCAAAAAAAAAATATTACCTTCTGATTGAATAAAGATTATGGTGGCGTTGCCAGGTTTAGTAGGAGAGGAAAGAGGGATCCTTGCTCGGTGAAAACCCTCGGCCTAATTCGGCGAGTACTTGGTAACTCTTCCACATAAACTCCGAAATACTATCATCCGATAAAACTGGATTAGAAATATAGCCGTAGAGGTCTTTGTACAGAGGAAACCTCCAACTATCGACATCTACATGCACCTGTCAACCATTCCAAATAAGGCTAACGTACGATTTTTGTTTGGATCGAGTGGGATTTGAACCCTTGATCCATCAATGGAAGGCGTGGGAGACTTTTATTTCTACCGACTGAGCCACCGAAGTCCTTTATCCCAAATCAGCGAAGCCGATTGATTAAGTTGTCTTTTAAACGACTACTGCTATTTGAGTGTTTTGGGAATTTAAAAGACTTCATGCATACGTAGATTGCACTGTATCTTTTCTATCAAATGGCCGTTCTTTTGAGACTCAGAGACACACCCGTTACATGAGCTCTAATGATCAGTTTTTCATTCTTTTGTATTATAATATAATTTATTATCAATATTTTCCGTAATATATTTTGGTCCTTAATTTGACAAAGTAAAATGCTATCAAACTCTTAATCTCGTCTTCCCTCCACTGGGATTGCTATTATAGTGTTTTGCATACATGGTCGATTTTTCATATCACTAATTTCCTTTTTCAAAAACAATATTATTTCAGCGTGTTTATATCAGTATACTTTAAGAAGCTAACCTTGGTTTTATTGATAATGTAAATTTACTCTGGCAAAGGTCAGAGAGTGTGGGCTGGTGTTTAAATCAATCTGGTCAACAAACTGACCATCCGGCTGGTCAGTCTGTTTAACCTTGAATTAGGAATCCCCTATACAGTGACACTGACTTTGATTTGAAAAGTCCCTCAAGCCCACGAAACTGTCCCTCAAATCGGCCTCGTAGCCTTCTTTACTGTTTAGCCGCGATTTTTCGCCATCCTACCACATTCCTCAGATTTCGTTACAATGTTTTTTTCTCTCCAGACATTAAGCCAATATTTACACCCAGCCCATCTATGTAAAGTCCTTCACAAAATACTCGTCTCGTCCGACATGTTTTCCCTTCGTGTGTCAATGAATGGCCCAATTAAATCGAGATGTAAAGAAGAAAAGCGAGGAAACCTGGAATGTCAACATAACATTCATTTTCCTTTTAGTAATTCCGTCATACAGGAGTACATCACGAACGCGACAATTATGAGGTGGTTGAAACAGGAAGTTTTTCCAGTCAGGGGTTTATACATTCAGAATTGCCTACGTCCATTTTAAAATAGAGAACAAAACTACGTACATCAAATTTTGTTGAGAGTTTACCTTTATCATAGTTGCTTGCCATCTTCTCGACAGGAAGACCTCCCTATTCTTAAAATCTTTAGATTTTGCCATTGTTCTCAGCTGTAACAATCGTAAAAAGTAAAAGTATTTTATAACATTTGATACATTCTAAAACACATATTCCCACATAGTATTCGTAGATACAAGAACACTTCAAACAAGAATGGTGGCCGCGATGGACCAGTGGTTTAGAGTGATCGTCTGATTTTCAATATCAGCACCCATCTGTTTTAAACGCCATTCCGTATCGGTTTTTTCTGTTCGGTTTAGACACAAATCTCAGGAATGTTATTATTTTTTGTAAATCTTGTTTGCAGTGTGGCTAGACTATCCATGTATGGAGCCAGAAATTATAAAGTTTTTGAGAATAAGACTGTCTCTTCACTGGTCCTATTTAGAAGCACTTTAGTAAATATAATACTAGGAACTTTCTTACTCTGGGGAAATAATAGAGAGAAGTTTTTTAATTGTTTCCTAGACTTAAAACTTAACGAGAGTGGCCAATTGCACATCATGTTACCTTAGAAGCAGCCTCAAGGAAATTGGTTATGTTTGAGATGTGCCTGATACCTAATTGTGATATTTATGTTTTACCTTAGGACACAAGCTGAAAAATCATGAAGTGGAATAAATATATTTTCAAAAAAAAAGAAGTGTTATCGTCCCTCAGTCCCACACAGACTTTTCATCTGAGTGGATTTTTCACTCGGTCGCCGTATGTGGAAGAGTTGCCAGGTACTCGCCGAAAGTCGGGGGTGTCCTCCGGGCAATGAGATCGCCCCCCCCCCCCCACTTAACCTGACAACGCTACCATATAAGTGAAACAATCTTCAGTGCGGAGTAAAACATCATTCAATCAAACAAGAATGTTAACCCACTAACATTAAAATATTGCCGTTTTGGCCTAAAATAGAAGAAAATTAATGTTAATTTACAAACTGCACATGTTTTGATTAACAAAATTAACAACCGTGAATACATGGATTGTTCCAATTGTTAAAGTCGTTCTTCTCGAAGGTATGACTTTCACTCTCACGGCCCGTATATATGGTCGTATCAATGGCGTATATAGGCCTACTTTGACGTTTGTGACTAACTATACACCAATGTCATGTTTAAGCTTCCCATACCATCCGTGCTCTATATCCCGATCCACTGTTTGCCAAGAACATGAACTAACCATACCCGGCTTGTGGTATTGAAATATAACACGAAATATATCCCACCTCAACTCGGTTGATTGATTGATAGGTGTTGCCAGGTTTAGTGGGAGTACCAGGTTTAGTGGGAGTACCAGGTTTAGTGGGAGTACCAGGTTTAGTGGGAGTACCTGGCAGCTTTTTACACATAAGATAATCAAGTAAAAAATCCACTCAGATTTAAAAAAATGTGTTTGATCTGAATGGGATTCACGATTGCCCGGCTTGTGCTTTTAAAATATATCTTGAAATATATCACGAGGTATATCTCACATCAACTATGTTTGATAGAAATACTGCGAAAATCGTGATATATACAAGAGAACATGTGCAAAGTGGCATGTTAGATATTTTCAAACTTTTTTCCATATTAGGCTAAATTTGTGTACATTTTGACAAGAACAAATATTCACCGTAGAAAACGCATATAATCTTAGTCAAATACAACACCAAATAAGATCCTTGGTGATTTTGTTTTGTTTTTTGGCCTATCGACAACATATCTAAGCAATGAATGAAAGTTATACATACAGCTTTTCTAAATAGTTGTTTGGTGGAATATTCTTGATGCTTCTGTTTTCTGATGTAAAACAATACATTGTCAATCCCAGCAGATGGCCAGATGATTGTGATCTGAGAATCTGTATAAAAGAATTGACAGTTCCCATCAATGAATGATATCATCACACAAAGTTGGCCTACATCCAACTTATCGTTGTACATATACTAATCTCTTAGTCTATCAAGTGTCGGCCATTTTGCTCCCTCAATCCATTTCAACCTGATGCCTTTGAAAATGGATGACACAATCAGGGGAGAAACATAAACAAATATGTGTCATTTCTAAAGTTTCTGATCCGTATTCATATTTCCGACTGTTTGACAAGCAGCGCTATTCCTCACACTGTTCGGATTGAAATTATACAATTAAACCGTTTAATGAATAGGTATGTAGATTTAATAAGCCTTGATACATTGTATTTTAGATGTCTCTGTGCGTTTTGATGCAATTGGATTGACCAACTGGCTCGCCGGAACGATACAGCCGCTAAAACTAATCCGGTATTTGTTATTATAGAGTTATCTCCCCTTTTTTCCAGATCCACGATGGAAGGCCGCTGCAGTATCCTGATTCGGTTTATTTGCATTTGCCTTCTTTTACAATATATCCAGGCAGCCAAACATTTTACATTCTATCTGTCTCCTCATGGTAAAGATACAAATTCAGGGTAAGTCGCGGTGCTTGCTTCCAAAACTTTAGATAAAAACAAATGCTACAACTCTGACTTAGGGTGTAATTTGCAACGGTTAGTGTTCTATAAACCTCAGTTTTTATTTGCAGTGAATTGGAATGGATGTGAAAATCAATACGTTTGCACTTTTTTTTTTTACAATTTTTCATCTAAACTTTTTATTTGGACAGTCTCTCGATAGAGGACCCATTAAAGACACTAGATGCTGCACGGATGAAGGCAAACATCTCACCTTACCGGGGCAACCGTGAGTTGGAAGTTTAAAGAAATAATAACTGGAAATTTGACATTTTACAAAAAGCCACACAGTACTTAATATTTAATCATAAATTAGATTGATTTAATGTCCAGATTGTGTTGTAAAATATGTTTTAATTATGCTACTACAGCTTAGGTTACTATACGTCTTTAAAAACATATTTAAATATATGCTTAGACAAGAAGATTTTCCCTGTGCCCGTGTGTTTTAGTGTTCATAAATATATGCTGTTTATTATCTTTTTTAAGCAATAACCGTGGAGATGATGAGAGGTTCTTACCAACCCGTTAGTTTTACTTTTGAGGATAGGTTCTTCTCTCCCGTCACATTCAAACCGTATGAAGAGCAGGAAGTGTTTATTGTGAGTATTTTCTAATTTCCGCTTATTAGACCCGTAGAGTTTTGCACGTATATAAGCCATCAATCTCCAGATGCGCCATGAGCCCAAGCTTACTTGTATAAAATATACCTTTGTTAGGATTCAATCAGAGCTTCATCCCATTCTACCAGATACTACCTCCCATTCCACCAGAGCATCCTCCCATTCCACCAGAGCAGCCTCCCATTCCACCAGATACTACCGCCCATTCCACCAGAGCAACCTCCCATTCCACCAGAGCAACCTCCCATTCCACCAGATACTACCGCCCATTCCACCAGAGCAACCGTTCATTCCACCAGAGCAACCTCCCATTCCACCAGAGCAGCCTCCCATTCCACCAGGACAACCTCCCATTCCACCAGGACAACCTCCCATTCCACCAGAGCAACCTCCCATTCCACCAGAGCAACCTCCCATTCCACCAGAGCAACCTCCCATTCCACCAGAGCAACCTCCCATTCCACCAGAGCAGCCTCCCATTCCACCAGGACAACCTCCCATTCCACCAGAGCAACCTCCCATTCCACCAGAGCAACCTCCCATTCCACCAGAGCAGCCTCCCATTCTACCAGAGCAACCTCCCATTCCACCAGAGCAACCTCCCATTCCACCAGAGCAGCCTCCCATTCTACCAGAGCAACCTTCCATTCCACCAGAGCAGCCTCCCATTCCACCAGAGCAGCCTCCCATTCTACCAGAGCAGCCTCCCATTCCACCAGAGCAGCCTCCCATTCTACCAGAGCAGCCTCCCATTCCACCAGAGCAGCCTCCCATTCTACCAGAGCAACCTTCCATTCCACCAGAGCAGCCTCCCATTCTACCAGAGCAGCCTCCCATTCCACCAGAGCAGCCTCCCATTCTACCAGAGCAACCTTCCATTCCATCAGAGCAACCTCCCATTCCATCAGAGCAACCTCCCATTCCATCAGAGCAACCTACCATTCCACCAGAGCAACGCGCCCTCCCTCATCCAACCCTCACCTTTTAGGAGAAATCCATAACATGTTAAATGAGAACTTAATGTTCACAGTTTTTTACTTAAATTGGCCTTAGAAAGTGAATGTTTATATGCATTTGGGTTAGCAAATCAAAAATAATTTTCAAGAAGTTTATACAATACCCTGGACGGACCGGTCGGTATTTGTTGAAACAAAATCACAGGGAGGCATAGATATTGAGTAAAAGAAATGTATTAAAAGGAATGGCGAAGGTCGACAAGAAAACGTGAAGTGAACAAGAAAACAATCAGTATGCAGCTGAACTTCAAGCTTTATGAAATTATCGCTTGTAAATTTTGACAAGGCTTGTGTTTCTGCTTCAGAGTGGTGGTAGATTTATCTCCCCTGACCTGTTCAAACCTGTGAGTGACATGAAGATACTCGATCGTCTTCCCCATCACGTCCGTGACATGGTGAGTGACTTACACCTAATAAAACCTTTACAAAGAAGAAGACACCAAGGACTTTTTTGACGTGTCTAATTAAAATGCTTATATTTGTCACATATGATAAACGTTCATTGATAAAAGTTATAGATTCAGTCAACTATTCGACTCAATTCAACTACTAAATTTATTTGGATTTTGGGATTCTTTATATTGATCCGTAACGACGTTTTTTCGTTTTTATAATAATAATAATAACAATAATAATTTTATTCCAGACAAGAGTCCATATAAATACAGAAATTGCATTTAGCAGTTACAATAGATTAGTAAATGAGGTTATTGCACTTTTTAAAGATAAGTGAGTGAATTTTAACGTCTAACGTTAATGTTGTAAAATAGATTTCGAATATACTTGAATAAGATCCTTTACTACCTTTTGTTTTGCCGAAATCTGATCGTCTAATAGGCCTACAATACATGAGCTATGTATCCTTTAGTTGACATTGTCCTCTATGACAGGTATATCAAGTGGATCTATGGGATGCAGGTATGATGGACATTGGTGCGATACAACAGAGAGGCTTCTATAAACAGTTTGATGCAGGGACTGAGCTGTTCTTCAATGGAAAGCCGTTAAACCTGGCAGCTTATCCAAATGAGGTATATTTTAAAAGGCAGTTAAACAAAAGGAAGAAGCTTTGAAGAAAACAGTGTTAATTTAAAATTATGCAACGGCTAAATCTCCAAAATAAAAATAAACTCTTTCCGGCATATCAATAATTAAATGAACACTTTTATAGCTAAAATACAGAAGACTTCATTTAATACTCGGTATTCACATTTTACCATGTAAGTTTTTGATCATTTATCGCTGTTCTATCACGAGCTTTAAAGTTTTAATGTTTACGTCACGGCGAAATTATGACGTCAAGTTCTTCATCGATAACCAGCTGAAACATAGGGATTTGATACTATATTGTTTTTTGCAGAATTTTTTTTTTGGTATATTAGTTGTCCCGATAACGAGTTTTAGCGAAGACGAGACCGTAAATATCTTGAAGAAGATAATTACTTTAAGCGAAATTAGTTTGTTTACCGACTTTAAATAGATTAAAGACTTAACAAGACACAGCAATACTGCTTGACTTTCTATGAACGTTTGTTCAATCTCCGTGGCAGCCTTCCACCAATTATGGGTCGCGGATTCGATTCCCACTCAGTCCAAAAAATTGGAAAAAATTTTGACTGGGTTTTCACTCGAACGGCCTATGTGGGATGGTTGCCAGTTACCAACGGAAGGTCGTGGGTTTCCTCCGGGCATAGAGCCCGGTTTCCGCCCACAATAAAACTGGCAACGCCGCCATATAAGTGAAATAATCTTGAGCGCGGCGTAAAACACCAAATAATCAATCAATCAATCTTAGTAAGAGTTGAATTAGCCCGGATTTTCGGTCTAGAGGGCGACTTATTTTATATTTGGCTGGCCCTCTATGACGAATACGGAAAAAAAAATTCGGCAGAGCCCAGATTTCTCGGCTAGAGTTGAATGCTTTTATAAACTTTTTATAGGGTTACATAAATGTGACGTCAACTCCCCATGATAGATTCGGTAAGATGGTAGGATTCATGGACGAAAGACCAGACCATTGGGAAGGCGAGACTGATGTTTGGGTTCACGGTTACTGGTAAGTCATATAGTACAATGGGTTTCAATATTAATGACTCTCCAGACAATTTACATATTTTTTTTTACAAGAGAACGATTTGTCTTGGTGTTATTAATATAAACCTCATTATTTGTTTTTTTCCTTCTTTTAAAGTGGCATAAGCTATCAAAATTCACATTTTTTTTCATAATTTCTGATCGTCACGACAGTAAGAGGCTTTGAAGGCCATCGAAAAACTAAATGATTGGCGTGGGAATGAGGAAAATCCATACAATATGTGGCCTGTATGAACCGAAAACTTGTTCGAAAAGTAAACAAAATTTAAATAACCGGGACGACCATTCATTCATTCTAAGCCAAAGTTATTTCAAAACAATACTTTATCGTACATTCTCCAGAATAGAAGCGCTAAAAAGCTCTGTATTAGGCCCCTATACGTCTTGAGAAAAATGGCCAATAATTTCAACATTCTGTTTGAACATCAAAATATCAACATTTTTGCAGCTCATGCCACTTTAAATTGATAAAAGATGTTCATTTTAGTGCAGAACCATTTTGCTTGAAAATAAAAATATAAAACAACAACAACACAAGCAGATTAAGTGGCCAAAAGCTGTTCAATTTCGGATTCTCTCATGATATTGCATTAAAACAGTGCAATAGTTGAAACATCGGAAGATTGACGTTAGCAATAAAGTTTCAATTCTACGATATACTAAACATTATTTTTTTTTTACATTTTTAGGTTTCATGGCTGGGCAGACTTTTCTACACGTGTTATGGAGTACGATCGTTTACATCGTATTTTAACGTTAGACAATCCCGGTCCTTACGGGGTTCGAACCGGTCAGTTCATTTTACATATCTCTTGAAAACTCTAAGAGCAGTTGAGGTCATTTTACCCATTTTTTAAATCTTGTATGGAGCCTTATGACAGAAGGTCGAAGCATGGAAAGGTTATGTAAATAAGTCCCAATTAATCGCACATCGAAGTACTTAAAGGCACACTTGCCGCGAAAATCAGGAATATTGTTTACATTAAAAAAGAAAGACCGTATTCTGTATTTTTCCCAGACAATATAAGTTACGAACTTTCTATTTTTACCAAAATTTAAAAGTTTGGACGTCACTTTGTATTTTTAATTTGAATTTGAAAATTTGAATTGTTACGTACCCGGAACGTAAACAAACCGATCTGCCCCCTATTGGCGATTTTATGTTTCAGTCGAGTGAGTGAACTAACGGCACAGTGTAATTTTACGTAGGCCTATTTATCTGAGAAATACAGACTGACGATCGGTTAACAGCGACTGGAAAAGCCTGCTGAGAATTGTTTGAGTGTAAACCACAGATACAAAGGCCTGAAAGGAGGGTCATCCAACACGGAAGTTCACCGACACTGATCGTTGTTGTTGTAATCAGTCTTCGATTCTTCGTTTGTTTTTCACCCCATTTTTACAGTCTAAAGCTAACTAGACATGTTTTATGTGTCCTATGTTTAAGTTTAGTGGTATTAGTCGTAGTAAGCTCATGTAAATTGGTTTTCTTAGCAAATTTAAACAGGCTACGGCGGCAAGTGTGCCTTTAATTTAAATTTCACAGATAAACCGCCATTACTAGCACCAATATTGGCGGTAATGCTAAAGACGTTGTGTAGCCACTAGATGGCGTTGTATTTATAAGGCAAGATGGTTTCTGCGAAATGACAGCGTTCGTTCTTGCATCTTCCCTGTTTCTTACTCAAACCTGATCCGTTAATTCTCCATTAACCACAGGTGTTAATGCCTTGAGCTTACAGACTGTATTCTGGAGTAATCTAGTAATCAGATAACGAAACATTAATTTAAATTGACAGAGATGATAATTTTCCTCTCACGCTTGTTCCTTTACATTTACTGTTCTCACAGATATGACCAACTAACAAATTAACTCTAACATGCATGTATCTCCGAACTTAGTAGACTAAGTAAAGATTGTCTGCAAAGAATGCATGAAATGTAAAACCTGCAGATTTCAGCCCCACCCTCCCCCCCACCCCACACGCGCACACACGCCACGTGTACACGTACGATCTCAGATTATTAGCATGTATTTTTGATATCAAAAGTGATATAAAGAAAAACCGAAACGTACATGTATATGTCGCCTCTATTGTACAGACAAACATCTCTCGAATCACAATTTGTTTACAAGTGAATATAAAAACGCGTTGTGGTCTTACACCAGCAAATGTCACAAACGCTTTTAGAGCTTCTTGAAGAAGATATTACTGTTCTAAATAGCAATAGTCTCACGTTTTCCGAACGTCTGGGCAATTTGTTCAGTTAGATTACATCTTTAATGGGAGGATTATATGTCTATGGGGCTGTGTTAGTCCTGTAACCATCTTTGGTATTAACTTACCAAACAACCTCCAACCACCCAAGGTGCCGGATTTTTCAAATCTACATGCTTAATACAGTGTGATATACTTTGACTGTCATTTATATAATTTTCTAATCCTGCCACCCTACTTGATAATAAATAACGGTATCTATATTTCGTACCCCCCCCCCCCTCCCCAACCCCAAAACAGCAAAACCAGCATATTAGGAGGGGTTGCCTACTTAAACCGTAGTTTGTTGAAATGACCACTCGCACTATTTAGAGGAACAGACCAAGGCAAAACAGCTGCTGATCCGACCTTTATATTCACATATCGTAAATTGTCGAGTGTTTACATTCGTCCCTTTACTCCTGAAATCGTAACTGAGTCTCCTTAATGAACCTGGCTAATTAGAAGCCGTGTGTTTAATGGAATACATAAATATCAAGGATGCGTCTTGTATTTCCAACCCTCGTAGATACTGCTCCCTTTTAACCTAGGGCGTATAAAGGTCTAAATGATAAGTTTCTAATTGTATTAAAAAGAGGTATGTCTCCATGGTTATTTTAGACAAGAGAATTTGTCCTGTGCCTGTGTGTTTGAGTAAATTAACTAATAAATACAGTGATTTCCCTTATAAATATAATTAGTATATATTGTATAACAAATAAATAAAACGATAATTTGGTGAAATTTTGTAAATAAGATTGAGATTCAAGAAAAATAGCATCCCTAATCTTTCACAGAAATATTTCAACTGCTTACATCAGATCGTGTCACTTAACCTTACATTGATTGATTGATTGTTTGCTGTTTTACGCCGCGCTGAAGATTATTTCACTTACATGTATATGGCGGCGTTTCCAGTTTTATTGTGGGAGGAAACCGGGCTCTATGCCCAGAGGAAACCCACGACCTTCCGGTGGTAACTGGCAACCATCCCACATAAGTCGTTGGAGTGAAAACCCAGTCAGAAGATTTTCCAATTTTTTTGGGGACTGAGTGGAATTCAAACCCTCGACCCATTGGTGGAAGGCTGTTCGGATCGAGTGTCCAACGCTCTACCTACTGAGCCACGGAGGCCCCGCTTAACCTTGCAAGCATACCAACTACAGTACAAATGTGTTAAGACCTTTTCTGTTTTACTTGATAATTAACAGTATGTGGCATAAGCAGCAAAAAGTTCCTTTCACTTGGGACAGCTTTCATTCATTGACATCGAACAAAACGACATTGAACCATATGTGTTTATGGTGCAATTTTTGTCTAATAAACAAAACTTTATATACTTCTATAGGAATCGTAATGATACTGAAACAAATCGAACGACAAAGAACATTTGTTGACCCCAAAGTATCCTCTAGCGGAAAACGCGACCATTATTACTATATTTGCATCCACATTTTGGATTGGTTTATTCGGACTCCAGATTATTTCACTTATATGGTGACGTTAGTTGGGGAGGAAACCGGGCTCTTTGCCTGGCGGGAGCCCTCGACCTTCGGCGAGTACCTGGCAACTGTTCCACACGCGGCGATCGAGCACATTTTGGAATGAGACACGGATCGTATGTATAAATCATAAAGAAACTTACACGTACTGATATAAAATTGACTCTCCTGCCGGGAAGCATAAAGGCCTGAATTTATTAAACACTTCCTTGGGCGTACTTTTTTGCCGTGTGATTGTAGCATCATTTTTACATGGAAGAGAGTCAATAATTGAATATTATCTTACTTATAGTTTTCGATCAATTAACTTTGTGATTCGTCAAAGCTTTTTGTAAATACTTGAAAAGAGACTCAAGGTTAATGGGCTATTAGACAAATTGGTTAATGGTATTGTTCGGTCGAACCTTGAGTTATCTACTGCCATCTTTGTCTCCTACCGATAAAGTATCACAAATACACTTTGTATGTATTTAGTAGTATTACTGCCGTTAAACTGTTCAAGGATTTTCACGTACGGATTGAATGATTGTTTCACGCTCGTATGATATTTCTATTTGAAGGGTTGTTAAGTAAAGGATACCAGTAAGAAACTCTCAATCTTCTTTCGTACATGAAAGCCTTTTCGCCAAAGAGGAACTATACTGAAGACACGTCAGTGTCACATTGAACATTGTCAAATTAAATAACTTACGATTTGGTTTTAGAGGGTGTCTTTCTTCAAGGAAATGCAATCGTATCTTAAATGGATAAATATGCCCGTAGGTGCTAATTTAGTTATATTTTTCTATCACATCTGACGAGAGATTATATTTTTTTTACAGGAATGGAGGCAGGCGAGGGAGGCTATTTTTACTTTTTTAATGTTCTTTCTGAGCTGGATCAACCGGTGAGATATTTTAAACGTTTCCATCTAATTTACAAGTGAGCTAAGTCGTCATTTCACTTAAAGATCCGATAAATACATATACAGAATTAATTTTGGCAGTAATTTATTGACCTAGCACAATAACGACCGCCTGCACAACCAATCAGTGAAAAAGTGGCCAATCTCGGCGCTCTGGATGACTGCGCATTCTGTACGTCATATGTAATTTAAAATGTAGGGCACCTGGCACAGTGTTCCGTGACGTCAGCGACACCAACCACAGCTAATTGGCCGGGGGTGTATATACGAACAAGCGGGATGGTTCACTATTATTTTGTACTGGCTCATCTGTTCTGTAAAAGCAAAAATACATTTTTTTCTGGTGAAATAAATTAATTAAATTGATAAAGTCATCTTTTTAAACCATTCACTGAATTAAAAACTTTGAAAGTTGAAAGAATTCAGGATTTGTAAACAGCTTATTTTTGAGCTTGTATCTTTCGCAATTGTGATGGATATACAAGTTTGGTTTTACATCAATATCTTTATATGATGAACCTGCGTAGCTTCTAAATACCCCCCCCCCCCTCCTCCCCATCTCTCTTTCTCTATAATACTAATGGACAAGAAACGCTAAAAGTACATGTTAATTTGCCAGGCTAATCAAGCTAGATGTGTTTTATAACAAAGGAATTAAAAAGCCGTTAATCATCCAGAAAACAATTCAAATTATGTTCCCAGGGAGAATATTACATCGATCGGAAGAATGGAAAAGCGTATATTTTCCCTCCAGAAGGTCATATAAGTGAAATGGATGTAGTGATAGCGTCAGAGGCAGTCGAATGTTTAAGGTAAGTAGAACTTAAACCAGAATAGCGTTGTATCAGCTTTAATAAAGAATTGAAAAATGTCAGGTTAACCCAATCTGAAATATTTAAAAAAATAAAATCTTCCAAAATATAAGTTTTCCCTAAATTCTCATGAGGGTTCTTCATACATTCATATAAAAATTCTACCGAAATAGACACCTCCAAAAGGTATAAGGTCCAAAACGTAATGTCTCTCAAATCATATAGGTAAAAAAATGTAAAGACCTCCAAAATATTAAGGTCCTGCAAGTGATGACATCTTCTAAAATATTAAGTTCTCCAAAATATTAAAGGTTTCCAATTAATGATATCTTCCCAAATGTAAAGTCCTCCAAAATATTACGTTCTTCCAAGCAATCATATCTCCCTGAATATTTTCCAAAATACTAAGTTCTTCCAATCTAAAATACCTTCCAGAATGTAAAGTCTTCCAAAATATTAGGTCCTTCCAATCAATAATAGCTTCCGGAATGTGAAGTCTTGCAAAATACCAAATCCTTCCAATCGATAATAGCTTTCGGAATGTAAAGTCTTCCAAAAAACCAAATCCTTCCAATCAATAATAGCTTCCGGTATGTAAAGTCTTCCAAAATACTAAGTTCGGAATATGCATTGAAAAAGCAAGCTAACTGGAAGTTCTAATATATTCGAACAAGCAAAACCATAGCAGTATTCGTAAAAATAAGGAAATTATAACAAGTTGAGTTTGATATATAACTGTGAAACAATACTTTGGGTTTTAAATTTGGTTCTTTATACTTATAATGTTGCTCTCTATATACGAATCTAGCTTTGTATTTTAGTTTAAGAACTTTTTTGTTTATTTAGCTTCAAGGAATCTGCCAATATTCGCTTCGAGAATATCAAAGTGAAATATTGCCGGGGGAATGGAATTTTTGGCGAAGATACTCACGCTTTGAGCTTCAAAAACATGCAAATCAGTAATACAGGTAAAGAGATATCCTTCTTGTTCTTACAATTCTCACATCTGGAGACACTGACAAATAAAAAAAACAATTTTCGTCTATTGGATTCTTTAAAGTGGCATGAGCTGCCAAATTGTTGATATTTTGACGTTGAAACAAAATGTTGAAATTATTGGCTATTTTTTCCAGACGTATAATTCAGAAGCTTTTTAGTTCTTCTAGTATCAAAAGTATTGTTTTGAACTAACTTTGGCGTAGAATGGTTGTCCCGGTTATTTAAATTTTGTTTACTTTTCTAACACTGTTTCGGTTCGTATGGATTTTCCTCGTTCCAACGCCAATCATTTAGTTTTTCTATGGCCTTCAAAGCCTTTTACTGTCGTGACGATCAGAAATTATGAAAAAAGTGTGAATTTTGGCAGCTCATGCCACTTTAAATGTACATCGTTATTGATTCGTATGATTTTTATATGTTTAGTATATTATCTTGTTTAAAGGTGCTGGCGCCATATATCTGTACGGGGATAACAGACAAATAACGGTGAGCAAGTCGAAGATTTTTGATACGACGGGTGGAATTTATGTTCAAGGTAAATATGAAAGTTTATAAGAATAGTGGCTTTGCATGAGGCCTCCTGTTAGAAAACTTTTTATTTTTAACTTTTATACTATTTTTGAACACTAAAACACACGGGGAACGGGAAAATCTTCTTGTCTACAATTGCATGGAGACAAGATTCAAATTGTGTTAAAAAGGTGCTATATCGACACTTCTCTTAGCTTAAACATTAATCTTTGATTTGGGTATTCGATTAGTTCCGCCTTATGTCAAACCGATCCAGTAGAGGAACAAAAGTTACATAATAAATTAATTGATACGTTTGAGATTAGACACATTGTATAAAGTGTCCTGTTTACTCCAACCTCGCCAATTTAATTGGGCAAACCTGGATAAGCACTAACGATTGGTATCGACTGCTCGACAAATCTAAAGCAAAATGCACCTCTGGGATGGGATTGTATCCTTCCGAGTAAGCTAATGAAATTAATTTTGTTAATTGACTGGTTTGGTAATTTCCCTAATGAGGACATGGGAAGTTTACCTCCCATCTATGGTTAAGTTGTTCTTCATTGTAGGCTATGTTTATCGGTTTGTAATTATTATAAGATGATTTTCCTCTTAATTTCTCTCAGAAGGTAAAACACCGGTTTACCCCTTACAGAAAGTCCTACGCTGCCGTTTACATACAGGTGTATGAATATAAATGCACAAGTTGAAGCAGCCAAATAATTTACACATTTTTAAATCTCTCACTATAACTCTTGAGACAATCTTAGCTTTTATTGATGCGCACATACGGATCGATATTTTAGAAATCATTGGTTAAAAGATTACGATACTGATGTATTTAGAAATAGGACAATGTTTAAAAGCAGTGGGTTAGCCTTACTTAGGGGATAGTTTGAATACTGTACATCCCGCACGCGGTTAAGGGGATATAAGTGAAAACAAACATGTCAGCCATTACAATCAGTTTTTGTACAAGTGTATAGACAATAACTAAACGATATCAAAGATTACTGATTGGGGGTGTAAACTGTAGCTCTTCACTAGGTATTGGTTTGATAATGAGACAAGATTTATCCGGATTGGTGTTGGAGACTAACATGGTTAAAATGATTTCAAGTCTGATCTGAAAATGTTATGGTGGGATTTAACAGAATTCAACAGGATATTGGATCGAGGAATTCCACAGGATATTGTTTCAAGAGATCCAACAAAATATTAGGCCAAGGGATTCAATAGCATATTGGATCAGGAGACTTAACATATTATTTATCAGTTTTTGTCAGTTACACTTGACGAAAACATCGGTACAGGTGTCGAAAGCTCGTGTTGTTCAAAACAACTTACTACGTGGTGATGTCTTAATTTGTTATCATTAGCGCTATAAATGTTTAAGTATCTCATCTTTATTTTGGTGCTTCATCCAAACTCTGTCCTTTATATTTGTAAACAGGGGGCAATAGGAACCACTTGGTACCGTCAAACGTGACAATTGAGGATAACTTCATTACGGACACATCTAGGTTAAGTTTTACCGGTCAACCAGCGGTCAGGGTAGAAGGTGTCGGCATGACCATACGGCACAATGAACTGGCCAATGTGGGATCGTTTGCTCTATGGTGGACGGTAAGTATATACCGGCACAATTTAATTGCGTGTGTCGAGGGATATATTTAGATTAATCAGAGAGAGAGGAAAGGTCCCATACCCCATATACTAATAGATCTCTAGTAACTTTGAAATGAATCATTGAATATAGTATTTGAATGTCTTTTGGAAACTGACCAGTGTGACCAGTTAAAAGAATGCATTAAGAAAGTTTTCCTTAAATACATCCCCGAATATCCTCGAGTCCTCGAGATACTTAGATGAGATTTTCATGTCAAAATCTAAATCTACAAATGAAAAATTCTTTCCTGGGATGTCCAAGAAACCTTGAGAAGCGCAAGAGACATTTTACTGGTGGGATTATGCACAAAGTATACTTCTATCAACAAATAAAGTAATCCCAAGTAATGGCAAAATATCCCTCAATATACGCGCCTGTTTCTCAAAACATGTACCCCTAAGTTCAATTTAAGGCCTAACTGCCATGGCAGCATATACCTTCAATATTACGTTACGACCAGGCTCAAATGTGTTGAGAAGCAACCTCCAGTATGATTATCAAATTAAATCAAGTTCTCTATACCGAAATGAAAGTTGCCTAAAGTTATGGAAGTTTTTCAAGTGATACACAAACTTAGAGACATTAGGTACTCACAGAAGAGAATCCCCTCGATAAAGCAAATTTCTGCAACCATTATTCTGACAACCCAAGCAGCCAAAACACTATAACAAATCATTCAAATACATTTATTACATCCATATTTGTTTAAGTGTCCTTGATACATTCAGAAGTCTGGCAGATTTGGTTTAAATTGTCTTCCAATATAATCACCTTTTTATCGCAGGGTAATAACCACTTGATTGAGAACAATCGTGTTCACCATGCTTGTCTAGACAGCAGTGATTGTGCGGCACTGGGAAGTGGGCTAGACTGGACATATGTAAGTAAATACCGATGCGTAACCATTGTCAATGTGTTACAAAAGGATTCCAGAAAATTCTACTGATTAAGGCTTAGCTCCTGTCAGCCGTCAACCTAATGAAATATCATAGGTTTGATTTGTTACAACAATTTATGGGGTATAAAGGTCTAAATGATATACCTCTTTTTAATACAATTAGAAACTTATCTACATGGTTATTTTAGACAAGATTTTCCCTGTGTGCGTGTGTTTTAGTGACCATAAATAAATACATATTCACACAAATATTAAATTGATTGATAAATGCATACCCTTCACTGAGATAATTTACTTGTATATGATTGATTGATTGATTTTTTACGCCGCATTGGAGATGATTTCACTTATCCGGCGGCGTTGCCAGGTTGAAAACCTTGACCTGCGGAGAGTTCCAGGGAACTTTACTTGTAAGTTTAGATGGAGAGGAAATCCGTTCTTTTCCCCATACGATTTCCCCAATCTTCCAATCTGTGGTGGGTACCTGGCATCACTTCTAGATACGGCGACAGAGTGAAATGTTTTTGATCATACGGAATGGGGATTAACTTAATAAGGGTTGTCTAGACTCTCTCTCTGTAAACGTCCGTTTAGAACACAGGGAACTGCGATCCGGTTTGTAATAGCTCAATTGTGTTTCTGCTTGAAGGGCATTGATAAAAGCTGAGCTGTGCTTTACGGATAAACAATACAAATATAAAGATAACAACTTCTTTGATTTTCGGAATTCTCATACTTTCATACTTATTAAAGAATTAGTATTAAAACAAGCGGTGGATAGAACTTTTACAACATCCTTGTGAAAACGTACAAAAATGATATCACATCAGCATCCAATTAACTAATGGTTTGTGATAAACGGAAGTAGATGTATATTGTGCAACTTATCCTCAGTCCAGAATAATTTGCCTGTGTTTTCTGAAGACAAAATAATCGTTAATGGCTGCTTAAAATATTCATAAATCCTTTTGTTAGGCGGAGAAAAGTACTTTTTCCATTAGAATATTTGGATGTTTGCAATTTATAACGACACTTCATTTAAAGCATATTTGAAGAAGGTAACATGTTTCTAAAAAGACAGAGGCCGCAGGATATTCCGATATAAAGTTTTTATTCAATAAATATCCTCAGACTTAAATAGTAATGGGTAATTCAAACGCCTAAAGAGATAAGCTTTTAGAATAAAAAACAAAAGATATATACTGTGAATTATTGGGTGGTTTATATAACCGTTTACTATATAAAGTACAGTAAAACCGCCTTTAGCTCTTGTAGATCCGACGATTAAGTTTAAAGGAATATTACCCATGGTTATAGAATATTTATGTTTGTACAGAGAAAATAAAGCAATGCTTATAATAAGCAAATACATACACACACTCTGTTTATGCCGTTTTGAACCTTTCTTGGAACTAAGCATAATAATTACTAAGGATTTCGACGATATATGATCGTTTGGTTTGCTAAAATGGTATTTACACTCGTTCAACTGCATTTATTCAGTGATGAATTGTCATATGACATTGTTGCTTTTCTTTCTTAATTAAATGTATGTGTGCGTTGCAGTCTAACATCAACGAGTTCCGTTCGTCGAAGTGTAGTATAGTGTTGATACTTGAGTCTAACGTTGAATTTTGATACACCGTAAACGATGTTGGCACGGAAACCATACATAACCTTGCCGTTTTTTCACGGTCTTTCGCGTTAATTTATTTGGGCTTTCAATTGTTTTATTGCGTGATACCTCAGCTTAAATGCTTTTGTGTTTGGTTACAGGTTCGGGAATCATCTAAAATCAGTAAGAAACCCGAATCAAACTTCTAAATATCCATATCACTCAGATGCTTTCGTCAAGTCTGACCACATGCCACAGCACATAATCTTCCATCAAACCAACTACAACCTGTATAGCCTTAGGAAATGAAACCTGTGTGTTGACTAGATTCCTATGATAAAAACTCCGCTGATTATTTCCGTGTGTAATGGAAATTTCGAAATACAATAAAAGAAAATCTTTTTTGGCTGTAGCATTGCTTCGTTGTTCTAAAGCATTTCTCTCGGAAAGAGGAGGTTAATCAGCACAAATAGCCTCACTGTCTGCTCTCATTGCTTCGTTATTCTAAAGCATTTCTCTTGGAAATAAGAGTGAGTTAATCCGCACAAATAGCCTCACTTTCTGCTCTCACTGGTTAGCTATTTAAGTATGAATTAAAAAAATGACACCATATTTTATTTCAGCGGGGTAATGTCATCCGACGTAACTACATTTTCCACAACCGAAAACAACACCCCGGATTAAATGCACGTGGAATTCTCCTGGACAACCAGTACTCTGGTGCAGTTATTGAAGAGAACGTTTTTTATGACGTAAGTAATACTTGATTTGCTGAACCCAAAACAGGGACAAAAGTATGTATCCTACTAACTTTATTGTATTATATAAGTGCAGTTTTACACGTTACATGTACATAATGGCCAAGATGAATTCACTCAAAACTGATTGGTTAATAAACAGACTGGTTGGTTGTTTGAGTCGGTTATTGACTGATTTAATGGGTGATTGGCGGTTTATTGGTTAACTGGATGACTCATTGCTTCAGTCATATACTCATTCGTTGGTTGACTGTTTGACTGGAATATGTGTTTTTTGTGGCTAAATCCAAATGTCGTCAAACAGGCACGGCTTGTAAAATTTTGAGCTTTGAAAACTAGCGAGTAAAGATTCAATTTATTTATCAGGGGTTTTATCAACACAAAATGGAAAACGGCGTTGATGAAACTTTATTATACAATAAAAATCCCAAAGCGAATTACTATTTTGTATAAAAATGTATCTACCTGATGTTTTGTATGCTTGGTGTAATTGACATTCCAGAACGACGAAGATATCCGGATTGGTGGCGGACGTGACAATACGGTCAGGCACAATATTTTCGTGGGTGCTGCCGATAATTCCGTAAGTATTTCAACAGTCGGCATCAGTCGGAACTCCCTTCGGCTATCTTCGCTCGCTACCGGTCGGCTTTGACACGCGGTATTTCACGCACGTAAATCCCCGAAGTTTCAGAGTGCCGTCAGCATGTATAAATGAGTGGAAAAATGACATTTTTAATTCATGCACTATTATTTTTGTAATTCTTAAACAAATGTTTTATCAACTGATTAAATTTTAGCATAATTGAACTAGACATCTCAAGTTATATCCGGGGAACATCCTCGTAAAACACCTTGTCGCCATTATCTTTTGACCAATCAGGTGATATTATACAATGACACGCCGACGACAATAACATCTAATTAAAGGAAACTTAGAAAAGTGTTGTCAACTTTCTCAGTTTGTAACAGCACATCGGCATTTGGGCGATTTAATGACATAAATTAAGCTAAAGTTTTAAAACAAATGATGTTTAATAAGATTTTTAAAGGGTAAAATTAAACATTAAATATCTCCTTAATTTCATCTAAACTGAGATGACTTAATCAATACAAACTTATTTATGGTTCGTAAGAGGTAGATCACCTTTTACTTTCTCAGTATGTTCTTATTGTCACAAATCAAATGTATGGCTATTTCAAACAGCTCTACTCATTTGTATGGCATTTGCGCTAATGGGGAGCAATTACAAAGTTAAAAGTGCACGAAGGCACAGTTTGGCCGTGTCAATGACCAGAGGCTTTCGCTATAGAGGTTACACACGAGACTGGTATCGACAAACGACTTACTTACGCAATTATAGTTAGGAATTAAGATATTTGCAGCTAAAATCAATATCCTTGTTTAATTGAACTCTGCAGATTGTCGTTGATCAGCGAGGAATGGGACATTGTGGTCCACAACATAACCACACTTTGTTTGAGAAACTCTATGTAAGTATTTTACGCCGTGTGTTTCGGGTACATTACAGAGTTCTTTCTTTAAGAAATAACGCCGTCCCTCTTGGCCTGTAAAAATGATACCTGTCGACGTTGAATAAATTTCTTGTAAACATCTCCTTTGGCCTATCTATAATGTCAATTTTAGTCTTGTTTTGTTTCTAACCCCCACACATCTCTTTGATGGGCTACCTTGAATATGGAACCCTGTGGGCGATTTTTATGATTTACAAATATTACAATGACATTTATATAACACATTATTAAAACGAGTAATAGCCTACAACAAAAAATGAAATTGTCTCATGACACAGATAGATACGTTTGTGTGGGAGAAGCCGAAATCTTTTCAAAATCATCGATTAAGTATATACGATATAATGCCTGTAATGGCCATTTTGTTACATTATTCGTGTAGTATAATTATGAGATTACAGAAGAATAAAAATTGATTTTGTCAAAAAAATATACAGAAAATGCATTTTATTGTCAGAATTACATAAGAACAAACGCAGTTGAGATCTGAAGGAACTTTCTGTATGTACCTAACAATCTCAAGAATATTTTTCATCTTTGGTATAGAGTGTTCCAGTTCACAATAAGGAATGGGAGCTTCAATATCCACAGCTTGTATCCATGTTATGGGACCACGAAGGACCCCATGTACCAAAAGGTAGGCAATCCTGCACCACTGCCCTCTTCGACTGAATGGATTTTCAAATCATTTATTTACCGTACATAAGTCTGAGGATTTTAAGTATACATTACAATTAGTCTTAATCACATGGTTTGGCTTATTCTATTACATAATAAAATATAACCAAGACAAAATAGCCTTCGACATATCACCTCCATGCGTGATATCTGTGACTTCTTTGAGTGGCACTCATGACCGGCACGTTTGTTTACACGACGGATGGAAGAAAACAGTGCACATATACTTCTCTAAGTTTCCCACAATGCCACTCATTAGTTTCAAGTGACGTCATTTGGGTTATAGCTCTATTGCAATTGGAATTAATTTTCATCATACGTATCTCCAACTAAAACCTACTTCTGTTGTCATAGCTACTCTTCCATCTGCCTAAACGATTTTACACTATGCTCTGTTGAAGGGTATTTCGTATAATTGTCATTGATTATCTATAACCTCTTTTTAACACAATAGGAAAGTTGTCTCCGTGGTTATTTTAGACAAGAGGATTTTCCCTGTGTGCGTGTGTTTTAGTGTTCATAAATATATCTATAACTCGAAAATTGCCGCACAATTTGCCTCTCTACCAGTTAATGGATATTTCGATTTGTTTCCTTTGCAAGTTTCTAGCAATGGGTGATTACTTGTTTTACCTCATCAGACTAAACGTGGTGGTGGTGATTAGATTTATTGGCGTGTGTAAGACTAAACGTTCTTGAGACACACCTTCTTATATACAGCTTTCGATTTTCACAAGCGATTTTCGACAAAGAAGAAATTCATGGGAAATATATGAATGATGGTACATACACAATGAAAGGGGGTCATCGGGGCAAAGGGAATTTCTGTAACCAAATACATTCATTTGCCCTCTAGTTACAACAAATGCGGTAGCTCCCTATGTTTTCCAGAGTCTTGTGACTTCATCCTTTTTCCCTAAAGTTTTAATATACATTTATCCCAAGGTAGTGAAATACTTCATGTGATTAATCTTTCTCAGGGAACGTGATCGCAGAGAATGTCTTCACAGCCCCGAAAGAACACCATCATGCTGTAGACTTCTGTCCCCCAGATACAAGACACTATGTGACATTTGCAAGGAACATTAAGGTATATTCCAATTGGAAATTATTCTACTAAAACAAATTATTTTAAACCAGAAAAAAACATCAACATTGAAACATGGAGGAAATATGTAACTCTTAATAACCTACTTGTGGATTGGTATAATACAATCCACAATCAGTACTTTATTTCTGATTTTTTTGCTATTGCTTGGACCATTCGTTAATTTGAAGATTGTATATTTCTAATGAATGTTTTGCGAATTCATAGAAATTAATTCAGAATTCAAAATATGTTCATAGGATGCTGACATGATTAAAGACTTCACCAATTCTGCACAAGGTGACTTCCGGGTTAACAGGAACTCTCCACGACTGAGTATGTGGCGTGTAATTGATGAGTTTCCCGAAATTCCAAGTCCGATGGAGGTTGGGCCCCGTACCGAGTCCGGACCAATGGTGATGGACTCTGACGAAAGCACAGATTATATGGATGATGGACAAGGCGATATGATGTACATCAACAATGAAGGTTCGATATACTATTCAGCTAGGGTATTGAACTACTTGGACAGACTATTGCCTATTCCACACTGTTTATCCAAATAATCAAAATATACATTAGGTTCCTTACGTTCTGCACCTAAGAAAAGAGGTGGCTTGCTGGTTGTCTTCGGCAAGTCGTCTCGGTGAGACAGCACCTAAAAGAGCGATGGAAATCCGTCCTGCAACAAGGAGACAACGTTTTCATATAACTGAAATACTGTTGAGCAGGACGTAAAACCCAAATCACCCACTCACTCTAAGAAAACAACCACATCGTATATGAAAGGTAGAGGTTATTTTCTATAGAACAAACAAAGAAAGCCATCCCAGAGAAGTAACTGTATTTCAATTGAGGAGAAGTCATTGCAATTTTATATTACCGTTGGCTAGTACTGTTAGTAAATAACTGGATCTTCTTTCTGTTCCCAATGGTGAATTGCAGATGTTACTAGAAATTGTATTCGTACAATAGGCTGCCACATTCACATACAGAAACTTGTCTAAATTGATTGATTGTTTGGTGCTTTACGCCGCAGTGAAGATTATTTCATTTACATGACGGCATTGCCAGTTTTATTGTGATCTTCGAGGGAAACCCCAATCAGAAAGCTTTCCAATTTTTTGGGGGGGGGGACTGAGTGGGATTCGAACCCGCGACCCATTGGTGGAAGGCTGTAAAGGTTCAACGTAATATTGATGGAATTATAGACATAATCGTAGAAATGCACATAAAAACTGGAATCCCTTTTAAGTATAAGCAGAAGTCTATGAACAGGGAAGTGTGAAATGTCGCATTACCCCATATTCAGGGCACTGGCGCTTTCAGCCTGCTTATACTACATTATGTGACGTTTATGCGCGGTAGATTTTGAAATTGTCAACGGTTGCGCAATTTCAAATCAGAAAATAAATTCATTCTCCACTTACTGCATCTATCGGCAATTCCAGTAACCGCAGTTCGGAGAATACATTGGTTTTTATAAAAGCTTTACCGAACATGCGACTCTGATATCTCCATTTGGACTCAAATCGTTCCAAACAAGTCTTCTTGTCTCATTTTCAACTTTATGAAGTTCTTCGGAAACTTTAACTTTTGCTCCATCAAGTACTGTTATCATAAATAAAATGTTCGCCATGTTTTTTCTTATGCATCCCATAATAGTTCATAGGAGAAAGTGAAGAAAAGCCACGCTTTCTGACTAACCGAGAGAGGGCTCTGTGTATAGTGACCTCTGGGTCAAACGGCGCCAATGCCCTCAATACTATGTAATGGAACGCTTCACACTTCCACATTCATAGACATTCTGGTATAAGTACAATACAAGATCACAGAAATTTGATTCTGATTTCAGTTGCTACTATAATATATCAGTTCTATTTATAAAGATCATACTTTTTTCGTCCATTTCTAATCCTTGTTTTTCTTCTTCTGTCTGTAGATTACTCCAGCAGCCCAGAAATGATGGACGAGGAGGCCCCAGCACCGGATCCGGAAATACCCACTGATCCCGAATATATGCCGGAACACGGTAAGATGGTTGCTTCTATTTGAACTACATTTGGATTAATTGAGGGTTTTAAAATGAGCTCTCATAAAAAATGTTTATGTAATATTAACTTGGAAATTTGGAATTGAGCCCTAATGATAAATATATATGGAACACTTTAAATTTAGCTTTTACGCGTATGTTTACGACAAAGGCTACATGATATCAACTGGTCGCGGGTGTATAAATTCAGCCTTGGCATTCAACATTAAATCCACTCCCTTCTCAGTGTTTTAAATAGAAAACTACATGTAGACAATTTATCTGTTTTATTGATTTGCGTTCATAATGTATGGTGGGATGGTTGCCAGTTACCAACGGAAGGTCGTGGGTTTCCTCCGGACATAGAGCCCGGTTTCCTCCCACCCTAAAACTGGCAACGCCGCCATATAAGTGAAATAATCTTGAGCGCGGCGTTAAACACAAATCAATCAATCAATCAATCAATCATAATGTATGTCTTCTTAATCTAGGATGTTTTATATCTGCGGAGAACTGTGCGGGTTCACCTGAGCTTCATAAGGGGCCTATGCGTGACGACTGGGGTGAGGTACACAGAGGCTCGGGTATGGCTGAGCATAATTGCCTCTCAAGGGCAAGTGAAATACGTGACAAAAATTGCAAGACGCCACATGCTATTGTTACAGCAAAATACGGACCAACAGGTTAGTATTGAATATGTTGACCAGGGTCCTGTTGCTTGTTAAAGGGATGATGGGTATCGCCCATATCGGCCCATATCGAGCTGTAGTTGTAAACACTTTCGCTAAGTAAACAACTAGCGTCCGCTAAAAGGAAGGGTCTTCAGCGGGATAAGTGACCCAATACGGAAATATATGGGGTGAGTCGCCCCATATGGATTTTACTAACCTCATATATTTCTGTACTGGGTCACAAACAGACTGTATAACTAATAAACTAATAGTTTACAATCTCACCACTCTCAATCCCCCCCCCAAAAAAAAAAACAAAAAACAAAAAAAAAAACAACAACAACAAAAAAACGAAATGTTAAGAAAGTAAAATAATTTTTACCAATTAACCTAGCGCCTATAGACCCCCGACCTAAACTTATACATGTATGGTCAAAGGTTTTAAAGCAGCCAAAAAGGGTTGATTTACTTCTGAATATCTTATATAAAACCTGCAATAATAACACTGACCGTTTGAGGCGGAGTAGGCTAATGGCCCAGTCACAATGTCGCCGATCTGTCGGGGATTAGTTTTGGCCGAGGGTCGTCGTAGAAAATAACGAATCCTTGAACAATCCTATCAACAATCCTCATAAAAGTGGAGCAGTCACGTTGTCGGAGATTTTTTCAAGTATTTTGACCCGGTTTTGTCGAAAAATCGTGGGATTAGCCTCCGATTGCATCTTCAAAATCTTCTGTCACAGCCTCCTGCAGCAAGAGCGTCTCAAACTTTAGCTATCCGGTCGCAGGCGCACTTATATACACGGGGATTTACTACGATGCCACCGTACGATTCGTCTGAGACGATCACAGAAAGCGTACGAATCGTCGCAGGGCGCCTCCGATTCAGTTGGAGGGCGCCGGAGACTACTCGCACACATTTAATCTCAACCTGAATTTCCAATCACACACAGAATCTTGCGACTAGTCTCAGACTATTCGGAGGACGCCTCCGATTAATCGGAGGGCATCGTAGGTCATCGGAGATTGTGTCTGGGATGGCCAAAATGGGTGAAAAATCTTGCGAGCAATCTTAAAATTTTAAGTTCAAAGTTGGGGACCGCGACGGCTGTGGCGATGCCTAAAAAATCTGCGACAAGCCGCAGGCGTCCGGAGAGCGCCTCCGACGGGTGCAAAATCGTGAGATCTGTCTCAAGATTTTGTTAAAATTTCTCGGGTTTTACCCATCGCCGACGCATCGCAACTGATTTGTGACTGGCCCATTACACAGTCACTAATCTTTGTGAAAGTAAAAGCCATTCATTTGCCCAGTTACCACATCTAACGTTTATTTATATCATTCAAACAGAAGAAAAATGGTCTCATCTTAATTTATTCAATTACTTATATTTAACAAAATCACACCAAATTCTGTCCTCTGAATTTTGTTTTCGTTTTTGAACAACACGTTACACTTGACGAAGACACCGGTATAGGTGTCGGGAGCTCGTGTTGTTCGAAAACAACTAGCTACGTGGTTATGTCTTAATTTTTTTATCATTAGTATGGAACTTACGTTTAAAGTGAGTTTCAAACATTTCTTATAACAATGTAATTGTCCATAAGTATTTTTATACTAACGAGGAAACCGTAATGAGACAATAATAAAGCAATTTCACTTGTGTTTTTTTTAATTTCCCGTACCAATTAGCTAATGAATCTATTTCAGTAGTAATGTAAGGGACAGTGGTAGCCTGTTTCCATATTACAGGCGAGGCTCTGAGGTTGTTCAAGCCTGTTAAGAGTTTAATATCCGGCGTGGGCAACAGTTTTACTGAGTACGCTTTATTAGGCCTATCTGTATTGTTTAACTGCTAACAGGGTGTTACAACAAGGTGAACAGCTTTTAACAAATCGGTCCATTCTTTGATACAACTAAACCGGAGGGTCTGAGATGAATCACCTTACACGAGTTCTTACAATGGTTGATTGATTGATGTTTAGGCCGCACTCAAGATTATTTCACTTATATGGCGGCGTTGCCCGGTTTAGTTTGGGAGGAAGCCCGGAGAAAACCTTTGAACTTCGGTGAGTACCTGACAACTCTTCCACAAACGGCGACCGAGCGAAAAATCCACTCAGATATTTTTCAATTTTTATTTGGTATGTGTGATTTGAACCCGCGTCTGTATGGGACTGAGGGACGATCTTCTTCCAATGGGGCTTGAGCTCAAATCTTAGTTTCTAAAATGTAGAAATATATCAACTAAAGGTCATCTACCCAGTGAAGTCCCCTGAGTATAATACGACATTATCCTACACGATACGTAAACACAAATATATTTCATTTCTTTTACTTTTCTTTTTCTTCATGTCTGGAAACAACTGTCACTGCTGTAAAAGAATGTAAATGATATTCAATCTGTAAACAACAATAGCAATTACATGTATCTTCCAATTGTTGATTCCTTTGTTAAATAATGTATATTTTATTTTTCTAAATAATACGTTCAGCAGCGTTTGTTTAAGATTGGGATACGGTTTTCTAGAAATCTGCTCTTAGCGAATTGGAAATATTTATGCGGCGAGCGTTTTACAGGTCACGTAGTCAGTTGATGATTACAATCTACCTTGTGTACATGTACCAACAACGCTTACTATATGTGGCACCAATGATTATTTTCTGTTCGCCTTGATTAATGATATGCCATTGCCCATCAAATGTTTACCATTAACAGAGAAGATATGGCTAATATTCATATTTGTATATTCGTGATTTTCTACATTCTCGTATTTTGTCCTTGACCTCCTTCCCTTAAAGTGGCATGAGCTGCCAACATTCACACTTTTTTTCATAATTTCTGATCGTCACGACAGTAAAAGGCTTTGAAGGTCATCGAAAAACTAAATGATTTGCGTTGGAATGAAGAAAATCCATACAGTATGTGGCATTGTACGAACCAAAAACGTGTTCGAAAAGTAAACAAAATTTAAATAACCGAGACGACCATTCATTCATTCTAAGCCAAAGTTAGTTCAAAACACTACTTTATCGTACATCGTACGAGACCAGAAGCATTAAAAAGTGTCTGAATTATACACCTTGAGGAAAATAGCCAATAATTTCAACATACTGATTTTACGTCAAAATATCAACATTTTGGCAGTCCATGCCACTTTAATCACGTCAAATGAAATGTTTAGACCTCAACATGTTTTGTATAGTTAATTTATAGTTTGCCTGTCTTTTAGTTGTTTATCGTCAGTCACAAGGCCAAAGTCTGAAGTCAAACCGTTTGTATTTCTCTATATTATTAGCCTTCTGACCTTCTCGCCATCTGCGCTTCTCGCTCTCATTATAAACTCAATATTCTTGTGGTCAATATTTTGTTAAGATGTTTTACTTTGCACCGACGGAGAGGTCAGGGTCTTGTTTCACAAAGCGGCGTAGATGTATTTTTTGCGTAACTTCCATACTAACGTATCTCTACAGTATGGGTTGCTATGGCAGTTACGTAAAAAATTTACGCTACGCCCTCTTGTGAAACAGGCTCCAGTTTATTGTTGGTGACTTTTAAATTCTGATTTGTATTGACGTTCTATCGTTACAGGTAAAAAACGAACAGTGGGTGGAGACGGGTGTTATATCGAGGTCAATGTGTGTGAACCAAATGATCTCTATTTCTCAACTTACCGAGACGAGTTCGGGGAGGCGAAATTTGGAACAGGGTATAAAGAGAATCAGTGTTTGAGTCGTGCTAATGATGTTTGGGAAGAGTGTGAATACAACCCGAAGACCGTGGTCACAGCAACATTCAGACAGACAGGTGAGGCGATCTGGGGCTCGTTTCACGAAGCCGTCGCACAGTGCGATCAATCGCAGTTGCCATGACGTCGTATCTCTTCACTATGGTATCCATTGGCAACTAAGCTTCGTTTGCGATGCGACTCCTTTGTGAAACGAGCCCCGGGCATTCAAAAGAGTCTGAGGTGTTGGTTGGATTGTATTGACCATACTTACTACGGATGCCCGAAATATAAGTTACAGGGTTTGTTCGAAGAGGAATATATAGGGTCAGAAAACGGAAAATATGAATTCCGTTTATATATCCAGAATATACGGTTTAGAGACCCCATATATTTCAGAATACCCTTTTAACGAATTTCCCCAAATTGACTGTTTAATAAAAGCTATGTTCTAATATGTATGGCACAAGTAGACACGATTTACAGGTGCCTGGACATGACGTCACGAGCCATATATGGTGGTCGCCCTGTATGGATCAACACGTCGATGTACTAACCAATATATGTTATTGATCGAGAGTTCATATTTCCCTGATATTGGCCTGAGGGTGGTCAATACAGCCACCCGAGGGCCAATGCCACGGCAATGCGGAAACTCTCGATTCCTAATATTTTTATTAATGAACTATGCAAGTTATATTCGGAAATTAATTCTGAGAATCCTATATACTTTATACAGTATGCAGTAGTTCCCGATTACACTAGACTCCATCTATAGAGGATCTCACATCAGTGGGCATTTGATATGGAATTTATGAAACGAGTTGAGTAAGTTTTGCGAGCTTCAGCGAGTTAATCAACGAGTTTCATAAATTTTCATATCTAATGACCACGAGTGTGATATTCTGTTTATCGTATAACTAAACTTGAAAAACGAAGAAAACTTATATTTACGCCATGGGTTTATGTACGTGAATACAGCACAGTTATGTAATAAAAGGGTGTATCAAACTGTACCATGGTTTAACGTACGCATTGTACCATCACTGTTGGGATACTTTTTAAAGGAGGTCATTTAACGCTATTGTGGCGCCACCGTTTACAAACGTAGTTCAGTTGAACATTCAGCCCAATACAGCTAGAGCTCGGCCAATACATGGTATTGACCCTCGGGATCCGTCTGCTGATAATGCCTGCCGAGATGGTCGTATTCTGGTAATAACATGCACAGTCAATTAATACTATAGAATATACAGGGTCTCCACGTGACTGGTGTGACCGGTCTACCGGTAGACTTTGATGTCACCAACTGTCCAATCAAATAGTGTTTTGTTCCGAGTTTTTGTATTTATTTTTCGATAAATTCAATAACGTGACGAGTAAGTTAAAATGTGACCTTGCTATTTATATTACCATTAAGACAGTGTGATAAGTCTGTAGACAAACATCTTTCTTTCGTGCACCCCTTCTCAGCATATATGGACGTAATTTAAGTGTGTCTTGATCTATACAATTTTGCAGTTACGTAAAATTATCATTTTGTCGTTATTATCATTAGGCGAAACTCGAACTGTTGGTGTTGGCTGTTGGATCACAATACCCGTCTGCCCTACTGGTGTGAAACAGGTGGGAACTTGGTACGACGGCTGGGGAGCGACAAACAGAAACACTGGTGAGTTGTGCGTAGACAGTACAAATTAACACATTTATCTTTCAAAGTGTCACCATGTGTAGGCTTACAGCTAAAAAAAAACCAATCCGGTTCATGGCTACATGCGATGCCTTCGTCGAAAACAATAGAATTACATAGAATATAAGTAAGGATCAAATAGCAACCCTGGCTGCCAGCTACTATCGGGAGGCCTTGGGTTTCCTCCGGGCATAGAGCACGGTTTCCTCTCACAATATCACTGGCAACGCCGCCATATAAGTGAAATAATCTTGAGCGCGGCGTAAAACATCAAACAATCAAAATCAAATAGCAACTCTTGAATTCTTTTATCGTTTGATTAAATTTTTCTGTTCACTTAGATAAGGACGAGAGTGCCTGTGGCCGACAGGCTGCTGGCTACTGGCACGAATGTGGAGCCGATGTGGACTTTCCAGTTAAAGCCACATATAGACCAACAGGGAAAACTGTGGTATCAGGCGAAGGCTGTTGGATGGAGACTTCATATTGCCCTAAACTTGGTGAGCAAACCAAAGTTCGAGTTCATGCTGGCAACTGAAACATTTAACACTCTGCGTTACGTTCATGCTGGCAACTGAAACATTTAACAATCTGCGTTAAGTTCATGTCGGCAACTGAAACATTTAACAATCTGCGTTAAGTTCATGCTGGCAACTGAAACATTTAACAATCTGCGTTAAGTTCATGCTGGCAACTGAAACATTTAACAATCTGCGTTAAGTTCATGCTGGCAACTGAAACATTTAACAATCTGCGTTAAGATAATGCCAGCAACTGAAACGTTTAACAATCTGCGTTGAGTTCATGCTGGCAACTGAAACATTTAACAATCTGCGTTAAGTTCATGCTAGCAACTGAAACATTTAATAATCTGGTTTAAGTTCGTGCTGGCAACTGAAACGTTTAACAATCTGGTTTAAGTTCGTGCTGGCAACTGAAACATTTAACAATCTGGTTTAAGTTCGTGCTGGCAACTGAAACGTTTAACAATCTGGTTTAAGTTCATGTCGGCAACTGAAACATTTAATAATCTGGTTTAAGTTCGTGCTGGCAACTGAAACATTTAACAATCTGCGTTAAGTTCATGCTGGGAACTGAAACATTTAACAATCTGCGTCAAGTTCATGTCGGCAACTGAAACATTTAACAATCTGCGTTAAGTTCATGCTGGCAACTGAAACATTTAACAATCTGCGTTAAGTTCATGCTGGCAACTGAAACACTTAACAATCTGCGTCAAGTTCATGTCGGCAACTGAAACATTTAACAATCTGCGTTAAGTTCATGCTGGCAACTGAAACATTTAACAATCTGCGTCAAGTTCATGCTGGCAACTGAAACATTTAGCAATCTGCGTTAAGTTCATGCTGGCAACTGAAACATTTAGCAATCTGCGTTACGTTCATGCTGGCAACTGAAACATTTAACAATCTGCGTTAAGTTCATGCTGGCAACTGAAACATTTAACAATCTGCGTTAAGTTCATGCTGGCAACTGAAACACTTAACAATCTGCGTCAAGTTCATGTCGGCAACTGAAACATTTAACAATCTGCGTTAAGTTCATGCTGGCAACTGAAACATTTAACAATCTGCGTCAAGTTCATGCTGGCATCCGGAACATTTAACAATCTGCGTCAAGTTCATGTCGGCAACTGAAACATTTAACAATCTGCGTTAAGTTCATGCTGGCAACTGAAACATTTAACAATCTGCGTCAAGTTCATGCTGGCATCCGGAACATTTAACAATCTGCGTCAAGTTCATGTCGGCAACTGAAACATTTAACAATCTGCGTTAAGTTCATGTCGGCAACTGAAACATTTAATATCCTGCCTTAAGTTCATGCTGGCAACTGAAATATTTAACAATCTGCGTTAAGATAATGCCAGCAACTGAAACATTTAACAATCTGCGTTAAGATAATGCCAGCAACTGAAACATTTAACAATCTGCGTTGAGTTCATGTCGGCAACTGAAACATTTAACAATCTGCGTTGAGTTCATGTCGGCAACTGAAACATTTAACAATCTGCGTTAAGTTCATGCTGGCAACTGAAACATTTAACAATCTGCGTTAAGTTCGTGCTGGCAACTGAAACATTTAACAATCTGCGTTAAGTTCATGCTGGCAACTGAAACATTTAACAATCTGCGTTAAGTTCATGCTGGCAACTGAAACATTTAACAATCTGCGTTAAGTTCATGCTGGCAACTGAAACATTTAACAATCTGCATTACGTTCATGCTGGCAACTGAAACATTTAACAATCTTCGTTAAGGTCACACTGGCAACTGAAACATTTAACAATCTGCGTTAAGTTCATGCTGGCAACTGAAACATTTAACAATCTACGTTAAGTTCATGTCGGCAACTGAAACATTTAACAATCTGCGTTAAGTTCATGCTGGCAACTGAAACATTTAACAATCTGCGTTAAGTTCATGCTGGCAACTGAAACATTTAACAATCTACGTTAAGACACGATCTAAGTATTAACCCTTTCTAAAATGCAATAATATACAGTAAAAATGGAACTACTATCAATGCACACGTTATCGCTAAACCTACAGTACATGTAGTTGAGCCTATAACGATGCATTCTTCGTGTCTGATAAATCATTGACTCATGATAATGTTTCCTAAGTTTTGATGATTTTTCCATGCCCTCAATATTCCACCCGAATCGGAAATCAAGCGTTGTTCAATTTCTCTAACAAAACTCCCCCGTCCGCCCCAGGGGGTCGTTCTACTAAGCTGGCGTAAGTTGCGCCACTCGCAAACGCATGTGAATTGGTCATAAGTATTGAGGCGCAACTTTATATGCTGTAAACCTTTGTTTAGTTATGCGTAACTTTGCGCCAGCTTAGTAGAACGAGCCCAGGGGCGCTAAACTTTCTTGGGAAAATTGTTAATCAGGCATTGATCGAAAGCTTAAAGTATCTACAGTAGACCTGCATTAGTTTCAATCCAATATATAAAGAGCCCAGATACAACTATCGCTGTGTAAGCCACTTCCTAGACATTGGTTGAAAAACAGAAACTTGGTGTTTTGACCTATAAATATGATAACTCGAATAAGCCTCTTGTCTGATCTAGCGGGTTGTGTATGTCTTTGTTTACAGTATTAAATAAGATAGAAAGCAAACATACAACAAATAGCGATACTAACACCGAAAAATATGATTTGGCGTTTTATTTACAGTTTCTGTCATTCACTCCTTTCATTCCTCGGCCAAAAATACTCCAAACTATTTGGAATGCCGTTAAAACCATTGGTTTATTTATGTCTTCTGTCAATTCTATTTCTTTCTGACTTCAGATAAAGCCGCTAACTTTAGAGATACATGGGGAGAGAAAAATGCGGACGCAAATAAAGAGGCAGGATGTTTATTACGGGCCAAATCCGTGTTTGGATATTGTGGCTCAGACCCTCACCATTCTTTGACGGCAACCTACCGACCTACAGGAGCTTTCAGGACCGTAGAGGCAGGCTGTTTTCTCACAAATAGTAAGTTTCTTTTATAGCACTAAACAGTTACCAGACAGTATGATAAGCAGGCAGAAGTATAGATGTTTCAAATTAAGAGATAAACCGTCGATCCCGTTGAACTACTAATTGGTTTGCGTGGAAAGAAAAAAGAACCATCTTCGAATACACCCAGAGGATGGTAATAGGAGACGCCGCAGTCCACTTGTGTCTACATACCCATGGGCTGAAATATTCAGTTCAATTCGCCTGATGTCTTGCAAGAAATTACAAGAGAACTGTGTTCGCCATCGATACTAGAGCTTCTTTTATACAAAGAGGGTGTTATGTGTTGCTGTCTATTTGGTGTCGTTTAATCGGGATAATTCTATTTTACATAAAACCTTTTCCATCGCGATAGAGTTTAGTGATAAACACATTTTGTGCTGTCATCAGGCTCAACCTGGAATCGTCAAGATGAATGAGCTTTAGTCGTGTTTGTGATAAACGTTTCCTTAACGTATATTCCAATATCTAGAGAAGTTCCTAATTTGTACATCTTAAAGAAAAAACGCAATATTGTCATAGTTCTGTTTTATCGACAAAACCAACCTTTCGACTGTGCATGAATGCCACTTCAATGTATTTTAATACAGTTCCTATACTCGCTAATGTGGACAAAACTTTGAATCGAAAACCAAAGTCTTTATATAGGACAGGGGTGCAACAAATCTTCCGGTCTTCAATACACTCAATATTGTTTCGACAGAAACAATAGGGAGGCTAATTTAAATTTAAAAGTATCAGATTTTTTATGAAATACGTATATTAAGAAGCGTCTCTTGCCATTGTATGATCGTCTAGTTTAAGGCCTTTAGTCTTTAGTTTCGTTTTCTTTAGTTTAGTTTTCTCCCCAGATTTCTTTAAATACTTTATGATTTCACTATATATTTTTTTCAACAGGATGTAAGAAATTAGACAAACATAGTGATGAACTTAAAAGGGATGAATACGGAGAGGAACATAGAATGGCCAGTCATGATGAGAAATCTTGTTTGGCAAGAGCGGAGGAGTATCACAGCTGGTGTAAGAATCCCCATACTGACACTGTGACAGCCAAGTATGGTCCTACGGGAGGCACTTATACATACCCATAAAGTGCTCAACATTAGGAAAGAATATGATGAACATCGGGAGGAAAGAGTTCCGCTTAAAAGACTATCATTAAGATATTTAAATATCGTTGCAGAAAACATTGAAATCTTGTGCTTGTACTTGTCTGCGAACCCATTTGAACTCATAATTTGAAAGGTTGTGCAAGCCAACCAGTGCATCAAGTATCATTATTCATATCGGCGAAAAATGGTTCGTAATGTTTCTTGTTAAAATGCCAATGTAATGATCACAATAACGAGTTTTTGTTATGTTTATACCTATTTATTACAACATTGTAAATAAATCAACGTTTTTGCATCAATTTGTATTGGATCTTCAAAAGTTGAACTTGAATATTTATTCTAATACACCGTCGTTTAACATTATAGAGATAGGCAAACTCATTGAACTATATCCGGGTAATAGTGGTCACGTGACGTTTGAGTTCCAGCGTGCACCACCATTACATTGAGATGATTATGCAATTTCATTCCAAGATGGTGGACGTCACGCACGGTCCCATCTCCCAGCAATGACGGCCCTTCTAAAACGGCAGATTTAAACCTGTCAATGAAACGTGATCAGACGAGAGCATACGGATTCTCACAACGAAATGAACCGTTAAGGTGCAGAGTCCGAATTACAGACTTAAAACAATAACCCCAAAATTATTGGCAAACAAGTAAACGTTAGGGTCACTCTATACTTTAAACCCAGTAACGCTGTCATAATAATGTGAACATTTTAGAGAGCGATGTAGACATTAAAGGGCATGGGCTGCCAAAATGTTGATATTTTGACTTAAAACAGAATGTTAAAATTATTGGCTATTTTTCTCAAGACGTATAATTCAGAAGCTTTTTAGTGCTGCTTGTCTCGAGAACGTACGATAAAGTATGGTTTTGAACCAACTTTGGCTTAGAATGAATGGATGGTCGTCCCGGTTATTTAAATTTTGTTTACTTTTTTAACACTATTTCGGTTTATATGGGCCACATACTGTATGGATTTTCCTCACTCCAACGCCAATCGTTTAGTTTTTCGATGGCCTTCAAAGCCACTTACTGTCGTGACGATCAGAAATTATGAAAAAAGTTTTAATTTCGGCAGCTCATGCCACTTTAATAAACAAGAGTCAAGTCAATTGACCTATAGGTGTATACTTATCGAGACTCTTGTGGCTTTGGATATTGTATTGTTCGGTTGAAATCGATAATACTGTAAATATCTTTTTATTTCTATAGATGTATTGTTCGCCTTGGTTTGAGCAGGCTCCTCAATGAACAATGTTCCTTATATAGGATAAGAAATTGCAAATCTCCCGAATGTAATATGTGACCGATACTGTATCTTGTGTTGGCTCTTTCTATAAGATTATGCGAGCGTTGCCAAAGACCAAACCTAAGTCAGGTGACCACTGGAAACTTTCTTAGAAATGTATCTCCGAGGTCAGGTGGTTTAAGCAGGCAATTGAGATGGAATATTGTTAATAAGAAATGTTGGACAGCAAAAATTCCACTTCCAAAATGATTTCTTATTGATTAATCAATTTCTAATCGATTTCATATAGTCTGTGACATGTTTGTCAAATAAACCGTCAAAGAAGCAAAGGAAAGTCTTTTATTTGTACAGTCTATATCAAATACTATGACCTCTCAATGACCAAGGATTAAGTATATATAATCATCCTAATTGTTTCCTGCATATGTTGTCTCTGATTAACCCAACTCATTACAAATGAACAACATCTTACTAGCAGGTAGTTATTTCCGATAACACATATTACTTACTATACGGTATCTGGAAAGATGAGGAATACAAGTTTTTCTGTAAGCCAAGACCTAGGTGGGCAGAAGTTACCGGGTACTGAAGTGAGCCTGCTAATTATCATGTTTGTGGCAACAATTTCGGGAACTTTTGGTAACGTTTTGGTGGTCAATGCCGTTCTTCGAACCAAGGTTAGTATTCCAGTCCTGCATTGTTAAAGCACAATGTAACAGAATCTCTTAAGGTAATATAAGAAATTATAATAATTAGAAAGGGTTACATTGGCAAGATTGCTATCCTAAATGTAATAGTTTTAGATACAGAAGTAGCATTTGCACCCCTAAGGGTAATGGTGTTACATTAGGGATTGAATTTGCACCCCTCAGTGTAATAATTATTGCAGTAAGGCTTGTTGTCTTGCATATTTAACCCTTACTGTAAAAAAACATTTTGACAATTTGTTAGATTGCATATTTAAAAAGCAACGTTTGATATGACCGAAATGTTGGGAATGACAAAGTTTTGCAGTTTTAATTCACTCTTTGATAACAGGATTACTCTAAACATAATTAAACAACCAGGACTAAATGTAGTATGCTTATTTTACGCCATCCTAACCTGATTAAACACGAGCTCGCGTTTTTTTTTTGCCCACTCGATACGTATGGAATAATTGTATGATTTCAGGAAAGAGAGGTATGTTTTATGACTGTACAATTCCTCCAATCATACATTTAGCATATTGCTGGCACTTTTGACCAGTAGAAGTCATTTGAACGTTCTGGCTACTACTTGCAGTTTTCTTTCCAACACTGTTCTTATTCATGTGACATATTTTATTAAAAACGGTTTGGATTTCGCTATACAACTGTTGAAGTAGAACCCAAATTTATTCAATTTTGGAGGTATCTTGTAGGTGGGCAATAGTATATAAAATACTGAATATAGATGAAAACTAAGCGAGATTAGTAGATTAAAACATGTCATTATAATTAACAGTTTATTTACATGTATCTTACAGAAAACCAGTATTTTGGGGGGACCAAACTTTCTTCAAAAATGGCAGAAATTATCTTACCGCGAGTTTGGGTAAACCGAACCGCGACTTAAGTCATACGATGGATGTCATGCATTGTTGGCGATAGGTGAATTACTTTTGAACGTCGGTTCCAAATGCTCGTCTACCTCAAATTTTAGAGTAATTCCTGAGATGTTCGGTGTTCCCGTATAGAATAAATTAAAACCACGCCAAGTTGCCATGGTAACACTAATGTACTTAATGGATCGAACTCCCAAAAAACTGAAAATATACCCTTCATTATAACAGCTCAGTGAATAATTCAACGAAAATACCTGAAAATATAACTTGGTAAATTACACTAATACAAATGGGAAATACACCATTAAAGTGGCATGAGCTGCCGAAATTCACACTCTTTTCATAATTTCTGATCGTCACGATAGTAAGAGGCTTTGAAGGCCATCGAAAAACTAAATGATTGGCGTTTGAATGAGGAAAATCCATACAGTATGTGCCCTGTACGAACCGAAAACGAAAAGTAGCAAAATTTAAATAACCGGGACGACCATTCATTCATTCTAAGTCAAAGTTAGTTCAAAACAATACTTTATCGTACATTTTTGAGACTAGAAGCACTAAAAAGCTTCTGAATTATACGTCTTGAGAAAAATAGCCGATGATTTCAACATTCTGTGTTTACGTCAAAATATCATCATTTTGGCAGCTCATGCCCCTTTAATGTAATATTATTATATTGTGGTTTGCAATTTCAAGCCTTATTGTATTAATTATTACATTAAGGGGTTTTATTACATTATGTGGGTTAACAGTGCATGTCGTGCATTAATGGGGTTATCAATTTTTAACGTAGGTCTTTTTACGTTTTTGTTCATTCGACATCTTAGTGCCTTTTAAAGCAGAATGGTTTCTTGAAGCTGGGGCTGATGACAAGCGGCGATTCAGTACTTATCGTATAGCGCGAATAGTGAATTCAATTTTTGTCCGATCCAGACGAGTAAGGTTACGGCGTAGGTATAAATTGTTAATGCCCCCTTACTGTACTGCAAATGGATTTGTTTACTCTTTGGTTTTGCCTGTATTTGTGCTCGTTAAACTACGGTTCGCTAAACTACCAAGCATTTATCATGTTGCTTTTTATGAGAACGCCATCTTCTACTTAGGGGGAGTTGATTATCAGACATAACTAAAATAACAAAACAGATGAGGATTTGCATCAATAAGCAATGACATTGCAAAAAGATATACAATGAAATTGAAAGATAATGAACAAAGCCTAAGAAATTGGACTCCTCAAAATTCCCAAAAGCATATTATAGGTATAATGTTTCTTTGACTGATAAAACGATTTGACTGAATACCAGTGTCTGGTTGCAATATTTTATCACATTTTTTTACTTAGGGCTGTAGAGTGGAGTAGATTTTAACACGCAAACCTCCGCGTGGCCACCCTCGAACGCCCAGGGATACATTACAAAGTCATCTTGAGTGTAAGTTTTAATCGTACTTATCGTATAGTGGTTCCGACGATACCGTGTACCATGAGCTACAGAACGTCAGATACAGTTGTACAGGTATTATCATAAATTCCGATCGTCAAATTCTTTCGTCACTAATCGGATATACCTTCGTATTTGACGCCATACTTGACATTTGAACGCTTGTTTCGTCATTTCAACCAATCACAAAGACGCCGTCAACGTCAGTCGTGTATGACGCCACACCAATGGTAATGTACATATCAGATGTCAACTATGACAGCTATGCTAATTAAAGGATGCATTGAATTTTTCAGAAATGTCATTTTCTTTTAGGTCGAGTTTGTAAAGTATGTCTTCTTAAAGTGGCATGAGCTGGGAAATCCACACTTTTTACATAATTTCTGATCGTCACGACAGTAAGATGCTTTAAAGGCCATCGAATAACTAAATGATTGACGTTGGAATGAGGAAAATCCATGCAGTGTGTGACCTACACGAACCGAAAACGTGTTCGAAAATTAAACAAAATTTAAATAACCGGGACGACCATTTATTCATTCTAAGCCATAGTTAGTTCAAAACAAGACTTTATCGTACATTCTCGAGACTAGAAGCCCTAAAAAGCTTCTGAATTATACGTCTTGAGAAAAATAGAAAATAATTTCAACATTCTGTTTTAACGTCAAAATATCAACATTTTGGCAGCTCATGCCACTTTAAACAATTTAATTACAAAACATAAGGTATCGTCTTAAACTTGTCATTTATCATTTAAGTAAGAGGCGATGTGCCGGATCTGTCTAAAGCCGTTTCTCACCCTGGACAATTCCTCATGTACAGCCGCTTACTTCGTTGCTTTGTTTTCGATAGCCATTTCGATAGCGTTGTTGTTGTATTTCCAGAACTTTAAATTCCGGTCGTAATATCAACCAAAATTTTCTTATTGTTGATTCTAAAGCAGAATTAATAGCCATTAATTTTTAAAATTCTGTTAAAATGGATAATATCGAAATGTTGACAGTCTATACCCTTGTAAGTAGCTTGAGCTGCTAAATAATTTAGTTGAAACAGAATTAGCTAATTGTTCGCCATTGATACTAATCGGCAGATGTTCATGCCCCATTAAAAGACGTTTGCAATGAAATTATGCCTTCCGCCACACACAGGAATTACCAGCTGGTTAAATGCGTCGTTCCTGTTTTGTCACTTGACTTCTGCCTGTTTAGCGTATATCCAAAGAGAGTAGATTGACAAGAGTGGTCACTTCGTCCAATCAGCATTGCCGGCCTGTTCTTCTGGCCCCCTAGCGGAAAGGTGTCCGACAGTACACGATTCGACTGTAGAGCGCCCCCTACGGAAAGGAGGTTCCTAATAATAGCGCGGACGAAGTGACCACTCTTGTCAATCTACTCTCTATGGTATATCTACTGGTCGCCAGTTAAAATACACCGTTTTCATTACGTAAATGGAATTGCAAAGTTAAAAAAAAAATCGGCAGAAGTATAAAGGCAAGAGTGAAAAAACAACTTTTCAAATATTTTTTTTATTTTGTTTATTATTCAGACAGTGAGCGTACTGCTCATATTTACAAAAAACGTAGCATACATATCATGGGTTTTAGTTTATTACAACAACTTATCATCGTTTAGCGCGGACTAATAGATCTTTCAAACTCTTGTTCTTTTAAAAGCAATGGCTGGACGTTGGTTCAGAGGTCGAGCATTTTAAATCTGAAACAGTTCGTATTCCTCTTTTTTGACCTTGACCATTTACACATGCTGACCTTATTGTACTGAAATATGAATGGTGTAATAGGCTACTTTTTTCACGACACCTTCCAGGGTCCAACCTCAAACCCAAATGGTAAACAGTTTGTAATGTTTGAATCCAAAAACTTTTCCTTTCCAAACGTTTATGTTAGGTATCTTCAGCATAAGCGAGAAGCGAGATGGATAAGTAAAAAAGTATATACATATGCATGCAGTTGTTATTGCATTAAAATAGACATAACTATGCGTACAGGTGTAAGAGATAAAGACAGAATGAGGTATAGGTTGCGTAAGCTATACAATTTAAAATACTAGATATTTACCAAGATTTTAAAAAGTTTTAACTTTGTCAGAAGTTCGAAGCATAATTAGTTTAATTAACAGATGGTTTCTTCCAATAATATTCCATGATAAATCTATATCTTTATCAAGACACTGTTTGTAAATCCGTTTATCTCCCAACAATATTGTAATATCTTACTGTAAAGCCAATTTATGCGAACAGCTTCGATATAAAGCTGGATATATAAAATTGTAAACATAAGTTATTTGACAGGTAACGATACATTTGTACATGTGGAAGTACTATCCATTTTATGTCACGCTTCTTGAATGAAGTTGTCAGTTAATACCCGTTTGTATCATTCTAACAGTAGATTAACGTTAGCTACAGGTTGGTCTGTTCAGTAATCACCAAAGCCACTTTTATTTAACTGGTCTCGGATATAATTCTGCCAATTCTGTTAAAGATGGAGTATTGATTGAAGTTCCATACATATCTGTATAAAGTGCTTGACGATCACAGTTATCTGTATAAAGTAACTTTATCCAGTACTTCATCATCCTAATTTGTCCAGTTTTTTATAATGGAAAACGTCCCAATTCGAAATACAAGATAGCAATGCTAGCGCGTCTGATGACTCCTAAAATCCACTTAAAATAATTTAGATGTACCTTTTCTACGTTTTAGCACACGTATCTAAAAAAACCTGTCAATCATAATATATAACATTTTCCATGTATGTATTTAGGAATTTCGATTTAGCAATCCGGCTTTATATTAAACTTTGGAATACGATTGAACCTTGGCAGCTCGATCTATTACCAGAAGTCATTCATTTACTTCTGCTATTACTTGTACGAGTTTCTTTGAGACCTACTTAGAGACCTACATGTATTTCAATGCTTCAATAAGTATCATGGGAACAAGTATCAGCGAGAGCATTCAACAACGTGGCCTCTGAGAAGCCGCATATCGGTAAAATTCTGTTTCACTAACATTTTAAAAGTAAGGATGTAGAGCGTACTTTACTTTCCACCTCATTGCGCATCTGAGTGAAGGCACTTTGCATTTATGCTGTGACGTCTCAAAAATCCAAAATTATATAAGGATTGACTTCGATGTTTTTTCGGTTCATCGAGTTATGAACGAACTTGCCCCTGTGCAAACTAAATAAATCCGGGAAGCGGTTTATGAAAAGTTTGCACAGGGGCCAGTTCGTTCATAATTCGATGAACCGAAGAAACATTGAAGTCAATCCTTATAATTTAATTACTTTCACATATACTACGTAAATCAATACAAATATTCACAGGGAGTAGATATTTTATTTTCAAGAATCTTAACAAACCAACGCGCGCAAAGCTACACTTGATTTCAAAGCACTCTGTCCAGTGACGTCACAATCACAGGCAAAGCGACTGTACAAAGTGATGACGTCATCTCGCGTCATAGCGTTGAGTCTATCAGTGCACTGTGATGACATGAGTATAAACGTTTTCGTAAGCTGACATAACAAGTTGTTCTTTATTTCTTTGAAATCTGATCGAACTGAAAAATAAATATAAGCAGCTATTAAATCAACACAACATATTTTCAAATTGATTGCTTTCTCTGTTTCAATAAGTAGCAGTAGGCCTATTGTTGTTTCGTCGGCGATGAATTCATGTATATCGTTGTAAAAATAGTCCGGAGCTGGTTCGTTCATCGGATTATGAACGAAAGCAGATTAGCCAATCAAATTACCGTATTCGCTGTAAACACACTGGAAATTAAATTATATACAATTGATTGACTCAATCGTGATGACGCTCCTATCTTTGTGTACCTAAGTCTTGATATGCATAGATAGCCGCGTCATCACAAGTGTTGATTGACTGTGTCTAAACTTGGAAATTAACGAAGGCGACGGCTATCCTATGATATGCAAACTACTAGAAAAGGCCAAAGCTGCAGATTGGTGTAACAAGTGTCCTGGTATAGGTTGAAAAGTTTTAAAACACGTTTTCAGCTGTTTTTATTTATTGTTCCGCTGCGCTCCACGGCAGCTCGAAAAATTCTTATTTTTTAATCTAATCGCTTATTTCTCCGACGGCAACCAATGCATAAAATTGTAGTACGAAAAACAAAGTATTAAAATAAGTTCTATAGCAGACTTTTAAAGCCAAAACAAAGCAATATGTAGACGTATCCAGCTTTCTGTAGAATGGAAATGAAAAAGAGGAAATGGTCAATTCTCAATCGTGTTCCTTGCCCCCAACCTTTTGAGATATGATGAAGCAGAGAAAATACCAGTTGTGGCCAGGAAAATTACAGCCGACAAGAGCCGTAGAAATAAACCCGCTTTGAGCTCCGGTGAGACTCGAACTCGCTGCTCAGGGTTACTCTCTTCCGAGCCAAGTTAGGCTAAACGTTCGAAAAGGTCGGACAAAAAATTCCATAAATCCAACTGGGCCGGCGGTTCGACTGTCTTTCCGTTACATATGCGCTTCAATGAATGAGTTTCGAGCGTCTGGCTTGACCATGTGCCAATGACAGAGAAGTCAGTTGATTAGGAATGATCAATTGCAAAACGAGATCAGTTATAGTTTCAAAGTCCTAGTACAGTTCCCAAATCCAATAAATATAGAATCCTCAAGGTTTGACTGGCTGCCAAGTAGTCGCACTCAATTGGCTGATCCTGTTTTAATTACTTTGCCGGCTGGGAAGAATTGGATGCCAAACGACGAGGAAACTGTACCAGATTTTTTTTAATTTAGGCAACTGTGGATAATATTATAACAGTTAATCTACTCTAGTGTTGTATAAAGATTGCCTGGAGTTATAAATAAGAAAAAAACAGTAATAGGTCACAAAGTCTATAATTGTTTGATAGACCATAAGTACCAGTTATGAAGAACCACGGGATGACTATAGATTTAAAGACAATAAGGTGAAGAATTACTTACGGATAACAACTTCTTGGATTATTTGGCGACGACGTTTCGATGTAGTTCTTACATCGTTATCAAAGTCAATGACAAACAACAATGACAAACAACAAAATGATTATGTTATCCATCAGTAATTCTTCGCTTTTTTGTAACCTTCCAACTTCTAAATGCCATTGAAAGATTAAAAACTTCTTGGTTTATTTGGCGACGACGTTTCGATGTAGTTCTTACATCGTTATCAAAGTCAATGACAAACAGCAATGACAAACAACAAAATTATTATGTTATCCATAAATAATTCTTCAACTTATTGTAACCTTCTAAATGCCATTGAGAGATTTACAGACCAACGAACTCGGACAGACAAGCTATTGTTCAAGAGAAAAATGTCTCCCTCCAATCAATCAACCAACCTGTACATTATGTTCGCTTTCACTGCCAGAAAACGATTTTATCTAAATTTGTTATCTTGATTCATTTGTTACAGGAATTACGGACAGTTGGTAATTATTTTATATTGAATCTGGCCGTGGCGGACATCTGTGTTAGCGGAATCGTCAACCCATTCAGTGTTATAGGTATGTCAGAAAAGGCATACTAAAGTGTCTAAAATAATACATTTAAACAGCCTATATTACGTGTATTAAAAATTTGATCAAAAAGTCATATTTTCAATGAATTTGCAATACATGTACATGTACATTTTAAAGGAGTATACCCTAAATTGTATTGATTGATGTTTTACGCCACACTCAAGATTATTTCAGTTATATGGCAGCGTTGACAGGCTTAGTGTGCGTGTGTTGGCTGGGGGGGGGGGGGGGGGGGCTTTACCTGGCCACTCTTTCACATGCGTCGAACGAGTAAAAAATTCACTCGGATTTTTTCAATGTTAATTGGTCTGAGTGGGATTCGAACCCTAGCTGCCTTAATTGTAAGAATTCTTTCTAATTTTTGTCTCATTTTTTGTCAAGGCATTAGGTTGAACTCTATGTCCAATAAATAGCCTTCTTAAGATTGTCTGTCCGCCAGGTTTGTCATGTCGGGTTATATATATGCAAAATCCCGTCTTCCCAGACTTTTTACAACTCTGGAGGGAGTTTGGATTTGAGAATAGCGTTAAAGCTATCGAAACCCTAACTGAAACAAAAATCAGCGTGTTTGAACTGATCCATATATACATCGACCGACCGTGATCTCTGTCTTAATCCCAATCTGACTAAAGTCGAGATGTTCTTTGAAAAGAACATCTGATATTTACGGCCGCTTTTCACATGTTTTCACGCAGCCGACTGCGACAGGACACGACGGCCAATGAACCTCTCGACTTTAGTCAGATTGCCTTAATCCTAACATTGACAGGGCGTTTCATATTTCTTGTTTTTTTAGGATTATTTTTTGTCAAATTTTATTCCCAAACATCACAACAAGCACTCGAAGAAATTAAAAACTCTTCCCATCAGCACCATATATTCAGGGACACATTTATTGCATATGGACAAGTTATCCTTATTAATAGCCATTAGAATACAGTAACACAATAGATTTATACTAATTGCAAATCAAACAGTACCCTCCACGCACCCCATCTACATTTCTTGTCGATGGACTGGTCATTTTTATATACATGTGTACTCGTTTTTAGTCCCTTAGTCGTTTTGGAGTGATGGAGTTATGCCAGTTTAACTTTAGTACAGTTATGATAAATACCACTCGGACCTGGCTCAACCTTGTCTAAACAATATATTTATGATCACTAAAACACACGGGCACAGGGAAAATCATCTTGTCTCGTCTAAACTATAATGAACTTTCTCTTTTACCAGGTGTGATCGAAGGAGAGCAATATTTTACAAGGCGACCAGGTCTCTGTGAATTCGTGGCCAGCTTCTGTTTGACTGCCTGTTACTGTTCCTTGCTGAGCATCGGTTGTATTAGCTTTAATCGCTATATACACATTTGTCACAAGGATATGTATTCAAAGATATACACTCCATTGCATGGTGTCTTTATGATTATTGGTCTCTGGATCGTCAGCTTTCTTTTGGAAATGCCAAACTTTTTCGGTTTTGGAGGCCATGGGTACGACAAAAAAACTTTGACATGTTTGTGGGACAGAACAGCTCACTATGGATATAATCTGTTTTTTGTTTGCTTTGGCGTGGGTGCTCCATTGTTAATGATTACTGCATGCTATCTACGAATTTTCCTTTTCGCTTATCGAGCCAAGAAAAAAATCGCTGTGGCATCTGGCAAGCAAATTTCAAAGGCCGGAAGAGAACGGTCGGAATCTTTAAAGTTAGCCAAGACCCTATTTGCGATTTTTATATGTTTTTGCATATGCTGGGCTCCATATGCTATTATTGTGGTATCAGACGTGAACGACACCTTCCCAATGGAGCCTCATTCATTCAGCATCCTTATTGCGCATGTCAATTCAAGTCTGAATTGCATTCTGTATGGAGTTTTCAATCGAAGTTTCAGAAAAGCCTATGTTCGAATCCTCGGCTTGGAAAAGTGCTTCAAAAATAGGACACATCATGAAGCACAAACACAGGGTGGTACACAAACAAGTGGGTTCCCCGTTTTTACCACAGCTTCCACGATTATTCAGTAAGACCCTCCTAAAGTAAGATAAGTGTGAAACTGGAGTTTAATAAATAACAGTTTCGCGATCGTAGCCCCGTGTGACATTGTTTTCTGTGTTAACCCCACTTCTTGACTCGACTGCTATCCCTGTGTCATGCCATTTTATGCAGAATGGCTTAGAAGTTGAGAGTGAAATGTAGCATTTTCGTATTTCGTACATTGCAGAAATAGCAGTCTTATAATCCAAAAATAACCGATTTAAATGTATTTTGGCTTGGAAAAAGTTCTGAGAGCTCCTTTTCTGTAATGCCCATAACTCAATATAAGGGTCATTTAAAGGAAATAACATGTTAACATTAGACTTGTTTTGATCAAGTTTATGCAGTCTTAAAGAATTTTCCAATGTATGCGTTATCCCCTCGTAAGCGAATAATTCGAATTTGTGTAGCTATAATAGAGAATAAGCTCCATATGATATTCACAAGGCCGCTACTATTTACTCATTATAGTTTTGTCCGATCAATGTTGAATAAAATCGATATGCATTATAGAGTAATCATGTGATGCAACTTAGCCAATGGCTTGGCTATGGAATGACGTGAGGCTGCCTTTCTTCCCACTTCAAGTTTGTCACCATGTTTTTTTTTACCTTAATCTCCCATCATACATTAGAGAGCGGTTAAAAATACGTTTTTATTGATCTAAAATAGCCGATGCAACATCAAATCATCTTAAAGTGAAGAGAATGGTGACACATATAAGCTACAGTACTGAAAATAGATTCTTTTGACTGTCTTTTTATCAGCTCGAGGGTCACTGGCGGTAATTAGGGCGGATTTTAAAAAGTTTTTTTATGGCACTAGATAATAAAGAATCCTTGGGGATTATGAAAAGACGTTGTCGTTAAATATTAAAACTGCCATTGTTTATCAAATACGAGAGTATATGTGCATGATGGCATATTTTCAAATGACGTCCGACTCTATCCCCGTTGTCTATTATGACTTAAAAACTAAAATATACACAATGTAAATACGTGAGACAGTTTCTTACCGCCGTTGCAATGGGTATTTTAAGACAAAATAAATTCCGAATTTTGATAAAAATAAAAATCCAAAAGATTATGGAAAGTGTCATTTGTATAGATTTATTTTTATATAAATCAATATAATGATTACTGTAGACCTATGCAAATATTGTCCTTGATCGAAATAGTGAAAATCGAACTATATAATTGGGAACCAACACATCATGATTTCCACTTATGGTAACATCTCCAGTTATCAATACAAGGCCGAACATCTCCAAGGAATTATGCGATCCTCGCTCGCAAGGCTCACGCTACGGGGCTTCTAACAAACAGATTTAGTCGGTTCAGTAGCCGAGAAATCTGGACTCTGCTGAAATGTTTTTTTTTTCCACATTGTTTTTTTTTTTTTTTTTTACCAGCCAAATATAATACAAGTCGCCCTTAGACCGAAAATCCGGGCTATCGGTTATTAAAAGATGTTCTTTAAAACCTTATACGCAATTCTTTCACGTTCGAGATCTTGATTTACCGAGGTTACGACAAGAATGCTTCTCTACACCAACCATTAAATCAGGGACAAAGGGATTATCTTTATAGAGCCTCTGTATCAAATGCCATGCAACCGAGAAAAGATAGTCTGAAAGGTGTAAACAACTTGGCGGGCTTCCTGTATAACAAATAGCAAGCAAGTCTCTTAGAGTCGAAATCCCAACTTATCATAGAATGTGTCTTTAACCTTGAAGTCAAGGACACATACTGAGTGATGATGATCACAGATAACAATTTCCTGGGTTCGGTAATAAACCGATAATAGGTCGATAGAAGGCATAGAGAGCTAGAACTTGTGACAGTCCCAGAGGGCCAACATAAGCTATAATTATTACAATGCTATGAAAAGAGAACATCCATGTTAGACTTCAGAGGGTCAGGATTGTATATTATTCCAAATCTGTAGACAAAAATATTTCTTCAGGTCTTTAATTCACAAGTACATGTATGTATATTCACCTGCTATCTCAATCAGTAAAAGTTGTCGCAGTTGCATTCTAATAAAACTCGCAGCAGAAATTCAGACAATTTTAAATTTGAATAAAAGCTTGGGAACAGTTCCACTGCACGGAGTGTCCATATATACTTTAGATATCACTGTTGTTTATATAAATTTGAACTCTAATTATGTTACATCTTTTACCTGTTGGATTTTGTGGCTGTGTGATGACTGTATCAAGGCTGAAGCATATGTTGGTCATTTCAAGTTGTCAATCTGTGTACAAATTTTGATTTCAACAAATTTTGCCTGGCTGCATTCCTCTTATGTAAATTGCTTTAGCATTTTCCGGGGATTCAAACATAATATAAAACACATAGTTTTCTTATAATTCCTCCCTGGATTGGTAGGGCTGGTATCTGAATTCGAATCTGGGAAAAATAGACTTGCAATAACACAAAGACATGTGTAATCCTGTTAAAAGTAAACTCACTGAGTGTATGAGTGTAATGTGTAAACTAAACCGAGCCATGCAGATACCATTAGAGTTTTATGTCAGTAATCTGTGATTCAATATTAGCTAAAATAGTAAGTGCCTTATTGGCATACGAGGCGTCAAAGAGTTTCTCTATTAGAATGTTTTCAAAATGACATTAGGCCTATAAACAACAATAGTTATACCATCAGCGGAGAAGTCACGACTACTTTTGACATGTGTCATGACATTGGAGGTAGTAACACTTTTACTTACTTAAGGTGCAAGGTTCATCGAATAATAACCAAATTGAACATGGCATTAACAAAAGTGTGTAGTATAAGAATAGTCCATCTTGTAAATCACAGCTCAGCATTTTAATTAACCTTTCAGAAATAACCAAAATTAAGTAAAGGAATGAAACAGCTTTGTTTATTGTGTTTTTTAAAATAAAAATGTCAGGATGTGAATGAATTCACTTCACTGTCTTTTAGAAAACGTTCAAAACATTTTTACCGTTTTAGCTTGATAAACTAAGCGTATAGCAATAACTCTTACCCGACTGATTAATGCACGTCGTGTACAAAATAGTTCTATCGTGCAAGAGCAAAATCGAATAGGGTGTTTTGTATTCGTTTTATAAAGCCGCATTTTCATTGCCTATATAATAGAAACGCGTTACAAACTTTGGACTACACTACTCTAACACTGGTTTTTATTCAAAACCAAGCGCAGGCAAGGAGATTCGGCTGAGCTCCAAGGCATGCGTGTCGGAGGGAGCAGCTACAGATTTCAGCTCAGGCAATGAGCTTCCCGCTGACGCAAGTTCCTAATCACTAAGTTCATTGACCCACATAAATTCCATTCCCCGTGTAACTATGTAATGATCGAAGTGGTCACATGCTTTAGTATGTACACGTGATTGGCCTTCCGAGGCAGAAAATATACACACAGAAAAAGTTAAGCAGTAAGCACCCCTGGAAAGTGTGCACTGACCGATAAAATCATTGGTGTCGGGAGATTGTTAGCAAACTGATGTTGCAGAAACGATTGTGATCATAAAGGGCAACATTCTGGCAATAAGAAATCGCCATTAATGGCGAAAAGCTATACAATTTATTTAGGATACCATTAGCCAAATCAAAAGTGTATTTTAACAAAATAAAAAGATGCTTGTAAAGTATGAAACTGCAGAGTCCATCTGGCTTCACAGGGCGAACATATTTAAGGTAAAAAATGTCACGTTGAGTGTGTAGAGCACATCCCTAGAGCAGAAGGTCAAGAGCGCGTATAGCCACGCGGGGCCGCCATCTCAGCCGGATTCTCTCTTATCATTTTTTTTAATGGCATTTAGAAGCTGAAAGGTTACAATAAGGGGAAAAATAACTTCTTGGTTTATTTGACTTTGATAACGATGTAAGAACTACACCGAAACGTCGTCACCCAATAAACCAAGAAGTTGTTATTCATAAGTAATTCTTAACCTTGTTGGATCCTCTCCTGTGCGCTAGGTTTTAGAAATAAATGACGCCCCGGGCCCAGTTTTACGAAGCCTCCTAAGTTAGGGTGACCTTGGTGGCTAAGGATAAAACTTAAGGGAAATTTGAAGATGAACCTACGCCAATTTTACGAAACGCCCTGAAACCCATCTTAAGATTTTGACCTCAGCAGTAACATAAGAGGGAACTCTTCTCGAGTGGAGGCGGGAAACTCCTTAGAAACAGATGTTTTCTGTAAGATCACAAGCTTTTGTTAGAATGTAAAGGCCCGTTCTCACTGTGCGATTTGTCGTACCGACTTGTAGGATGCGACTAAAATAGATGCATTTGATTGGTTGACAAATCTTATCGACCAATTAAAAGCATCCATTTTAATCGCATACTACAAGTCGGTGAAACAAATCGCACAGTGAGAACGGGCCTTAAGACAAAAAAAACTTGTTGTTTAACCATAGACCGTTTGACTGATAGGACAGAGCAAACTTTCCTCAGATGAAGTATGTTGTGATTTTAGTACATTGCATAAGAACTCCACAAAGGGGAGTAACTCATGCGCGCAAATATCGTCAAATAGTAAAATGCACTAGTATTAAGTTTTGAATGTCGTATTAAACCAGAAGAGATTCTCTATACGATTTCAAAGTCTCATGTTCATAAGTTCAGCATTGCAATGAGCCGTTAGGTGACGTTAGGTGTGGCTTTCGGGCACCCTTAAAATAATTCTTGACAAAAGATAATTCTATCTCGATACCCTTTTCTTTGTCGTGCCATAAAGATTATGACCTGTCTATAAGTTATAGAAACGCGATGCCTTGTATTTCTGTGGTTTATAAAAACCTTACAGCGCACAACAATTTATTCAACTTCATGATTTTTATCAGTACGCGTATTGTGGGTTTAAGACGTGTTAGTCTTGAAACAACACATAAACAAGTAGATCACACCTTAGGAAGAATTCGTTCCTTTACTTTTCCTAGGCGTACTGTGACATTGCCAACGCGTTAGGTATTATAGTGCAGGGACCTGTTTCATAAAGCGGCGTAGAGTAAGTTTGCACGGAAATGCCAAAGCAACGTATCTCTACAGTATGGGTTGTTATGGCACTTACGTGAAAACTTACGCTACACCGCTTTGTTGAGAAACCTTCTGAGGCTGTTCTGCAAGTAAATAATTTGTGGATTTTACTTTCCCTAATTCTTAAAAATAACAAAATAAGACAAGCAGGAGAAGCGCCCGCGGTTTGTTTTATATTTATTTGGGCAATTATATGGGAAAACTACATACTTGTGCTATATAAAAGGGTCCGTAGTCCGTCTTTATTGAAAGTGGCAAGGTGGCAGACTACCGAAACCCAGTAGGCCTATATATTGGCGTGGGTCCACGGGCCACCTAGGCTCTTAAAATCATCAAGCAAAACACTGTTCATTACTTTCGCTATACTTTCTTGAAAGTTGCAGTACTGAAGACACTTTCTCAGAGAAATCTCGTATATAAATCATCGACGATCCGCCAAATTTGATGAAGCTCTAAGGCTCTTCATGGCCGAAGATATGTCTAAACAAAGAACGGTGTGTATAGTTTTGTTCTCTATTCTTGAGTGCCATATTCCTGTCAGATAAGGCCATCATTTCAGTGTTTATAATCGAATATAGGTTTATTAGGCATAAAACTCGTTTGTGGGACGAGATGATCACTGAATTTTGTGTGATTCTTTACATCCAGAAATTGCAATTTTCAAAATTCAGCTTGTTCATTGCTAGAACCATGAAACACGTTGCTTAACATGGCAAAATATTAAAAAAGAAACATATCACTATAGTTACCGTGGTAAGCGGTTAGGCCTATACAGTCAAACTAAAGATGGCATGGAACTGGCAGACCTTGCATTAGATTTCATATATAATGGTACGTTTTGGTCTGTGTTAATTCCTTTCCCCTCTCCCTACCTTTTTTCTCTCTCCTTCTTCTTTTTTTTCTTCTTTTTTTTTCTCTTTCTTTTTGCTCATTATAGACTACATCTCAATTTCTAAATAACAAAATCCTGCAAAAATATGTATTTAGTATCCAATCCATTTGCATCTGCAGGTAATCGGTTAGCAATCCGACGTCTTCACCATAAACCGCTCCCACGGACCACTAGATAGGAGTTTTATTTGAGGATTCCAATATCTCTTTTGTTGTGGTAAAAACAATCGAGTGCGCAGTAGAACTCGTTGTGGCTGCGCATTTGTTCTGTTTGTTTGTTTGCTGACCGTCAGACACAAAACAATAGCAACACAGTAATCCCTAAATAACTCGTTAAATGTACATTTTTGGCGCAAAGTCGACTTGCAGCCTTTAATCCGAGATTGATCAATCTGTATGTTTTTTTTATAATCTAAACCTCAACCACGACAAACTTAAGCGATGTTTCCTTTTAACGCATTGTTCATCTAAGTGGAAACATCGGTGACCTCTCAGTAAGCAGAATTTGGCAGCTTCAATCAGGGTTTCTAACTCCAAAATTACTATTTTATTTATACTGGCGGCCGTATTGTGGCGTCGGGGTTCATTGCAATAAAAAAGCCGGAGTATGTGGACCGGTTTAAACAATGAAATAACAATATAACCTACTCAAACGGTGCCTAAATGGTCCTAATCGCGTTCATGGATAATTTGGCTACCTACCAGTGTCTGATATGGACGGGCAGGATCGGTCAGGAAACATTATTCTTCTCCTGAATTCACTTTTGCCTTCTCCAGTCTCAAACTCTCCACCTTTGATGACGTAACACTGTTTAGCGGGTTTTCAGTCTTTAAACGTTAAATTCACTGTACAAAAAGCAAAGTTATTCATGAATGTCGTAATGACACTATTTGAGTTAGTTGAATTGTTATTTACTGTCTAAATCTGACCGCAAACGGTCCGATTAGAAGCGGACAGTCAACTCCGAATTTTTGATTGCAAGGAACCCTGACTTCAAAATACGACCGTCCGTATAAAAAAATAGTAATTTTGGAATCAGAAACCCTGACTATGGCAGCTCATGCCCCTTTAACACGATGAACGAGAAAGCCCAGATATTTAAAAAAAACATGGGATTTCATAATATTTTTTTCTATTTAAAATTTTGCCATATTCAACATATATTCAGTTAAGGTTTATATTGACGTCATCTACTTCTACTAGTATATCTATATACATCAACAGTTTCTAATAGACCTAGTACATCTAGTCCCTCTCCTCCTCCCCATCCCCAGTTTTGCCAGTCCATTCCCCTATGAGATATTCAGATGCAGTGAGATACCCTCCGAGGGGTCAGCGCAACCCTCGGAATAAATTAGCTAATTCTAAATTTTGGAAATTTCGGCACACCTCCTCTAATTGTCACCTTCCTAATGTAACTAATAAAGTTCTTGGGGATTCTAATCCGTCTAGAATTAACCTTGAACCCCCACCCTGATATGCAGGTAGAATGTTTTCCTGGTGCCACTTTCAATTCATTTCGGACGCTAATTCAAAACTATCAAGGTCCCAAACCTGAGAAAGTTATCTTGAATATCAATATCAATAACAAGACAACTACTTAGCCAAACAGTTCGTTAAATCAAATGCGCAACATGATAACAGCGGTTAGGAAGACTTTTTCCAACTCGCTCATCTACTTTGTAGAGATCCAGTCATCCACTAAATTACCGGCCAGTGAAGTTTCGAACCTGAACCTATATAACTCTGCTGCTTCCAAGATGAAAAGAGTCATGGTCATACCAAAAATCCCCAATTCAAAATATCCACGGACACTGGACCGAAGATACAGCCAATTGCTTGTATACCCACTGGCTTAAGACACCAGATTTAAACTAAATTTGGGACAGGGCATGTGCCACCATACTTTAGGCTTAGGAAGTAATATTGTTAATCTTAGTAACGAGGAACTCACTGCTGATGATATATATCTACTCAACAGAGGAATTTCTTTTGTGCCTTGCCCAAAATCATTATCTGATAGGGACTTTTCTATTAGAAAATTAGTGTATGTTATGGAGTACTCCAGAATTCTTAGTCTGGCTGATATCTACCGAGATTCCAGTGGGGTACGCAAGCCGTTTACATCTAAAAGTCCTATTATCTCAGTGATTGTGGCAGTGAAAGTTATAGAATATCAGAGCTAATTGATTACTATCTAAAACCTATAGCGAATCGGCTTCCTAGCTTTAGCAAAAATACGGATGATTTATTGGGCAAATTGTCTGAGAAATCCATCCCACAAGACGTGATTTTGGTTACTCTGGATGTGGAGTCTATGTATACAAACATTGACACGGATTTGGGTCTTAAATCCATAAAATCAGCATTCCAAAGGTATCCTGACCCCCGTCGTCCGGATAAAGACATTTTAGAATTGCCGGTAACGATTTTGAATTCAATGGGGAGATCTTTCAGCAAATTAAAGGGTGTGCTATTGGGGAACATTTTGGTGCTAACTTTGCCTCTATTTTAATGGTTGAGTGGGCGAGTGATATTCTTCGCAAATGTCACAAACAACCTTTTTTTTTACCTTCGGTATTTGGATGACATTTTTATCATTTGGCAGCATACGTTGGAAGACCTTCATATTTTCATTGATACTCTTAATTCCCACGACTCCAGCATTAAGTTACAGCTTACTATTGGTCACACTTCTGTGGATTTTTTGGATGTAACTATTTACAAGGGTCATACATATCATACTACTGGATATTTAGATTATACAGTATTCTTCAAATCTACTGACACGCATCAGCTGCTACATGCTGGGTCATACCATCCTCCTCACACTTTCAAGGGAGTCATTAAGTGTCAGATTTTTAGATTCTATAGAAACTGTAGTTCTTTAGATTTTTTAACCAGGCTTGTTCTGTTCTTTTTTAAAGCTCTTCTCCGTAGATCAAATCTAACACATTAAGACAAATCACGTTTCCCCCTTCAGCCCCCCTATACGCTTGCCTCCCCTTCACGAGTGTACCATTACCGCCCAACATTTCTCTCAGGTACATCAATAAAATGCCTTAAGACGCGATGCAAACTTGATTTATACGTACCAGATTGCGGTACCTTTTTCGGAGAATAATCTCGTGACAAATATCAAATGGCAGAGAATCTTAATTGCGACTCCTCTAATATCGTGTATGTTATGACGTGCAAAAAATGTCGCAAACAATACGTCGGAGAAACTCAGAATTCTCTACGACAAAGAGCAGCTAACCATTTTGATACTTAAACATAATGTGCCCGTGGCACAACATTTCAATACTCTAGGTCATTCGGTCAAGGACCATTTTGAAATCATGCCTATTGAGAAAGTCCCTTTTCTCACTTCCGCTGCAGATACCAAGCACAAACGTTTGGAAAGGGAAAGTTTTTGGATTCAAACATTACAAACTATTTATCCTTTGGGTTTGAACTTGGACCCGGGAAGATGTCGTGAAAAAACTATAATACCATTTGTTTTTTCAGTATAACAAATCGAGCATCGCTATGGCCAAGATTATAGAAGAAGAATACAAACTACTTCAAAGTAAACTTGCTCGACCTCTGACCCAAAGGCCAGCCATTGCTTGTAAAAAAAAACAAGAGTTTGAAAGACATACTTGTTAGGGCTAAACTCCCCTGTCTGTCTTCTACCTAGGTTTTACTGGGTAAGTGTGTAGGGGGGGGGGGGTCAAATTTTCACTGTCTTTTCCCATGACCCTATAATATATAGTCTGACGATATTCTTACCATAACTTAAGATGCGTAAGCATTGTCAATGTAATACAAAGTGTTCCAGAAAATTCTACTGACTAAGGTCAAGCTCCTGTCAGTCGTCAACCTAATGAAATATCATAGGTTTACTTTATTACAACAATTTATGATGGGGTATAAAGGTCTAAATGATATACCTCTTTTTAACACAATTAGAAACTTGTCTCCGTGGTTATTTTAGACAAGAAGAGTTTCCCTGTGACTGTGTGTTTTAGTGTTCATAAATATATACATCAACACAAAATACTGAAGCAAAAAGGTTTGAGAAGAAAGTTTCTTTGATGTACTTGTGGATCTCCCTAGTGAACGATGAAAAAGGTAGAGGTCCAAAGAGACAAACGGGGTGGTACATGTAGACTGATTTATGATATGAACAATACAATTTAGGGGTCCCAAGAGACAAAACACACATTCTATTTGGCCTTCTGAAAAGAACTGAAATATTAATGATTTCCTGCTTGAAAGGGTTCGGTGGCTATATGTATAGTGTTAACGAACTTCACATCCGTTAATGTAGCATGTAAATCTTTAAGAACTACATTGTTAAGATACAAATGAGAGTTGACAATCAATCAACATAGACGCCAATGGTCAATAACGAAAACAACATACGAGTTTTCTTACAAGGTTGGTGTATTTGTTGTAAACATGGCGTGTTTTGCTGTAAACATGTCATGTGTTATGATGCACACAAGCACGCGTTTTATTATTAACTAATTTTGTCAACAACGTGCACCTAAACCAAAGATGGCGATACTTCCACATAGTAAAAAGGATGACAAGTTTATAAGACAATGGCCACCAATTAATAGTGGCAAGGTTATGTTTGGTTTACTGGCCAAAACGAAAACCAAGGATTTTCAAAATAGAATTAGACATGGAAATTTTTAAATAAATGGTTCTTCAGAGCTGGCCAACACGTTTTGATCAAGATAATTTTCGAACCAGAACCAATCCCAAAGAACATAAATAACGGAAAGCCTTGATGTTAAGTTGCAGGTAATATCTCTACATAAGGAGAGAGCCTCACGGGGTGTTTAGACCCAGGAGGCTTAATTGCCACAATTTCTCGGTTGGAAAGTATCTTATTAAGCAAGTATTTCACGGCGAGAACGTACAATTGATGACTGATAGCACAACCCTGATGGATCAAGAACAAACTCTTCCAAAATACAAGGTGGCTTACGAATGACAAACATTACATCTCTTATGCGTGCGCTAAAAATCTCGTGGATTCGTAGACTTCTTCTGCAGAACAATAAATGGAATAATTTGGTTAAAACTTATAAGTTGAAAGACACTGGTACTGATTATGGAAAATTTCTTATAAAACATACAAAAAATCCATTTTGGATTGATGTGTTTAGTGCATGGTATAAAATAGGTCATCACTTAATGCAGAAGACTGCTCAGGATATTTATAATGAACCTCTTTGGTATAACGCAAATTTTAAAGACAGCTCATTTTTTGTGACTGACTGGTACAATAAAAATATAAAATATATGAAAGACATTCTTGACCATAATGGTAACCTAACGTCCTTTGAAATTATCAAAAGAACATTTGGTATAAAGGGTACTTTTTTAGATTACAATAGACTACTAAAAAATATTCCAAAAGATTGGATTACCCGATTAAAAAATTACGACAAGCTACCCAACATGGTTACCGCCCCGGTTATCACACCCTATTATCAACTTTTGGCAGCGCGAGAGAGAGGCTGTAGACGTTTTTATGACCTACTTACTAATCAAGGTCAGCCTAAATTAGCCTCTGTCGAAAGATGGGAAGGGGCCCTAGCAGTAACAGGTATAAAATGGCCGAATGTTTTTGGGAGCATCAATCATTGTACTCAAAATATTTCACTGAGAAATTTTCAATATAAATTGTTGCACAGGATACTACCAACAAAGTAATTTTTATACAAAATTGGCATAACAAATTGTAATTTATGTGATAGAAACATTGGAACATTTATTCATATCATGTACGTCTGTTAAATGTATTTGGGACGGTCTTGAAAGATGGTTGACCTTGGAAATTGGTATGAGGGGCAAGATAATGAATATGCATAAAATAATAGGATTTGACCACAGACAATGTGGTTTAAATACTCTCTTATTATTAACAAAGAAATATATATACGCAACAAAATTCCAAACTGCAAGGCTTTCATGGAAAGCACTCCTTCAAATAATATACCAAAATTATAACGTAGAGAAATATGCTTCTTCCATTTGTAATGAGGAAGAAAAATTTAAAAAAAAATGGGCCTTATTCGAAAATTGTTTTAAAGAGTATAAATACGGTATTTAATTGGCTACAGTGGAGACAGGTGGGCGAAATTATGAATAAATAAAGCTTTACAACCAAAAAGCTTTTAAAGTCAAAGGCGATATTAATTTCTTTCAATTTTATTTTAAAAAGACCTCAAGTGGAAAATATTTGTTTTGTTATGCTTATATTTGTTTTTTATGCTTATATTTGTTTTTTTATGCTTATATATATATATTTGAAATTATAAAAAAATATTAAAAAAAAAAAAAAAAACTCTTCCAAAATAAAACCTTTTACGAGAACAGCAACTTTGACTCCGAATACAGGAGTTTAATCCAAAAGTCCGAAAGGAAGGACCAAAATTATAAATTTCAAAAAGTCGAATTAGGTATTCAAGTGAAAAAAGGTCAATGTTGCCAATATAAAGGGAAAGTGTGCCGGTATTTTTTTCTGACAATACAGTCAATTATGTTGCGCAGTAGATGGGCGTTGTCCACAAAAGATCGAAACGGTATTTCACATGACTGGCCATTATGAGCAAGAGAAGAGTCGACTGAATTTAGTCTGTTACACAAAACCTTTAAAATTACTTTAAAGTCAATGCTTAACAGTAATAATGGCCTCTGACCCAAAGGCCAGTCATTGCTTTTAAAAAGAACAAGAGTTTGAAAGACATACTGGTCAGGGCTAAACTCCCCTGTCTGTCTTCTACCTAGGTTTTTCAGGGAAAGTGGTGGTGGTGGAGGGGGGGGGGGACAACATTTTCACTGTCTTCTCCCATGACCCTATAATATATAGTCTGACGATATTCTTACCATAGCTTAAGATGCGTAAGCATTGTCAATGTATTACAAAGTGTTCCAGAAAATTCTACTGACTACGGCAAAGCTCCTGTCAGTCGTCAACCTAGTGAAATATGGGGTATAAAGGTCTAAATGATATACCTCTTTTTAACACAATTAGAAACTTGTCTCCATGGTTATTTTAGACAAGAAGATTTTCCCTGTGTCCGTGTGTTTAACCTCAAATCGTCAGATTTAGACAAGTCTTTACAAATAAGAGAGATATAACTAAGACACTGATACTCACATACAGAGACAAGGTGTTAAAACATTGGTTTAAATAGATCATAAAACCCGGTCCAATTACCCGCTCCAGTCGTATTTCTGCTTTTGGAAGATGCATGCTCAAGTAACACGAGCTGCCAAACACTCTAACCGTCATAAGAAGGTCGGCGTTTGTAGTACCTTCATAAACAAACGGATTAACGATAAAATTAAAATATGACCCATACATTTTTATGTGTGCTAAAGATGTGTGCTAATAAGGGACAGAATGTAAAACAAATGAGATGTACTAGGGCCTTTGTTGCTTATAAAACTATCTTAACGTACATCAAGATAAGCAAAAGTGGAAAGCTTTTACTTCTTACTTTTGAATATGATTAACAAACAAATTTCCAATTCTACTTAGAAAGTAGAACATAATATAATGTTTAGGATGGTTCGTCGGTGTAAATATTTATGCCCCCGTACAACTCAGTTTTATAAGGCTTCAAAGTTAAATAATGAATAATTGGTTATTGGTTAAGGGCCTGTTATGACGTGAGTCCGATGGCAGATGATGCGAGGTATTTATTGGTGGTTTATTGCGTGATATCTAATGGTACAGATGTGACAAGCCAATTTCTTCTCAAACAGTGACGATGCTGGCTGAAAAGGTCTATACTGAAAGTCGTGACTTACGCAACCCGTATTTCTCTAATTGGTCAGCTTGAATTCTCCTTGGAGACGTATATGACATTCCCTCCTCTATCTTCTACTGAATTCATCGACGTCGCGTGGAACAGATTAGGTGGTCGAAAGTTGACTATTAACAGAATAACTTATCCGCGAGCAACAGGTAAGACCGAATTGACGATATCTTTTTGGATAACCCAAGGGTGTGGGCGTTGTAGTTTCATTCTTATAAATTGTTTCTTCTAACAGCCCGTATCAGTTGACATTGCTTTGTACTTCAATTTTTAATTTATTTAGAATTAATCAAGACCTTTTTTCGTATAAAAGAACCTATGCTGTCATTATATCGATTTTATCGTTAAAACAAAACTCGGCTAATTTTCTCAACAAAAAAAAAGAGCTACGTGTACGTGAAAGTAGTATTTTTTAACTAACTTAGGCCTAAAATGAATTTGTGTCGACTCTGTGGATTTTCCTAACCGCAATGTCAATCATTTATTTATTTAAACCCTTTCATTGCCCTGAGCATCCGTATTTATGAAGAAAAAAATACAAATTTTAGCAACTCGGGTAAATAATCCTGTATTTACCTCTTAATGTAATTTTGGGCCATAGCTATAAGTTAGTATATATTGCTATATACTATATATTCCATAGAACTTGCGGGGCCTCCGTGGCTCAGTAGGTAGAGCGTTAAACGCTCAATCCGAACAGCCTTCCACCAATGGGTCGCGGGTTCGAATCCCACTCAGTCCAAAAATCGGAAGGTCGTGGGTTTCCTCCGGGCATAGAGTCCGGTTTCCTCCCACAATAAAACTGGCAACGCCGCCATATAAGTGAAATAATCTTGAGCGCGGCGTAAAACATCAAACAATCAATCAATCCTGTAAGATGTATGCTTTATTTTTTTAAATTATCGCGTTGTTATTTACCTTGTATTCAGTTTTGGAAATCGCTCATATAATTTATCGTACTCCAGATTAAAGTAGCTTGAGCTGCCAAGTTTAAGGAAACGTTAAGATGTACGTTAAGATAGTTAATATAAGCATTAAACACCCAAGAAGATAGTTATACATCCCGGCTATTTAAACTGTGTCGTTATTAGCAGACATCTTCGGTTCGTATAGCCTACTGGCTTTATCAATAATTTTTATTTTAACGTCAATCTTTTACTTTTTTTTAAAGATAATTTTATTTCAAACGCTGGACTTCTTTGATAATGGAAATTTGATTTAATACACTACAAATAAAATTAACAAACAAATGTGATGAAGTATAATATTTTCAATTTAACACATTTTATACATTCGCCAATAAGAAGAAAAAATGGTTCACAAATTCGCAGACAAAGAGACGAGATATCTTGGAACAGATTCCAGAATGATAGCATGATTAAAAGAGAAGACAGTCCGCTATTCAAATATATCCCTTAATTTATGTGATAGAGTTCGGTAGGTCAGATGAAAATAACAGAGAGGAATCTTTGGGACATCGGCATTTTATATAGTTTATTAAATAGACAAAAGATGTATATCAGCTTAATTGGGTTTATCTATGTTATGTTAAGTGAAATAACAATTTAGATTTTTGGTTGTGTTTTTCGTTTCTTTTTTTTTTCATTTTGAAAAAGAATGTTCACTTTTTCCCATCTTCCTGACACCTGTAGTTTATACGAATGGTTTGTTCCGACAGGCTATTTTAAGAAGCTGAAATGCATTAAATACCTGCATTCATCCTCTCAGACGAACGTTGTCATTGAGGGTAATTACAGGGGAAAAGTATTATATGGCTTATTTACATTTCCTGTGTAGTATTTTCTCCCTGTGGGTAAGCGATTATCTTTAATTTTAACCCAGTGGGAAAATTGTAAATTCTAAGTTGACCATTAGTATTAAATATTAATGAATATTAAGGCCACCTACAAAACTAATTCTAATCGACAGAACAGAAAACAACGGAGAGAGAGATAGCAGTTTGTAGCTTTTGTCACCAGCCCACATACGGAGGTGTCGAAAAGACATAATACAAGGCTACGAGCTAGCAGTAGAGGGCTGATTGGAATTGTATGGGGATGAGTGGAGGGGGGGGGGGGGCAGAAATTTACCCTATTTCGTCAACGGAGGTTGTAAATCCTGATCGGGGGACTGTTAAGAGCTTTGGGACTTTGGTCTGACACAGGGGAAGATTCGGTTCAACCAATAAACCAATTATAAATTCGATCGGGGTTGATCAACGATCAATAAAATTAAAACCAATCAGTAAATTTATCACATAACTATGTAACAATAGACCACAGAATTTTGTTTGTTTGTTTTTCTCTCTCTAAGTATAGCCAAAAAAGCCTTAGGACGCGAGGAATGGAAACGAATAGAAATTTATTTAACCCGAATTGATGACGTAGGGAAGACGAGTAAACTTAAACTATAGTAGATCCTGATTGGCTAAGCCGATTGATCTTGGCCAGTGAGAATCTGTATCTCTTATCTACTACTCATTCACAAATCGCTTTAGTTTTCTAAAAAGGTCTTGGTATTCGTCTGTGTCAAAACACACTTGAGTGTTTTTATAGCTGACGAAATATCAGCGTCTAGTGTAATTAATTTTGGTTCACATGAATCCAAAGTTTAGAAGATATTTCTGTTGAGTGCAAAGTATTTTGGTAAGATTTTGAACAAAGTTCTTCAATTATATAGACCAAGTGGACTGAGCGACTCTGGGCAATGGATCTGCAGTTTGTGCTGGGAAACCGGTCCGTGTTTGGCAACGAATGGCACATGGACCACGAACAGTTCTTAAGTGAGAAACGATTAACTGCCACATTGTACCTGATGTTTCTGTTTTTGGCGGCAATACTTGGAACAACGGGGAACATTCTTATTATCTCAACTGTACTGTTTTCTAAGGTAAGATTTTCACTTTATTAAAGTTTCATTGTTTCCAGGACTGTACTATAAGAGACCCCCCTCCCTCCCCATTTGGACTGTACTATAAGAGACCCCCCTCCCTCCCCATTTGGACTGTACTATAAGAGACCCCCTCCCTCCCCATTTCATAAAATTGCCTTTCTCAAAAAGGTTACAAATTTACAGACTTTATGCGTTCTAATAGGGATTGAGCCAATTCACTGAAAGTGGTCAAATATGGGGACATCTTTTTGAAACTGGGATTTATCCCAGGTAAATTTTATCAATAAACACAAAATAATGCATTTTCTCTGGTACCAATCTTGGAGACGTGTGCTAAGGTTGTTTTTATAAACAACATAAATTTTGGACTTTTTCATAAATTAGGATTGTCAAGAGAAGTGGAACGTTTGAAGTACCTTGAATAATTTGGGGGTTTATAATTGAAATAAAAAGAATAAAAAGGCAAATGTAGTAACACATACGATTATACTGTTGACTGTTTGGTGTTTTACGCCGCGCTCAAGATTATTTCACTTATATGGCGGCGTTGCCAGTTTTATTGTGGGAGGAAACCGGGCTCTATGCCCGGAGGAAACCCACGACCTTCCGTTGGTAACTGGCAACCATCCCACATAGGTCGTTCGAGTGAATACCCAGTCAGAAAATTTTCCAATTTTTTGGACTGAGTGGGAATCGAACCCGCGACCCATTGGTGGAAGGCTGTTCGGATTGAGCGTCCAACGCATACGATTCTAAGATGTCTCCTCAAAATGGACAAACAGCCGTGATTATTCAAGGTACGATCAGAATTTATAAAAAGTCCGACTTTTGGCAGCGTATGGCGTTTCAAATGCGAAGTGTTTGAAATAAAGACGCTTGCAATAATTCTAAATCATTCTACAGTAATGTATTTCATAACGTTTAATAAAGTTTAATAAGAGGTGAAACGAAATAGCCACCAAATTATAGGCGTATGAAAAATCCGAAATCTACACTTACTTATGGTAGATAGAGAGTTTATACTAGTTGACGTTGGAAAGAGTTTTTTACCAACAGCTTAGCTGTACTAGCTAGATATTTTACACAAGTTGGCGTTAGAAAGATGTTTTTACTAACAGCTTAGCTGTACGATCCAGATATTTTACACTAGTTGACGTTAAAAAGATGTCTTTACTAACAGCTTAGCTGTACGAGCTAGATATTTTACACTAGTTGACGTTAGAACGAGTTCTTTACAAACAGCTTAGCTGTACGAGCTAGATATTTTACACTAGTCGAAGTTAGAACGAGTGCTTTACAAACAGCTTAGCTGCACTTGCTACATGTTTAACACTACAATACGTTCAAAAAGTGTTTTACCGACGAAATAGCTGTTGTTAGCCAACTTATTGTTTTACATTACAAAATGTTCAAAAAACGTTTTTACCGACAACATAGCTGTAGTAGGTCGGCTAGATGTTTCACACTGGTTGACGTTTTTACCAACACCATAGCTGTAGAGGAACATTTAATTGTTTTACATTACAAGATATTCATTAGAACGAGAGCGGAGCCTAATACCCCGGTATAAACCGTCAAGTTGAATATTTAACGAGGCGATGGATCCTAATTGGGCACTAACGTACTGTGGCTTTCCGGTTGGATTGGTAGGTTTGACGTATATGAATGGATGACGCCTTCTCTCGCAACATTGGTCCGCAAACACCTCATTTGGCAGATGTTTACAAGGATTTGAGGGGACTTTTATGTTAGGACCTGGTTTGGTCGCTTTTATGGATTGATTGGGACTACAATGTAGAGAGAATGCAGGTGGTTCTATAGATTTCATTTCGTTAACAACCAGCGGTGTATTCGCTCTGCTGAATCGAATTAGCGAAAGTCCCCATTTTCAGCGGATGTCAAGCTTTGTTGTCCATATTAAACCGAATTCGCAGGCTTTCGCTATCTTGTTTTGATAACAGTCTTGGGTTAAAGTACACGTAGCCTGGTCTGCAGTGTAGTTGATCTAAATAAAACCCAATTATATTACTTCCAGAATGATAATGCTTGGCTCTGTAACAATACAAATTGCTGACGCTCTTAGATTTCCCAAGTTCGAACCCTACTCAATGCACGGAATAAAAAATGGAAAGCTATTTTGATTGAAGTTTCACTCGATCGTCTTGAACCGCTGCCTGTCAGTTAGGCCCACGGAAAACCGATACGTCTTATCATGCCCAGAAGATACTAAGAAAAATAGCAGTTTCAGAAACGCTCTATCACCGTAAGAACGTTTCATATCCAAACAACATGTCTGCATATTCTACGTGAACATCTGTAGACACCGGAATCGTTGGTTCAAAAAAGAATTCTTTCAAACTTATCTTTGTTTAATTTTAGTTAAAAAAAATTACGACCTTCGGTGATGTTTCATCGATCTCCGGATCACTTTTTATAGTTCAATTTTCATTATATATATATATGTCAACTTATGAATGGATAAACATTAAAGAGGCATTTATGGTTCGATCTTAAAAATAACAGCTAATCAACCCTCATGCTGTTATCGTTAAGTAAGATCGCTCACAGTTTTGCATTTGGAGACTTGGAGGGTAGGTCGTTTCTGCACTTGCTTTTTTACCTGATATCTTACGGACACAACAGGGCTTTTGGATTGGCTGTATGTAAGCCTATCCATTGAAAGTCCGGTGTTTAATCCGGACAGAGATCTTTCCTGCGATACTAAAACTGACGATGCACCCATACAATCGAATAATAGTACACGTACTAGTAAAACAACCTTTTGGGAAGACGTGGCAGGCTGCATATGTTGTCTACACGACTTGTGGGGATCGTTGTAGAATTTTCAGAAAAGCTAGTCTTACCGCTGACATTGCAGGTTATAACTATACAAGATACGATAAGCTCGCAAGGGAAGTAATTTACTAATACTTTTTCCGGTCAATTTCAAACCGTCAATGGCGCGCTCCACTGACGATCGAGCACGAGGTTGTCTGGCAGATTCATTTTCATTGTATTTTCACACCCTAAACCACGTTCAAGAATCACACACATGAATACGATGGTCTATGGGAGCCCGTTCGATATAATTGCATGTTGTTTTTTTGTTTTCTCCTCCTTTAACACATGCAAAAATTAAAAACGGTACCATTTTGTCTTAAACGAAAAGTAAATAATACCTAAGTGTGTAGGCAGTGAATATTAAGATGTAGGAAGCGAGTAGGCCTATCTCATTTTCCTACATAAAATGCAGATTTACTAGCTCAGCCTCGAACGACCAAAGTTGACAACGAACCATATTGCCCTTTTGATTTCAAATGGTTGAGGAATGAAAGAACGAGCCTCAGTGCTCATGAACTTGGAATTAAAAGAAAACGACTCCGTTAGTCCTTGTCACGAATGACATATACATAACGAGTCGAAGTATTTTGTATTTCTGGACATTTTCCGGGGTAGGATGGATAACAGGTATCAATGGAAAATATTCCAGTCTAAAATAACCATGGAGACAACTTTTTAATTATGTTAAAAAGAGGTTATGTCATTTAGACCTTTATACTTCGTCATATACATAAATTGTGATTGCCAGTACACGTTGGGTTGCAGTTCATCGAAAAACGAAATGAACGACGTTGAAATGTGTTAATCTCGAGTGCTACCTAAACCAATTATCAATCGATCAACTTGTGACTTTAAACATCTCTCGAGTGGGTAAATTTAATTGATTCCAATTATAAGCAGTGTTTTCTTAAAGAAATCTTTGAGTTGTCATTTACTATATGCAGATATGATTGATTGGTTTGTTGATAAGGGGCACATGGCCACTCTCTACCTATTGTGTCTTCACAGTACATACATGCATGTAACTGAGAGATGGCCGATTCTGTTCCACTCCTGATCGAAGTTTGCTCCTTTCCCGTAAAGTGTATATCAAGGGAACCTCAATCAATAAAATAACTGTTCTCTCTGTTGCATTGTCACTTAAACATCTTACAAAGGAATGGGTTCTGTACCTCAGAAAGATACGTGTATCTAAATTGAGGCATATTAGTCCTATTACATACTGAGACAACACACAGGAACAGAATATTTTAGAATTCGTATGTTCACGTGGTATTTAGGATTTCTTTTGAGTTACGTAATTTTTAGAAAAATAGAATAAATCGCCTCGTTTGGATCGATGTCATAAATTGTATTCTAGTTTGTGCTGCGGATCGAATGATGTTTTGATTAAACTTTTACGAAAATCAAAAAAAAAAAAAAAAAAAAAAAAAAACGTGCAATATCCCTACTACAGTTTTTTTTTTTTTTTTGGCTCCAACTCAAAAACATCCCATCTTTCGTAGATTATATCGTATAGATTAAATCAGAGGTCACACTGTCAAAGGTGAACCCTGTCGATGTTTGTGTATTCATCAATCGTATTCTCGCGAGATCGCCTTTAGACGTGGCTAAGGTAGACCTCGTACGTCTTTACCGGACATAGCGCAGGGATTTTCCTGTGCCCTCTAGGGCAACATTTTTAAAAGCTATAAGATAAATATAAAAATCATGACATCATGCTGTATGTGAAAATATACTTTGAATTTAAGAAAACGTTAAACTAGTAACGAAAACGTAGAGTCAATTTCACGAAATATTCGCATTTTGACGAAAACAGGCAAGATGGCGACTTTTCCTGGCGATCAGATTCACCTTAACCTGACTACTGTTATAGGCTCCACGGGCGTTTCCAATAGCTTCTAGTATTTGAATGTTCGATGTAACTAACGATAGCTCTAGCCAAGTGTAAGAGAGTAATATAAAGGCAAGTAGATGCGAGCAAATGCGAGGTAAAATTACTTGATGTTGTTGTTTTGTCGAATACTTACAAGTCACATGACCAATTCACCTCCTATGTGAGCTCTCCAACCCCATTCCAATGAATATTTGCGATAAAAATGTCGACCACTAGTCTTAGAGGTTAAATCTGGACTTTAGTACTAGGGTAACTTCTAAGTTTAGATTGGTATATTCACATAACTTTACTGATTGCAATCCAATCTGACCACAGTCTTGCCGTCTTTTTCAGCAAAATACTTCTTCTGATTTTCATATTCATAAAGCTTTATATACGCACCATGTAAGACTATTTTAGTTGTTCAAATACTTTCTTAGTAACATTAGGAAGGTTCTATTTCGAGGAAGTGTGAAGACGTACAAGATATCACTACTGTAGTGATTCACCTGCTGCATGGCCTAGTAATTATTGGCAGGGATTTGAACGGCTTTGTCCACAGTCATATAACATACATAAACTGTTAATTAATAGATTCCTTAATAGTAGTTCTCTTAATACAGAATCTTATAAATCGAAATTAAGACTGAAAAGCATCGAGATAATTGGTTGATATTACAAATTAAAAATTATCTATTAAACTTCATCTTGTTCCATGTCTTCGAGAATACAAAAGGTGTTATATCAGTTGTTACGTAACAGACACAGTTCCAACCTTCCTCGAATCTATAAATGTGATATGTTAGATCGATGTTGTTTTTGTCATCATAAAACATACATAGCTTAAAACAGCAGTTCGGAAATATCTGCAGAATGTATTGTAAGAAAACGGCAATCGATGGAAAGCCGTGAGTAGAAATCGAGGCGATCCCCAATGTCTGTACCAATCACAGGGGACATTTAAAATGAGCCACTAGACCGTAAGACTCATTCCATTTGCTGTTGGTCTTCGCATATGTCAGCATGGATTTGATGTTCACTTTAAATTCCAATGCTTCCATCGACGGCTATTTCAAAGATGGTCAGAATTTTATCAAAAGCCATCCACATATCGGCATTCCTTACACGGTGTTCTTGTGTTTGGCAACATTTTTAGGGACGACGGGCAATATTCTTATTATCACCACAGTGTTAATTTCCAAGGTAAGGGGATGAATTTTAAACTTTTTAAATTAAGGTTTTGAAATTGTCATTTTATTTAGTTACACACAAGCCGTGTGATGTTTCTGAATACTAGGCAAAAGGCGCACTGTCTTCCATACACGAGAAATATTTATGATCAAAATAAATCTGGAGACTATGTTGACATTGTCTTATTAAGGGACATCTCTCTCGGGAACTCAATCACGTTTGACACATTTGTTGTCATAATATACCTGTACTCAGTTATTAGGAAGCGTGTATTGCTACAGTTCGATCTTCCTTGTATTCGGTGAGTTAGACGGTGTGCAAATGGAAGGTACCCCGAACTGCCGAAATTCTAATCATTTATTCGTTAAGCCCATCTCCCTCCCCCTCCCCCCCCCCTCCCCTCCAAAAAAAACCCAGGGTTATTTTTTTAGGGAAATGTAAATTAGTTAGTAGCTTTTTAACCAGGTTTAATTGTTCAAACCATTATGACCATCCGAAATTATTTGAAAAATAAAAGCGCGCCACTTCAAGGGATGTTTTTAATGGAAGGATAGAGGATCTACCGAGATGCAAGTGGGGCACACATGCCGTTTACATCTAAAGCGCTTACTATACTTCTTTAGATTTGTAAAATCTGTCTTGTTATGTTCATTTTTAAGGCTCTTCACTCCATGGGGTATATTGTTAGGTTACTCTGAAGGACCAACTCTGGCATATTAAGCCAAATTACGCTGATCATTTGTCTGGCATTAGATTTAGACATGATGTGCCCGTGACCCGGGTCCTTCGGTTAAGGATCATTTTGAAATCATGCCCATTGGATTGTTGGATTGATGTTTTACGCCGCACTCACGATTATTTAATTTATATGGCGGAGTTGCCAGGTGTAGTGGTAGAGGAAACCGGGCCCGTTGCCCGGAGGAAACCCCCGACATTGGTGAATACCGGGCAACTCTTGCACATACGGCGACCGAGTGAAAAAATCCACTTGTATCTTTTTTCAATTTTTCTTTTGTCTGAGTGTGATTCGAACCCGCACCGCATCGATGGAAGTTCTGTGTGAGACTGAGGGACGATCACTCTAACCCACTGAACCATCGAGGCCTCATGTCCGTTGGAAAATCCCTCTTCTCGCTTCGGCTGCAGATACCTAGCACAAACATTTGGAAAGGGAAAGTTTTTGGGTTCAAACATTACAAACCGTTAAGCCTTTGGGGTTAAACTCGAACCCGGGAAGGTGTCGTGAAAAAATATTATACCATTTGTGTTCCAGTATAATAAGGCTTGCATGAATATGTCCCAGATAATACAAGAACAATACAAACTGCTTCAGAGTAAAATGGCTCGATCTCTGAGAAACGGCCAGTCATTGCCTATAAACAGAACAAGGGTTTGAAAGATATATTTGTCAGGATTAGACTCCCTTGCCAGGTTTTCTACCTATGTACCAAATTACTAATTCTCACTTTTTTCCCATTATCATATTTTGTACAAAATCAGTTTACCCGACTTCCGGCCAAAGTTGAAGATCCGAAAATTATACTGACTAAAGGCATACTTTTGTCTGTCTTCAACTTTATGAAATATATTCTTCTATGGAGCGGTTTTACTAAAACCAAAACACATAGGACAACTTGTACTACTTTGTACAAACATCACCATGTACAAAGTAGTGGAAGTTGTCATATGTGTTTTGGTTTTATGAAATATCTTATGGATTATTTTTACAAGAATCTTTAACCTCTGACATATCCCATTTTTAACACAATTAGAAACGTATCCCTGTGGTTGTTATAATTAAAAAGATTTTCCCTGTGCCCGTGTGTTTTAGTGTCCATAAATATTTATAGTAATGAAGGGATGGTCTTAAAATGTGTAAACCTCATTTCCTTTTAAGGAGCCTTTGTGTCATATATCTTTTTCTTTGTGGGCCTACAGTTCTTTCAGTATTTTCTGGTGTTTGGAGAAATGAAACATAATGTATATTTATTTATGAACACTGAAACACACGGGCACAGGGAAAATCTTCATATTCTACCGCATAAATTAGATTGACATACATGTTTTTATTCAACTTGCCTGCTATAACATGCATTTATCTTTCTCTATTTCGCAGAAATTAAGAAGTATTGAGAACGTATTCATAGTGAACTTAGCGATTGCTGATTTATGTGTGACCGGTTTTGTGGACCCATTCAGTATTGTAGGTAAGAAGACTAGAACTTTTTTCTCATTAAAATGGCATGAGCTGCCAAAATTCATACTTTTTTTCTTATTTCTGATGGTCACGACAGTAAGAGGCTTTGAAAGCCATCGAAAAACTAAATGATTGGCGTTGGAATGAGGAAAATCCATACAGTGTGTGGCCTGTACGAACCGAAAACGTGTTCGAAAATTAAACAAAATTTAAATAACCGGGACGACCATTCATTCATTCTAAGCCAAAGTTAGTTCAAAACAATACTTTATCGTACGTTTTCGAGACTAAAAGCACCCAAAAACTTCTGAATTATACGTCTTGAGAAAAATAGCCAATAATTTTAACATTCTGTTTTAACGTCAAAATATTAACATTTTGGCAGCTCATGCCACTATAAAGTAGCAAGAAATGCTAAAACTCTGATTGGCAAGACAATGAGAACGACTGTGGAATAATGAAATTTCTGCCACCTGTAGGAACCCCGGAACCCATCAAAAGTAACCATGACGAAAGTAATTTCATTTTAGGTCTAGATAGGACTAAATTCAACTCCTTACTTTAACCAGATCAGCAGAGCTAAAAAGCATCGTATTTGTGCTACTAAGAAAAATAGCGGATCATTTCAAAAAATCATTTTAACATAAAAATATCAACATTTTGCCAGCTCTTGCAGCTTTAAGAACGTACACATATGACGAGGCATGTGGGTGTGTTACAACACGTATATAATTTCATGATCTTAAATTTAGATTTTTTCAAAGGATTAGCCGTCCAAGCAAAATAGTCGTAAAACTGAGTTGAATAACGCTTACAAAAAAATAAAATAAAAGAAACAGTCCATTTATCAGCTTACGTAATGTTAAAACGGAAGGCTTGTCTATCGTGAGTTTTACGTAACTGTCATCAACATTTATTTCTACAGTGTGTGTTGATATGTTTAAGTAATCTTGTACTGTTCAAAATCTCGCTTCATCAAAATTGTGAAAAAGAAAAATGTTGGTTTTTCAATTACCATCTGTGGCTCAATTATCATGCGTTACAAGAGGCTTGGGTAATTTTAATTGAGTCGTAAGACATCAAAGAGTTGATTGATTACCTTCATCAACAACTGATGTCCATGTGAAACGGGTTAAAAATGATTCTGATAGAAATTCCCGCAGTTTTGACTTCAGCTAAAATAAAAAAAATACGTTTTGTTTTTCAACAGGTGTTTTCCGAGGAGAAGCATATTTTGTGGACAAGCCGATTCTCTGTGAATTGGTAGCCTCTGTATGTCTTACCAGCTGCTTCTGCTCTCTGCTGAGCATTGGAGCGATCAGCTTTAACCGCTATATACACATTTGTCACCAGCGGGTCTACACTAAACTTTATGGAACGAAATCGTGCTTGGTAATGGTTGTTGGTCTCTGGGTGACCAGCTTCATCCTTGAGGTGCCCAATTTCGTTGGATGGGGAGACCATGTTTTTGACCATAAGACCAGGTCGTGTGTTTGGGATCGGACAGCTGACTTTTCTTACACTCTGTTTTTCGCTCTTGTAGGCGTGTGTTTGCCGCTAATTATTATATCCGTATGTTATGTCAGAATCTTTCTCTATGTTCGTCAAGCCAAAAAACGCATTGCTCAATCGGGGGATCAGTCTAACAATAAGGCTAAGAAGGAGCGCCAAGATTCTATCAAACTAGCCCGTACACTCTTTATTATCTTCGTGGTCTTTGCCATTTGCTGGTCACCATACGCTTTTATTGTTGTCTTGGACGTGAAGGATTCCTTTGCTATTGAATTACACGCCTTCACGATATTGCTGGCACATACTAACTCAAGCATTAACTGTATACTCTATGGGTTGTTTAACCAAAATTTCCGCCGGGGATATAAGGAATTACTTTGTATGTGCACCGGAAGGCGTTTTTTCTCTAGCAGTCATCGCTTGACAACTCCTTGCTCTGCCACGGGGGACTCTGTAAACAGAGTACATGTCCTCACGCTCCAGGTGCCTAGTGATTTCGCAACCTCCGAATGCAGTTTAGAGACATGCGTGTCCAAGAAAAACAAAGTAGTTGGCAGGGAAGCATGTGCATAGAGCAAGGGGTGTAGGGAGTTGACGTGTTGTGATTTTAGCTAAGGTTTTTTACCGACTGAATTAGGCTTTCTAATTTGGTCGAGAGATGGTTTCAGATGTATCATTGTCTCCCTATTTCCGGCACAACAGCGACAGAGGAAGTCGGAGCAATGAGTCAAGCTACAACGACCTTCACCTTTCTCCGCCACATTATGTATTAAGCTAAACCGTGAATAACTTTACATTTACAAGATTCTAAAATAGGCATGTACATTAAATGATTTTGAGATGTCGAATGGCGATAACGCTTTTCAAACCTCCTATTTAATCTCCCCTTTATAAACATATTGGTTTGCGGCGATGTGATTATCTCCAGAATAATGTAGGTCTAGGGAACAGCAATACGGATACGACAAGCATTGAGAAACCCTTAATTGGAATAACATTAACCGATACCAGAAATCCTTGAAAACCTATTGCTTGGAGGCATGTAGACTTTACACATATTAATAACGCTTGCATTATTTAATATGGTTGGAACGAGTCTATTCAAAACTATTTGCATTGGATATCTACAGTTAAAGTGGCATGAGCTGCCAAATATAAAGAAAATTTCTCTGAAACAGAATTAGCTAATTGTGGGTTATTTTTAGCTAAAATTAACTTTCGGTTGATACCAATCTTGAGGATTACGTTAGAGGGGTTTTATAAACAGCCAAAGTCCCAAAAATGAACTCATACATCCCGGCTATTTGAATTTTGTCCGTTATTAACACATATCTTTGGCTCGTACAGGGTACTGACTGTACCAAGATATTTTATTTCAACGTCAATCCTTTAGTTTTTCAAGGTACTTCGTACGTTGAACTTTTTTTGACAATCAGAATTTATGAAAAAAATCCGAATTTGGCAGCTCTTGTCTCTTAAAATTAGCATGAGCTGCCAGAATTTGCACTTTTTTTAGATAAATTCTGATCGTGTAGACAATAAGAGGGTTGGAAGTTCTTCAACTAAATGAGTCCATCTCTAACGCCTTCTATGCGTGCTTAGATCATCTTAAACATGTACAAGTCGAGAAACATCGTTTCCCACAAGCCTCAACCAAACAACATTAAAACTGTTTATCAGCTCTTTAATGGTAAAGTAGCAAAGCCTGCTTAAATTTTGAAATATTTTCGAGAAAATGCGATAAAATTGCGTTTAAGGGAAACTTTGATCGAAAATTAATGAACGTACGTCTCGGGTATTAATTTTTTGTTCACTTTTCCAATACTGTTTTTGTTCGAACAGGCCACATAATGTATGGAGTTTCCTTATTTCAACGCCAATTATTTCGCTTTTCGACAAATTGTTATCCCTTTTATTCTCACGGCAATGTGAATTTACGAAAAAAAGAGCATATTAAAGGACAAATCTTTGTATGTGCATTGGAATAACATAATACAATAATACAGTTTGAAGCTATTGACGTTGAAATAGAAATTTTCCATTGATATATATTCATCCATTTTCTTTGTTAGTCGGATGTTTTCTAAAAATCTTGGTGACTCAGTCAGCAGAGTGATAGTGGTTCGAATCCCACTCAGATCTATACAATTAAAACATTCTGAGTGGATCAGGTACTCGTCAAAGTCGGGGTTTACCCCAGACTAAAAGCCGGGTCTCTTCGCCCTCTAAATAATCTTGAGAGTGACGTAAACCATCAATCAATCTAAAGGTGAACAAAGTTCAACATACTTCTTTTCGAAATTGGTCTCTTTAGGTAAATGTTCAATAGTTCTAAGATTTTTAAAAAATTAACATTCAATTTCTTTTATGAATTATCGAATACAAAGTCCAATGGAAGTATGGGTATGTTACGTAATATGTTAAATGCCTTTCAAATTGTACTATAGAAGCGATGGCATTGTAGTTTTATCGGCGACATAGCCAGCATGTAATTGATGGAGATTTGTATTACAATCTATTCCTTTCTAATTCAAACACACTTGTTTCTAAAGCACTAAAGGTTTTGTGAAAGTATTATATTTCTTTGTCTTCTTCTCATTAGTGTTCTGTTTTGTTTTCAATGTTTACGTTTATGTGTTACAGTAGCGTATTGGAAATATGCACTTGTATTTTATTGAAAGTCATTAAAGGTATTATTAAGAGTGTAAAAAGTTTATATCTGTGTACTTCCAATGTATTGTATGTTTATGATATTACTCAGAGGGAACTGTACATAACATTATCTTTTGTATTTGTATAAATGACTTTAACAATTGAAATCGTCAATCGATTGTGATTACTCGTGGACGCCGTAGCGCGTGTCTGTTGATCTCCAATGACCGCGTCATATGTGGACGAGTTGCCATGTACTCACCAAAGGTGGGGGCGTGGAGGGGGGGGGACGTGGAGGGAAAGGGTTGGTAAAAGAACACGGTTTTCTTAACCACTAAACCTGACTACGCCCCCATCGAGCGAAATAAGGGGAACATCTCCTCGAGACAAGGTGATTTACTAGATGGAAGGTTGGCATATCTCGTAAAGATGAACCTTCGGGTTCTCCAGCGGTTACAATTGCCCTCAGTGAGCATAACTGCTTTTTGCTGTTTGTTTTCCTGGCACGTTTTCAAATGCCTTGTTTTTCTATATGCTGTTTATTATAACAGATTTTTTTCAATTTACATAATGCTTGTAAAACACAATGTTATATATACATTGATCACAAGGTGTATGTGTTTGTAAATAAAATCGCATCATAAAGTGTATCATCGTCTTATTATTTTCGATTTAAAGGTCGTTCACTTTTGTGACATATGGGAATGGGGCCGATTTTCTGACGAGCTTACCCTTGATACATTCCCTTCAATTAAACATGGAGCCGTTTATATATATATGGCAAGTATGTAGAAGTACATCATTCATACGTATGGACGCGCCAATAAGCTAAAACAACGAACCAGCCAACATATGGCAATTATGTGGAAGTACACAATTCATACATATGGACGCGCCAATAATAAAGGTAAAACAACGAACCAACCAACATATGGCAATTATGTGAAAATACATCATTCATACGAATGGACGCGCCAATAAGCTAAAACAACGAACCAGCCAACATATGACAAGTATATGGAAGTACATCATTGATACATATGGACGCACCAACAATAAAGCTAAAACAACGAACCAACCAACCTATGGCAATTATGTGACAATGCATCCTTCATACGAATGGACGCGACAATAAGCTAAAATAATGAACCAACCAACATTATGGCAATTGAGTGAAACCTACTTAGACCGAGCTCTGTCCTCTGTTCTTTGCAAACACCAATAAATGTACAAAGACAGACTGTAAAAAAATGTCCCCAGGGCAATGAGAAGAAAGTTTGTAAATAAGTGATGGTTCGAGGTCATATTCCTTATTCTCATCTCTATATCACACCGAAGGCTCGTGATGCTGCTGTATGCAAGATACTTATGCTTACTTCACATTTGCCAGCTTTATTCATTTTGAAAAAAACAAACAGTAAGCTATTAGTCTCTTGCTGACAAAGACAAATACAAAGTTTTTTTATAAGTCCAAGGTATGTCGTGGGTTAAAATTAGAAGTAATTCCTTCGAGGAAAAGAAAGGCATTACAAATGTGACTAGGAGTGGTAACAATCGTTCTGTATCTTTTTAAGTATTCATATTGAGACGGACTACTGAAATAAACATGGACACAAACGGCCAAAATATTGATATTTTTCCGTAAAAAACAAAATCTCCTGCAAGACGTGCCAGTTAAAAACTATTTAGGTCAGAGATGTTTCGATGGTGTACGTACAAGTAGAGTAAAGTGGGGCAAAGGGCACCCCTAAAGGGAAAATCCCATTTTAGACCAAGAAAAAACACAAAGTAACAAAGTTTTATTTTGTGAGTGTCAAGTAACAATAGCTTTATTTAGTAACACAACTTGAATGATCTTGAATGAAAATTAATCTTCAAATTTTATAAACATTTTTTCATATATATATATAGACTTTATTGCAGGAACAGGCCTACTGGAACAGGCCTATGGTCCCATATTGTTTCTCATTTACATTAATGACATTGTCAAATCAAGTAATCTAAATTATACTCTTTTTGCTGACGACACTAGTGTTTCTTGTAGCTCTAATTCATTGACTGAAGCCATTGATCAGATGACAACAGGATTACAAAACATATCGAGATGGTTGTCATTAAATCGACTGTCTCTGAACATAAATAAAACTAAGATTATGGTGATCCCTCCAACGAAGAACACTCCCCAAATACCAGAAATTTACTTAAATGGATCACCTATATCAATTGTGACACAATTTAAATTTCTAGGGATTACTTTCAATAATAAGCTTTCTTGGACCAACCATATCACTACCACCTGCAAAAAAATTTCACAAAACATAGGTCTTCTCAGATTTATTCAAAAAAGTGTAAATAAACAAACTCTTTATATTTTGTATCATTCATTAATTCTACCTTATTTGACATATGGAAACGCACTCTGGGGCATTACGTATCAAACTCATCTTCAACCTCTGTTCATCCTTCAGAAAAGAGCAATTCGCATCATTTCATTCTCACACAAACACCATCATACTGATCCTCTCTATAAATCATTACAAATATTACCGTTCACAAAACTACCACTGTTTGCTTGTCTCTCCATAGCACATAAGTTCATGTATCACCCATACCTGTTACCTCGAAGCATCCACTCATTATTCATCAGACAGTCAGACATACATACCTATCCAACACGAAACCTGAACTTAAATATGCACCAACCAATACACCTATCAAATCTGTCTCTGTACAGTATGCGAGTTGTGAGTCCTCGGGAGTGGAACAGGCTGCCCTCGACCCTAAAACTTATAAACTCATTATCCTTATTTAAATCTAAACTCAAGGACTTTCTTATGCATTAAGTTATCGCATTTGTTTCACAACCAACCAACCACAAATTGCTACCAAATAGTGTTTATAAATATCATATTAAGAAACTACATTTTATTATATTAATTAACCACCCGCTATGTTTTGCTTTAAGTACTAAGGACAACACATTATTTTCAATTCTAGGGATAGAACAAGTCTCTTCTGACTTTATTCCCGCCCATGTTATCATGTTAAATGCCTTTGTTCTGTAGTGGGTGAATAAACAAAATACAAATACAAATACTGGCCTCTCTCCTCAAAAGAAATGTACAGACATGCATAATAAGATAACATTAATCATCAGTGGGTTATACATGTTACATAAAAGAAAAGTTTTTGTAAAACATAACATTTTTCCAGAATGTTATTCTGATATTACGTAATATAACTTCGACTCATCTCACTCCTGAAAACCAACGCATTTTCAATAAAGCTAGAAACATTTCTAACCTTGACATTGCTATTTGGGTTTAACAAAATTCGTAATTTACGTACATTTGGACAAGTATAAAGATACTTTTTAAAATACCTCTTACGTTACGTTGGACAACATAGTAAACAATGGTATTCATTTTCAATTAGTCCTAGATTACATAAAGTACACACGCGTTCTTCTTTTGGTATAGTTTCTATATTTAGGCCATGGAATCCACATCGATATCGTGACAATATAATGACATCTTTATTTTGGGTATAGTCACAAACATTGAAGCTTCCGTCAAAATTAAAGCTAGTTTTTCTGAGTCTATAGGAATCATATTGCGTCTATAGGAATCATATTGACTCAACAATACTCATTTCCCACCATTGCACAAATTGTCAACTACAGTTTGTTTCAGAGCAAGCGTGACAATATATATTGGTGAAAAAACGCCTTTACCGAGGGGCGTGACGCCCGGTAGGGCGTTTTATCCGTAGCCCTTCAGCGATTTGCCCCGGATGCTTAATTTCGCCTATATAACAGTCGATCATTTAACATTTCTGACAAAATAACTCTAAAGCGCTGTTGAAGTGTGTACATATGCTAATACAGTTAATTATCGCTAGAATCGTCGCACATATCGGACATATACAATAAGGCGACCAGTCAGTACACTGGCCATGAATTCACTTTAGACAGAACTGTAGATCGAGGTGACGGTATGAGACACTCACAGTGGCCAACATCTTCACCAACACACTGAAACTGAACAGAGAGGGGTTGATCCTGGAACTCTTCGCCATTTCGCCAAGATTTTGTTTCGTTTGCTGTAAACAAAAACGGATCGTTTCAGAGCTTTAGTAGCCCGCTACCATGTCCAGTTCCCCTGGCATTGATTGTTTCTCTGACATTGCGGCCATACGTTCTTCTATCGAAGAATACATGATGGATTTAGGCTAATCAGCATTGATAATATTCTCGTCCAATTGCCTATATTCATCGATGTATTTTAACATTTAACTTACTACGCGTGAGCGTAATTCATCAGCCTGATACTTTTCTGACAATACAAGGCATGCAATTTCAGAAACCCCAAACCGATTACGTTGCATGCACTGTTTGTAGACAATTGCTAGGCTCCAAGAAAGGCATCGCCCATCACCAATCGCAGATACCATACGCATACTTACTTCATCTTGCACAGAAGACGGGCATGGTGAATCCATCTGGGTTCTTTGAGCATGAAGAAATTGTTTTTCAATTGTAGAACTATCGGGTGCAGTAAGAACGATATTGCCCTCGGCCAGTGCCACTGTAGGAAAGATGGGAGGTGATGGGTCCCAGCAGATTCCACAACTGCTAGGGCCAGAGTTCGCTGACTTTGGTGAAGCCATTTCTACTCGGAAGGGGGCGGGGAGGGGGGGGGGGGTAGGGTCTGGCTTTTCTGTGACCAATGATCCAAGAAAATCATCCTGAATGAATAGGGAGACCGGGGCGCATTGGGCCACTTTGCAAACTTTTGAAGTCTGACAGAAAAATGATGCACAAAAAACTAAAAGAAAACATTAATATGAAACACAATATCAATCTTATTAATATCCTTGCTTCATTTTGGCTATTTTATGTATATTTACGAGGACATATGCATTTACATTTTTTCTAAAAAGTGTCCTAATTTACCCCTCGGTTGGGGTAAATTGGGATTGTATACGGGGTATATTGGGACAGTGTCAATGCTGAAGTAAAAATGAAATTAACTGATTACTTGAAAGAATTTTTCTTCTTTATTGTTTTAGCAAATGAATAATAGCCTACAAACGGTGTCTGTCAACGATAAAATTGAATACAAGCGATTAGACAAAATGACCCTTAAAAGAATTTTAGTTGGCACTATAAGAGCATGGGACTGATCAAAATATAGCTTTATTAACATGATGCTTGAAAAATCACACGCAACTGAAAGAATGATTGTACTAGGCTTATTCATTGAAATATAGGGGAAAATCAAAAGTATAGCTGTATTGTGGTGGCAATGTAAGCATTATGATACCGTTATCCCATGGCCCAATGGACCCCGACAGTTATGTCCCAATATACCCCGAATAACCCCCTTAGCCATTTTCTTTCTCGTGGTAAAAGTTGTGCAGGGAGGTTCATTCAAAAACTTTTAGACAGAAACAATGGTTTTACCACATTATGATAAAATAGACACATAAAAACTATGGCATATAACAATGCTAGAAAATGAAAAATATTTCACCAGTAAAAATTTACTTTTAGTCTGAAAAAACAAAAATGTTAGCCCTAAAACTTTCCTGTGCTTCCTAAATCGGTCTACAACAGAATGTCACATCGCAAAAGAGGTTTGCCCTCATCTGATAATGTCACTTTAAGTATCCTGATATAAAAATAGCCTAAAGAGAGCGTGTCTCACTGTACCCCATGTCCCAATGCGCCCCGGTCTCCCCCATAGTGTCACCACAAGGCCATAAACCACAGACTCGGAAACCATTGATAGCCTTTTCAGGGGTTGATGAGTTTTGTGGCTGTGGTGTTCATAAAGCACAATGATATTAGAAGAATCAGTAGATGAATTCGTGTAACGCACAAAATGTTCAAGTCATTTGAGAAAGAGTTCTGAATCAGTCCACCCTGATATATTAGAAAATCCAATTGCCTGTTGGCGAGAACCGTTTAAAGACTCCGAATGGCAAGCCCAGTTTTCAGACGGAAACAATTAGAAATTCTGGGGAAATGGTCTAGGAAATAAAAATGTGTTGTCTCTTCGGAGGTCTACTTGATAAATGTAATTTTCAATTTCAAATTAAAAATACTAAATGATGACAAAACTTAAATTTTTTGGTTAAAATGGAAAGTTCCTAACTTCATCTGTCTGGGGAAAATACAGAAAACCGCCCACTGTTTTAACAGCGTTCTGGATTTTCGCGGCGAGAGTGCCTTTAATGTTTATATGAGCATAAAATTGCATCTCTACGATGTTGGCTGCCATGACAGTTACGTAAACTTATAGGTCTATACTACTTCCGTGAAACAGTATCGAGTCAACTCCGCCCACAACAACCATTCAATAAAGACGAAACTGACAGTTTCCGGAAAATGTCTAGTACCTTAAATACATAGACACAAAGGCGGTAAAGAGTTACTAAGAGGCTTGTGAAGGGGGGGGGGGGGGGGGGTGGTTAGAATGAACAACCGTAAAAGTGCACCATAATAAACACATATATATATCACTATATATCACAATAAGATGAGAAAACTGACTGATCACAAGAAAACTCTTCCGTCGTTCCACTGTAAAACATACAAAACTATTTTTTTTGAAACTGGACAGATGGGAGGTACTTAAATGGCAGGAAGCAATAAAGATTAACAATCCTCAATTTAATACATGTGAAATGAATTTGGAAAGGAAACCCCCAAAACCATGTCGATGTGTCTGTTAAACTAATCAGACAATGTGTCTGTTAAACTAATCAGACAATACCATGTCGATGTGTTTGTTAAACTAATCAGACAAAACCATGACGGTGTGTCTGTTAAACTAATCAGACAAAACCATGACGGTGTGTCTGTTAAACTAATCAGACAAAACCATGACGGCGTGTCTGTTAAACTAATCAGGCAAAACCATACCGATGTGTCTGTTAAACTAATCAGACAAAACCATGTCGATGTGTCTGTGAAACTAATCAGACAAAACCATAATGGTGTGTCTGTTAAACTAATCAGACAAAACCATGATGGTGTGTCAGTTAAACTAATCAGACAAAACCATGACGATGAATCTGTTAAACTAATCAGACAAAGCCATGTCGATGTGTCTGTTAAACTAATCAGACAAAACCATGACAATGTACCCGTTGAACTAATCAGACAAAACCATGCCGATGTGTCTGTTAAACTAATCAGACAAAACCATGCCGATGTGTCTGTTAAGCTAATCAGACAAAACCATGACAATGTACCCGTTAAACTAATCAGACAAAACCATGCCGATGTGTCTGTTAAACTAATCAGACAAAACAATGTCGATGTGTCTGTTAAACTAATCAGACAAAACCATGACGATGTGTCTGTTAAACTAATCAGACAAAACCACGTCGATGTGTCTGTTAAACTAATGAGACAAAACCATGTGGATGTGTCTGATAAACTAATCCGACAAAACCATGTGGATGTGTCTGTTAAACTAATGAGACAAAACCATGTGGATGTGTCTGTTAAACTAATCAGACAAAACCATGCCGATGTGTCTGTTAAACTAATCAGGCAAAACCATGACGATGTGTCTGTAAACTAATCCGACAAAACCATGACGATGTGTCTGTTAAACGAATCAGACAAAACCATGACGGTGTGTCTGTTAAACTAATCAGACAAAACCATGACGGTGTGTCTGTTAAACGAATCAGACAAAACCATGACGGTGTGTCTGTTAAACTAATCCGACAAAACCATGACGATGTGTCTGTTAAACTAATCCGACAAAACCATGACGATGTGTCTGTTAAACTAATCGGACAAAACCACGTCGATGTGTCTGTTAAACTAATCAGACAAAACCATGACGATGCGTCTGTTAAACTAATCAGACAAAACCACGTCGATGTGTCAGTTAAACTAATGAGACAAAACCATGTGGATGTGTCTGTTAAACTAATCAGACAAAACCATCTCGATGTGTCTGTTAAACTAATCAGATAAAACCATGACGGTGTGTCTGTTAAACTAATCCGACAAAACCATGACGATGTGTCTGTTAAACTAATCAGACAAAACCACGTCGATGCGTCTGTTAAACTAATCAGACAAAACCATGACGATGTGTCTGTTAAACTAATCAGACAAAACCATGCCGATGCGTCTGTTAAACTAATCAGACAAAACCATGACGATGTGTGTGTTAAACTAATCAGACAAAACCATGACGATGTGTCTGTTAAACTAATCAGACAAAACCATGCCGATGCGTCTGTTAAACTAATCAGACAAAACCATGACGATGTGTCTGTTAAACTAATCAGACTTAACCATGTGGATGTGTCTGTTAAACTAATCAGACAAAACCATGTCGATGTGTTTGTTAAACTAATCAGACAAAACCATCACGATGTGTATGTTAAATTAATCAGACAAACTATGACAATCATTTGGGAAGAAGACGTGGAACTACGCATAATAGAAGCGTGCAATTCTTCTACAGTACAACAAAGACTTGTGTTTTAGGTTAGGCATATGGACTGAGTTGGATTCTGAGAGTGTTGCACTTTTTTGTGTTGGTAACCTGATAGCTTTTGGGCTGTAATGTAAAATCGTCTCGGCATGATATTGACATCGAACAGTATGATCTCAAATCACTAACAAATTCGTTTGCCATTGACAGGAAATGACGCACTCCAAACCCGACATGTGGTTCGGCCCCACGCAAACATTCTTAATTGGCTTACTCCTAATGATTTCTCTCACCGAACTCTATAAGCTACAAGCGGAAGTAAAGTTAGATAGCCTCGTCTAATCACAAACAATACAATGTACAGAGTTCTGTCATCTAGTTTTATGTTCATATTTTTACCAAATAAATTAACACCTGAGGTAGAATTTTGTGGAACACTATGTGAAGGGTAAACTAGAAGTATCAAATCTTTTAGTGGCATTTGTGAGGATTTAAACTAGAAGTAAACTAATAAATACATTTCTCTAGGCTTTTGACCGTTTATTATTGGAGAACGGATGACAAGAGCCGCAACAACCACCAAATCAACAAACCTGCAATGCATGAAATAAAAAGAATTTGTCAGTAACAGTCTACCATAATAACACGACAAATATGAAAAAGTATTTCGTAAGCAATCGATAAGTGATCTGGGCACAACCGACCCTAGATGATATAAGGATATCAAACTACCAAGATCCATCTTATAAATAATAAGGTAATCTTCATGACATGTTTTACATTATCTAATGTATTAGCATTATAGTGAATATCCCACAATACAAAGTCTAGCAACCTAGCAACAATAACACACGTCTAAGCCTTTTCTTTTATAAAATAGAATTATGTAACTTGTGAAAAACAGGAAATGACTTAAGCAAAATTTAGTTTTTTTTGGAGCCTGTGAACAGGTGTAATTAGTTATCTAAGTAAAATGTGTAGGCTATTTAAAACAAGAAACACGCAGTTTGACATCAATAATGAACTAAATAATGGTTGCGCATTTATACAAGAAATATAGGTTGCCGTTGATAAGATAAAGAAGACGTTTCCATGATTAAAAAATGCGTTGCCATGATAAAACATGCGTTGCAATGATTACAAATGCGACGCTATGATTGAAAATTGCTTTGCTATTCTTAAACACCCGTTCTCACGATTAAACATGCGTTGTCATGATTACAAATGCGTTGCCAGCATAGTCATGCGTACTAAGGATTAAAATGCTAGAAAAATATACAAACAAAACCCTAATTCATGGGTATGGCTTTCCGCACTTAGATATGCTAATGAACCTTGAACTCGAACAGTAGCAAAACAACAATATGCTACGAATATCTAAATTTGCAAATGATTCGCTATAACTTTTACTTTAGTCTTAACACATTTTACACAATGAAGTTTTAACATTTCTAAAGCTCACCGCTAGAGATAAATCAGAGCACCATTGTATGTTGTTATTTGTCAGGAAACATGGCTTTGCCCATCGCAGTGAAGTAAACCATGCTACACCACATCCTACAGATTACAGGGATATCATTTCTACTGGGAGCTAAACGTCTAAAATAGCAAATTATTACGAAATATAAAAATAACGTCTTAAAATACATGTACATTGATATCGATCACCAAATCAAGCAATTTTGTCACTGGTTTGAAATCCTTACTTCAATCGAAAGACTACGCCTACGATCTTAGTTCCACTGAAAATAGTATAATAACGCAATCCGTTTGTACATACATTGCTAGTACAAAGCGATTCTCGTAGTCCTTCATATGTTTGCTGAGTCTGACCATTAGTTACCCTTGTCCAGTTTGCCACACTCCAACTCTCCACCTACTTTATCAGTAAATATATGTACTTATGTGCCTATCTAATGTAATTGTATATATATGTTAAACAAATTCTGAAATTAATTTACTTACTATCTATGCATGTGTATATACATTATATATTTATATATGGTGGAAAAGTTAAGTCGTGAAGCTATCGGAAATATTGCTTTTCACAAAAAACAATGTATAATATGAAAAGTACACAGTATAAGCCTTGGCTTAAAGTGTACATTATTATCCAAATAAACATGTTTAGAAAAAAAAAAAAAAAGACTACGCGTTTGAGGCACACACGTTTTGACTAGCCCCAGGGGCATTTTTCACAAAACGGCGTAGCGTAAGTTTTTACGTAACTGCCATAGCAACCCATACTGTAGAGATACGTTAGTAAGAAAGTTACGCAAAAAATACATCTACGCCGCTTTGAGAAACAGGGTCCAGGTAACTATCCTGTCGTTCTCCTGTATACTATATAGCCACAGATCGGTATCATTTGGCTCTGTGGGAAGGTTAAAACTGCTGGTCTTGTTGCCTTTATCAGGCTTTGCCAGGATTAAATAACAGACTTTATTGACAGTGTAGGTGTCTTGCTTGCATTTCCAATGGTAAAAATTCAAACAAAACTCTAAATACTCTTTATCCGGTCCATTTTACCATTGGAAATGCAAGCAGGACACCCACACTGTCAATAAAGTATGTTATTTAACCCTTGTAAGGCCCGATAAAGGCTACAAGACCAAAAGTTTTAACCGTCCTACAATGCTACCGATCTGTGACTATACAGCAGGATAACAGGATAGTCACCTGGGGCTAGTTTTGACCATTTTAAGCCGTGCAAATTATGTACATTTTACACGATGAAAAATATGTTGCAATTTTACAAACTACCAACGTTTTAGTATTCTCGTTATTTTGGGATTACACTCTCTCGGGCGTCACCCAAAAAATCGGTAGAAGAATTTCTACCATATTTTCAAGAAAGTGTAATCCCAAAATAATGAGAATACTGTTATAGTCACTTTCTAAAAGACACTAACTACTTAAAATACCAATGTTTTTATTGCCTATTTACTTCACGGCGCATGGAAATATACCATAAGTAACAATCGTACTTAGTTAATTAAGCGAGTACTCACATGGTTAATCAGAACAATGATCATCTTGATTCATTTACATGGGAGCGTCAAGCTGTCAAAAATGGCGATAAAAGGATGGCAGGAGGGAAGCGGGTGCTTACCAAAGTAACTAAATTGCTAAAAACTAACTCCTCGCCAAAAAAAGTTTTAAAGAAAATGGAGTTGCGTCTCGAAATTGCGACCATGCGTAAGTTACTATCAATCGACATGCATTTGCTTCTGGTGTAACTTACGCCAGCTTAGTAGAACGAGCCGCAGAATGACGATTGTTTGTAATAATACGCAAATTTCCTTAACCCTTATGCACACGACACCTGTTCAATTGTACTCTCTATTTTACACATCTAAAGACTATATGCGCCCATTACAACTACTTAAAGGGGCATGAGCTGCCAAAATGTTGGTATTTTGATGTTGAAACAGAATGTTGAAATTATTGGCTATTTTTACTCAAGACGTATAATTCAGAAGCTTTTTAGTGCTCCTACTCTCGATAATGTACGATAAAGTATTGTTTTGAACTAACTTTGGCTTAGAATGAATGAATGGTCGTCCCGGTTATTTAAATTTGTTTACTTTTCGAACACGTTTTTGGTTCGTACAGGTCACATACTGTATGGATTTTCCTCATTCCAACGGCAATCATTTAGTTTTTCGATGGCCTCCAAAGCCTTTTAATGTTGTGACGATCAGCAATTATGAAAAAAGTGTGAATTTTGGCAGCTCGTGCCACTTTAATTTATTCGTAAGGTTGTATCAATCTTCAGGTATGGCAAGGATAGGGGCAAAATTAATAAAATATGAACTTCGGAGGAGAAAGTGAACATTTTGATTCCATCAGAAATACCTCGATAGAAGACAGACAAGGAAGTATGGCCCTGACTAGCAAATTTTTCAAACTAATTTTTTCTTCTTCTTTATAAGCAATGACTGGCAGCGGTCGAGTCAGTTTACTTCCAAGCAGTTTGTATTCTTCTATTGTCACGAAACAAAATAATAATAAAAATAAGTAATAACAGACCAGCAGATTTTATGTAGAAAAGAGAATAAAATATTGTAAACACACCGGTAAACTCTATCTAGGCTGCACTCACTGATCAGAATTATTGCAAACAAACAAAAGACGAACAATAAAGCTCGAAAAAGATCTGTATTTGTTTGTTTGTTTGGTGTTTTACGCCGCGCTCGAGATTATTTCACTTATATGGCAGCGTTGTCAGTTTTATTGTGGGAGGAAACCGGGCTCTATGCTCGGAGGAAACCCACGACCTTCCGTTGGTAACTGCACATAGGTCGTTCAGAAAATTTTCTATTTTTTTTGGACTGAGTGGGATTCGAACCCGCGACCATGAAAGATCTGTAGACCCCTACATGAAACACAAATGACTTACAAAAACAATCAAATTGGAAAATTGAGGTTATTATTCTTAATATACGTAATACTATTATAATCTGGGTCATTTTCATGCTGGCCTTATTGCGCTCATAAAAAAAATGCATAATACTTTTTTCACGCTACCTTCCCGGGTTCAAGTTAAAAAAACCCGAAAGAAAAACATCGTTTGAATCCAAAATACGTTCAGCATGCACCAGCCTGTCAGTAGGTTGCGTGAATACTTTGTAATATAGATACCAAGTCTCCAAGTGACCTTTGAAGATAGTTACATAAAAAAGGTGCGATCAATAGTCAATAGGTTGTAGTTTATTGCTGGGGTTGGGGGAATTAAGAGCGTCACTGGAAATATGAAAGTCTCCCAACACATGCTGCTAGGCCCTATATAATACATTGTCCTCCAGATACCGAAAGTACATGAAAGGTTGTTTGTTACAATGGCAAAGTACGCCACTCTCACACTCAGTCACAGAAATTGGAGGCAAAGCTGGAAAGCTAACGAGATTTCCGATGAAGAACCCTTGTGCACACCGCTGTTCCGAAGGTCCGTCAGTCCGAAGGCCCATTAGTCCCGAACACCAGATGTTCCGAAGGTCCGTTAGTCCGAAGTTCTGTTACTCCGAATGCACATTCGTCCGAACACCCGCTGTTCCAAAGGTCCGTTAGTCCGAAGGTCCGTTAGCCCGGACCTTCGGACTAACTGGCCTTCGGAACAACGGACCTTCGGAATAACGGGCCTTCGGACTACAGGACCTACGGACTAACGCTACGCACCCACCCACCCGGTGAACAACCCCTCATATAGCTTTAATTAGAAAGCTAACAAGATGACCCGTGAGCAACCCCTCAGAGAGAGAGTTAATTATAACGCTAACAAGATGACCGGGTGAACAACCCCTTAGAGAGAGTTAATTAGAAAGCTACCAAGATGACCGGTGAACAACCCCTCAGAGGGAGTTAAGTTAATTATAACGCTAACAAGATGACCGGGTGAACAACCCCCCAGAGAGAGTCAATTATAACGCTAACAAGATGACCGGGTGAACAACCCATCAGAAAGAGTTAATTATAACGCTAACAAGATGACCGGTGAACAACCCCTCAGAGAGAGTTAATTAGAAGGCTCACAAAATGACCGGTGAACAACCCCTTAGAGAGAGTTAATTAGAACGCTAACAAGATGATCGATAATGGGTAATGATCTAGCGTCCTACCGTGCGGCCATTGGTCTCTTCATCTCAGCCAAATTTTCCAGTAAAGCCTTTTTAAATACAACAAACAATACTCTTCTAAATACTAAATTCGGTCTCCTCTTTCAAAGTTACATCACTGTGTTCAGCTTTCCCCGACCATTCATATTAATCTTCTTCCTTTTACTTTTGAGTGGCGACGTAGAAACAAATCCTGGTCCTGTTGGAAACACCCTATCCATTGTTCATTTGAATGTGTGCGGCTTGAGGAATAAGGTAGATGATATTTTTGCAAATTTAAGCGATTTCGATATTATTGCTCTAACCGAAAGTCATTTGACAGCCAACATTCCTAATGACACCATTGATATGTCTGGGTTTCACGAACCTATTCGGCGTGACCGTGACCAGGCTTGGGGAGGTGTGTGTATATATGTGTCTAATAGAATAGCTTTTTCTCGCCTCTCGGACCTGGAACATCGTCATGTCGAAATGATATGGCTAGAGATCCAAGATCTACCCAGATATATCATTGGTGTCATTTATAGACCTCCAAATACTGAACCCGCAATGTGGGATGAAATAAAATACAATCTGGAAACAGTCATCGACAAATATCCAAACCATAATATTATACTAACTGGGGATTTAAATGAAAATTTATTAGATCACCGGAAAACCAATTTAAGATCAATTATAGGAACTTTCGGTATGGACCAGCTCATCTCTGAAGTTACCAGGCCAATCTCGGGTACACTCATTGATCCAATCATTTGTAACTGCAGAGATCGTGTACTGGATTTTGGAAATCTACCTAACTTTTGTAGTGATCATTGTGCTGTTTATGTCAATCTCAAATCAAACCTTATCAAGCAAAAAAAGTACTCGAGATTGGTCTGGAACTACGAGTCCGCTAACTGGGACGAGTTTCGTTTATCGTTATCGGGTATTGATTGGGAAGAAATAGTCACCGAAGATGTCAATACATTTTGTTCAAATATTTCAGATAAACTATATAGTACAGCCCGGCAATTCATCCCCAATAGGAACATAACTATTTACCCTCATGATAAACCCTGGATCACTACCAACTTAAAACTTGAAATGAAAAAACGTAATAAATTATATAAACGATACCGTAAGTTTCAAACTGACGATAACCTCCAAATGTACAAACAACAACGAAATCATGTTAACTCCTTGGTAAGAGGCGCTAAACAGAACTACCAAAATAAAATCACAGAAAAAATTGAAAATGGCAATACCAACTCCAAGTTCTGGTGGAAGCTTTGTAAATCAATGTTAAAATCCAAAAACTCAAACGTCTCTCCAATACCGCCTCTTACCAAGGACAACAACATATTTCATTCCGATAATATTGAAAAAGCTGACCTTTTAAATGAATACTTCTCAGGTATCTGTTCACATGGTGATTCGAATGTTGTACCTTACAATATTGATCCAATTGATGAATTTGAGCTATCACATATAACTGTAGATCCAGAAAATGTAATAGAGATTTTATCATCTCTTGACACCAGTAAGGCTACAGGACCCGATATGATAAGTCCAAGGATTTTATATGAAGCTCGATTTCAAATAGCCCCAATTTTAACTCGATTTTTTCAAATTTCATTATCTTCTAGTACTTTCCCAAATTGCTGGAAGATTGCAAATGTTACACCTATATTTAAATCTGGTAATCCCTCTCAAGTAGTAAACTATCGCCCAATCTCTCTTTTAAGCTGTTTGAGCAAAATTCTAGAGCGAGTAGTTTTTAAAAAAATGTTTGATTTTTTGCAACTAAAACTTTCCCCCTGTCAGTATGGTTTTTTGCCGAAAAAATCAACAATTTCACAACTTTTAGATCTTTACAATGATATTGTCAAGGCTTTGGATGACGGGAAGGAAATATTCTTTATTTTCTTCGACATTTCCAAGGCCTTTGACAGAGTATGGCATGTTGGGCTTATCGCGAAACTGAAGTCTCTTGGTATAACCGGAGCTCTTCTCAAATGGATTGAATGCTACCTTTCTAATAGGAAACAACGAGTTGTCCTTGGAGGTGCCACCTCGTTAACTTTGTCGTTATATGCAGGGGTACCACAAGGATCTGTCTTAGGCCCCCTTCTATTTTTGATTTACATAAATGACCTTCCTGATAAAATCGTAAACAATATAAAATTATTTGCAGATGACACGTGTTTGTACATTATTTCGGATGATGTGAAAGAGAATCTAAACTCTTTGCAAAGTGACATCAAATCCCTGGAAGATTGGGCTAAAGCTTGGTTAGTTGACTTTAATCCTCTGAAAACCAAGTCCATGTTAGTGTCTAAACGAAGACCACCTTCACAGATCAGTTGCACATTTGAAGGTTGCAATATTGAATCGGTCTCCTCTCATAAACATCTTGGAGTGATCCTTAATTGCTCTGCCAATTGGAATCAACATATTGAGAGACTTATTGAAATGACCAATAAAAAGGTATCTATGTTCAGAGGTTTAAAGTACCAGCTACCCAGAAAAAGCCTTGAAATCATGTACAAAAGCTTCATTCGGCCATCTTTCGAATATGCAGACGTAGTTTGGGACAACATTGCGGATTACCATGTGAATGCACTTGAAGCTATTCAAAAAGACTGAATAAGAACCATAACAGGTCTAACAAAAAGTGTTTCTACTACTCTATTGTATGAGGAATCCGGTTTACACAAACTTACTACCAGACGAAAAATACATAGGCTAATAACCTTCCATGCAAACTTTAACAATCCTGACAGCTCACTAAATAGAATCCTTCCACCCCCAACTCGTATACGTAATCCATATCCAGTAAGAAATGCCAATCAACTAACCTCTTTTAGATGCAAAACCGCCAACTATTTCAAATCATACTATCCACAAACCTTGCGAGAATGGAACGAACTACCCGAACCAACTAGACTTTTAACCAGTCAAATGTCCTACAGAAATTCTTTGCATAAAATCTTCCCCATACCGAAGGTTCCTTCTTGGTATTACGTTGGACATAGGAAAGCTAACATAATTCTGTGTCGAATCCGAAATGGCTGTAGTTCGTTAAATGAAGATTTGTTTAACAATTTTCTTAACGATTCACCAAAATGTTCATGTGGCTATCCCACTGAAACGGCCACTCATTACTTTCTTCATTGTGGAAGATTCCTCATGCCGCGCACATCCATGTTCGATCATTTAAGATCACATGGGTATGATGGGGATTTTACGACAACATTAATACTATATGGATCCGATAACATCAACGAAGAGATCAATAAACTGATATTTTCATCTGTTTGTTCTTTTATCATCCAATCAAAACGTTTCTAATTCAGTAATCAAGAGGCCAATGTGTGACACAATCTGGACGGCCAAGTTCAATTTATCAAAGTTCAATTTATCAAAGTTCAATTTATCAAAATTTAAACACTTTTATAGTTGATTAAAGAATGCATGTAAAATAACATTTCATATTTCTTACTCTTCATTTGCTAGCGCTGGTGAAACATGTAAGTAGTCAATTGTGCCTTTTTGTTTTTTTATGTATATATCTATGTGCTTGTACGATGTCCTTTCTATCGTATTTGTATACTCCTGTGAATAGTGTGTTTAAATTAGAAAACAATAGCCAATATATTTGTGTACATAATCGCTCCCAAATTTAAAACATGTTTGTTGATGTTGTAAACTGTACATTATTAGTTTTCCTTAGTTTACCAACCCTCTATGTATATATATTTCTTCAATACCCAAAATAACAAAATGAAAATTATTGTATATAATTGTTGCACAAAATAAGCTATTAGCTTAATGTGCAGAATAAAGCTTTGTATATAAAAAAAAAAAAAAAAAAAAGATGATCGGTGAACAACCCCTCAGAGAGAGTTAATTAGACAGCTACCAAGATGACCGATGAACAACCCGTCAGAGAGAGGGTTAATTAGAAAGCTACCAATATGACCGGTGAATAACCCCTCAGAGAGAGTTAATTATAACGCTAACAAGATGACCGATGAACAACCCCTAAGAGAGAGTTAATTAGAAAGCTACCAAGATGATCGGTGAACAACCCCTCAGAGAGAGTTAAGTTAATTATAACGCTAACAAGATGACCGGGTGAACAACCCCCCAGAGACAGTTAATTAGAACGCTAACAAGATGACCTGTGAACAACCCCTCAGAGAGAGTTAATTAGAAAGCTAACAAGATGATCGGTGAACAACCCCTCAGAGAGAGTTAAGTTAACTATAACGCTAACAAGATGGCCGGTGAACAACCCCTCAGAGAGAGTTAAGTTAATTATAACGCTAACAAGATGACCGGGTGAACAACCCCCCAGAGACAGTTAATTAGAACGCTAACAAGATGACCTGTGAACAACCCCTCAGAGAGAGTTAATTATAACGCTAACAAAATGACCGGTGAAGAACCCCTCAGAGAGAGAGTTAATTAGAAAGCTACCAAGATGATCGGTGAACAACCCCCCAGAGAGAGTTAAGTTAATTATAACGCTAACAAGATGACCGGGTGAACAACCCCCCAGAGACAGTTAATTAGAACGCTAACAAGATGACCGGGTGAACAACCCCTTAGAGAGAGTTAATTAGAAAGCTACCAAGATGACCGGTGAACAACCCCTCAGAGGGAGTTAAGTTAATTATAACGCTAACAAGATGACCGAGTGAACAACCCCCCAGAGAGAGTCAATTATAACGCTAACAAGATGACCGGGTGAACAACCCCTCAGAGAGAGTTAATTATAACGCTAACAAGATGACCGGTGAACAACCCCTCAGAGAGAGTTAATTAGAAGGCTCACAAAATGACCGGTGAACAACCCCTTAGAGAGAGTTAATTAGAACGCTAACAAGATGATCGGTGAACAACCCCTCAGAGAGAGTTAATTAGAAAGCTACCAAGATGACCGGTGAACAACCCCTCAGAGAGAGAGTTAATTAGAACTCTAGCATGATGACCGGTGAACAACCCCACATAGAGTGTAAAGTACATTGTACATTTGATATATTTGTACCAATAGACCTCAGGACTTACGGGTTGACGATTGCACAGTAGCCTCTGTGTGTCGCAAAAGGACGCTGCATTGAGTTCTAGAATCACTCTGACGTTGGGATTGTCTATGACGCAATGTGATAGAGGTGTGTCACATCGCCTACAACAGAGAAATGAAGTCATTCTAAGTCGAGAAGGTCTATTGAGTCTGAGTTGCATATAGTGTTTCACTTTAGGGCTAAATTACAAGTGTTAGTTAACCACCGGCCCCAGATGTGTACATTGTCATTGCTGTCACGCCATACACGAGTCCAGGCGTCTTCATGTACGAAATAACTGACGTCCTGGTGAGCTGTGTGTTGCTGAATAAAGGGTCAGTGTCGGAAAATACCACTATTTGAGGGCGAGAGGCGAAGCCCCCAGTCTTCAAATAATAGTGGTGCATAAGAACATTTAGACCCTCCCATGAGCAACCAGGCAATACTGTGACTGGGTGAGGGGGCTTGCTGGTTGTCTTCGGCAAGTTGTCTCGGTGAGGCAGCACCTATAAGAGCGGTGGAAATCCGCCCTCCAACAAGGAGACAACGTCTTCATATAACTGAAATACCGTTGAGCAGGACGTAAACCCCAAATCACTCACTCACTCACTCAATCAGCCAAGTAACCAAATGACGTCGTCAATTTGGAATCTTCTGCCGTGTTGGAACACAGCTGCCCCTCAGAGCGTTAGCTCCAACAATATTCTAGACAAACTCAACCCTAATTTATAGCACACAGTGGTTTAAACCTGCAAGGGGTACATTATTGTCTCAGATAATGGGTCTCTGGTTTTCCTATGTCTATGATGTTAACTGAGACGAAGGTGTATGGTATTAGAATATTGGTTGAAATGACGACGAAAGCGTCCAAATGTCAAATATGACGGCCAATTTGAACATTAGATATCTTCAATCGTTTTTTTTTTCGTTGACACCCTGTGACTTTACAGGAACTTATTTTGTCTCAACAATATGCTTTTGTAAAATACATATTTAGTCAAATTACAGTAACACATCATCACTAGATATATAGAAAGAACTTGACATGTATCCTTTAAAGAGGCATGAGCTGCCAAATTCAAACTTTTTTCATAATTTCTGATCGTCACGACAGTAAGAGGCTTTGAATGCCATCGAAAAACTAAATGATTGGCGTTGGAATGAGGAAAATCCATACAGTATGTGGCCTGTACGAACCGAAAACGTGTTCGAAAAGTAAACAAAATTTAAATAACCGGCACGACCATTCATTCATTCTAAGCCAAAGCTAGTTCAAAGCAATACTTTATCGTACATTTTCGAGACTGTAAGCACTAAAAAGCTTCTGAATTATATGTCTTGAGAAAAATAGCCAATAATTTCAGCATTCTGTTTTAACGTGAAAATATCAACATTTTGGCAGCTCATGCCATTTCAAAAGCATTGCTGTACGAAATTGGTACGGTAGTTTTTTTTCTCCTGAAACATGACTTCTAACACGAAAGATGTTAATTAAAAACCTCCTTTTTAGTCATAAACATGTCGTATATCTTTGAGTTGTTGATTCTGCTTTTCTATAGATCCAATTCTTTTGACACACGGGTTGGTTTATAAGGAAAATCCTTTGATGTTTACTTTCAATTCAATTAATGCACGATATTTTAATTACTCGTGACTACTATGCCTCATGTTTATAACAAATTTACCAGGCATGCTTCTTTTTATTGATTTTGAGAAGGCATTTGATTGTGGTTCCTGGAAATTTATTTCTCACGTGCTAGAAATCTTAAAAAAAGAAATGGATTAATCTATTTTTTCCGACATTAAAGCTTAAGTAACACAAAATGACTGGAGATCATCCTTTTACAAAATAACTAGAGGTTGTTGACAAGGGGATCCACTTTCACCGTATTTTTTAGTTATGTGTTGACATTCTAGCTATTTTGATTAAACAAAATAAGTGCATAAAGGGAATATGTGACGGAAAAAACGAGTTTAAGATAACTAAATTTGCAGACGACACAACGCTCCTCTTAATCGGCTCTGAAAATTCTTCAAATGAAGCCTTGAAAAGGCTCAAAGTGAATAAAAACTAAACAAAATGTTTCCGGATAGGCTGCTAACAATTCGGCGGTGAAAGATTTAACCACAGATACAAACTTAACTGGGACCAATCGGATTTCAAATATTTAGGTATTATATTTTCAGCGCAGTTAAATACTATGGTAGAGATGAATTTCAGTCAGACTATTGTCACGATGGAGAGAGAGAGTTGAGACAATGGTCAAAACGTGTATTGACACCAATTGGTCGTATCGTGGTACTAAAAACGCTGATGGTCAATAAACTAAATAATCTTTTGATATGTCTACCCTCTCCGTCGGAAGACTGTCTAAAGTATTTAGAAAAGTCGTTTTTTTCTTTCATTTGGGATTTAAACTCAGACAGAACTCTGTGAAAAACTACTATAATGGCGGTCTTAAGATGACTGATGTCCGTGCATTTATTATTTCTCTAAAAACAACCTGGATTCGAAGGCTGATCATGTATGAATCTCAATACAAGAAGCTTTTCGAAAGCTCATATTGTAAAATGTATGATCTAGTCAACAAGAGAGGTAACTGCAATGCAAGTAGGCCAAACACACTCCAATTTGGAGGGATGTTCTCAAAGCATGGATTTAAAGTGGCATGAGCTGCCAAAGTTTACACTGTTTTCATAATTTCCGATCGCCACGACAGTAATTTTGAATTTATTGTTAAAAAAGTTAAACATGACACGGAGGGAAATTCCATAGCCTTAGATATTGACATTGAAAGTGTTTTTATAACTCTTATAAATCTGTACGGGCCAAACAAAGACCATCCAGAATTTTTTATTCAAATCGTTGAAGCAATTGACGAGTTCGAAAATCCATTTCATGTTTTTTGTGGAGATTGGAATTTGGTCTTAAATCCTAAAATTGATACACAATTCTATACAAGTATTAACAATCCGAGATTTGCGAATATGCAATAATGGTGGATGTGTTTCGAATAGTATGTGGAGAAAAGGCTACCTTTTCATGGCGTCAGAAAAAACCATTTAAACAGAGTCGATTGGATTTCTTTCTCGTTAATGAGGAATTCCTTACTTATGTTAGAGACTTACACTATAAACCGGCTTATAGATCCGACCACTCGCTAGTTATTTTTGAATGTAAATTTTCAGACTTTATTCGGTGAAAAGGTATATGGAAGTTTAATGAATCACTACTTCGGGATCTAGACTATGTAAAAATGGTGAAGCAGTCGATTCTTGACCACATAAAGCAGTATTCTGTGGAAGATATAATAGTACAACAGTTAGAAGATGTGAATGTAGAAAATCTAGCTTACAATATTGACCCACCTTTATTTTTAGATACTCTCTTGTTGAAAATTAGAGGTAATAGTATTCAGTTTTCCTCAAGGAAAAAAAAAGAGGCAAATAAACAGGAGGAAGAGTTTTTGGAAAATTTTACTAATTTAGAAGAAGAAATTCAAAGAGGGGATCATTCAAAGATTGAAATCAGTGAGGAGGTTAAAATTCAATTAGAAAAACTGAGAACAAATCAGGTTAAGGGTGCAATGATCAGATCAAGAGCTAGATGGTTAGAGGAGGGAGAAAAGCCTACAAAATACTTCTGTGGTTTAGAGAAACGGAATTATGTTAATAAAGTTATACCATTTATAGAGAAACCTGATAAAATAATAAGTAAACAAACAGAAATCCTAGATGAAGTTAAAAAGTTTTATTCCTGTTTATATAAAGAAAAATTTATATAGAATATAAAATTAGAAAATTTAGATTTAGGAACTGTACCTAAACTATCAGCAAATGAGTCTGAGCTATTAGAAGGGCCCCTGACAATGCTTGAAATGTTTAATGCTCTGAAAAGATGTAAATCTGGGAAAAGCCCGGGAATTGATGGTTTTACAGCTGATTTCTTTAAAGTGGCATGAGCTGCCAAAATTCACACTTTTTTCATAATTTCTGATCGTCACGAAAGTAAGAGGCTTTGAAGGCCATCAAAAAACTAAATGATTGGCGTTGGAATTAGGAAAATCCATACAGTATGTGGTCTGTACGAACCGAAAACGTGTTCGAAAAGTAAACAAAATTTAAATAACCGGAACGATCATTCATTCATTCTAAGCCAAAGATAGTTCAAAACAATACTTTATCGTACATTTTCGAGACTAGAAGCACTAAAAAGCTTCTGAATTATACGTCTTGAGAAAAATAGCCAATGATTTCAACATTCTGTTCCAGCCTGAAAATATCAAGATTTTGGCAGCTCATGCCCCTTTAAGTTCTTTTGGGCTGACCTGAGATACTTTATGTTGAAAAGTGCTAATTTTGGCTATGAAAAAGGGGAGCTCTCGATTAGTCAAAGATCTGGTTTAATAACATGTATTCCAAAAGGCGATAAACCTAGGCAATTCCTGAAAAATTGGAGGTCCATCATCTTTTGAATGTGCAATATAAATTAATTTCATCTTGTATTGCAGAAAGGATAAAGTCTATTCTAGGTAAATTAATACATGCGGTTTTGTAAAGGGTAGAAATATTTCAGAAAATATTCGACTGATCTTCGGTTTACTTGACTACCTTGACGAGTCTGGCCTCCCTGGACTACTCTTTATAATTGATTTTGAAAAAGCTTTTGACACAGTGGCTTGGTCCTTTATTCAGGAAGTTTTGGGTTTCTTTAACTTTGGTATCTCTATACGCAGATGGGTTAGCTCTCTATACAATAATATATACTCCTCTGTTTAACAAGGAGGATCCCTAAGCGAAAGCTTTAAAGTCAAAAGAGGCTGTAGACAAGGGGATCCACTTTCTCCATATTTATTCATACTATGTGTAGAGATTTTAGGATGTTTAGTTCGAAATAGCGACAATGTTCAAGGTATACGTTTGGGCAACAACCATTACAAAATTAGTCAATTTGCAGACGATACAAGCCTGTTTCTAGATGGAACAGAGCAGTCTTTAAAGATGTGTATGTCTATTCTAGATTGTTTCAGTAAGATATCCGGGTTAAACATTAATGTGGATAAATGTAAGATTATTTGGATAGGGTCTTCCAGAAGGGCAAAAATCCGCCTTTGTCCAGAGATTAATGTACAATGGTCAGATGGAGATTTCAGTGCACTAGGGGTCACATTTTCCAACAACATGGAGAAAACAATTGAGGTTAATTATACAAAAAATTGAAAGAGATAAATCAACTTTTTGGAGAATGGAGTAAAAGAAATCTTACTCCACTGGGTAGAATTACTGTTATCAAAACTCTATAGGACTCCCAAAGCTAAATCACCTATTCCTTAATCTACCAAATCCGCCTCATCAATTTATTAAAAAATTAGGTATTATTTTTTATAGGTTTTTGTGGAAAGGAATAGATAGAATTAAACGTGATCAATGTGTACAGAGTTATAAGTTGGGTGGAAGAAAAATGATAGATTTAGATAAGTTTATGAATGCTTTAAAAATGACTTGTTTTAGAAAAATTGTATACTCTGGAGCTTCTGTGTTTAATATTGTCAAGCAAAAATTTGATAATATGATATATAACCTAGGAGAATGTGGCCCCACACAAATTAGAAAAATGTGTAAAACAATTCATAATGCTTTTTGGGTTGATGTTTTTATGTCATGGGCGAAATTCCAGGAATCAATCAAATGTAAGGCCTGGCGGGATGCGATACTTCAGCCTTTGTGGAATAATGACAATCTCAAAATTGGAAATAAGCCGGCCTTTTATAAAGCCTGGTATTTAGTGGGAATCCGTTATGTTAATGATATACTAGATTCAAACGGAAATGTTTTGACTTACGTTGATTTCCAAGCTACACACCAATTTTATTGTAATTTTATGCAATTTGCTAGTATGTCAAGTGCTGTTAACATATGTAAAAACCAATGTGATCTATCCAGCTATACCTTACCCACTCAGTTTATTACTGAGGAACAAATAAGGCTGTAAACCATTTTACCCTATTTGGGTTTCAGAAAAAGCACATAAGCCAAAGGCAGAAGCTAAGTGGGATAGTAAACAATGTAAACTGGATGGATATACACCCATTACCCTTTGTATGTACAGCTGATACCAAGCTAAGGTGGTTTCAGTTTAGAATTGTGAATAGAATAATTAGCACGAATACATTCCTGGTTAAAATCAAAGTAAAAAGGTCTGACCTCTGCGACTTGTGCCACAGTGAAAGGGAAACCCTGGAACATTTATTCTACTATTGTCCAATAAGTACTACATTTTGGAGAGACCTAAAATTGTGGATTGAAAGAGTTGCCTTAAGGCAAATTACATTAACTCTTCCAATGATTTTCTTAGGTACAATTTGTGAAGATAGGGCCTTTAATACTTTGATGATATTAGCAAAGTTTTACCTTTATCAATGTAAATACAAACAATTGACACCACATATTATTGGTTTTCAAAATATTTTATTTCAATATTGGAAAACGGAACAGGTTTCATATATATGTAAGGGAAATCGTCTGTTATTTGATGAAAGGTGGAAAAAATGGAGTAAACTTTTTGAGACCCGGTAAAGGGCGAAAACAGCCTAGACAAGAAAAAGTTGTATAAATAGTAATACTCTATCTTATACTCTGTCTTTTATTTACTTATTTTTTTTCTTCTTCTCTCTCTTGTCATTCCCTTTTTTTCCTTTTGGAAAATTTGCCAATGTATGCAAAGTGAATCCCACAACTCTGAATGTACATGTACAATAGAATGTTATGTCGTGAATAAAAAAAAAAAAAAAAAAAAAAAAAGCTTATGCCACTTTAAAGTGGCATGAGCTGCCGAAATTCACACTTCTTTCATAATTTCTGATCGTCACGACAGTAAGAGGCTTTGAAGGCCATCGAAAAACCAAATGATTGGCATTGGAATGAGGAAAATCCATACAGTATGTGGCCTGTACGAACGGAAAACGTGTTCGAAAATTAAACAAAATTTAAATAACCGGGACGACCATTCATTCATTCTAAGGCAAAGTTAGTTCACATTTTTCGCACATTTTTGAGACTAGAATAAAAAAAAAGCTTCTGAATTATACGTCTTGAGAAAATTAGCCAATAATTTCAACGTTCTGTTTTTATGTCAATATATCAACATTTTGGCAGCTCATGCCACTTTAAGTAACCAAGAAACATAAACGTTTTTATTATATAATTAGTAGTGAGATATTGAGTTATACAGCTCTGATATAAGTGATATCACCACTTTTACCGATAACGTTTATATCATCACTGTCAGTGCCGGAACTATTTCCATTGGAATATTATCTTCTCATTATTAAATCTTTAATTTGTGACATTGGCCAAAATTTGTAATCAATTCTTAATTTATAAATTATCGAACATTATTAATTGGCTGTTAAATATTTTTACACAAACCAAATATATTTTTGGCTTTGGCCTTTCTGTGATGCTTGCCGTATTATATTTATAACCTAGGCCTAGCAGCAGGACTCGCTAAACGAGAAAACGTGAAGTAAATCAACCCCACTCTAAAATGTAAATAAATGTGTTAGGCCTACAACTGGAGCATTAAAATTGCTTATTTTTAACAAAATGTATCGAGAACTGACGCAAATCATAGAAAACGAAGACTGTGGGATACGGCAATCTATGGAAGACGGATAAGGCCATTTGCTATGTCGACTTGTCTACTTTAGAAACACGAAAGTCGACAAAGCGAAAGTCGCTAAAATGACAAAACTGCGCGCGGTTTGTACAATTTAGCAACTTTCGCTTTGTCGACTTTCGTGTTTCTAAAGTAGACAAGTCGACATAGCAAATGGCCTCATCCGTCTTCCATAGCAATCAGTGCTTGCTGATCGTTACGTTACGGTGGACGATTTTTTCTAACAACCATTTCCATGTTCTATTCTGCGCACGCGTTAAACACGTAGGAAGTAAACAGACAGTGGCGAAGGCACATGGTTATTGTATTACACACATGTTAGTTACGGCCTTTCTTTCGGTGCCAATTTATTAATGATTGTAGGCTATGTTCGATGAATTGATGTTACAATTGTCTGATAGTGAATAAAGGAGGCAATTTTTCTTTTCTTTTAATAAGTTAAATCGGATTACAATTTACATGTAGGGCTACATGTAACCTTTGTATGCCTACCCGGTATATAAATTAATAATTATATTACTAAGAAACTTACAAGTCTCCTTGGAAAGATTTTCCCTGTACCCGTGTGTTTTTGTGTTCATACATATATATAAGATTATAACTGTATACACCATATGGTACCCGGTATACTACATACGGATCTACTAATTAGCCTATTTAATAAGTAGCCAAAACTTTGACCATACTATTGAGTATGGTCAAAGTTTTGGCTATTTAATATGGTGCGGTATAACCAGATAACTATTTTACTTGTTGTCAACGTATTATTTAAATTTTTTAGCACTATAACACACGGGCCCAGGGAAAATATTCTTGTCTAAAATAACCTCGGAGACAAGTTTCTTATTGTTCGATGTAGTATTTAAAATAGTCATTCACTTACTGCAAGTTAATTGGCCAGGTCTTGGTCATAATTAGTGGCATAATCTTTATGGTGTAGCATAGACCTATTCCCATTGCTGTGCTCCTTAGGACCAGTAGCATAGGCCTATCTATACCCACGGTTAGAAACTTGTCTCCATGGTTATTTTGGACAAGAAGATTTCCCTTGTGTTTTAGTGTTCATAAATATATATTTACCCCAAGCAGAGCCCGGTTTCCTCCCCCACTAAACCTGGCAACGTCACCATATAAGTGAAATTAATTTTACAAGCGGCGATAAACATTAATCAATCAAAACCTAACCTACTTATGTTTCCTGGTACCTATAGTCTGTTTCCAGGTATGTCCAGACACAAGTTCTGGGACCATTAAAAAAGGGAACCACACGCCCTAATCCAGAGAAGCATATGCGCCAAAAAACATAGGTATCGAGAAACATACATGTAGGTACCATGAAATATAAAATCGAGAAATATAGGTATCAAGAAACATAATTACATGTATCGAGAAACATAAGTACCAGGATACATATAGGTACGGGGAAACATAAGTAGGCTACCGAGAAACATAGACACCAAGATACATAAGAGTCGAGTAACCTAGGTACCTGGACACCTAGGTATAGACAAACATAGGTATCTGGACACATAGGTATAGAAAAACATAGGTACCAGGATATATATATTTATGAACACTGAAACACACGGGCACAGGGAAAATCTTCAGAGACAAGTTTCTAATTGTGTCAAAAAGAGGTTTATGATTTAGACCTTTACATATAGGTACCAGGATACATAGGTACCGGGACACATGAATATCGAGATGCATGGGTACGACGATATACATAGGTATCGGGATACATGTACATAGGTACCGGGATACATGCACACAGGTACCGGGATACATGCACACAGGTACCGGGATACATGCACATAGGTACCGGGATATATGCACATAGGTACCGGGATACATGCACATAGGTACCGGGATACATGCACATAGGTACCGGGATACATGCACATAGGTACCAGGATACATGCACATATAGGTACCGGGATACATGCACCTAGGTACCGGGATACATACACATATGTACCGGGATACATGTACATAGGTACCGGGATACATGCACATAGGTACCGGGATACATGCACATAGGTACTGGGATACATGCACATAGGTACCGGGATACATACACATATGTACCGGGATACATGTACATAGGTACCGGGATACATGCACACAGGTACCGGGATACATGCACATAGGTACCGGGATACATGCATATAGGTACCGGGATACATGCACATAGGTACCGGGATACATGCACATAGGTACCGGGATACATGCACATAGGTACCGGGATACATGCACATAGGTACCGGGATACATGTACATAGGTATGGGGATACATGTACATAGGTATGGGGATACATGTGCATAGGTACCAGGACATATGGGTACAGGGATACTTTGGCACGGGGATACATAGGTATGGGGATACATGGGTGTGGAGATACAAGGATACATAGTTTTGGGCCGGGATACATAGGTACAGGGATACAAAGGTAACGGGATACATAGGTACGGAGATACACATGTATGGGGCTACACAAGTACTGCGATACATGGGTATGGGGATACGTAGATACGGGGATCGTAGGTACAGGGATACACAGGTACTGCGATACACAGGTACTGCGATACATAAGTATGGGGATACATAGGTACGGGGATACATAGGTACGGGGATATATGTACATGGGTACAGAGACACATGCGTATCGAGATACATAGATGCGGGGATGCATAGATACAGGGATACATGTACATGGGTACCATAGGTGTGGTCCGGGATGTATAGACCGGTATACATAGGTGTGGTCCGGGATACATAGGTACAGGGATACATGGGCACGAGGATACATAGGTACAGGGATACAAAGGTGTGGTCCGGGAAACATAAGACATAAGGTGATGAAAAATTGAAAAACGCATTTCTGGGTTGAGGCTTACAACTTTTTGTTTTCATGGTCAACAGAATCTTATTAAAACACCAAAATACTCTGGGGGCTTCAAAAACATAAAAACCTTTTATTTAAATAAAAATGTGAAGGAAATTCAAATAAGCGCTAAATGTACGCTCATTCACTCTAGGTGGGAGTAATATAGATTCTAGGGCTAGTTAGTTACCTCTCAACACTTCATTGCTTCAAGAATAAATAAGGTCAATTTGCGATTCTGTAGTGTAGGCCTACTTGAGAAGTACAAGCCGTAGTATTATTACTAGTAGTAGTACTCCTGGTTTTGCTGAGATGAACTCCTCAGTTTGAGAAGTTGAAATATGTTGAATTGGCCGGTTAGACTATAAACTGTTTTTTTTTTTTCAGAATTAGCACGTTTCCACTGCGGTTAAAACAATGTAGAATACATTCAGATCGAGTAGCGATGACCTATTAATTTCTATATAGGTCAGCACAACTCCACGCATGCGGAGAACGGGACATGGAAATGGTTGTTAGAAAAAATCGCCCACCTTCAACTTCACCAACGATGACAGACCTCGATGTTTGTTGTCGCGCGCACACCGTGTGTCCTTCCGCGCAGACAAACGCAGGTTTTTCCTCCGAAATAAGTATACTATTCGAACTGTAATTTGTTTCATGAAATCATTTTCTATCCAAAAATTGGAACTGCAACATGAAAATAAGAACTTTGGGTGCAAAGTTATAAGTTTTTATTGTGTTTTTATTGTGGTGCGCTATTTTATCCTACGCCGTACATGTATATGTGTGATGAGCCCAAATGTAGGTCATTTTCTAGGTCAACTGACGACAGCGAATTGTTCAGTTTGTCGCAGAAAATACACGAAAATCTCGCTTATAATTATATAATAAATATAATATTTGTTGTTTTATCGGTAAATATCATTTATATTTCATCTCGTGGATAAAAAATCTTGTATTTTCACTCTTGGCTTGGACAATCATGAAAATACAGATTTTTTATCCACTCGATGAAATATAAATGGTATTTACCGATAAACAACAAATATCCTCTATATATACTACGATAAACTACGATATCAATACCGCAAATATTTGGGAAAACAATGATGGCGAATGATGTTGATCGATAGTAAATCAATTATGTACGAAGAAACATACACTTTGTTTCCGATCTTATGGATTGTTCTAAATCATTGATAGATTACGAGCAATTTGAAAATATATATGATATCAATACCAACTTTTTAGAGTATTATAAAGTTTGTAGCACGATAAAAAGCTAAATTGATTCGTCTGCTAATTCAAAGAACGATAGAAATAAAAATGGACCTTTACTTACCTTCAAAACCAGAAGAGAGATGAAAGGGTTTTTTAAAAAATGTACAGTAATCAAGCACAACTGTATATGAATCTACTCCGGCAAAACGTCAAGTAAAATGGAGAAATATACCAGCAAAAAATTGGCCTAACATCTACATCGCCGTTTTCAAATGCTGCAAAAATACTAAACTGCAATGGTTCCAATATCGAATTAACCACCGTATTCTTGCCACAAACAAATACCTTGTCAAAATTAATATTAGAGATGACCTAAAATGTACGCGTTGTCGCAATGCAAATGAAACGATGGAGCATTTATTTGCCGAGTGTGAGATTCTTCTGTTTTGTGGAACTCATTAATGAATTAGATTTATCAATCAATCGGTAAACAGATAAATGTATTTAGACAAGATAAAACTTTAGGGAAATCGATAAGATCACGATCAGTTAATTGTATTTTGTTTAGTATCCGGTATTACATGTATAAGAAACTTTGATAATGATGTAAAAACTACATCGAAATGTCGTCACCCAATAAATTAAGAAGTTGTTTATCCATAAGTAATCCTCGTCTTGATAAGAAAAGGTGTCAAGAAAAACAACCATAATCCAAAGTAACTCTGAATAAATTCAACAAACACATATTGACAATCTCGATATTTCGACAAATGTATATTTGTTATCTTCAGGAAAATGTGACAGTGATACAGATATTTATACATTGATAGGATGTTATTTCTAATGGATTAATATACAAAGATAAGAGAGAGAAGGGCGTCAGACACAAATATAAACACGTGTGTAAAATATTAAAACATATGGATGGCGGGTTAAGGTCAAATGGTCTGGAATTATGATAATTTCAAAACTATGAACAAATATCCAAATTATTATCTAAACAAAGTTGATTCTTTAGACGCTTTAACACCTGCTTTGAGTGGGAGAGAGTTTCTTCGTATAGCTAGAGATTCTTAGCAGTTCACACCAGTGTTCAGAGCTGTCTATTACTTTGGCATTATTTAGAACAAACTGGGGGAGGGAAGAAGGGGGCAAATTTTCAAGTCTGTTAGGCAGGTCAAAAAGGTCTTTACAATCTTGGAATTGTGGACAGTTATAAATGTGAGAAAAAAACTACTAAAAAATCTACCATCCTTCTGGAAGCTAAATTAGATGACCTGGACTACTTAATCAGTACTAAAAACTTGATATGTACATATGGCCTGAACATTTAAAGGGGCATGAGCTGCCAAAATGTTGATATTTTGAGGTTTAAACAGAATGTTGAAATTATTGGCTATTTTTCTCAAAACGTACAATTCAGAAGCCTTTAGTGCTTCTAGTCTCAAAAATGTACGATAAAGTATTCTTTTGAACTAACTTTGGCTTAGAATGAATGAATGGTCGTCCCGGTTATTTAAATTTGTTTACTTTTCGAACACGTTTTCGGTTCGTACAGGATCACATACTGTATGGATTTTCCTCATTCCAACGCCAATCATTTAGTTTTTCGATGGCATTCAAAGCCTCTTACTGTCGTGACGATCAGAAATTATGAAAACAGTTTGAATTTGGCAGCTCATGCCTCTTTAAAGGATACATGTCAAGTTCTTTCTATATATCTAGTGATGATGTGTTACTGTAATTTGACTAAATATGTATTTTACAAAAGCATATTGTTGAGACAAAATAAGTTCCTCATTCCAACGCCAATCATTTAGTTTTTCGATGGCATTCAAAGCCTCTTACTATCGTGACGATCAGAAATCGTGAAAAAAGTGTGAATTTCGGCAGCTCATGTCCCTTTAAGTAAAATTGTTTATTCTCTTCAAGAAAAAGGCTATCATAATGAAAACCAGTGTCGCTATTTGGAAGCTGATCATAATTCTAAAAACAAAGTTTTGTGTATTCTCCCGGAGTCAAGGGACCATTGAAAAGTGTGCCACTCTGTGTTGGCCGGTTATCTTATTAGCTTTCTAATTAACACTACATGGCAGGTTCTCCATCTGTCATCTTTGTTAGTTTTCAGATACAATTGACCTAATTTACATTCAAGTCCCGTGTTCGGTTTTGGCTATCAGGAGAAAATATGTTGATAAGAGTGTTGGTGTTACATCGTCTGGCACATTAACACTTTCAAACCATTAACTGAGCAGGAGGAATCCATACCAGTCTCACAAGATCGTTTTCTTTTCTTCTGGTAGATAATGAACAATACTATATAAAGAAATATTTTCAGACGGTATTAGAAACTGAATCATGTATTATGTTTTAGCAGTTAGTCATTGAATATAAAGCTTTCATTTATTCTATAGCGTTACACAATATCACGGGGAAGGCAATGCAGTGTTAGTGAACAATGAACTTCCAAAATCTGCATATTTCTCATGAATTCCGAAACTCAAGAAAATAAATTAAATGTTCGAAGTCCATCGAAACAGTAGATGGTTGACGATGAAATAAAATTGTATCATGACTCCGGGAATTGCAGCCTTCTAAACAAAGTTGGTTTCGAAAAGTATATCTAAGCCAATTTAAATAAATGGACCATGAAATATCTTAATGCGGATATATTTAATGCGTACAACTTAATTATATATCACAAAAACTTAGTATAAACAGTAGGTGAACCATTAGTTATTGATTGTCTTTGAATTATTTATCGATCTTCTAGATGACGATGGTTGAAACTTACAGACGGTAAAATCAGATAATTAAAAACTAGACTAGGGCATGCAGCTAGATATCAAAGCTATATAAAGTCTGGGATAACTGGTGGACATAACGCAGCAATCCACAACGGCCTCCCCAAAGCGCTTCTTATACAAGTAAATCTGTTTTCTCTCTGCTAATGAGTATAGCTTGTTGGGTTTCCACATTGTTCTTTAATTTAATAAGGAAAATTGTACCGTAAATATATAGTGAACATATTACATAATAGTAAGGAAACTGCGTAACTTTATTATTTTGGACCAAGAGCAGCTGAATTTCTCAAAAAAATAACAAAGATGTTATGTTATTTGAACCAAATTACGGGGGCAAAGTTTCCTCTTTAAGAATGTAAATGGTCAGCATGTTGCTTTTTTCCACAGAATCCGACAGTCAAATCCTCAACCAATTGCCTGAATCCATGGCTATGTTTAAATCTGGTGGGTTTCCTGTATGTATTCTCCCTAAGGCCGAGCTGCTAGAGATTATTTTATTCTCATCAAACTGAGTTCAGAATAGTACGAGCCCTGTATTTTTGTTTCAAATTTGTTTTGTGATTCCATGCACTTGGGTAGGACACGGAAGGTGAAAGAAGGTGAAATATTCGATCTTGGTAAGGAGAATGATGGGCTAAAGCAAACTCTTAACTCGGGTAATAAGTCTATGTGTCCGGACAGTAAGTCATAAACAGACATGGTTTAAGACCCCCATTTTATAGATGGACGAATTTTTTTATTAATCTTGCCTCCTGGCAGGAGAGCATTGATAGGGGGTGGTGATTTGATCTGATGAGTGTTAAGCAGTTATTATCACAGTTTCCTTGTAGTTCCGCAGTACAAGGGCATTTGTACGCCTTATTAGGTATTTGAACTTGCGTTATGGTTCGTGGAACTGTTAATATTTATTGCACATAACTAATCTATACATAAAGAAAAAAGCTAAGCACCCCCTGGGAAGTCTGCACCGACGGATACAATCATTGGTGCAGGGAGACTGTTGGCAAACTGATGTTGCAGAAACGATTGTGATCGTAAAGGGCAACATTCTGGCGATGAGAAATCACCATTAATGGCAATAAACTATACAATTTATTCAGGATATCATTAGCCCAATTAAAAGTGTATTTTAACCAAATAAAAAGATGCTTGTAAGTATGAAACTTCAGAGTTCATCTGGCTTCACAGGGCGAACATATTGAAGTAAAAATGTCACTTTGAGTGTGTAGAACACATCCCTAGAGAAAAAGGTCAATAGCGCGTATGGCCTCCATTAGTCCGAATTAGAGCGTCCAACCTGCGTCTCATCACTCTGGCGAGACGTCGGATTTACGCTGTGTTTTTGTGCCTCCAAACTTTCGTTCGCCCATCCCTGACGTTGAGCAAGAAACGACTTTCGTCCGACCAATGGATTCTTCGCCAGGTCCTCAAATTCCAATCTCGTCGTGCTATACACCAAGCCAAATGTATCCGTTGATGGTGATCTGACAATAGGGGATGTTTGAGGACTCTTCTTGCCCTCGGGCCTGCAGCTTTCAATCGGCTTCTCGTGGTTCTTGTGCACAAACGTCGGTTGTGTAGCCACCGGCGCTTCAAAGATGGATTTTATACAAATGGAAGACGTCGTGCCAGTCGGAGCAGTGCCCTATCTTCACGCTGTGATGTTACAGGTGGTCGGCCCGAGCGTGGTCGGTCCTTCACAGCACCAGTTTCACCGTGTTTTCTCACCAATCTGCTTATCACTGCATAATGGTAGCCTAATCGACGCCCGATGGCTTTGTAGCTTTGTGCGACATCCCTGCGGAGTCCCTACCGACAATTTACCATTTTTGCCCCTCTGATATCATCCTTCGTGCCATGTTTACAGAAGATGAGTCCACATTGCACAATACCGGCCTTAAGTAAAACACATTTAAGGGGAAGCATACTGAATTTGCGTAATTGCACGAAAAAAAACATTTCATGTCGCATTACATGCAGTTTTTGCGTTACTGTCACACATGAATTTCCACAATCGTTCAATAGAACATCATTCATATCATCATGATAGCTGGCATTACAGTTAACATTAATGCATTAATTTCAGCATGGGGTGCTTAACTTTCCCTTGAGTATAGAAGGCGAGGTGCACGCGCCGTGGATCAAATTATCAAAAAGTAAGAAATCTGTCGCTTATCCACGAATGACGTTCGTAAAATTTGCCGCATGCTAAAGCTATCAGCTCCACCGAGTTACATCCGTGTCTGTCGGCATACGCCGTTGACAATCTATAATTAGAAGTTACCCTAGTCCTAAAGTCCAGGTTTAACCTCTAAGGTAAATCTTAGCCACGTCTAAAGGAGATCTCGCGAGAATACGATTGACGCCATTGGCTCTAGTATACGACAGGCTTTAGTCATAGATCTATATCTAACGATGCACCTGGTCGGTTGGGGACGTAGTATATGCATGCTAAATGCGGATAAATATCGTGTACACTTACAATAAACAAGCAAATAACAAATCTGTCGTGGCCTCATGTTTACAACGTCTGTGTGGTAGAAAATAGTGGTGACCTTTAAGCTGTATGGGTATCAAAACAGGAGACTTAAATGGATAAAAAACAGACAGGAAATACTCGTGGCATTGGCGATTTTACTAATGAAAGAAATTATATCTCTTTGCTAAATATATCAAGAGTAGAGGCTACTTTCTTGGTGAATGTGGACTTTTCGTTTCACGACAGCTATATACAGAAACTATAATTGGCTCTTCGTGAAAAGAAAGCTGGAGAAACGTGGGAGGAATTTGCAATTAAGGTACTGTCCTGGTAGTCTTACAGCCGGGGTACATCTGGGCTCCAAGCCCCTCACTAATGATATTTGATCTAATTCTGTGTTTGATCTTAAAAAAAAATAGAAATTGAATCGTCAAAGAAGTCTACTATCGGACATTATTAAAATGCAGTAAAATCTCGTAATTCCTAGCTAGATACGTGTAAACACAGTGGCCGTTGGGCTTGAAAAGTAGTCACAAAAACTTAAAGGCACACTCGGCTTCCCGACATTTGTAATTAAAGCAAATTTACTCGAGTTTACTACAATTAAAACTAATTAAATTTAACAGTGGGCACATCATGTGTGTCCAATTATCTTTAATATGTCTAAATGGGGATATCAAGGCATAGGTGGAATTGAAGCCCGAATACAACAGTAACGATCAGTAAGTCTTGGGAAAACACTTACTTTTTTTAATGTAAACAGTAATTCGGATTTTAGCACCGATCGTGCCTTTAAAAGGAATTTATGCGAGTTTACTACTAGTGAAATTACTCAAATTAAACACGGGACTTGGAAGGTTTCTGCGATCCACGGTAAATGACCTTATATATATCAGCCTTTTGGCATATGGACAAAACAACAAGCTATGTCGGTCCACGTTATTGACAGATGTGTTGGATTTTGAGTTCTTTTAGGGTGTATAACTGTCTTCTTAATCTAATCACTTCAGCCGTCATTAATGAACCAAAGCCGTTCCAATAATAGTCTAGAACGTTGACTACGTTAATATACAGTCAAGTATGTACAATAGAATCTGTAATTTTTATAAAGCAACGAAGCCGTCAAATCAGTTCAGCGTATCTCGCCATATTCTGTTACAAAACGTCTTCAGCTGGAAGAAATCTTTAGAAAGAAGTGCACATTCAAATTATAAATTGGCGGGACTTGGAACCGATGCAAATTACAAATTGACTGGACTGGGAACCGATGCCAGCTATCAGCTATATTGTACCTGCTTAGAAGATACCAGCAATGGAGACACATTGATATTGAACAGTGTCAAGATGTTTTGTTATGGGTTCAATAAGATAAGGTTTTTCATTTTATACTATGACAACACGTTTGGGCACAGAATAATTGAAGACTTGTTATGAATAACAAATTAACATTCCCGTTGTTGTTGTTGTGGAATGTTAATCTTCATCACAACTTGGCCACATCTCAACATCACATCAAATAAAGTTTGATATTAACAACCTAGTAAACAGATGCAATTTGGATTTATGGCTAGAAAAATACAGTATATCTGAAATTACATAATAAATTATAAATTTCAGATTGCAAAATTTGTATTAAAAAGAAATCAAATCTAATATGATTAACATTTCAACTGAATTTACAATTATATAAAACTGAGAGTTTGTTGTAAATCGTGTGCTGACCCCGGAGAAATTGGTGTGACAAGAGCAGTTTAGCATTGAATCTCAGATTCAGATTAAATGTCTCTTTTCATTATTTAGGGAAAATATTCTGAGGTTCTGTAACTGCGCAGTTTGATTGTCAATTTATACAGTTTTAATATCGACATCTGAATTTAGTGTACTTCAAAGACACAATCGCCGCCGTAGTCTTTCTGACATTTGTTAATAAGAAAACAAACTTACTCGAGCTTACTAGTTTTGAACTCTAAAACACACGGGCACACCAAGCACAGGCAAATTGTTAGTTAACTCTCTCAAATTTAGGATGGGGCCCATTGTGTGTTCAGTAATGTTTAAAAGTCTAAATAGTGCTGTAGGCTTAAAACATATTTAAAAAGGAAGTCCAAACAGCAACCAATCAATCCGAGCTCAATGTTGGTTTACACTCATTTAACGTCGTTTTCTTAGTAGTTTGCAATCTCAAATTATTTGGTCGGTCTTTTGCGTCCCTCAAACCAAATCCTGCGTCTTACAGAAGATGAGTCCACATTGCACAATACCGGCCTTAAGTAAAACACATTTAAGGGGAAGCATACTGAATTTGCGTAATTGCACGAAAAAAAACATTTCATGTCGCATTACATGCAGTTTTTGCGTTACTGTCACACATGAATTTCCACAATCGTTCAATAGAACATCATTCATATCATCATGATAGCTGGCATTACAGTTAACATTAATGCATTAATTTCAGCATGGGGTGCTTAACTTTCCCTTGAGTATAGAAGGCGAGGTGCACGCGCCGTGGATCAAATTATCAAAAAGTAAGAAATCTGTCGCTTATCCACGAATGACGTTCGTAAAATTTGCCGCATGCTAAAGCTATCAGCTCCACCGAGTTACATCCGTGTCTGTCGGCATACGCCGTTGACAATCTATAATTAGAAGTTACCCTAGTCCTAAAGTCCAGGTTTAACCTCTAAGGTAAATCTTAGCCACGTCTAAAGGAGATCTCGCGAGAATACGATTGACGCCATTGGCTCTAGTATACGACAGGCTTTAGTCATAGATCTATATCTAACGATGCACCTGGTCGGTTGGGGACGTAGTATATGCATGCTAAATGCGGATAAATATCGTGTACACTTACAATAAACAAGCAAATAACAAATCTGTCGTGGCCTCATGTTTACAACGTCTGTGTGGTAGAAAATAGTGGTGACCTTTAAGCTGTATGGGTATCAAAACAGGAGACTTAAATGGATAAAAAACAGACAGGAAATACTCGTGGCATTGGCGATTTTACTAATGAAAGAAATTATATCTCTTTGCTAAATATATCAAGAGTAGAGGCTACTTTCTTGGTGAATGTGGACTTTTCGTTTCACGACAGCTATATACAGAAACTATAATTGGCTCTTCGTGAAAAGAAAGCTGGAGAAACGTGGGAGGAATTTGCAATTAAGGTACTGTCCTGGTAGTCTTACAGCCGGGGTACATCTGGGCTCCAAGCCCCTCACTAATGATATTTGATCTAATTCTGTGTTTGATCTTAAAAAAAAATAGAAATTGAATCGTCAAAGAAGTCTACTATCGGACATTATTAAAATGCAGTAAAATCTCGTAATTCCTAGCTAGATACGTGTAAACACAGTGGCCGTTGGGCTTGAAAAGTAGTCACAAAAACTTAAAGGCACACTCGGCTTCCCGACATTTGTAATTAAAGCAAATTTACTCGAGTTTACTACAATTAAAACTAATTAAATTTAACAGTGGGCACATCATGTGTGTCCAATTATCTTTAATATGTCTAAATGGGGATATCAAGGCATAGGTGGAATTGAAGCCCGAATACAACAGTAACGATCAGTAAGTCTTGGGAAAACACTTACTTTTTTTAATGTAAACAGTAATTCGGATTTTAGCACCGATCGTGCCTTTAAAAGGAATTTATGCGAGTTTACTACTAGTGAAATTACTCAAATTAAACACGGGACTTGGAAGGTTTCTGCGATCCACGGTAAATGACCTTATATATATCAGCCTTTTGGCATATGGACAAAACAACAAGCTATGTCGGTCCACGTTATTGACAGATGTGTTGGATTTTGAGTTCTTTTAGGGTGTATAACTGTCTTCTTAATCTAATCACTTCAGCCGTCATTAATGAACCAAAGCCGTTCCAATAATAGTCTAGAACGTTGACTACGTTAATATACAGTCAAGTATGTACAATAGAATCTGTAATTTTTATAAAGCAACGAAGCCGTCAAATCAGTTCAGCGTATCTCGCCATATTCTGTTACAAAACGTCTTCAGCTGGAAGAAATCTTTAGAAAGAAGTGCACATTCAAATTATAAATTGGCGGGACTTGGAACCGATGCAAATTACAAATTGACTGGACTGGGAACCGATGCCAGCTATCAGCTATATTGTACCTGCTTAGAAGATACCAGCAATGGAGACACATTGATATTGAACAGTGTCAAGATGTTTTGTCATGGGTTCAATAAGATAAGGTTTTTCATTTTATACTATGACAACACGTTTGGGCACAGAATAATTGAAGACTTGTTATGAATAACAAATTAACATTCCCGTTGTTGTTGTTGTGGAATGTTAATCTTCATCACAACTTGGCCACATCTCAACATCACATCAAATAAAGTTTGATATTAACAACCTAGTAAACAGATGCAATTTGGATTTATGGCTAGAAAAATACAGTATATCTGAAATTACATAATAAATTATAAATTTCAGATTGCAAAATTTGTATTAAAAAGAAATCAAATCTAATATGATTAACATTTCAACTGAATTTACAATTATATAAAACTGAGAGTTTGTTGTAAATCGTGTGCTGACCCCGGAGAAATTGGTGTGACAAGAGCAGTTTAGCATTGAATCTCAGATTCAGATTAAATGTCTCTTTTCATTATTTAGGGAAAATATTCTGAGGTTCTGTAACTGCGCAGTTTGATTGTCAATTTATACAGTTTTAATATCGACATCTGAATTTAGTGTACTTCAAAGACACAATCGCCGCCGTAGTCTTTCTGACATTTGTTAATAAGAAAACAAACTTACTCGAGCTTACTAGTTTTCAACTCTAAAACACACGGGCACACCAAGCACAGGCAAATTATTAGTTAACTCTCTCAAATTTAGGATGGGGCCCATTGTGTGTTCAGTAATGTTTAAAAGTCTAAATAGTGCTGTAGGCTTAAAACATATTTAAAAAGGAAGTCCAAACAGCAACCAATCAATCCGAGCTCAATGTTGGTTTACACTCATTTAACGTCGTTTTCTTAGTAGTTTGCAATCTCAAATTATTTGGTCGGTCTTTTGCGTCCCTCAAACCAAATCCTGCGTCCCTAAAATAACTAAGGACGATTAGACGACACACATCTGGCTCAAATTTTCAAATGAGAGATACAAAATTATGTAAAATCTATATAATTTTGGCAAAATATTATCCTTCGTTCTGGGAAAAATAGATTGATTGATTGATTGTTTGGTATTTTACGCCATGCTCAAGATTATTTCACTTATATGGCGGCGTTGCCAGTTTTATTGTGGGAGGAAACCGGGCTCTATGCCCAGGGGAAACAAACGACCTTCCGGTGGTAACTGGCAACTATCCCACATAGGTCGTTCGAGGGCAAAACTAGAGAAAGTCGTCTGTTGCTACGAATGTGTATTTAATGTCAGAGCGAATAATTCATGTTTTGGTTGAGTAAGTATACACAATTGATTGATTGTTTGGTGTTTTACGCCGCCAATTTTATTGTGGGAGGAAAACGGGCTCTATGCCCATAGGAAACAAACGACCTTCCGTTGGTAACTGGCAACCATCCCACATAGGTCGTTCGAGTGAAAACCCAGTCAGAAATTTTTCCAATTTTTGGACTGAGTGGGATTCGAACTCGCGACCCATAAGTGGAAGGCTGTTTGGATTGAGCGTCTAACGCTCTACCTACTGAGCCACGGAGGTCCCCTAAGTATACACAATGTTAGTGCAATAAGTCGGCAATGTCGTTTATTGGCATTTGGATGATTTAAACTACCAGTTATTGAAGTGCATTTGTTGGAAGATATATTTTTCTTATACCTAGATCAGTGTACCAAGCAGTTAATCAAATGTAGGCCTAATGTCGGTTATAAATAGAATAGTGTTAACTAGTTGGTTGGACTGTACTTTTGAAGAATCGTGTCGAGTATTCAGTATAGTTCAATTTCTTTCAGAAGATGGGCAGTTCGTTATATGCAAGTAGTTAGTGAGGCTTTCTATTTAGTTAATGGTGTTGAAGTCAGGGCGATCTAACGTCGACACTCTCGTTGGTATAGATGCTGGCAATGGATCAAACACAATTACGGATATAATGTTATTATTAGGACCAGAACAGTAAGACTTTGACCGGTTAGCGACCGCTAACAGAACGGTTGATCAGACTGACCCTATATGTGACAAAATAAAACATTTACAGGAAAAGCGTCGTGTGAATTAATTCCACAACTAGAAAAGCGAAAACAAGTATGAAAAGGCCGGTTGGCTGAATGGATAAGGCAGCCGGCATTTAGTGCTGGCGATAGGTGCCATACTCTCGGAAACGGCGTCATTCAAAAAAACGGTACAAGAATTTTTACCATATTTTTCAAGAAAGTGTAATCCCAAAATAACGAGAATACTAAAGTATGAATTATTTAGCATGTTAAGGGTAAACTATAAATTACTGTACAGTTTTCTTCATGTTTGTTTGCATGGTTATCCTATAAGTCTTTTTTAACCGGTTTTGGTCGATTCCCTGAACCAAATGTGTGATGTATCGCTATGCAGAGTATAGACTGACATCTCCAAGTAAGGCGAGGTGGGGACAGTTATAGCAAAACTAGTGAGACAAAGTAATTGAAAGTAAAGTCAATACTTTGATGTCACGGAGATCTCATGTGTGTGAAGTTAGCTCCCGGTTCCCTTTTCCCGTTCCTTATTCAAACTCTATATTGTCTCCCCATTGGCTCATTATTCGTTCCTTACATGGGGGAAAAACATAGGTTAATTTACAGCATTATGATACATAAATCTTTACCAAACTCAATACATGTGCACTGCGAGACATGTTCTACAGAATGGCACCGTTAGTTCCGAATTCCTCCACCAGGGGGCAAATAAGGAACCAGCCTCCGAATAAGGAGCTGCGTCTATACAGTTATTAATATCCAATATAAGACAACCAAACTTAATGTACACATGCACCCCCAGACATGCCCCCTATAAAATGACATCGGTATTTCGGAATCCCACGACTAGGGGGCGAATCGGGAACCCGCCTACGAATAAGGAGCTGGGTCTATACAGCCTTTAATATTCAACGGAGAGCAACCAAAATTAGTACATGTGCACTCCCAGGTGTGCCCTATATAATGACACTGTTCGTTCTGAATTCCACGACTAGGGCGGGGGGGGGGGGGGGGGGGGGAGGCGAAGGTTCCCACCGCGAAGAAATATTTTCGCCACGGTGAGAACCTTTTCTCCGCTGTCGCTGTGGAAACATTCCCACCTCGATGGAGATGTTTTCCTTCTGATTTGACAGTTTACTTGCGTTTTTCGACTTTCTCTGCAAATCCTTTTACTTAAAAGGTATGATCCTTACGATGATTTGATTTTATACGCTTGATTTTATTCTAGATACGGAATCTCTTGTCTCAAAACCAAATTTCCCCTAGTGCAAAATTTTGATAAAGACGATAAAACACCGGAAATGTCAAAATTGGTGAATCTGGCGATGCATACTTAGCGTGTGAAATCCAGTTTATTCAAAAAGTCGAAAACTTGCAACACTTTTAGTAAGCCCACTAATTATCCTGGAGCCCTGCGCCTGCCACCGGGGGTGAGCCGCAAAATCCTTAGCCGCTTTACATTTGGTATATTTGCATATTTTATTGCTTAAATAAAAAAACACACACACAATAAATGGGTATAAATTGTCTTTATAAAAAACATTTACCGTATACGTTATTTACATTTGGTATATTTGCATATTTTATGGCCTAAATTCTTTCTTCAGTGATTAACATTAAATTAAGTCACCATATAGTACAACAAGTCTGCGTTTTCATGACAGGCATTAGAACGTTGCAATCCGAAGGATACTTGAAAGGAATAGTTTATCACATTATGAATTTGTATCCCTCACGTTTAGTGCAGAATAAAAAGTTTATCCTTCCATCTTTGTTGCATCCAATGGCTTCGTCATCTTGGAGGTCCATATTAGAAATTCCGATAGCAGTCATTTAATCTCACTGGTCAGCGTTAGCGATTTCTGTACAGATCTCTCCTCAGCAGGAAAAATACCCTGCTGCAATAGCTCTGCAATAAAGTAGATGATAAGATTGACATAAATATCAAGCAAAAAAAAAGGTATATTTTCATTAAAGCAGACCAAAAAGTAATAACTAGTAAATACAGAAAACAGTCAACTATTTTAATGTAAACAGTATTCTGGATTTTTGCAGAGAGTGTGCCTTTAAAAAAGGAGACACCACGTAAGTTATAATTCTCCGTTGTGATTAGGAAAAAAAACTCTGTACTCTTTGATGATATGTCCATTCATATTCAGCCTGCTTTGTCAGTGATACCTGACTTGTGAATTATATCAAGAATTTATCCTGTGGATTTACCAGTGTGTCTTCAAGATTCATTCTGGGTATCTATCTTTCGTAAATTCGTGGTCATCGGATTTAAACCAGTGAACTTTGTGAAGGATTACAGATTTCTCGGAACTGTAATTACTTAACTTGTATAAGTAAGTCATTTTGATAAACGTTTTCTTTCCAACGTTTATGTAATATTTGACAGTAAATAAGTTAGTCCGTTTGCTCTTTAATATAAATCAAAATTTGTACATAAAATCTGCTGGTCTGTTGTTACTTCTTTTCACTATCATTTTGTCTCGTAACAATGTTAAAAATTACGTTTTTTCCAATAAGGAACGAAAAAGAGCCAATGGGGAGACAGTATAGAGTTTGAATAAGGAACGAATCGGGAACCGGGAGCTGGGAGCTAACTTCACACACATGGAGATCTCCTCTATGCCAGACTGCAAAGCGCCATAAAAGGGAATTTAGTAGGGTGTCTAGATAAGTCAGCGTTTGAGTATAGTTAAAGTGGCATGAGCTGCCAAAATTCAAACTTTTTTCATAATTTCTGATCGTCACGACAGTAAGAGGCTTTAAGGGCCATCGAAAAACTAAATGATTGGCGTTGGAATGAGAGAAATCCATAAAGTCTACGGCCTATACAAACCGAAATAGTGTCCGAAAAGTAAACAAAATTTAAATAACCGGGACGACCATTCATTCATTCTAAGCCAAAGTTGGTTCAAAACAATACTGTATCGTTCATTCTCGAGACTAAAATCACTAAAAAGCTTCTGAATTATACGTCTTGAGAAAAATAGCCTATTATTTTAATATTCTGTTCAACGTCAAAATATCAACATTTTGGCAGCTCATGCCACTTTAACTTATTCGGTTTCTGTATATGGTAACATATTTTACCGCTTATAAGTTAGGGGTGGTTAATCTTTTTTCAAATAGACGTTTGTCTGCGAAATTATATAAGCACATAAAATCTTATAACTAAATAAGGTGCCCGCCAAAAACAAAGTTACTTCTACTCCATTGAATTGGTACCAGTTTATTTTGTAATTTACCTGATTTGCCTTTCATTGCTTGATGGAATACGTCACTGCGATCCTTGCTTTGTCAGTCACGACTTTCGCCTTTGGTTTGCTGCAGTGAATGTTTAATTTACAGCAATCTGACTGTTCGAGATGCTCGTTGGAAAGAAACAATGGACACCTCGACTTTAGTCAGATTGAATTTACAGGACTAAAGTTCGCCATAACAGACAATGCGGTGAACGTCAATTTACATTTTCAGAGTACATAAACGCCTGTTGGGGTATAACAGGTGAGAGCATTATTAGTAGCCTACCATTAAGACATCGACACGATTTTGGTCGCACGTGTTTTTACTCTATCGATTTATTAATGATTTATCACGAGTGTCCTTAATCCGATCGATCAGTCTGGTTAACAATCAAAGGGTACCTGATGTAATTTATTAAAGCCAGCCAGGTTTGACGAAGAAATATGGTGATAGGGTATGTGTAACAATCCATGGGATTGCCACGATTTGGTAAAAGTGTGAACTCTTTGATGTGCCGCAGTGGCCATTTGTGCCAGTCGCGATATGGTCACTTTTACATTGATTACATAACTTTCTCTATTTCTCTGATCATTAAATTAAAATCTTTAGAAAAGTCCATTACTAAGCCGTGTGTTTACTTTTAGTATAATAGCAATGTCCAAGAATAACAGTTTCTAAAGGCGTCCCAACGAGTAATCCAATTAAAGAAGGTTTGCGTGGGGTCCAACCACATGTCAAGTGTAAAAGGTGTCATTTCATAAGGGTGGCAATTGGATTCGTTCGGACGATGTTCATGTTACAGAACGTATTGTGATTTATGTTAATATCAAAGAGAGTAGATTGACAAGAGTGGCCACTTTGTCCGCGCCATGTTGAATTTGAACTGACACGATTCGATTATTAGGAACCTCTTTTCTGCAGGGGGCGCCTTACAGTCGAATCTTGTACAGTCGGAACACCCTTCCGCTAGGGGGCCAGAAGAACATGCCGGCCATGCCGATTGGACGAAGTGACCACTGTTGTCAATCTACTCTCTTCGTTAATATCATGCTGAGATATGGAAATAAATCTCGTGAAATCTCAAATACGAGCACGTTAACTGTGTACCAAGCAAGAATCAAGTTAAGGAAAAAAAAAACACCCTTTTAGATTTAAGGGATTAATCGTCCTGTAAATTCCACCCACGCCATCTTCTGAAGTAAGGTTATGACCGGTCATTAGATACTTTTTTTTTTCACTGATCGACAAAAAAAAAATAACATTATTTCTATCACAAAAATAACACGACGTAGTTGTGTTTTTCACCGTTGATTTTTGATAACTAGCTGCGAAGCGTAACCACGTGATATAGATGTTTTTATTGACTGTCAACTGAAAAAAACGCAACTGATAGCTTCTGGTGTGTTTCACAAAAAGATTTGGATTAAAGAAATGATTTAGAAATAAAGAATTAGAGACTAAACGACACGATAACCGCCGATCCCCATAAACAGCTAGTCAGTGAAAGTTATACCCCTAAACTCCTTTCTCGGGTGATCTCGCGGGGTTTTAGCCAAACTCGAAAGGAGCTTATTACGGCATAGGCCTACCGAATGGCGCATAGAAATTAAAAGCATAGCAAAAACTATAGGTGTGGCGTCATGTGTGTCACTACTAACGGATTAACAATATCCCTTTTTACTGATAACATTAATTTTTCGTTATGGTTTAGACAATCATATTGACTATATTAATATTCAATCAAGCTAACGCCTGCATGTGCATTAGGCGCCTTTCACATCTCAATCTTCTTTGGAGAACATTTTGTATATTTCATAAGGTCAAAGATTTAATCGTGGCTGTCTTTTTATATTTTTAAGTTTTCGTCTGAATGATTTAATCACGTTAGCATGTCTAACCAACGAAACTGTTAATGACAAGCATGCCCTTAGCGTTCAACCACTGGTGCTTAACATCCAAGGCGAATTAAGAGTTAGACAGAATTTGCATTCTTGTCACTTTGAGAGAATAACACGAGAAATCAGATCGTCCAACAGGCCATATCAGTAAGAGGTTAGAAAACAGCAATAAGATTCTTGTCAACGAATTTAATGACATTTCATCATGACATTCTTTTCATATTCAGCTTAATCTTTAATCCATTACACAATTAGAAACTTGTCTCCGTGGTTATTTTAGACAAGAAGATTTTCCCTGTGCCCGTGTGTTTTAGTGTTCATAAATAAATATTTTATGTCCAGTCATTCTTCCATAAATTCATGACTGTGTTTAATTTTGTTCTTCAATTTGTCAAGCGTTGATAGATTCCGTGACCATATACATTAATATCCCTGTTTTCCTTATTCTTGAGAATCAATTCAGAATATAGGAGGTATTTGTCCATACACCTTAAAAATAAAAAAGTATAGCACATTGTTTCTTTTTTGTTTTGTGTTTTTTTTTTATTATCTAGATGGCAAATTTATGGTGTTATGTTAAACCAACGTCAGTATCCAATTTAGTTGGATGACGCCAAGGGGGCTGTTTCTCAACACATTTACGCCCGTCGTAACTTTGCGCCTGGTCGTAAGGTAATGTTGAACGTGTATGTTGCCATGGCGTTACGACCAGGCGCAAAGTTGCGTCGGTGTCTAGAAACAGCCCCCAGGTCATGTTGACGACTGGTAACACATGCGCACTGATTGATTGATGTTTCATGCTGGGTTCAATATTATTTCATCATAACAGGCTTATTGAGAAAGGAAATTCTGCCACACGGTTGAATAGAACCATCATGCCTTATCTGTTGATACCAGCCAATCGTAACCAACGCCGGTCTTTGGACATGATAAAACAATCTCGTAAAGATGGCGACCTTTTTCAAAAGGTTATATTGAAAGGACATTGTTGCTCAGACCAATTTAAATATATTTAACCTGTCAGTTTTTGGAGATGGAAATAAATCATTTGATCAGGAAACCATGCGTCGATTATTCGATTGAAATGTGATTGATTGATTAAAGTTTTACGCCGCAGTCAATATTGTTTCGCTTATATGGCCGTGTTGCCAGGTTAAGTGAGGGAGGAAACCGGGTTCACTACACGCAGGAAACCCCCGACTTTCAGCGAGTACCTGGCAACTCGAGTGAAAAATCCACTCAGAAATTTCTCAATTTTTATTTGGTCTGAGTGTGATTCGAACCCGCGTCGCTTCGATGGAAGGTATGTGTGGGACTAAGGGACGATCACTCTATAACACTCTGGACCACCGAAGCCCCGAAACAATTGCAATGCGAATGATGTGTCAAACTTGGTTTGTTCCTTGGCTTGAAATAATGAAAACAAATTCGATGTAAATCCGATTTTTAATCAGCCCCCAGAAATGGAACAGATAAAATAGACGATTACTTGTATTTTCCTACTCGACATAGCTGTTTCCAAGAAGGTGATTTTTGCCTTCAGGTCCGTTACAAAATGAAAACCATTCTCCAATTACCTTCGTGAAGCTCTTCAATTGACTGGAGTTCTGTCGTAAAGTGTGAAGTAATTGTGTCGCTAATTACGAGGAAATATGCCCACTAAAGCTCTACAAGTGGTTATATACACATCATTATCTGCAGACTTAATACTCGAGCAACCTGAATTATACAAGGATATGACATTTTAACTCGGACAACTAAAGATTAGTGCGAATGCGAAATCAGGCCGTTTCATTAGGCTAGGCGTAAATATTTAAGTAGGCTTATACTATACTCTCCCAAAAAAGAAACGCAACATTCAATTTTTGTTCTTCAAAATATGAATTTTCAACAGATTGATTGATTGATTGATTGTTTGGTGTTTTACGCCGCGCTCAAGATTATTTCACTTATATGGCGGCGTTGCCAGTTTTATTGTGGGAGGAAACCGGGGTCTGTGCCCGGAGGAAACCCACGACCTCCCGCTGGTAACTGGCAACCATCCAACATAGGTCGTTCGAGTGAAAACCCAGTCAGAAAATTTTCCAATTTTTGGACTGAGTGGGATTCGAACCCGCGACCCATTGGTGGAAGGCTGTTCGGATTGAGCGTCCAACGCTCTACCTACTGGGCCACGGAGGCCCCCTTTTAATACAGAAATAAGCTTCACATTACACTGAAATTATTTAGACTGGTTGTTCCGACTTTAAAGTTCATTCACATGTAAAAATTTATCACATTAAAGTTCATAGCGCTCAGATGACGCCACTGCAACGTCAATATCTGTTGTGCCCACCATTAACCTGTAACACAGCACGGACCCGTCTCGGCATAGACACAATCAATCGACGAATACGGTTTTGCGGAATTCTCCTCCATTCTTGCTCAAGAGCCTGCTGCAGTTCTTGCAGAGTTTGCGGCGCTGGATGACGACTGCGCACGCATCTATCCAAATCATCCCACAGATGTTCTATTGGGTTCAATTCTGGTGATTTGGACGGCCAGGGGAGCACTGTTACGTTCGTGTTGGCTAGAAATTCAACAGTAGCACGAGCTGTGTGCGGCCGAGCGTTGTCGTGCTGAAAAATTGCCCTACGGAGGTCCATTACGGGCAGCATAAATATGTGGTGTCAAAACCTCATCTGTGTATCGAACGGCGTTAAGGTGGCCGGGAATGTGCACCAGTTGAGTTTTTCGTGCACAGGATATGGCACCTAGCTTACACCATCACACTTGCAAACCTCTCATTCTGGCGTCTGTAAACTCGTCTACGACCATCTCTTCTCTGCAGCTGGAGTCTTGATTCATCGCTGAACCAGACTCGCCTCCAGTTTCGCAGATTCTAGTCCCTTAACCTGTTGCACAGTCGGACCCTTGCAAGTTGATGCTGGTCTCAGTAGCCTACTACGCCAAAGTAAGGACGTCTGGCGCGTAAGCCGTTTTGGTGGAGACGGTTTCTGACTGTCTGTGCCGATATTCGACGGAGACCTGGGATATTTGATGCTGTTTCTGTTGCTGTTTTGGTCCGGTTTCGCAGGTGAAGTAACCGGATGTAGCGATCTTGGGCTGCTGATGTGATCCTAGGTCGGCCAGAACGTTGACGATCAGCTGTTGAACCGGATTGCTGGTGCCGTTGCAACAGTCTGGAAATTGTGCTCCGGTGAACATTATAAAGTCTAGCGACTGCATTCTGTAATTCGCCGGCCAGGAGACGACCAATGACGACGTTCCGGGTAGCTGCGTCTAGTCTTGGCATATTGTAGCAGCTTCGTGAAACAAATTAACGACTGAATTCAATTGAACGGTTGTGTGTCTAAGACGTGATTCGCACGTGCAACTGCCCTACGTTTTTCCCTACGCCTTCCTCGTGTAGCGTTACATAAAGGCTGACTAGAAAGTCACGTGTGATCCACTATCAGGGGCTTAAATTCAATTATCGAACATTTACATTATAACATGATTCTGTTGTCATGTGTCAATCACGCACATTTTTGGAAAAATTCATGTTTGAAAAAAAAAATTGGATGTTGCGTTTCTTTTTTGGGAGAGTATACTTAAAGCTAAATTTATATATATATTCCATCTCCTGAGGAAAAGTACATTCTGTCTTAGAAAGTATATATTTCACCTTTGTCTGGCAGAATCGTCAAGATAAAGCAAAACGGTAATTAAGCGACCATACAATCCCATAAACATGGGGGTTTAAAATATTTCATATTCGTGTTGAAATCTTCCATGAAGGTTAAGAAGACAAATCCCAATATTTAAGGCTTCTTGAACAGCATATATCAAGTTAATCATCTATTGTTAAAAAAAGGAAACCATATAACAACTATAACCAATCAATGTAAAAACTCATTTTGGGTAGACGTAATTTCTTCATTTGACAACGTAAACAAAATACCGGTATATTATATCTGGAAATGTGGATGACATATTGGCTACAAGTGTATGGATGAATGGAAATATATTAGTTAAACATAAGCCTATTTTTTGTAAAAAAAAAATAAAAAATAGTACGACTAAAAATTAAGGTGCGCATTTATGACCTCATTGATGAACAAGGAATATTTTTCTCGCTTGTTAAAGTGGCATGAGCTGCCAAAATGTTGATATTTTGACGTTAGAACAGAATGTTAAAATTATTGGCTATTTTTGTCAAGACGTTTAATTCAGAAGCTTTTTAGTGCTTCTAGTCTCGAGAATGTACGATAAAGTATTGTTTTGAAGTAACTTTAGCTTAGAATGAATTAATGGTCGTCCCGGTTATTTAAATGTTGTTTACTTTTCGGACACGTTTTCGGTTAGTACAGGCCACATAGGGCCTACTGTGTGGATCTTCCTCATTCCAACGCCAATCATTTAGTTTTTCGATGGCCTTCAGGCCTCTTACTGTCGTGACGATCGGAAATTCTGAAAACGTGTGAATTTTGGCAGCTCATGCCACTTTAATTGTACAAATTTCTTGACTGTGATCGAATTTGCAGCTTCAGAATTCAATATTAATTCTTGGTACTAATATGAAAGTCAAATTACAGGCCAAAATCTTCTCGTGCCATTCTACGAGATCTTTAACACGAAATATATCAACGAATCCCAATTTTAGATTAAGTTTTCATGAATCGCACTTCAGATGTCCAAAGTCCGAAATATTTAATACAAAGCAACCAATTATAATCCTTCAGGCAGATTTATAGATGCCGTGTCAGGAATAAGTGAAGTTTTTGTAATGCAGATGCTCTGGTGGGGCACAGATGCTCTGGTGGGGCACATGACAAATGTATGCTGTGCTCACATGCGATGCGCCTGAAGAGATGTGTGTGTGTGGGTGAAGCTTGGAGTGTAAACTTTCGATAAGTAAAAATTGAAAATGTGATATGGAGAAAATCAGTCATGAGTATCGGCTCTCAAGTGATACGTGTCCGGATTCGGACAGAAGATAAAGGTGATGTCGAATGGACGGCAAAATACGAAGACCTTACATTTGGAAATGCCCTGGTAGACCTGTTTGACTTTTTTGCTTGTTTGTTGTTGTTGTTCAGGTTTCTGTCTCACTGACTGTCAGTGTCAACTAGTTCAAATATGACATTACTCTTTTAATAGCAGCGAATCCGACTCAGATGACCATCACAGCTAAAGCTAAACGCAGCTAAATCAAACCTGTCTCTGTCAATAAAAACGGTCCCTAACCCTAAAGTCCATCTGGGCGTAATTTAGATTAGAATAGATACGGCAAAATTAGTCCGAAATATCTGCGATGATGATGTAAGACATTTTCTGACAGATAGGCCATCATCATCGTCAGAACGCATTTGATAAATTTTCTGGGAATTCCTTGACACACTTCGAGGGGGCAAGACCACCTCTCGTTTCTCATCAAAAATATTAAGATTCTGGCTAATAAGCCTCTTTCGAGTTTGACTAAAACCCCGCAAGATCACGCGAGAAATGAGTTTAGGGGTATAACTTTCACGGACCAGCCGTTCATTTAACATTAGCGTCTATGGTGATCGACGGTTATCGTGTGTTTTTGTCTTTGATTCTTTATTTTCTAAATCATTTCTTTAATCCAATTTTTTTTCTGAAGCACTCCAAAAGCTATCAGTTGGTTTTTTGTCAGTTGACTGTCAATAAAAACATTTATATCGCGTGGATACGCTTCGAAGTTGTCAAAAACCAACGGTGAAAACACAACTATGACGTGTTATTTTTGAGTTAGAAATAATATTATTTTTTAGTCCGTCAAAAAGAAGTATCTAATGGATTTGTATATATGTTGCTATGTCTCAGAAAAAGACCTTAGTAAAAAGTATAGATTGTAAGCTGAGAATCACAGACATTACAACAGGGTAACAGCCGATCTCCATAAGCACTAATGTTAATTGGACAGCCGATCGGTGAAAGTTATACCCCTAAACACGGGTCTCGCGTGATCTCGTGGGACTTCCGCCAAACCCGAAAGGGGCTTATTGTAGAAAACAATGGTCTAACCAGCTGGGAGCGGTGACCATTGTAGTGGAGACGCCATTTTGTCGTAGTTACATTACGATGATTTTTTAGCTCCGGCCCCTATTTTCCTACGAAAAAATTGTTCACCGATGCAATAAATGCCTTAAAATGAATGACCGTCCAACCTTTTCTGTCTTAGTATCCATTCCCCTTTTGTCGAACTATGGGCTTGGGTTGTTGCATTCCATCGATATCGAAAGCGGGTTGGAACATTTCCCCGCGAACAAGGCGGCCATATTGCCTGTGGAATCATGGTTAATTTCGCAAATTTAAAAATGGCTTCCTCCCGTAGCGTTCCGCCCTTCGGGCGTCACAATAACGCTACATACCGGATCTAGATTCTGGCAAGAAGGGTGGCAAGAAATTCCCAGTAAATTGATAAAAATGCGTTCTGACGATGATGATGGCCTATCTGTCAGAAAATGTCTTACATCATCATCGCAGATATTTCGGACTACGGCAAAATGTACGGGTATCCGATTAGTTATCGTACACTTTTGCCGGGTTTTCACTGCTAAAGCTTACATCAGTTTTTGCATTGACAAGAAATTCCACAGAAGTGAAGCTGGGCTCAGCCGACTTTTGTTAAAATACTTTAATTGTCCCCAAGACTCTGATTCTGATCCCTCATTCACCCGCTCGTCTGCATGTTTTTGTACTGTAGAATGACGGGGACCAGTTATCGTACACTGAACGATAAAGCTGTTGTGACGTCATTTCTCATGTTCGAAAAGTCCCCGACACGGCCGAAAGCAACTATTCTTGAGTCGGCTGACAAATGTAACTCCATAAAAAGTTTTATTTATATTTGGAGGTAGCTCCGGTATGTAGCGTTATTCTCAAGCCCGAAGGGCTGAACGCTATGAGAGGAAGCCATTTTTAAATTTACTAAAATAACCAGGCACATGGAGTGCTCTCCCATTATCACATTATATTATAAGTAGGCCTAGGGTAAGGGGAGAGCATTACTTGTGAGATGGCCGCATTGTTAGCGGGGAAATGTTCCAACCCACTTTCGATTTCGATGTAATGCAATAACCCAAGCCTATAGTTCGACAAAAGGGAAATGGATATTAAGACAGAAAGGATTGGTCATTCATTTTAAGGCATTTTTTGCATCGGTGAACGATTTTTTCGAAGGAAAAAAGGGACCGGTTTTCAATTTGTTCGTAAAGCAACTATGAAAAAATGGCGTCCATTCTACAATGGTCACCACTCCCAGCTGGTTAGACCATTGTTTTCTACAATTAATTTGGAGGTTGTAATTTTGCAAGAACATGCCTCGATAAGTAAGCCGGCTGTAATTGGCTGGAAAGCCTGATCGCTTGGGTTAAACACGCATAAGTGTTGGGTGTACGATAACTGATCGGATACCCGTAACATTTATTGCTAATAAGTCACCCAGTATGCCGGCATAGTAAAAATTAGAATATTTACATGTAGGCTCCTTGTTGGCCCCTAAATCTGATCGGGTAATGATGGAGGGACTCGTACTTAGACAAGCTCGTACATTGCTCTGTCTTATATACAAGACAATCAACAAAAACTAAGGTTTTGAATAGAAGTTCTAGGTGACGACCAGTTCTATATTTGCACCCTTTTAGGGTATTACCTCCAAGACACATTTTAAACATTCCTCTTTACATTCAACCTGGGATACTCAGGGTTAAATTCTCAACAAGCTCGCCTTTTACCCCTGGGTCAGCCTTGTTTTCTGGGAACGCCCATTAACTGTCAGACCAATCAAAAATTCTCTTCTAAAGGTTGGAACTCTTCAGTTTTGAGACACGTTTATCGAATCGAAGTGTTATACAGAAAAGTCATCCATCTTTGTTTTGAACACTGTTTGGATGCTTACGTAACGCCAATTCTGTTTGGTGAAATTTCCAATCAAAGTCTACAAATAACATGCATATTAAATTAGAAACGATGTATTTGGTTCCACTCTGGTCCCAAGAGTAAAGTGAGTTTGAGCGTAAGTTTTAATCATGGGTTCCGGCAATGCTTTACATTGTATTCATTGATTTGTTCGAATTTTGTTATTAATCTTCTTAATTCCTCTTCGTTAATAACAGTGTAAAAATTGGTCCGACAGATTTCAAATTCTCCTTGTACAAAGTGCCACGTGATCCGTAGCCTGCCCAACAATTTCCCAAATCCTATTTTAGAGGACAGCGAAACATTCCAAGTCCAACATGTGCTTTTACAGAAAAAAATTTCGCCCCTGCTCTAACACCCCTGTATTTTACATGCACCTCTTGTTCTAACTCTTCCAAAATTTCACGGGGCCTAAGTGGTCCAGTTGGCTAGAGTGATCATCTCTCAGTCCCACACAGACTTTTCATCGGCGCGGCGCGTGTTTGAATCACACTAAGATCAAATAAAAATTAGGCCCTGATACACTGTACCTGGTTCTCTGTTCAAGCTTTGAACCATTTCTTCCTATTAATAGTTCAGGTATTCTTTTTATATTTCAGTTTGCAATATCTCAAGTTCTGCCAAACGTTTCTGTGACAGCATTTGAGTGTAAGTTTGAATTATTGTTGTTTATAATTAAATAATTATTGGAGATATTCCTCTGTTCAATATCATTTCATTTGCATTGTTGCTTCTAAGACAGATAAGGGGCTTCGGTGGTTCAGTGGGTTAGGCGACCATTAAGAATTAGACGGTTGCGGGTAACCCGACCGACGCGATTGAAAACGGGCCGACCAAAATGTTTTATTTTTAAGATTTTCAGAATTTTTTTTTTTTTTAATTAAATTTTTTTATTTAATTTAATTTTTTTAACCGCGTGAATTCGCCTGCAGCTGATTCTTGTCTAGTCCGCTTTATGCTGAGTGGATCAAAGTTATTCAGTTACGGCCGCATGCATGGCCGCCTTCTACGATAAGCTAAATCTGACTGAATTTTTAACGTGCCGCTCGTTAGACTGGACCCCTGTGTTCATGCAGCATGGCCCGTTGTTCGACAACTGAACAGTTCGTACGCGTTATCGCACAGCGATAAACTGAGATTTGGTTACCAGTTAACTTCAACTCGAGGCAGATTATCTCAATTACAATGACACTGTCTTCAAATCCGATCAGAATTAAAGTCCGAAGTCGAGAATTGATAAACAATTTTGCAGATTCTAACCTGTAAATTTTCATTTTGTAATGCTTTCATGCAGGTCCGCGACCGACTTCTCAGAAATCTATTTTCATTGGTCTGAGTATCTGTAGTTTGCAAATTTATGCAGCTAAATTCTAAAACATAGGTCCAGACTGAAGTCCACTCATAAAAGTGTTTATTTATGTCACTTGCAATTTCGCGAAAGATAATTAAATTTCTAAATAAATAACACGTACTACATAGATTTTCCAGACATGATCAGTTTATCATCTACTTTGCTTCCGACACCTGCTCGGCGCTGTTGTTGTCAAGCGAGTCCAGCTGTGAAATTGTCAGTGTTTGTCGACGTTTTACCGGCTGAGGAGTATGCGGTGAAACTATTACTTGTAAAAATTTCGGTACCTGTTCTGACCAGGCAGTTATTCCCAAGATTAATAAAACTTTATTGTCTGCGGCATTTTTGATTGCCTTGTTTAAAAAGCATGTTTAAGACGTCTAAAGCACAATCTCTGTGACATCACCGATTGCCGCGGTGAATTGCGAGGACTTTGAAAATAGTTCATTGTCATGACAAATGTTCGTTAAAAAAAAAAATTTCTCTAGCAATCGTAGGCATTGCTGACCTCAATGAATATCAAGTACAACGAGACGCAACTTACGCAAAACAATATAAACGTCAGTATAAAAAAAAAAAAAACCCCGACCGACCTGTCTTCCAAAAGTAAGGCTTGTTACCTGCAACCTACTAATTCTTAATGATCGCCTTAGAGGGATCATCCGTCAGTCCCACACAGGTCTTCCATCGATGTTGCACGGGTTCTAATCACACTCAGACCAAAAAAAGATTGAAAAATAACTGAGTGAATTTTTCACTTGGTCGCCATATGTGGAAGAGTTGCCAGGTACTCGCTGAGGTCCAGTGTTTCCTCCCCACTGAACCTGGCAATGCCGCCATATTAGTGAAATAATCTTGAGTGCAGCGTGAAACATCAATCAATCACTCTGCGGCAGATTTGAATAAATGAGAAGTATATGTGACAACTCTGTCAAGAGGAAACCTGTCACCTTGACAGAAGTGACAAATCCATTCACAAAATGTTCATGTTTAAGAAATAAATGACGTCCTAGTGAGCTGTGTAAAGGGTGAAGTCTCGAGCCTTTAAACAATTTATTTAGCCACACACAGCTCACCACGGCATTGTTTATTTCTATTCTAATGCGCAGCATATAGTATTATACAAATCTTCTAATTGTGAAAATAGAAAAGTTTTTATCAGAAAACAAGCCATTCCAACCTTCTATGTTTTGCCTATCTCTATAATGTTATTTATGATGGGCTATAAAGGTCTAAATGATTTACCTCTTTTTAACACAATTAGAAACTTGTCTACATGGATGGTTATTTTAGACAAGAAGATTTTCCCTGTGCCCGTCCGTGTGTTTTAGTGTTCATAAATCTATAATGTTATAGTAGTTGTTAAACGAGTTGAAGGTGTATTAGAATTTCCTTTTGATGCCTTTTTTTGTAAATAAATCGCTAACACAATGTCAATGTTTCCATAGTAACATGTACAAGAATTAAGGATTTTGACATTTTTCAGTTTCCTTTATAAACTAAAACTGTTTCAAATTTTAAAACCTACTACTGGTAGCTCTATATCATTTTAATCTTCTTTGATTTATGAAATATAAAAAAATCAAGATAATTTATATTCGATATAAAATTTCTGTGGGTTATCTTATGGTAATTGTAAAGTGGCATGAGCTGCCAAAATGTTGATATTTTTATGTTAAAACAGAATGTTGAAATTATTGGCTATTTTTCTCAAGACGTATAATTCAGATGCTTTTTAGTGCTTATACATGTAGGTCACAATACCCAGTTTGTGTTTTCTCAGCCAATGAAAATTGACTTCGGTTATGCTGGAGCTAGGAGGTGGCTTACATAGTGATAGTTTGGTGTCTGGGTTATTTGAATATTGGATTGAAACTAACGCAGGTCTACTGTACATACTTTTAGCTTTCAATCAATGCCTGATAACAGATTTTTGTGTGTGTTTTTTTAATGTTCACCCAATTTTGAAAATACAAAGGTTTGGCTTAGAATAAGTAAGCTTAAAACTGTCAAAATGGCGGTACCCATGTTAAATTGTGTGTAGCTTGAAACCGGCATGCACTATGTCAACTTTATTTGGTTGTAAAGGATTTCTCACGTGTTGATCTATTTGAAAATGGTAAGGAAAAGTCTTAACGAGATTTAGGTAATTAGCCACAAAAAGTAGGTATTTTGTTCTAAATTTTCAAACCACCACCATTTTTGGTGCTGTTGTATCTGAACTACATATTTGAAATATAAAATAAATGAATTCCGTGAAATTTTTTAAATGTTAACCACTTTTTCTGAAAAAAACAGGCTTTTGTAGACCAGGGGGGTATTTCATAAACAGATTTAGACGGCTAAACTGACCTAGCCGACTAGAATAGCAATGCTTTAACATTACTGCTTAGTCGACTATCTGACCGTAGTCGGCTATATGTGGTTTATGAAATACCCCCCAGGGCTAGGTTTGAGCAGACACAAGACTCTTAATGTAGGGTGTAAAATACTTGTATATGCCTCAGTAGTGATCTATTTCCATCAATGAGGTCTAGGAATGACATTTCACTTCTTGGAATTATTAATGTTTTTCAAAGCAAATGATTATTTCAAGCTCATTAGCTATTGATCTAAAATAACCAGACCCCCCCCCCCCAACCCCCCTTCCCTGTTGGTCTGAAATGATATAAACTGTACAAATTGCATTTTTTATCTCTTAGCAGGTAAACTGACATGATTGTGGCCCTAAATTTGACAGTTTTTAAATCACTGGAGAAGATTTATTAGCTTTCAAACAGTCCAAATGTTAAGAAATCAGACAATTTTTTGACGGGTGGGGTGGGTTATCTCCCCTGGCTCTGCCCTTATGGCAGTCTCTAACCCAGACAGATGCTAACAGTAAACTACAATCAACAACCAATCATTTCCAGCAAATTTGAAGGGTATTTGATGTTTCACTTTTTTATAGCAAGGAATAACATTTTGAATTGGTCCTCATAAAAACTTTAAAATTTAAGCCTAGAAACATGAAGGGGGTGGGTGTGTAAATTACCTCACAAAATCCAAACGACTGGCCGAAAAGCTTGGATCTTTTGAAATTCAATTTGATATTGGTTAATAAAAGCAAAGTTATTAAATTTGACAAATTTCGAGGATTTTTTTCCTTGTTATAGGTCACAACACCCAGTTTGTGTTTTCTCAGCCAATGAAAATTGACTTCGGTTATGCTGGAGCTAGGAGGTGGCTTACATAGTGATAGTTTGGTATCTGGGTTATTTGAATATTGGATTGAAACTAACGCAGGTCTACTGTACATACTTTAAGCTTTCAATCAATGCCTGATAACAGATTTTTGTGTGTGTTTTTTTAATGTTCACCCAATTTTGAAAATACAAAGGTTTGGCTTAGAATAAGTAAGCTTAAAACTGTCAAAATGGCGGTACCCATGTTAAATTGTGTGTAGCTTGAAACCGGCATGCACTATGTCAACTTTATTTGGTTGTAAAGGATTTCTCACGTGTTGATCTATTTGAAAATGGTAAGGAAAAGTCTTAACGAGATTTAGGTAATTAGCCACAACTCAAAACGTTAACATTACTGCAAATGGGAAATGAAACTGTAGCATGTAACCTATAGTGAAGTGTGAAAAGTAGGTATTTGTTCTAAATTTTCAAACCACCACCATTTTTGGTGCCGTTGTATCTGAACTACATATTTGAAATATAAAATAAATGAATTCAGTGAAATTTTTTAAATGTTAACCACTTTTTCTGAAAAACAGGCTTTTGTAGACCAGGGCTAGGTTTGAGCAGACACAAGACTCTTAATATAAAATACAAAGGTTTGGCTTAGAATAAGTAAGCTTAAAACTGTCAAAATGGCGGTACCCATGTTAAATTGTGTGTAGCTTGAAACCGGCATGCACTATGTCAACTTTATTTGGTTGTAAAGGATTTCTCACGTGTTGATCTATTTGAAAATGGTAAGGAAAAGTCTTTTCTTTAATTAGCCACAACTCAAAACGTTAACATTACCGCAAATGGGAAATGAAACTGTAGCATGTAACCTATAGTAAAGTGTGAAAAGTAGGTATTTGTTCTAAATTTTCAAACCACCACCATTTTTGGTGCCGTTGTATCTGAACTACATATTTGAAATATAAAATAAATGAATTCCGTGAAATTTTTTAAATGTTAACCACTTTTTCTGAAAAACAGGCTTTTGTAGACCAGGGCTAGGTTTGAGCAGACACAAGACTCTTAATGTAGGGTGTAAAATACTTGTATATGCCTCAGTAGTGATCTATTTCCATCAATGAGGTCTAGGAATGACATTTCACTTCTTGGAATTATTAATGTTTTTCAAAGCAAATGATTATTTCAAGCTCATTAGCTATTGATCTAAAATAACCAGACCCCACCAAGGTTTGGCTTAGAATAAGTAAGCTTAAAACTGTCAAAATGGCGGTACCCATGTTAAATTGTGTGTAGCTTGAAACCGGCATGCACTATGTCAACTTTATTTGGTTGTAAAGGATTTCTCACGTGTTGATCTATTTGAAAATGATAAGGAAAAGTCTTAACGAGATTTAGGTAATTAGCCACAACTCAAAACGTTAACATTACCGCAAATGGGAAATGAAACTGTATCATATAACCTCTAGTCTCGAAAATGTACGTTAAAGTATTGTTCTGAACTAACTTTGGCTTAGAATGAATGAATGAATGGTCGTCCCAGTTATTTAAATTTTGTTTACTTTTCGAACATGTTTTAGGTTCGTACAGGCCACATACTGTATGGATTTTCCTTATTCCAACGCCAACCATTCAGTTTTTCAATGGCCTTCAAAGCCTCTTACTGTTGTGACGATCAGAAATTAGCAAAAAAGTGTGAATTTTGGCAGCTCTTGCCACTTTAAGTTGCCTTTTCGATTAATTTGTATAATTGCTATGTATTTCAGATGAAGATGAGGATGGAGACAGGATTACTGTCAGAACAGATGAAGAACTTCAATCAATGTTAACAAATGTAAGCAATCATTTTTTTTGTTCATTCAATTTTTTCTACACTTTATAGTTAAGTGTGGTATAAATTTACAAGTAAATATGACCGAATATTCATAACACTGTTATAAAGTGTATTTCATCGATCAACATGGGATCCCATGTAATGAATCCATTATCGTTGCAAATCGTTGCGAATTGAGAATATAGTATAAGTAGGTTTATTGCGTTATATACAATAGCCTGAACAATTGAAAATGATAGAGGTACATTGTATGGTTTAAATGTGTATTTAATATCAATATTTTCTCTTGTTTGTTTCAATTCCATTTAGTTTATGGACAATCTGGATGGTCAACCTGAAGCAGAGTTACCTCCCCTAGTCATATTTCCAAGAGGTAAGATCATGACTTTTTTCTCAGCAAAGAATGTTTTATGATTATCTATAACGTTGAAGTGCATGTGTACTCAAATAAAATAACCATTACTAGGGCATTTCAAGAACAATAATATTGACTTCAACTCAATGTGCTCAGGGAGCTGGTTGCTAATAAAAACTAAAAAAAAATATAAATGATAAAATGTTTTATGTTTTTTGTATTTTTCTGTAGTTGGAAAGACCCCTCAAGACAGAAATATTCATGGCCTTAAGGTAATGCATGGGATAGTTTTTCTATACATTTTTCCTGAGCTTATCCCTTTTTTTAAATACAAAGTGTGGGATACAGCTCAGGACCCTGTTTCACAAAGCAGCGTAGATGTATTTTTTGCGTAACTTTCATACTAACCTATCTCTACAGTATGGGTTGCTATGACAGTTACGTGAAAACTTACTCTATGCCGCTTTGTAAAACAGGCTCCTGGTATGTATTTTGACTTTGAAAATGTTTATTGATGTTCTTTTATTGAGCACTAGAGATTATTTCTTTTACATTGATAAAGTGACTTTAATAGGTTATATTGAAAAGACGCCTAAGTTTGTTGATGTCTTTCATTGACCTTCAGATTAGTAGAAATATAAGAAGTAATCACTCTCTTAAGTCGATTTTCGACCCAAAAAGTATATTTAAAGAGTTACTTAGGGAATTCCCTGTTGCTATTGTTTACTATCGGACATAATAATAAACAGTCCAGAATGCACCACATGTGCAGCTGGAAAGCCTCTACTTGCACAGCTACATGTAACTCACCTAAATTCTAATAGCCACAACAGAGACTACAAAGGAATCCCCAAATAAAGCTGCCGGCCTCGGTGGCTCAGTGGGTAATAGAGTGATTGACCCTCAGTCCAACACAGGCCTTCCATTGATGCGGCTGGGGTTCAAATCCCACTCAGATCAAATAAAACTGAAAAATTTTGGAGTAGATTTTTCATGTGATCAAGTAAGGATCCACTGGTGGAGAGCTAATCCCTAACTGTAAAACTGTTGCAAAAGCTATTTTCTTGGTACTGAGAGCTCCATTTAACTACATGGTGTTCCCTCATTTCAAACTCGAGCTTTTTAAAGTATCAAACAGTTAATTTTCAACTATTTCTATGTGGACCTACTTGTGGTGCCATAGTAAAATGGCCCTTTATGTGTGATCAGATAAAGCCAGACATGAGCACATACAAATTCAAAATACACCAGAGTCAAAGTGATACTTTTGAGAAAGACCTTAAAGGGAACGAAAATTTAAACGTTTGACTAGTTTAGATGGAAAGAGTAGCGTTCATTTAGTCCAAAACAACTGTCCAATGTATGTTTTATCCCCTCGTAAGCAAATAATTGAAATTGGAATGTGTAGTTACAATAGAGAATGAGTCAAAGTGATACTTTCGAGAAAGACATTAAAATATTCACTGCTTTCTCATGTTTTACTTTTCGAAGTCCAGAAAATGATGTGAGAGGTAAAGATCATTGATTTGCAGTTTTCGTTTGTCGATAGATACAACTTTTCAGCTCTGCAGAGCAATGCGGGTGGCCTGATTACATGATATTATTGATGCAGTCTCACCAATTGCAATGTGCATGAATATTCCAAAGTTACCCTGACTGCAGACTAAATGTTTCAAATAAGGGCATTGTAATGGGAGATGGGTGTAGGTGCAGGAATAAATCTATATAATTTGCATTTCAATCATGTTATACGAATCATCTGTGGATACAATCTCTTAATGTTTTTATTAAGTCATAAATGAGTTTAAATTTTCTTGAATGTAGATTCGGACAAAGCGTGGGGGCGCCAGTAAAACACTTGTCCAACCATTCAAACCTAATCTACCAGTAAATCCACCTCAACCAAGGTAAGCTATATTATCATTTATTATTTATGAACACTAAAAACATAGGCACAGTGAAAATTTTCTTGACAAAAAGGATATCATTTATTGGATAATCAAAACAGAATATGCAATTCGGATGTTTTGGGGATTTACACCCAATTCTGATAATGATTTTGTCGACTTTAAGCGGCTTGTTTGATATGGATTGATCTATATTTTACGCCGCACTCAAGACTATTTCACTTAAATGGCGGCGTTGCCAGGTTTAGTGAGGGAGGAAGCCGGGCTCATTGCCTGGAGGAGACCCCCGACTTTTCCACATACAGTTGTACATGTACTGTTTGATATGGACTTATAGTCCAACAGTGACTGGCACAATAGATATCCATATTTGTGATGTAAGTTCATCATTGATCAAGGCAAGCCTTTAAAAGGACATACCGCTTATGACTTTGTGGTTTTTTGTTCAGATTAAGATAAATAGAAAAAGTAGAATCAACCAATCCCTGATGAAAGGCTTCAATGTCCACCCCATAATGTACATTTACAGCATTAGTCAGGGAATTCGTTTCTTTGTGGCAGTCCGCTAACAAACAGCTGAGAATGCATCACATGACAGCTTCAAAACCCGTGAGCTTGCACCATAACCACAACAAAGAAGAAAAAGGAAACCTAACATAAAACTCCCCTATCCATGGGAGTTAAAAAAGTGACCAATGGGCATCTGGAAACCTGATCTTTATATAACCGACAGTTGAACACCTCACATTTTAATTCTGTTTGTTTCGGTACCCCTGGGTATGTCCCTTTAATAATTATTCGCACTTAGACAAATGACTGGTGATAGTATCAACTTGGGGACTTGGTTGGTAGAGGGATAGTCTCTCACGCCAATGCAAACGTTTGATCAAGTGGTCGTGGGTTTGAATTTTTCTCAATTAAAAGATTCCATAGTACATTGTATCTTTTAAATAACCAAATCGATTTACCAGGATTTTATTTCTTGAAAAAATTGTAATCATTGAACAGAACCATTCAAAATTGGTGACAATTTTACATAAAAATTCTCATATTTTGATAAAGAAAGATTTCACAAAAAGCTGTCCATCTAAATTTCTGCTTATATTTCAAATTTTTGGACCAAATTTATGAATGTCTTCACTCAGTGTCTGCGACAAACAATAGGGAGGTGAACTGTAGTCCGCACACTGTCTGTTAGCAGTCTAATCCCTCCCTTTTCTAATATTGTTTGAACTGGTTTTGTGTTTGGTTTGCACAGAGAGAATCGTACATCTGGTCACATTGAGGATATCTTGCGTTGTGGGAATATTCAGGATAAAGATCTCCAATTTATGGAAATTCTCGGTAATGGAAATGGAGGATCTGTTTACAAGTAAGAGTTATCTCCCCTCCACTATGTTTAGGGTCATAGACTGATCCAGAGACATTTTGATATCTGTATACAGGTATGGGCGCCCAAACTCACAAGCAAAAAATCCGCCCAAATTCTTAAAACCAACAGATTTTAATGTCAAAATAGCATTTAATGTTGAATTTTGGGCCTGAGATGTTGTTTTTATCTTATTGTTGGCACATTTTGAATCGAAATGGTATGCCCAAATTTTCCCTGGATCAGTCCCTGAGGGTTAATTCTGAACAACTTATGACATATATAATTATTTTGTTTTGATTCTGATGAGTATATTTGCACTTTTCTGTAGACATTTTTGTTCAGCATCAACCTCAGAGTTGATTAAACTTCATCAAGCTCTAACCAAAAAGCTAACTTAGATGCTGATGACAAAAGGATCATCTTCAAAGGGATCACATAGCTTAACCAGTTGTATAGGCCTAAATATTTTAACTTTATACAAAATATGGTTTCATTTTGCAGGTCCATTCACATGCCGACTGGGAAAGTCATGGCTGTAAAGGTAAGTTTGGACATTTCTGTATACGTCAATTTTTAAAATCTTAGTAAGGAGTGTCCTAAGCCATAAATCAAATGTTATGCTTATTGGTTGACTTTCAAACCCTTTCATCGTCATTTCGAACATTCATGACAATGCAAAGATGGCAATTTTTATAACGTCACAGCACTGAGAACGTACACTCTATTTTAGATAAAGTACTGGACAGAAATATTGTTTAAAAAAAAAGATCAGTGATTTATGAAAGGCTGTTTAAATATAATGGTGAAGAAATCTCGTACAGCTGTAGAAATTGATCGATACTGCTAATATATTATTAATAATATCTTAAAATTGTCATTGATAATGTGTATCATTGTATAAAAATTGTCATTGATAATGTTTATCATTGTATTGAAATTGTCATTGATAATGTGTATCATTGTATTGAAATTGTCATTGATAATGTTTATCATTGTATTAAAATTGTCATTGATAATGTGTATCATTGTATTAAAATTGTCATTGATAATGTGTATCATTGTATTAAAATTGTCATTGATAATGTTTATCATTGTATTAAAATTGTCATTGATAATGTGTATCATTGTATTAAAATTGTCATTGATAATGTGTATCATTGTATTAAAATTGTCATTGATAATGTGTATCATTATTGTATTAAAATTGTCATTGATAATGTGTATCATTGTATTAAAATTGTCATTGATAATGTGTATCATTGTATTAAAATTGTCATTGATAATGTGTATCATTATTGTATTAAAATTGTCATTGATAATGTGTATCATTGTATTAAAATTGTCATTGATAATGTGTATCATTGTATTAAAATTGTCATTGATAATGTGTATCATTGTATTAAAATTGTCATTGATAATGTGTATCATTGTATTAAAATTGTCATTGATAATGTGTATCATTGTATTAAAATTGTCATTGATAATGTGTATCATTGTATTAAAATTGTCATTGATAATGTGTATCATTGTATTAAAATTGTCATTGATAATGTTTATCATTTTATTTAAAATTATCATTGATAATGTGTATCATTTTATTTAAAATTGTCATTGATAATGTGTATCATTGTATTAAAATTGTCATTGATAATGTGTATCATTGTATTAAAATTGTCATTGATAATGTGTATCATTGTATTAAAATTGTCATTGATAATGTGTATCATTGTATTAAAATTGTCATTGATAATGTGTATCATTGTATTAAAATTGTCATTGATAATGTGTATCATTGTATTAAAATTGTCATTGATAATGTGTATTATTTTATTTAATAGGTGATTCAGCTAGACATTACCAAAGATGTACAGAAACAAATAATTTCAGAACTACAAGTTCTTGACCAGGTAAGGCATGTTAATCAATGGGAAATATTTGATTTATTGTTTATATGGAAAAGCCTGGGCCACATGCAGGAAACATATCTAAGAGTACTTTTAGTGAATGTCTACAGTACAACATGGAACATTTGCTTGACCGCACACCTACAGGCTGTAATCATCCACAGATAGACTCCCTATGGTGGACCAAATAAGCCAAAAGGTCAACACCGTCAGAAAACTTCAATAACACTAACTTTATAAAACTCAACGTATTTACACATGAAAAGATGGCCTTTATTATTTTTATTGGATTTTTGTTATTAAAATAATTCTAATACCCCAACAATACATGTACTACTTATGAGGGGTTTTTTTTTGTCAATTGCCAGTGATAGTCTCTCAAGGTCACAGATTCGATTCGAAAATTTAAAAATTTCTTATTGGATATTTCACCCAATGAACTATATGGAAGAGTTGCCAGGTTTTTGCCAAAGGGTGGGGGTTTCCCCCAGGCAGAGCTCAGTTTCCTCCCCTACTAAACCTGGCAACGGTGCAATATAAGTGAAATTATGTAGCATAAAACACCAATCAATCACTCTATTGTCCTTTGAGAAAGAGCTATTAGTTGCCCGTGGAAGATCATTCATCATACTATGGAAATAATCTTAATTTTGACCTTAAACACGGGGAATTAAAATTACCAACGAGCTATTGTTACCAACGATTTGTTTCATTCCAGTGTAACAGTGAAAATATTATTACGTTTTATGGAGCTTTTTTCTTGGAGAACAGAATATCAATATGTACTGAATTCATGGATGGTGAGTTACATTTTCAGTTGGTTTTTTAGGTTCTTGAAGATACATGCAAATGTAATACATGTAAGGGTTAAGGTGACAGTAGCTGCCAAGATTCAGATTTTAAAAAGCCTTTCGCTGAATTTCTCTGAGGTGTAAAACCACATACTTGCAGCACCTAATAATAGGCCTATATGAACAAGTCTCTAGTTTTGCGCCAAAATTTATTTCAGAACGACAAAGATGTACACGTATATGTGTTGATTGCACTTGGTAAAGTCATCGGCATAGGTGTTAAAAGGTTACAACTTACTTTGCTGTGATGTCTTAATCATTCCTCATTGGTATGGAACCCGCGTTTAAAGAGAGTTTCAAACATATCTTACATGTATATAGATTCATGATATTTTTGGCTATATTAGAATTCATGCGCTACTTGCACTTTAAAGTATTTGATGATTTTATTGCAATTTGAAAAATACCCATGTTTATGTTGTATTACATGTAGGTGGTTCTTTAGATAGATACAGAGTAATACCTGAATCCATCCTAGGTCGTATGACCGTTAGTATTGTCCTTGGTCTTCTATATCTCTGGAGTAAAAAGATCATGCATAGAGGTAAGTGAAATCCCCAGTCTATTAATATGATAGGTTTGATTTGTTACAACAATTTATGGGGTATAAATGTCTAAATGATATACCTCGCTTTAATACAATTAGAAACTTGTCTCCATGGTTATTTTAGACAAGAAGATTTTCCCTGTGCCCCTGTGTTTTAGTGATCATAACAATATCAAGGTATTATCTCACATTATTGACTTACCAACAGGTGCATGTATAAAACTGGTTAATAATTTATGATGGGGTATAAAGGTGATATAAATGATTTATTTCTTTTTTACACAATTAGAAACTTGTCTCCATGGTTATTTTAGACAAGAAGATTTTCCCCATGCCCGTGTTTTTTAGTGTTCATAAATATATAACTGGTCTGTCAAGCATATTTTTTGATGAAAAGATTAAATCTTCTTTATTACAAAAATATTAAACAAGGACTTCAGCCCCAAAGATCATCATCAGACCAAATAAAAATTTCTGAGTGAATCAGTTGCTGCATGAGGGTTTTCTCCAGGCAATGAGCAGAGTTTTCTCCCCCACTTAACCTGGCAACTCCACCATATAAGTGAAATAATCTTGAGTGCGGCCTAAAACATCAATCAATCATCCCCCAAAAACCTATGCTAAGTTGATTGATTGTTTGATGTTTAACGCCGCGCTCAAGATTATTTCACTTATATGGCGGCGTTGTCAGTTTTATTGTGGGAGGAAATCAGGATGCTAAGTTGAAGCTGTTCTTCATTGTTGTTATAAATAAAATTGAAATTGGATTGTGTGTTTTTTCTTAGGCTTTAAAGTGTAAAAAAAAACAATGACAAACTAACAGTTTGATTTTCAAAGTGGTTTCATGTTTTTCATGCACTCTGAAGTTCACATACCCTTTTTTTGCTTCAGACATTAAACCCTCCAATATTCTAGTGAACACTGTAGGCCAGACAAAACTGTGTGACTTTGGAGTCAGTACTCAGGTTAGACCCTATCAACTCAATTCCCTTAATGCTATATTTTATTGTCTTTGTGTGAATTTTAAAACATTCTTCAAGTAATTTATTAAAAGCAGAAACTGTTTTTCAAATACAGTTAGCTCAAACTCTACCGTGGAGCCTCGGTGGCTCAGTCGGTTAGATTGTCCCTTAGTCCGACACAGATTTGAGTACCACTCAGACCAAATTAAAACTGTCAAATTTCTGAGTGGATTTTTCGCTCTATCCGTATGTGGAAGAGTTGCCAGATACATGTACTCGCCAACGGTCAGGTGTTTCCCCAGGGCAAAGAGCCTGGTTTCCTCCGCCACTTAATCTGGGAACGAGGCCCTATAAGTGAATTAATCAAGTGCAGTGTAAAACCTCAATCAATCAATCAATCAATCAAACTCTCTACCTTCACTAATTTGTAAGCTGTATGACATGAAAACTTTTGCCAAGGCTGTTGTGTAAATAAATGTGTTTGCGTCCGAATTCTTTACATGGATGGGCTTTCTGTCCGTCAATTCTTTTAAAAACTACTCTGATAATAACATATCACAAACTATATCATTTTTATTTGTCCAAATCATCACTTTTAGAAGGCGTTTGTCATGAGTAGGTTTTGTTTTGATTTCAGTTGGTAAATTCCATTACACAGACATATGTGGGAACGAATGCTTACATGGCTGTGAGTTGCACTATCTTATCTTATATACAAAATATTCTCATTCTCGTTTTTTTTTTAAGATTCATCTGATATATTTATTTCCAATACTTGGCATACTTTTAAATTACCGTAAATCACCTAGAACATCGACACCTAATTCTTAACTTAAAATCCGACACTTCGAGAAGGCTGGCTTACTTCAAAGGAGGGCGCCAGCTGAGAGCTTAATCACTTGCGGAAGTAGGCATGTTGTTTGGCTCAGCGAGCGCCATAGATGTACTAACAAAGGGCTGTCTGCGGACTGAAGACCAGTTTTTCTCTAGTAACTATTCGAAGATTCCCGAAATTCGCTTTTGGAATCAGGAAATAAATCATTACGCAAGTGAATGTTGTTGTTGTTGTTCTTGTCAACGGTAAACTTATGCTATGGTTTTCTTCTATGTGGTCTTATTCGTTTACATTTCGCTGGTTCATGTCGTAATTGTTTTATGTCATCCCAAAACTAACTGTTCACTTCTCACCAACTGTTACGTTAAATTATTTCGATTTATATCATTAAAGCAAGGTGCACTTATAAAAAATGTGTTGATCTCCACCGATCTATATTTTGTACAGCAGTTTCGTCATCGCCATTCCCTGTTCAATTCTTTACTGTAGGCACGTCCATCTATCAGTTCAGTTTCCCGTGAAGTGTTTAAACCATCGTTATTTTTTGTTTTATTTATTTAGACTTTAGTTACAACTGGTCCTTATTTAGTTATAACTGGTCCATGAATTACGATCCATGAATAATGGGAATTAATGGCAGATTTTTTATTTTATTTAGAAAGCGCTTGCCGACACTAGCGTATAATTGGAACAGTTTAATACAACAAAGGGTTATTGCCAGTAAATATGGGCGGGGTAGTAAATGTCACTCACTGAGAATTTTCATTACGCGAAACAGCCAATAAGATTCAGCAAATAGCTGACCTTCAACCAATCTATAGTGTTTTGCTGTAATAAAAATCCACATAACTGACTGGCGCCATGTAGCCTACCGTCCGAAGGCGGAGACTCGATACATTTGTTCATATGGGTACGTTGAGTCACTAAATAGATCACATATTAGATCTTACAAATAATAACTTAAACGGTTTTCGAAGAATTTGATCTGTAAAATTCTTTACTTGATCATGTTTTTGGTTCCTATTAATGTTTTTTGTTTTACTTCCCCGTCGGAGAAGCCATATTTCGATCAAGTCGTTGCTCTGAAAAAATACTGTAGGCTAATAGTCTGCATCCGATGCAACCATAGCACTACGCCATACGGCCGTAATGTGTTATAGATGAAACCATGCGACTGACTGAGTTTCGAAATCAAAGAAGATACAGCTCCATGATTAAATATTCATTTTTTTTATGTTTTAAGATTTAAATCGAAAGATACCGTATTATCAAAGTCACTTTAATTTCGCTGCGGCGATAGCGAAATTCCTACCAAGTGACATTCAAACAAAGCCTGGTGAAGAAATACCGATCTCCTGAACTTTGGACTTTCTCTCCCCCTTTTAAAGGACAATAATAGAATATTCCAACTGGCTTTCTTCAACTCTCCTGAAACTAGTTGAGTGTATATTTCCAGGGCAACTTATAAAACAAACTTATAATAACATGGATTTACCGCTGTTTTACAAGAACGTATAGATACAAGGTAAAAATTATATCAACAACAGTGTAACCATTTCTGAGGCCAACTGAATAAAAACACTGAGAAAATGACGGTTTCACCGATACCAATAATACCCACAGTCACAGTTGAGTTTGACGCGTTTGTACAGTCAGTTTTTAGCCACTTTCTTTCTTTTTTTTAAGTTTAATAACGGGATTCAATTTTAGAAAAGCAAGCAAATGTAGTAAGGTTTTGATTTGATTTAATTTATGTTTATCTGTAATTAATAACTCACAATACACAAAAGAGGGCATTCAGACGGTCGGTGAGCGACTATCAACACAACCCAGCGACAGGCATGAATACCCTGCAGCGAGCTCGTTAGTGTCGCTGATCGATTCTTTGTTCACCAATCCCTGGTAAATAACATCAGCCGCCCTTATCGTATGACCTTAGTTGGAAATAAAATCGTTGAAATTCTACGTGATTTACGGTAATTGATTAATCCTTTGGGATTTGATGTGAAACTATGTTTTAAATTTGTATGTGCCTAACTCTAAAAAGTCTATTAATGTGAATCATCAAATAGGGAAATGAAAAACTTTCATATGAATATAGAATTTAAATAAATATTTTCTTTGATGTTGAGTAGTGTTGGGCATACTGTGTTGTTAGTTCAATTTACCGAACTTATGGTGATATTACATATACCAACGTTCAGTCTACGAATTATGAAATGCTGGTCGGTAAAGTCCGACGCACTTTTGTCGGAAATTACAAGCCATGAACTTATTATTGTAACTGCTCTGTATGGACAATGCCTACCCCAGACTTCTTTACAACTCATAAAAGATTATTCTTCTCCTCCTTTATTACGTATAGCTATTCCAAAGGGCCTATATCTTGTCTTATACCTTTTTGACATGCACTGTTTGACCCAGTTCAAACGTCACGCAAAATGGTGGCAAAGTCTCCAAGAAATGACAGTTTGTTGTTGTTTGAGACCAGATGTACGCCCTGTGGAATAGCTACATGTATTAAAAGCGGACAAGAATAATCTTTTATGAGTTTAAAGAAGCCTCAGGTAGGAATCGTCCATACCGAGGAGTTACAATAATATTTACATGGCTTGTAATTTAAGCATCATGTCCACCTTGCATTTCAAATTCATATACCGAACGTTGGTATATGTAATATCACCATAAGTTCGGTAAATTGAACTAACTGTGTTGTGAACTATTTAGTTAAAAGCTTTCTTTAGTTTCTATCTTTCAGATCCAGAATAAAGGATACCATTTAGAGCATCATCAATTTAGCTTCAGATGTATATTAAAGATATTTGAAATTTATCTTGACATCTGCCCCAAGGGTTCTGTTGACATTTTTTAGATTTCGTTCATCTGGGATTTTAAAAATATTTCGCATGTGTTTATGATTTAGCCAGAGAGAATACTAGGAGAAGAATATAGCTTACATTCTGATGTCTGGAGTCTTGGGATTACTCTATATGAGGTGAGTTAGCTTACATTCTGATGTCTGGAGTCTTGGGATTACTCTATATGAGGTGAGTTAGCTTACATTCTGATGTCTGGAGTCTTGGGATTACTCTATATGAGGTGAGTTAGCTTACATTCTGATGTCTGGAGTCTTGGGATTACTCTATATGAGGTGAGTTAGCTTACATTCTGATGTCTGGAGTCTCTATATGAGATGAGTTAGCTTACATTCGGATGTCTGGAGTCTAGGGATTACTCTATATGAGGTGAGTTAGCTTACATTCTGATGTCTGGAGTCTAGGGATTACTCTATATGAGGTGAGTTAGTTTACATTCTGATGTCTGGAGTCTAGGGATTACTCTATATGAGGTGAGTTAGTTTACATTCTGATGTCTGGAGTCTTGGGATTACTCTATATGAGGTGAGTTAGCTTACATTCTGGTGTCTAGAGTATAGGGATATTGAGTCAAAATTAGTTTTAAGTTTTTGGGAGTTTTTCTCCTGTACTACAATCTTTTATTTGCTGATGATGCTACATGGAGGGATGTAGATTGATTGATTTGTTGATTGTTTGATGTTGTATGCCACACACCTGGTTATAAACCCCAACCTTTCTGTGCTACAAGGCAGTCGTCCTACAGACAAAAATACTTTTTAGTTTTATATATTTTCACATTTAAATACTTTTAAAGATCGGGTTGACCGAAAAGGAGATCAGGCTGTAATGATATTTTAATGTAATTCTTCGATCTTTGTCACCAATTTTGTTCACATTTTCCAATTTTTTGATAGTCACTCTGACCATTTGCGTATTTCTGTCTTTCAGCTGGCTACTGGAAAACACCCATACAATGTAAGTCAATACATATACATTGTAGATCCTGTCTTATAATATATTTTTTGTTAATGACCTTAACACAAATACTCTTAAGGGACTCCTTACTTCCACAAAGTTTATTGTGAACATATTCCAGGGTAGTTATGTTTTTGGTGGTGATTTAAATTCCATAGCTTATTTAATTTATTAATATTTTCTTTCTTTCTGAACAAAGTCATAAATTGCTTCTTTTTTTCGTGAAATTATCTTTTTTTAAGATTTGACAATACTGATTTTTACGAAATGTGTTGCTGAATGCAGAAACATTTACAACAAAAAAAACCTGCATCAAAAATGTTTCTTTGATTTACTTGAAAGATTTCATCTGTTTTTGTTGTTGTAGGTGGCCTTGTTAGACCAGGTAGGTCAGAAGTAGGATAGCAACCATTATATACAGCTCCAGATTTTAACAGTTTAAAAGTGACACGAGCTGCCAAGTTTTTTCAAAAACTATGATTGCCAAGAGAAATTGAGCCTTTGAACTAGCTTGAAAAACTAAAGCATTAATAGATAATTAAGGCATCACTATGAAGTTTTTAACAACACAGGTTTTCACCACTATGCCTGTCAAATGCTATTTCCAAACATGGATATAAATGCTAAAATAAAAGAACAATTATCATTATGTAATGTGGTATTTATGGTATATTCAGTTACATTTTGTAGATTTTAGAAGAGACTTACAATGTATTTAAGCTAAATGCTGACAAGTAACCTTTATAATTTTGTGTTTAATCACTCAGCTGATCAAGGAGATTATCGGACACATAGAAACCTAATGGCTATTTAGCTGTCCACTTTTGAGTTGATCTATTATGGACAAATACGAGGGAAATGGAAGATTGATTGATTGATTGATATTTTACGCCACACTCAAGATTATTTCACTTATATGGCAGTGTTGCCAGGTTTAGTGGAAAATGGAAGAATGCAGTGACATACCTTTGTAAATAAATACTGCTGCAGTTAAAAAATCTTTATTTTGTGTTCAAGGTATAGTTACATGTACATGCATAAGAATTTATCCCACCTCACACTGAATACTTCCTGTTAATTGGTTCAAGCCTGTCACGTGGAGACTGTGTATATTTCCATATTACGTCGCCGTGCTGATCCATACAGGGCGACTACCATATATGGTTTGTGACGTCATGTCTAGACACTTGCCAGTCGTGTCTTCTCGTGCCATACACATTAGAAAATAGCTTTCGGAGTTCACTTTCTGCCTTTTATGAAAGCCAATTTTCAGAAAGAAGGCTTGAATATCGCACAAGTTATGTCTTCGATGGGATAAATTCGTTACAGGGTTTGTTCGAGGGGGGATACGGAAATATATGGGGTCAGAAAACAGTATATTGGGCTCGGCTAACGCCTTGCCCAATATTTGTTTACTGACTCCATATATTTCCGTATCCCCCCTCGAACAAACCCTGTAACTAATAGTATTGTCCTACACAGTGTCTATCAGCTTATTCATTTTTCTTACAGCCACTTGACTTTTTGAACTGCATTGTAAAAGGGGTGAGTAAACTATCTTACATGTACATGGATTCCTTCTCAGAATATGTCCTCTTGGCAATATCATACATGTATGTGCCATCTCAGTCTTTCATTATACATCATGCCTATTGAGAAATTCACTTTTCTCACTTCCGCTACAGATACCAACCACAAGCGTTTGGAAAGGGAAAGTTTTTGGATTCAAACATTACAAACTATTTATCCTTTTGTCTTTTCCCATGATCCTATGGGGCTCAAACTCAGTCTGCCGATATTCTTGCAATAGCTTAAGATGCGTAAGCATCGCCTATGTATTACAAAGTGTTCCAGAAAATTCTACTAACTAAGGCCAAGCTTCTGTCAGTCGTCAACCTAATGAAATGTTACAATATAACTTAGTTTTGTTTGTTTGATTTGGTATCATATCTGTATGTTTATATATTTTGTAACATTGTTTCCAGCATCCCCCCACACTACCAGCAGAGCATTTCTCTCCTGATTTGATCAACTTTGTGGCAAGATGGTAAGCAGATAATAAATATACCCTCAGTTTTTGTCCCTTTCATTTTGAAGTCAAACCAATCAGGTATATCTATTTCGGTCACATGTTTCTTACCCAGCATGTCAACCTTCTTTCATAGGAAATCAAAGGAGCCTTTAGCAGGGTCACAAGGAGATCATTCTGTAGCCAAGGATCTTAACAATGTGGTCATTGATTTGATATTATAGGGGTCTCTTATGGGTCCTGGGCACAAATCTCACTCATTCGAAAATAACAAAATTTGATCATTTTGAGTGTTCACTTAATGGCCCATTGTGGATGTATTACCTGTTATTTGCCTGGGTTTCCTGACTGCTTTTTGAGCCAGGTTTCCTCCCCAGTGTTGGCAACGGCACAATATATAAGTGAAATAATGTTAAGTCTGCCATAAAACAGTTCCAACTGATGTTTTATTGAGTGACTTGTAATTAAATGTTTACTTGTATTTTCAATTTTCCCGCTCCGGTGCCTCGTGGCTCAGTAGTCTAGATAGTTCCTCAGTCGAACACAGGCCTTCCACCAATACGACGCAGGTTCAAATAAAAATTGAAAAACTTCTGACTGGATTTTTCACTCAATCGCCGTATGTGGAAAAGTTGTCAGTTACTCTGAGGTTTCCTCAAGACAGAACCCGGTTTCCTCCTCCAACAATCAATCATCTCTCATTTGTATTACAGCATGCAGCATGCACAGAAGGACCGATTGAAACCTATAGATATGGAGGTATGAACATTTTTTTATGTTTCAAAAATATTGGACTTAAAACCTAATAATGGGCATCTGACCTTACACTGTACATGTTGAGTGATGTTAAGCCCAATCAAATCAAATCAAAGTCAATATGTATATATTCCCTTTTCTTAATTATGAATGTATTTTAAAGTAATTGTTCAGAATTAGCAGGACTCTAGAAATATGGTCTTATCACTCTTATATATGGCCGATTATAAATGACAGTTTTCTTGTTATCACATATACAGACAGAGTCACTCTTCACTTTGGACAACTTTTGTCTTATAAAATTATCTAATTTGATATTATTCACTTAACTTCTCCACACATGAATATGATGTTCTACGGAAGCCCATTCGATACAATTGCATTTTTGTTTTTGTTTTTTTTTTTCTTCTAATTTACAACAGTCGTGTGGTGTAAAGTTTATTTTCTTTCCTTACAGAATCACAGCTTTATCAGCCGACACAGGGAAACATCAGTCGGTGAAGTTTCCAACTGGATCCAAACACGCCTTCTAGAAGCCCGTCTAAAGAGGAACTCTCAAACTTCATGAATAATGTTTGTTTGATGGATTGGAAAGCCTGGATTATCACAGTAAAAAGATCTGAAGCTCAGATGTGGGCTTAACATCCTATTCTGATTTACCAGACCTGGGGAATTTATGATAACTCATACCAAAGAATGCTATTGAAGTCTTTGGATGCTAAGTATGACCACCCTGATACCTATACTGATGCTTAGGTATCCGAAGGGACATCAAAGTTTTAAAATTAATTTCAAATAAAATTAATGTCAAAATCTTAAGGTTACAAAGTACAGTGTTGTCTCTTTGTAAAGAGCTTTTTTTAATGCTAGTACATCTTTGTTTTTAATGCATGTTTTAAAGCTTTTTTTTACCATTTAAATATGAATTCAATCTAACATCCCATTTTGATTATTGTAAAACCAACAATTCCATAGTGATCGGTAAAGGCTGTCATGTAATGGATCTAAAATTTATAGCCATTTTATTCTAAAAACAGCAGGGCTGATTATGGCATGTGTACAAATTAAAGACAATCTGCTGAACTGTTTTCTCCTTTTATACTTGAAAATATATGACTGCCCAAGAAACAAATTACTGCCTTGTCTTTCATGTTTTTCTTGTACTTAGATTTAGAGTTTCACAATAACAATTTCATTGATTTATCTTCACTCCTTATTTTCTATATGCTTAAAACATAACAAAGTTACTCATTGTTTGGATTAATTAGTTCCTTGTCAAATTTCTTTAATGTCGGTTTCCATTATGGATGTATATGTTGGAGAGATAGAACCAAACACTCACTAAACACTTATTGATACCTTTTCTTGGAGTATTTGAACAAGTAATCCCCCAATTACATGTTAGTCTTTCATTCACAATAATTCTTAATTCTTTTCTGTACAAGTTTCTATTTTTAGCAATTATTTAAAATGGTCATAAGTAAAATAATGTGGCGTAAAACGCTATTAATCTATCTAATATTCATATATAGCCATACCTCCCTCTCCTCCCATCAGTTCATAGTGTTATTGCCCATAATATTGATAACTTATTTAATAAATTGATGCAAAAAAAATACAGACTAGCGTGATTACAAAATATGTAAAGCCGTTATAGTTGCCACTATTCTAAAAAAAACAGGTCCGACGTCTCACTAGAGGGGCGAGGCGCAGGCTGGAAGCCAATGAAGGCTATACGCGTTATTGACCATCTGCTCTAGAGATGTGTTCTACACACTGAAAGTGACATTTTTTACTTCAATATGTTCGCCCTGTGAAGCCAGATGGACTCAAGTTTCATACTTACAAGCATTTTTTTATTTTGTTAAAATACACTTCTGATTTGGCTAACGATATCCTGAATAAATTGTATAGCTTATTGCCATTAATGGTGATTTCTTATTGCCAGAATGTTGCCCTCTATGATCACAATCGTTTCTGCAATATAAGTTTGCCAACAATCTCCCTACACCAATGATTTCATCGGTTGGTGCAGACTTCCCAGGGGGTTCTTAACTTTTTTCTTTGTGTATATATTATGGTGCAAACGTCAGGGATTGTATGTTAGATTCTCAGCACCATAGAGGCTAATTGTTGGGCTGCAAGGTAGCCAATGGTTAATTAATTAGGGCTTCACACCGCATGGAATATTCGAAACTGGAACTGAACAAAACGTCTCTACCCAAGCGTTCACATGTAAACCCAGAACGCCCCCATATAATGCCCAAAACGTCCCCACAAAATGTCCAAAACGTCGCCACAAAATGCCCAAAATTTCACAAAATCCCAAAACGTCCCCACAAAATGCCCAAAATTTCACCACAAAATGCCCAAAACGTCAAGTAAGATTTAAGTCTAATACCAAATCACATTGCCACAAAAATACAAACAATTCGCAAAACGAGCATGCAAGAATGATTTTTATTTTATTACGAAAGTGTACAGAAATGTAGGACAAAGAAAATATAAAGTTCAGTGATCGAAGGGCATAGTGCTCAAACGATTAACAATAAAACTTTATTAACTGAACAAGTTCGACAATCGATCTAAATAGATCGGATACACGGCTCTATCTGTCGGTATTTCTTCCATAGATTACTGATTTTCTTGGACCCGTCTCAACTTCCTTTCCGATACAAGTTTGACTTGAATATTTACATGTTGTGGCTCTTTGTATAGTAAGTCTATAACCACATAAAATCGCAAATTTCCACCGGTAGCTCTCTGCCGGCCAATCGGAGTTAGGTATCGAGGAACTAATTATAATATGCACGTATCATAACTGGTTAACTTCACAACTACAAGTAATACTAACCACAATGAGACGAGGATAAAAAGAAAAAGAAATTCCCTCAGAACTATTACAGGATACATATAGCAGAGCAACATTGTATGAAAAAGGCTCACGTCACACTTGTAACAGTATCTTTCAAATGAGTATAGCTGCAGTGTATCGACATGATGCGCCAATAATGTTAAAGCGATCATTTATGGTGAGTTATCTGTAATATTCGATTGACTAAAAATTTAGAGTGGCATGAGCTTCCAAAATGTTCATATTTGGACGCTAAAACAGAATATTGAAATTATTGGCTTTTTTTCTCAAGACGTATAATTCAGAAGCTTTTTAGTCTCGAAAATGTACGATAAAGTATTGTTTTGAACTAACTTTGGCTTAGAATGAATGAATGGTCGTCCCGGTTATTTAAATTTTGTTTACATTTCGAACACGTTTTCGGTTCGTACAGGCCACATACCGTATGGATTTTCCTCATTCCAACGCCAATCATTTAGTTTTTTGATGGCCTTCAAAGCCTCTTACTGTCGTGGCGATCAGAAATTATGAAAAAAGTGTGAATTGGCTCATGTCACTTAAAGTTGTGGAACGTGCAATAGTGTGGCGTGGCTTTAAATTAATGTATGTACTATACTATAGCAAGTGTTACGGTACATCTGGGAGGTATACACTAAACTACTACAAGTGCTACATTTGGGAAGGATACACAGGTTACATTATGGGAGTATACACTAAACTACAACAAGTGCTACATTTGGGAAGGATACACAGGTTACATTATGGGAGTATACACTAAACTACAACAAGTGTTATATTTGGGAAGGATACACAGGTTACATTATGGGAGGTATACACTAAACTACAACAAGTGCTACATTTGGGAAGGATACACAGGTTACATTATGGGAGTATACACTAAACTACAACAAGTGCTACATTTGGGAAGGATACACAGGTTACATTATGGGAGTATACACTAAACTACAACAAGTGTTATATTTGGGAAGGATACACAGGTTACATTATGGGAGGTATACACTAAACTACAACAAGTGCTACATTTGGGAAGGATACACAGGTTACATTATGGGAGTATACACTAAACTACAACAAGTGCTACATTTGGGAAGGATACACAGGTTACATTATGGGAATATACACTAAACTACAACACGTTTTATATTTGGGAAGGATACACAGGTTACATTATGGGAATATACACTAAACTACAACACGTTTTATATTTGGGAAGGATACACAGGTTACATTATGGGAATATACACTAAACTACAACACGTTTTATATTTGGGAAGGATACACAGGTTACATTATGGGAATATACACTAAACTACAACACGTTTTATATTTGGGAAGGATACACAGGTTACATTATGGGAATATACACTAAACTACAACACGTTTTATATTTGGGAAGGATACACAGGTTACATTATGGGAATATACACTAAACTAGAACACGTTTTACATTTGGGAGCTATACACTAAACTACAACGAGTGTTACATTTGGGAGTTGTGTACTGAACTACAACAACTGTTACATTTGGGAGTTGTGTACTGAACTACAGGTGTTACATTTGGGAGCTATACACTAAACTACAACAAGTGTTACATTAAGGAAGGTAGTATTATACTACAACAAGTGTTACAGCTGTACATGTCCATTTGTAAGGTATATACTATACTAAAACAAGTACTACATTTCGAAGGTATGCAATATACTACAACGTTGGGTTGACTGTCTCAGAGAATATGCTAAATTTATTCGACGAATATTATAAGCACATGATGTTTTTAGTTCAAATCCTTAAGCTAGTTTTAACTGGTGCTGTGAATGCACATAAATTGTCTGAAAAGCAATGTTTAGAAATGCGTAAGTCTTAACGTTCAGATATACATATATCATAGTGATTTAAAGTTATCTCTTTTCTACTATTTCCACCATTGTATTTCACTCGAATCCAGTCTTTCTTAACGTTATCCTTATACATTATCCTTACCGATTAGAATCTTATCCCACAGCTGTTCGTTCTCATATATGTATATAGTGCGTTTTGATACTGGCCTACAAATGGCTATATTATCACTGGAAACAACCCATACGTAGAGGTAAGTAGATACATGACATTATTTTATAACCACAAAAGAGGTAGGCCTATCCAGTCTTTTAACGGTTGGATTGCATGATTGATTGATTGTTTGGTGTTTTACGCAGCACTTAAGATTATTTCACGTTATGGCGGCCTTGCCAGTTTTATTGTGGGAGGAAACCGGGCTCTATGCCCGGAGGAAACCCACGACCTTCCGTTGGTAACTGGCAACCATCCCACATAGGTCGTTCGAGTGAAAACCCAGTCAGAAAATTTTCCATTTTTTTTTTTTTGGACTGAGTGGGATTCTAACCCGCGACCCATTGGTGGATTAACGGTTGGAAGCATTCTTTTTGGACAAGAAGATTTTCCCTGTGCCCGTGTGTTTTAGTGATCATAAATATAGAGGTATTGCCACTTAAAATTTAAAAAAAAGATGGGCATATATGTATAATGGTACCATTGTGGACAACTATCTATGTACTCCGTATTAAATAGATTGCACTGACACAGACAGGTATTGTTCAAGCTTATTCACATAAGCACCTAATAGTCAAATAAGAGACACGGCCAACTGCATGGATGGCACGGGTGAATAGCTAGTCCGGCTTTCTGACTCTAGAATGACTTTTTTGTACTGACGGTCTTATTTTGGAGGCCGTCAGTCAGAAAACCGGACTATTGCATAGCCTGTCAACCAACAAATCCGTTCAACAAGATGCTGGAAATACATTTCTGATTCTCAGATGCTCAGGAATCAGTGCCTATGTCCTATTTCTCCCGTTTGAAACAATAGCAAATACATATGGTTGTTTGGTTATTTTATACTTTGACTAACACAGGAGAAATAATGAATCTGAATTGTCTTATGTTGTAGGCTTCAGACCGACGAATACGAGATGGGGAATCAAATGTCAGGCAAAGGACGTCAGGTAATGTAATGTAATGCTTTATTTTTTTAAAGAGGATTACAAACAGTCAGAGACTACTAAGTAGCTCTCCTCTATAACATAAAAAAAAATTAAAGTACTTAAGATACATTACCACATATTGGCTGACAAGCATTACATAATATAGTAATATAGTAAAAACTATTCATAGCACTTTTAAAGAAAACAGATAACTGTCAACATGGTGTCAAAAATAAACTAAACTATACCAGTCTGTCAAAACGATGCCACAATAACCCACCTACATATATATATATATGAAAAGCACCCACAACACAACTATATGATTGCTAATATGTATGTACATATAGAGTGAACAATTATTACCTATTGGGGTAATCAATTAAGTTTAAAAGCACAAGCTTTAGTGTATTAGTAGTGAGATGTCTCATTTCTCAAACCAGCAATTTTATCAAACTTTATTAAACACTGGGAATCTAACGGATTCATCAATATACTTAAAGACGACATCAAACAGGGATTTGTTTTGGGATAGGGTTAAATACTTACTACCATGGATTAAGATGTCCAATAGATAGTTTGGCATTATATCAACATATAGTGAGTAGTGGATACCTGGGCTAACAACTTCCATTACTTTAGTGAGCATACGTCAGGTAGTGATAATTATAATAACAATCGCACTGCATGTGTGAGTGCATAGGATTCCGGGGGCCTCCGGGGCTCAGTAAGTAGAGCGTTGGACGCTCAATCCGAACAGCCTTCCGCCAAATGGGTCGCGGGTTCGAATTCCATTCAGTCCCAAAAAAAAATTGGAAAATTTTCTGACTGGGTTTTCACTCGAACGACCTATATGTGGGATGGTTGCCAGTTACCACCGGAGGGTCGTGGGTTTCCTCCGAGCATAGAGCCCGGTTTCCTCCCACAATAAAACTGTCAACGCCGCCATATAAGTGAAATAATTTTGAGCGTGGCGTAAAACACCAAACAATCAATCAATTCAGATCCAGCACTGTAACTCAAGTTATTTTAAGGGAAAGAAAACAATTTCTCCTAAAGGAAAAGTGGATTTACTTATATGCAAGCCCATGCAGTCGCCTGACTTGAAATGCAGACTTTATAATTATAAATGTATATAGGCCTACACGCTTAAAAATCACCCAATACGATAAACATTTCTCATTTAGAAAACACACATTTTAACGTTCTCAAGGAAAGTAGCAATTATTAAAAGATATAATCAGTGAACCGTGTAAAGGATGATAATCTAAGTCTTGTGACTTATTTTTACTGATGTAGCCTACTTTTCCTGTGTTTAACTCCAAGATGCATTGTTCAATCCATATGTAATATTTTTTTCTCTTTGTAACGAATGTTTCATTGCCCTTGAAGGGTTCATGGCTGCATGACGAATATTTCACCCTGACCTATAGCTGTAGGCCCCTAAAATAATCTAACGAAGCTAAGGATTCTCACGTTTTAATACCCTCAGGTCTTCCAAGGATATGGCCAGTTACCAACGGAAGGTCGTGGGTTTCCTCTGGGCATAGAGCCCGGTTTTCTCCCACAATAAAACTGGCAACGCCCCCATATAAGTGAAGTAATCTTGAGCGCGGCGTAAAACACCAAACAATCAATCAATCAAATAAAAAAATGAAGTCGCCAGAGCGCTGACAAAAGGTGAACATATAACGTACGTTACGGAACGCTATAGCCCCTCCCCGACTTTCGTCACGAGGGGATAATAAATTTATCATATTTAGGTACTGGTCAAAGGTCGAGGGTTTCATCTGGGCAAAGATCCCGGTTTCCTGGGAAATGTCCCGGGAAATGTATACGTTAAAATGGAATGAGCTGTCAACACTTTTCTCATAAATTCGGATTGCCCCAATAGCAAGAGGGTTCGGATGTCCGCGAAAATCTAACTGACTGACGCCGAAATGAGGTAAATCATTTCGGTGTGTGGCCTGTACGAACAGAAATGGTGTTTGTTCGAAAAGTAAACAAAATTTAGAAAATCAGTATACTATAACGTTTATTCATTCTAAGTTAGCCGAGAAATCTCGGCTCTGCCGAAATTTTTTTTTCTCACCGTATTCGTCATACACATTACCAGCCATATAATACCAGTCGCCATGAGACCGATAATCCGGGCTAATTCTAAGTCTAAGCTGCTACTTCCGCGAGACCAGTTGCGCTCAAAAAGCGTTGAATTGGTATTTCTTGAGAAAAATATCTTATAATTTCAACATTCTGTTACATTGGAAAAATAGCAACATTCTATTCATATTCGGTCTAAATTACTGCTATATTACTTTGGCGTACATTTTCGAGACCTATTACGAATAGGCTACATAGATCTTACCTCTGGAAATAATAGCTTTCAACTGAAAAACATCAAAATGTTTGGCAGCTCGTGTCACTTTTATCAAATGACTGTATGTTTGTCCTTGTTATTTGAAGTTTGTTTGCTATCCGGACAAAACTGTTGTTTCCATACTTAGTGAATTTTTTTTTTAATTTTCGCGATGAAAATACTGGAATTTTGCAAATTTTTGCAGCTCATTGACTGCATGAATTACCAGACGGTCTCAATTTTGGCACTGGCAGCTTATGGTATAAATGAGAATTTGTCTTTTTCAGGTTTGGCAAGGTGACTTTAGTATTAACTCCTGCCCTAAAGATTTGAAATCTTGCTCAGCGGATATGCCTGTGCATTCCCCAAATCTCGTTTCACGTGACGAGTACGTAGACAGTCGTGTGTTCACGAGTGAGGACCCAACAATCCCTTATTTACCAGGATCTGGGTATGCCGCATTACAAGAGATAAACTCACACTTTGTAAGTATGTTTTATGCGCTCCTGCCTATTGGCGGAGCGTACAATGGTATCAGGTTCACGTCAGTCCGTCCGTCCGTCCATCCGACCGCTTTCGTGTGCGAACTATAGCCTAATTCCTATTGCTTAAAAGTGTCCAAAGTTTTGGTTTTCGAATAAATACTTGGAGGACAATGTGCCCTGACTCAGGTTTCATCATATACATGGATAGGCCTACTGAATACAAAGTGTTCCAGAAAATTCTACTGGCTAAGGCCAAGCTCCTGTCAGACGTCAACCTAATGAAATATCATTGGTTTACTTCATTACAACAACTTATGATGGGGTATAAAGGTCTAAATGATATACATCTTTTTAACACAATTAGAAACTTGTCTCCGTTGTTATTTTACACCAGAAGATTTTAGTGTTCATAAATATCACAACTTGTTCATAGGCAGGTCTTCTAGTCCGGACTATAGTTCTAATTCTGAGACACGTTCGTCGACGTCAGTTACAGCTGTACATGTCGTCACCAAACAGCTAATGCTCATGTGCCAACATTTAAAAATTTAACTTGTTTATTTTGATTTCGGGCTGCAGTGATATTAAAGGTATACGTTATTTCTTTTTAATTATGACTATAAATACTTCGATGGCGATGTGTCGTGACTCCTTTCTTCTCCTATATATGGCTACCATTTAGCTGATTACGATATCAGAGCATTCTCTTGTTTGTGTACAGACTGTAATGTTGAATTTGACCTTCGGTACACCTTTGATTTTTGCTCGCCATATATGTGTCTCTGAAAATCGAATGGGATCATTTTATTCTCTATTTTCTTTTTTATTGGCCGTGCATTTATTGATTTATTGCAATACTACATAGGCCTACGTGATGATCTGTTGAGCTTTTGGCTCTAAAAGACTTGCCACGCATTTGCCTCTCTGGAAATCTCCATATTAAAATAAATACCGTCTTCACTTCAACAAATCACATGTAAAAATAGAAGTACTTTATAGCATTTAATCTTCATCAACATTTCTTTCTTTACATCTTCTAAAATAGAATCAAGAATGCAACCTCATTAAACCCTCCTTGCTCAGAGTTCTTGGAGTTGCGGGAATCTCGTGTATAGTATTTCGATTTCCAAACAACTGAGCAAATGCTGGGGGCATAGATCATCAAGTGTCACATTCCATATACTTTTTGCAGGGTTCAGTATCGTAGAAAGAGTGTAAATAAAACAGAATGAATATTGAATCAGGCGTCTATGAATACCAAGAAAACAGTTCAGAACCACTATAGAACTTATTGAATAGAAATTTGTCTGCCTGTAATTCTGAAACTTTCTGCATATTTGTTATGAATGAGTCATTCTTAAAACGGACCCTGATCTAAAACATCGGCTTTTGTCCAAGCTTAATCACAGTCTGCATACCACCCCTTGTTCGAAGGGCATTTCACGACCAAACTTATTCCAGGTAATTTTAATCAGAAGAAGGCAAACTGTATTTGATTTCCGACACCTTAATTTTGCTATACGGTACTATAGCCTATTCAGTCTGACCACATATATACAAATGATAAAAAATTAAGACATCACCACGTAGTAAGTTATTTTGAACAACACGAGCTTTCGACACCTGTACCGGTGTCTTCGTCAAGTTGAAAGCTCGTGTTGTTCAAAACAACTTACTACGTGGTGATGTCTTAATTTGTAATCATTAGAATGGAATCCACGTTTAAAGAGAGTTGCAAACATTTCTCACATATATATAGTCATATATTTTGGGGCAATATGATGTATTTTCTGTTATTTACCAGGGCGTATTTGTGTTTTAAGTGAAAAGATGGTCGAAAAACTTTTATATGAGATACCATTCTGTAACTTATTCACAAGATATTTAAAGAAAGTAATCGGCTTTGCGTTTTAATATGTAAAACTAAACACGAAGCAAACAAACACAACATAGAAATAGTTTTAAAAATTGTTATTTGTTTTTGTTTTTCAGTATTATATGATGAATTATGGCTGTTTAGATGGGGCGCCTTTTCAATGGATTTATCAACGATCCCCGTTAAACATTTAAACGGACACAGCACCATCGGCTCGCACAATAAGTGTAACATTATGGGATAATGTTTGGTTTGGAGACCATACCGGCTTCATGCACGTCAGTGCTAACATTTCACTATACGTGTATTCCGCGATTGGAATAATCAAGCTGTAAGTCGACTAAAAAGACATCCCGGTTCAACCTATCCGCCTTTAAGAGATGTTTTCGCCGATGGATGTGCTTTTTGTGTGTACGTGTGTAGTAAACTGATTTGACAAAAATAGTCAAACTTTGCAACGATGACGTCAGTGAGTTTCATGTAATATAATAAACTGAACTGTATTACATATGTATTTTAAAGAGGCATGAGCTGTCAAAATTCGCAGTTTTTTCATAACTTTTGATCGTCACGACAGTAAGAGGCTTTGAAGGCTATCGAAAAACTAAATGATTGGCGTTGGAATGAGAAAAATCCATACAGTATGTGGCCTGTATGAACCGAAAACGTGTTCAAAAGTAAACAAAATTTAAATAACCGGGACGACCATTCATTCATTCTAAGCCAAAGTTAGTTCAAAACAGTACTTTATCGTACATTTTCGAGACTAGAAGCATTAAAAAGCTTCTGAATTCTACCTCTTGAGAAAAATAGCCAATAATTTCAGCATTCTGTTTTAACGTCAAAATATCAACATTTTGGCAGCTCATGCCCCTTTAAGCATGAAGATGGTTTCACTGGATGAAATGAATAATTATATTGGCAAACTTATTCTAAAACATTCTTTCATGTATTTGGTAGAATCTGAGTTTGTAAAAATGAGTTTAAAGCTTCGCTAACTTGAGGGAGGAATATGGGTCCTGTTTCAAAAAGCGGCGTACATGCAGATGTATTTTTTGCGTAACTTTCCTACTAACGTATCTCTACAGTATGGGTTGCTATGGCAGTTACGTGAAAACTTACGCTACACCGCTTTGTGAAACAAGCTCCTGGACTTGATTAATACAGTAATTAACCCTTTTTTAGACGAAGACAAACAGGCTGTTAAAAGAGTATGCATGTTAAAGGTTATACAATCCAGATGAGCCTGAAAGTAACTGCTTGTTTGAAGGCTCTTTAGAATAAATCACTTTGTAAACAGGTTGACATGTCCCTGATAAAATATCAATGTAGTTGGATGAAGTCTAATATAGGGTTAGCACGCCTTTATTGAATCACATGTTTATGGTATTTTAAATCCAGCCTTATTGATCGCAGACAAATGAGATAATCGCCTTGTTGATATTATTAAATGCACGGACAACTATACAGAGTAATAAATAACCCACTTTATCAATATACATGTATCTGACTGTTGTTTTAACTGAATCTTCTGTTTGCGTGTAGAACAAAGACTTGTTCTTTTGTTTTATTTATTGAAACGCGCTGCATGCCGTACATGCGTGATATGCGTTAATTGATAGCCGTTAACTCACCGTTATGTGCATGTGCAAGTCGTGATTTGTATGTGTTTATGGTACGAGTGGCAACCGCCACTGGTCACTATACGTCAGGTAGTGGACAGCAACTTCAAGAACATGCCATCCTTTACATTTTATACGGTGAATATCTGACTCGGTTCAGGATAGAGGGTGTCCTGTCACACGCAAAAATACTTCCCATGCGCAATGCCCTTACAATCAGATACATTTGAACTTTAGCAATGTTAGTTCGTAGTTTGTCACTGTTTTGGTTTCTCGTTCTGCCCGGACTTTCACTTTCGCGCAGTTCTGACACCTATTGTGTCGCTATTTACATGCTTTTTAACTATAGTTTAAAGTCACTTTCATAAAAATAAAAAAAATAAAAGAATTTTCATAAATTCTGATTGCCAAGTGTGGAGGACGGTCGGACAGTGGGCGGTTTTCTGTATTTTTCCCTGATAGAAGAAGTTAGGAACTTTGTATTTGTACAAAAAAATTGAAAGTTTTGGCATCATTTAGTATTTTTAATTTGAAATTGAAAATTAGATTTATGTAGTACCCGCAATGTAAACAAACCCCGAACCTGAACATGCGCACAAGCGCCCTAATGTTTTGAGTCGTGTGGGTGATCTAACGGCACAGTTTAAAGGGGCATGAGCTGCCAAACTGTTGATATTTTGACGTTGATACAAAATGTTTAAATTATCGGCTATTTTTCCTAAGACGTATAATTCAAAGACTTTTTAGTGCGCCAAGTCTCGGGAATGCACGTTAAAGTATTGTTTTGAGCTAACTTTTACTTAGAATGAATGAATGGTCGTCCCGGTTATTTAAATTTTGTTTACTTTTCGAACTCGTTTTCGGTTCGTGCAGGCCACATACTGTATGGATTTTCCTCATTCCAACGCCAATCATTGAGTTTTTCGATGGCCTGTAAAGCCTCTTACTGTCGGGACGATCAGAAATTATGAAAAAAGTGTGAATTTCGGCAGCTCATGCCCCTTTAATTTTACGTACTTCATCTGAGAAATGCAGACTGACGATTGGATATTAAAGAGTGGCTCGAAAAGCCTGGCGATAATTTGTTGAGTTTAAACCACAGATAAAAAGGTCTGAAATGAGGGTAATCTAACCACTAAGTTAACCGACACTGATCGTTGCTGTTGTAATAAGGCTTCGGTTCTTCGTTTGTTTTAACCCCAATTTCTACATTCTAGAACTAACGGGACACATTTTTAATATGTGTCTTATGTTTAATTTTAGTGGTTTTAGTCGTAGTAAGCTCATGTAAATTGGGTTTCTTAACAAATGTTCCACAGGCTACGGCGACAAGTGGGCCTTTTAGATTCATCTTTGACAATTTTGACAAAATGTGAAGTTTTCCCAATGGTTTTGATTCGAAGACACCAGCCTAATCGGTACAAAATACTCAGAGCGATGCAGATTACCAATCTTAAAATAAAAGGAGGAAAAAAAGCACGAAACACGCACAAGTGAATGAGGTCAAAGGCTTTATGCAACCAAATTTGATAGACAAAGAAGACATTATACCGCCTCAGGGATAAGTCATGTGTTAATACCTTCAGATGTTGCGATACGGTAATATAGCGGATTACTGAGCCATGATCTTCAAACCTGAAGTCGTTTACTCTACAAGCTTGAATGTACATTACGTAGCTTGAGCGGATATTAGGAGACGAATCATCGAGAAGTAAGTCCTAAATACCATTCAATACACCTGCATTTTAACATGTGCTGTACACGAAAAATCACAATAATTACAAATTTCTCCAAGCTACCATTGTTATCATTCTTGCGGGATATGAGATAATCAACTACAAATCTGTGCATTCATAATCACCTGGGCCCACTTGCACAAAGCGCTCTTAACTAAGAGTACTCTTAGTGTATGTCTACAACATGGGACTTAAGAGTGCCCGTAAACTTTCCATGTTGTAAAGATATGCTAAGAGTCCTCTTAAGTTAAGAGCGCTTTGTGCAAGTGGGCCCAGAAGTTTATGCTCTCAGCGATGATCGTCGGGCTAACACTATTTTTCTGTTCACCTATAATCAATACCAGTAATTTTTGTTTAGATTTTTTCCTGATTGGCATTATGACGTGTTCTTAATGTATATCCATTGAACTTACGAAACGCAGTTAGAAGGAATTATCGATATTCCAAAGGCCTCTTTTCTAAACGAAGATGACTGGATTTGCAGAAACTAGAGGGGCATTGGTTAATTATACCTGTAACCGATACCTGCAACCCTTTCCCCCCTCCCTTATAAGAACCATGTAAAATGTACTGGGAATATGGAATTATTCAAAGTGGCTTAATCGGGTGCTATAGTCACATGTGTTATTTAAACTTGTTTAGGTAAATATATAAGAGAAGTATAACTAAACGAAAATGACTTCGAATCAGACGGCTGTCCCACAAAATATTTATGCTCGACGTAACTTTGGGGCTGGTTATAATGCTATGTTGAAGGTATAATAAATGCTGTTATGCATTGAACTTATAGCGGCCAACAGTTTGTTTTATAACAACACTCGAGTCGAGTAGACCAGAGCAGGTTTACTCTCCACTAATGGTTAGGAATATCATTTGATCAAGAAACGATCAGAAGATCAGACAATACGACATGTTACTCTCCGATTTGCAAAAAAATAGAGGGACAATTTAAAATGGCATAAGCTGCCAAATTTAAGTGTTGAAACAGAATTGGCTAAATGTTTGCCAAATTTTATCAGAAAAAAGAGCTTTCCAGATTTTGGCAGCTCAGGCTACTGTAAAAGATATCGGAATGTATAACCTTTCTCGTTCCCCAAGCTTTAAATATGTTAAGTTTCTATAGCTATGAAAGTTTATGTTAATGCGCGGTAGTTGGATTGTTCTGAAATTTGTGTTAGTCAGCTTCGATCTACACTCAAAAAAGCTTCTTGGATACTATTTAACCTGATTCTTATTTGGAATGATATTTGACCTGCTTATTTGTCCCTGATTCATTTGATTTGTGAGTTCTATCTGGGAAAATAGTTTACCAGTGTGTTTACGAACAAGATTTTATTCTGTGGATTTACCAATGTGATTCTAAGATTTTTGTTCTGTGGATGTATATTTCGTGATCATCGGATCTACTGCTATACCAGTGAACTTTGTGAGTTCTCTGATTACAGATTTCTATCTCGAAACTGTAAAAAACTTAACTTGTAAAAGTATATAACGAACATAAATATTGGAGAAACCCGAATAGTATTGATAGTCCATGTTTAAACTGCATGAGGCGTATGGTCCGATCCTATATGAGATGCATGATGATATACCAGACCATTTCTTGATCAGTAAAGATCACAAAGCGGCGTAGCGTATATTTTTACGTAACTGCCATAGCAACCCACACTGTAGAGAAACCTTTAACGTTGCTATGGCTGTTACATAAAAGCTACGCCGCTTTGTGAAATCGGCTTTCCTGGGTTTTTTTCCTGAAGGGAATGACCCAAGTTGTACCAGGTGGCTCGTCTGTATTTGGCCAATCACCCGCGAAATCACTAGGGTTTGATTGATTGATTGATGTTTAAAGCCGCACTCAAGATTATTTCACTTATATGGTGGCGTTGCCATTTTTAGTGGGGAGGAAAACGGACTCATTGCCCGGAGGAAACCCCCGACGTTCGGCGAATACCCGGCAACTCTTCCACATACGGCGACCGAGTGAAAAATCCTCTCAGAAAATTTCCCATTTTTATTTGGTCTGAGTGTGATTCGATCCCGCGTCGTATCGATGAAAGGTCTGTGTCTCGGACTTTGTTAGGGATTGTCACTCTAACCGACTGAGCCACTGTTGCCCCGAAAGCACTAGGGAAGCTACCGGCAGGTACATGACTTATCTTAAAATGACATGAGCTGCCAAAATTCGGACCTTTTCATAAATAAAAATATAGTTATATTTCAGACAGAAGTGCAAATGACATGAATACAATGTTTTTATACACCAGAGGTCTATATCTAACCCATTCAAACTGCAAGCACAGGTTTTCACCTGAGAGGGAAAAGATTGGTGAGCGTGATACATTCCAATTATCAGGAGAAATTGATTGATTGATTGGCGTTGCCAGTTTTAGTGTGGGAGGAAACCGGGCTCTGTGCCCGGAGGAAACCCACGACCTTCCGTTTTTAACTGGCAACCATCCTGCATAGGTCGTTCGAGTGAAAACCCAGTCAGAAAATTTTCCAATTTTTTTTGGGACTGAGTGGGATTCGAACCCGCGCCCCATTGGTGGAAGGCTGTTCGGATTGAGGGTCCAACGCTCTACATACTGAGCCACGGAGGCCCCCAGGAGAAATTGAGCTTTTAAAGTACAGTGAAAACTAACGGATTGGCTTTGAAATAAAAAAATATTTCTAAAGTACGTTTTCATAAAAATAACGGACAATTAGCTATTTCTGTTTTAAGGAATTTTTTCACTATATTTGGCTCCTCGTGCAACTAGAAATGCATAATAAATATTGTGCAAGCTGAGCCTTCTCTATAGAACTGCCATGCGTGTTTTTTTATAAGGGCTGTTTTCTTTTGAAACGGTTGATTCCTACATGCATGATGGCAGTTGACCGTTTTCAACATATAAATTTTCAACATACCAAATGTGATAATGACATGAGATATAAATTGAGATCAATTCACATGCTATGACGCCCCCCCCCCCCCACCCCCACCCCCCCCCCTACACACACACCTCTGGAAAAGCCCACAAGATGTATTCATACTATCATTGGAAAAGCCCACAAGATGTACTCGTACTATGATGGGTAAAGTGGTTTTACTTTTTTTCTTAGAAGAAACAACTGTCAGCAATGGATTTTCCAAAGGCATGAATATCAACTGGATCATAAAAGCACAAGATGGGAAACCAAAACTCCAGCAGTGAGCCGAAACCGGTAAGATTTACACACACGTAGGCCTACATTGCATAATTTGTGAACTGGTTTGAGTGACATTTAGAAGTTGAGTATATGAAAACGAACACATTCTCCAAATTTAGTTTGTTACCAATTTTCAAGTCTGGATTCTCAGAGCCTTCTCAACTTGTTATCCATAAAATATGTTCTAGAATACATTTGAATAATTTTTTCTCAGCGGTGGATTTAAACAGACCTGAAATTCCATTATGGATTTTTTGTTTTGGCTTACTTTTTTTCTTTTATGTATATTCTTCTTTTTTCCCACTAAAATCCAATACCCATACAGCACTTTAAATATGTAATAGAATCTTGAAATTCTCAGAACTGTTTAAATCTCTATACTAATGCAATAATGAATGTATCCCCATGAAGTTATTTTGTGAACAATATCACGATACTGAATTGATGAAGGCATCTGTATAGATATCCAATGATTGCTTTCCCCCGAAAACGCCATGGCGAGGCTTTGATGAATTCTCATAACTGTTGATATTGCTTTTTTGATGCCGTAATTTCTTGATTATGTAAAATACATGGCACTGGTTGAATATTTAACTTAGTCCAGTCAATTTACTGTTGATTTTTCTTAGCATATTTCCCATCTTGTTTTCTGAACAATTTGTATGAAGAAAGAGGGACTTGTAAGTGGTCTAGTGCCAGGTGTAACGGTTGTTTGAAGGTTTATTTTCGAACAACAAAATATAGATGGGCAGACATGAATATCGCTCCAGGATAACGACTGTTCGCGACTGAACAAGCGTTAAACAAGTTACGAAAACGGACAATCAATTTCACGAAATAATCCAATTTTAACGAAATCCGGCAAGATGGCGACGATCCTTGTCGTCCTTGAACTGACCAATGTTATAGGTTCAATGGGTTTTTCCAATAGTTGTTAGTCCTCGAAATGCTGGATGTTACTAACGATATCTCTAGCAGAGTGTAAAAAGAGTCATAGAAGAGCGGGAAGATGCGATTATAGAGACATACACTTCAATGCAGATTACTACAAAAGTCTCCTTTGCTGGCCCACAATGCTAATCGACACTTTTGAGGTTCACCATTATATAATTGTAAATGAGTAACCTTGAAAGGTACACTCGCCGCTAAAATACAGGGAACTGTGTACATTAAAAAGGAAAAACGTTTTCTGTATTTTTCCTCGTTAGAAGAAGTTAAGCACTCTTATTTTTTGCCAAAATTCCAAAGTATTGACATCCTTTAGTATTTTTATTTGAAAATGTCACGGAGATGACAGGACCCCCGACATGACAATGTGTCAATTCGAGGGACAATAGAAAGGCCTTCCAGTAAATTTCTGACAGTAAATTCAGAACAAAAAGATCTGAAATTAGCGTACCTCAGCATAGAAATTACGGAGTTTCAGATTGGTGTTGACGTTCGGACTTCAGTTCTGGGTATGCATTCACACCACCATTTACACATTTTAAAAATAACAGGACACTTTCTATGTCTCATATTTAATTTGGGTGATTTTACTAGCAGTAAGTTCGAAAATATTTGCTTTCTTCACAAATGCCAGAGGCTATAGTGCGGCGAATGGACCTTTATAAGTTTCCAAAACATATAATTAGTTGTATTGCCTTTGTTTTTTGTTGTTGTTTTCAGGCTAACGATAATCATCTGTGCATAAACGCCCCTCCTAATGTTGTATTGCTTAGATCCATAAACGAACAGGAGACGTGTAGTGTATCGCCAACGAAAACCCCTCCTGTCAGCTTTGATGACACGTCTCTAATCCAGCAGACATGTTCAAGTATAGCCACTACATGTGCCATGGATTTACAATTCGTAAGTGTATCACTATATCGATTTGATATAGACCTTTTGCTGTTTCAATTCGAAATATAATTGAATAAAAGGTGTAACTTTTCCAGTGAATAACAAACGTGTGCCTTACTTTTAAGAAAAAACTTATTTCATGTATAGGCTCTCTTATTAATGTTTTATTTTTCTTTCAGCAACTGATGGTTGACCATAAAAAATGGCAGGGTGGACCTTGGAACGAAATGAGTATGGGACTGAACCCTTACCAATGTTCTGCTGTATCATTCCAAACGAGCTGAACTGAGTTCTTCCTCTGATGGACACGGAGTGTACTTGTTAACTTGTTTACTCAGGATGGGATTCTGTATGAATTTGTTCTGGAATATAGAGTATCATTCTGTATTACAAACATGCTCATCTGCAACTCAAAAGCAGAGATCACGTGATTTCCAACTCTGGAGTATTATACGAATTCAGTAATTTCGCTGATGATGATTGCAGCTTGCTTTCGAAACATCATACTTTTCGTTTTTTTAAAGAAGAAGAACTTCATATAGGAAATCTATTATTACCAGCTTCTTTCATGCTTCGGAAAATTCAATCTAGACCTTTGTATGATGTCTGAATGAAATCTTTATCCTGGTAAATTGTGCGAGAGAGAATGATGATAAGCAGTGACGTTAGAGGTAATTTCTCTTTTCTGATAAAAGAGAATAAAGTTTGTTGCATGAGACGATTTGTAGCCGATTTCTTTCGTGACCTTTCAACCATTTATGGGCTATGTTCTTAAAACCGTAGTGTTACAAGTTAAAAGAATATTGTGATCAACATTATCGAATGCCTTTGATAAATCAATAAAAATTATAGCAATTGTTTTCTTTTGTAGTTTTGAAGTTCTATAGTTTTTTTTAAAGTGGCATGAGCTGCCAAAATTCACACTTTTTTCATAATTTCTGATCGCCACGACAGTAAGATGCTTTGAAGGCCATCGAGAAACTAAATGATTAGTGCTGGAATGAGGAAAATCCATACAGTATGTGGCCTGTACGAACCGAAAACGTGTTCGAATTGTAAACAAAATTTAAATAACCGGGACGACCATTCATTCATTCTAAGCCAAAGTTAGTTCAAAACAATACTGTATCGTACATTTTCGAGACTAGAAGCACTAAAAAGCTTTTGAATTATATGTCTTGAGAAAAATATCCAATAATTTCAACATTCTGTTTAACGTCCAAATATCAACATTTTGGCAGCTCATGCCACTTTAAAGGCACACTTGCCGCGAAAATCAGGAATATTGTTTACATTAAAAAAGAAAGACCGTTTTCTGTATTTTCCCCAGACAATATAAGTTAGGAACTTTCTATTTTTACCAAAATTTAAAAGTTTGGACGTCACTTTGTATTTTTAATTTGAATTTGAAAATTTGAATTGTTAGGTACCCGGAACATAAACAAACCAAGCTGCCCCCTATTGGCGATTTTATGTTTCAGTCGAGTGAGTGAACTAACGGCACAGTGTAATTTTAGGTAGGCCTATTTATCTGAGAAATACAGGCTGACGATCGGTTAACAGCGACTGGAAAAGCCTGCTGATAATTGTTTGAGTGTAAACCACAGATACAAAGGCCTAAAAGGAGGGTAATCCAACACGAAAGTTGACCGACACTGATCGTTGATTCTTCGTTTGTTTTTCACCACATGTTTACATTCTAAAGCTAACTAGACATGTTTTATGTGTCCTATGTTTAAGCTTAGTGGTATTAGTCGTAGTAAGCTCGTGTAAATTGGTTTTCTTAGTAAATTTAAACAGGCTACGGCGGCAAGTGTGCCTTTAAGTTATATACAGGTATTACTGACCTGTCTGACAGGATACGTTGATGGCATGTGACGAAGGTTTGGATATGTCCCGCTCAAGATGATTTTTAGCTAAGAATGGTTAAGATTGACACCATTAATTGGCTGCATAAAGAACGGGCTCATTTATTGACATTTGTTGAAGGATTAAGTCGTGTAATTGCAATGTCACTTCAATATTGGGCTTGATAGCAAAGCTTCCATTCGAATAATCCGGGTTTCTGACTCCAAAATTACTATTTTTTTTATACTGACGGCCGTATTTTGCAGTAAAAACAAAAAAGTAATTTTGGAGTCAGAAACCCGGACTACCATTCGAAGAATCTATATGACTGATAAATGACAACATTCAATTGATTAGTTCATAGTCGCTTAGCGAAACTCTATATCAATAGACAAGGTATCGATATAATGTAGATGTTACATTGTATATTAGCTAAACCATGAAGATAAGCTTTTGCTTAGGAAACATCCTGTTGTTTTATGGCTTGAAGCTTTCCGATTCGACGTTCAGGGCCATACAACCGTAATGGACAACACGTTTAAATGTTTCATTATTCAGATAAAGATAGCGCAATTATTACAAATATCTCGGAGCCATCATTTTTTAGATACGAGTCAATCAATCAAAAAATTGTTCATTCATATTCATCGGGATTTGTTGATCTCAATGATGATAATCGCCACTGTTTTATCTCCACTAAAGTTGTGGAAAACTGCCCTCGGGGTTTAAGGGATGAGTGGAGATTAACAACCCATATAGGTATATTTGCCCCAGATATGAAATCCAACCTGATCGAAATACTGAAGAATGTAAAAACGTAGATTTTTACTAACAAACACCTTTTTATCTCCATGGCCAAATCTAAATTATTGATATTCAATGATATTTTATGAAATTTAGGTTGCAACTGATAAATGCTGTTCATTTCCCTCCCAACAATCAAAAGCATACAGGCATTGTTTTAACAGATAATTTTTTTTTGCTCTAATTATTAGTCAGAAGTACAAAATACGAGCTTTCGTTGATAACGATCTTCGAGATGATTGTTAAGGTAGTTTATAAGAAACCAAATGTAAAACATAAGTGTACCCATAAATCTCGGCTATTTGAATTTTGCCCGTTCTTAGAACTCGTCTTCGGTTCGCACAGGTAACTATCGTTACTGATATTTTTTTGTTGGTTTCAACACCAATCATTTAATTTTTGTAATTTACTTAAAACTTCGTTTGGCAAACAGACTAATGAAAAAATTGATTATTTGGCCGCTCATGCCACTTAAACAACTTCTAGCTAAATAAGTCCGCCGTTTCTTTTCCTTTTACGATATATTCCATTCTTCTTATAGATCACTCGAACCTAACTTCAGAATGAGCAGAATTCCATACAACCAGATCCAACACACCACACTATACCTAAAGAAGATTTCATTGTAGACATTGAAAGTGGCATACAACAATTAGCACCAGGAGGTAATATAGACTATCTTAGACACCAGATTACAGCGATCATTAATAATACCAAAACCCAACCCCCCAATTTAGGTAAAGAAGAAAGGAAAGCTATCAAAGAACTCAAACAGGACAAATCTATTGTGATTGCACCAGCAGACAAAGGCAAAGCAACAGCTATTCTAGACACAACACATTTTGACCAACTAGTAAATAATCTTCTCGACGACAAAACCACATACAAAACACTTGTTAAAGACCCAACCAACAAATATGACAAACAACATAGAGCTATCCTCAATGAACTGAAAACCAATGGAGAAATCAACCAAGACAAATACAAACAACTTATCATTCAACACCCAAGACCCCCATATGCTAGAGCTACAATCAAACTACATAAGGACCCTGTTAAAGCTAGGATATTAGTCTGTTCACAAGGCACAGTATTTTACAACACCTCCAAACTTATAGCTAAAACCCTATCCACATGGTCTAACACAGCCAAATCATACATTAAAGACTCCAAACACTTTTGTGATAGACTAGCAGCACATAAGGAACCTTGCCATTATGTCAGTTATGACATTGTAGATTTATTCACAAATGTACCAACACCTGAAGCCATGCAAGTAATTAAATCCAAACTTGAATCATCTCCACACATCTCCGACCTAACAACTGCAAGCATACTTAAGCTTTTACATATCTGCATCTCCTCTACATACTTCACATGGCAAAACAATACATATGAACAAATCCACGGACTACCCATGGGATCACCTCTTTCACCTATAATTTCTGAAATTTACATCACTGAACTTGAAAACTCAGCATTAGCAACCTCTCCCATTCAGCCCTTCTTCTGGATTAGGAAAGTCGATGACACATTCGTCGCTCTCAAAGACACACACTCTGCTAAAACACTTTTAGACCACTTAAACACACAACACCCTAGGATAAAATTCACCATGGAAGAAGAACACAATCATCAACTCCCGTTCTTAGATGTACTCATCCACCAAACTGAACATGGACCACAGACTACAGTGTATCGCAAACCCACTCACTCAGATCAGTACATTCACTACCAATCTAACCATCCACCACACATTAAGACAGGTACCATAGCTACACTAACAAGAAGAGCTAAAGCCATCTGCAGCACAGACCTTGACAAAGAAATCCATCATATCAAAACCGTCTTCACCACCCAAAATGGCTATCCAACCAAATTAGTTGACTCAATTATCAAACAAACACTTAATAACAATTCAGATAAACAACCCAGACCACGAGAAGAAGGCCCTAATATTAGAATCAGCATACCATACATTGGACCAGCCAGTCATAAAATTGCTCGTCTGATTAAAACTAAAACAGGTATTAATACTACATTCAAATCAACCAAAACACTTAAAACACATATGCAAGCCACAGGAAAAGGAATTTCATCAACAAGAGCAGAACCTAAAGGAGTAGTGTACAGAATTAATTGTAGTTGTAATGCTCATTACATAGGAGAAACATGCAGACCCCTCAACATTAGACTAAAAGAACACCAAACATCTGTTAATAAACTTGATTACAAATCTGCCATTTCTGAACACATAATTTCCAACCCTACTCACCACATCAAATGGGAAACCACTACAACACTATCTGTCAACCAGCACCATTGGAAGAAGAGAAAACTACAGGAAGCCATCCAAATCAGAAAAACCAAGCCCAGCATGAACAGAGACCAAGGGTTATATATCCCCAACTGCTATGACCTTTTGATCCTCCAAGACAACCTTCAACGATCTTAACTCACCATACTTAAATCTATTGTTACTTTTCTTAATTAATTTATACTATTACGCACCTGTTCCAACTTGTAATTCTCTCATCTGCTATATAAAGAATATTTTTTGTTGTTTGTCATTGACTTTGATAACGATGTAAGAACTACATCGAAACGTCGTCACCCAATAAACCAAGAAGTTGTTATCCATAAGTAATTCTTGACCTTATTGTAACCAGATTCAAGAAGCACCGTTAGATTTCCGCGAAACGCTCGAGTCATTAAGGACGTAAAAAGTGTTACATTTACAAGCTAAAGCCAAAGTTACAACATTAACTGAAAATAAGATAAACCTATACTATCAAAGTATTTTAACTCTTTTGATGTCTAAAAAGACTCGATTTCGTAGGATTAAGTAGTTTCGTCTATTTAAACTCTGTATCTTCAGTCATCTCATAAACCCTGGCCTCCCGGTTCCGATTGCTCTCCTTCTTTCCAACCCTGGCAACCCGGTTCTGTTTGCTATCTTTCTTTCTAACCCTGGCCCCCCGGTTCTGATTGCTATCTTTCTTTCTAACCCTGCCCCCCCCCCCCCCCGGTTCCCATTGCTCTCCTTCTTTCCAACCCTGGCCGCCCGGTTCCGATTGCTCTCCTTCTTTTCAACCCTGGCCACCCGGTTCTGATTGCTCTCCTTCTTTCCAACCCTGGCCACCCGGTTCCGATTGTTATCCCTCTTTCCAACCCTGGCCGCCCGGTTCCGATTGTTATCCCTCTTTCCAACCCTGGCCGCCCGGTTCCGATTGCTCTCCTTCTTTTCAACCCTGGCCACCCGGTTCTGATTGCTCTCCTTCTTTCCAACCCTGGCCACCCGGTTCTGATTGCTCTCCTTCTTTCCAACCCTGGCCGCCCGGTTCCGATTGTTATCCCTCTTTCCAACCCTGGACGCCCGGTTCCGATTGTTATCCCTCTTTCCAACCCTGGCCGCCCGGTTCTGATTGCTCTTCATCTTTCAAACCCTGGCCACCCGGTTCCGATTGCTCCCTTTCTTTCTCACCCTGGATAGCTCTGGTTTGGATTACCTCTCCTCTCCCCAACCATGGCATTGCCTTCTAATTTGGATTGCTCTCTCTCCATACCTGTCCGCCCGGTATATACTGGGCCTGTTCTCCCCAGCCTTGGTCATCCGGCTTCCATTAGTCTCTTCTCTCTAACTCCGGCCGCTCGGTTTCGATTGCCCTTTTCTCTCCAAACGCTGCGGCTCGGTTTCCGATTACCGTTTTTACCCAACGGTGGTGCCCTGTGTTGATTGCTCTTTCTCTTGCTAAAAACCCTGGCCGCTTTGTTTCGTATTTGACCATCATTTGATTCTTTTTCTATATATTTAGCCAGATATGTATCATATTAGTGCAAGTTCAAAAGTATACCGAAACATTACTTCCTTTTGTCCGAACATCATCTGACGATTTGGTCAGATCCAGTCCTTTGATGTGTTTGCATTTGATAGGATTCCCACTGTATAATATGCCGCTGTTTTTTCTATGGATTCCTCAAACATATTTACACGAATATCTTTTACAAAAAGTATGAATAACAGACGGGAATAACATATAACCAAGTTCGTCATTTTTAACTGCACCTAGAAAATAATAATTCCATTTACCACCCAAACGACTTTAATGACGCGAATTATGTTTGGAATAAAACTAATAAATTGAAAAAAAACTAAATAGTGTTTGGAGTCAGTTGAGATCTTGTGCGTAACGATGCTGCGTTGTCACGCCACTCTATGTAATACAATTTATTAATGTAATAATTTGCACTTGCAACCCTTCGCGTAATAATATTAAAATAATTGTTGCAGCCCTTAGTGTAATAACAAAAAATATTACAGTAAATGCAGTAATGTAACACCTTAACTCTTAGTGGAATAATTTCTCAAGTTACATGTCCAGGTGTGTTGGTTGGCTGGTTATTTTAGCTTATTGGCACGTCCTTTCGTATGAAGGATGTACGCCATACTAGTGAGTAACTATTACCTTGAGCGATTAACAAAACTGGTATTGGCATAACATATAGAATACCTTTGCACAAGAGTATATCTTGATACGTTTGTGTTCAGTTATGAAGCAGAAGAAATCAGTATACGTTCAAATGATTTACACTGAACAAAAGCGCCAGCAATATACCAAATGTATTAATGGAGGAATTGTACAGTCATAAAACATACTTCACTTTCGTGAAATCATAAAATTATTCTATACGTATGGAGTGCACCAAAAACCGTGAGCCTGTATTGAATCAGGCTAGAATTACGTGAAATAACCATAATACATTTTAGTCATGGTTGTTTAATTATGTACATGTAAATCATATTTAGCATGAATTACAACTCAAAAACCAAAATATTGCCATTTCGAACATTTCTGCCACATCAAACAATGTTTTTAAATATTAAATCTGACAAATTGTCAAAATGTATTTTTTTTTTACAGTAAAGCTTAAATGTGAGTTTAATCAATCCTTAATGTAATATTGTTACATTAAAGGTTACAATTGCAACCCTTATTGTAATAATTAGTACAAAAGGGTGTTTTATAACACTAAGTGGCTTTTAAGAAATGTTTGAAACTCTCTTTAAACATGGGTTCCATATATGGTACAGGCGTTGAAAGCTCGTGTTGTTCAAAACAACTTACTACGTGGTGATGTCTTAATTTTTTATCAATACTAAGTGGCTTAACACTGCATTGAACTAGAAAACGGTGTCTTGCTGTGGAGACTAAAGTATCATAGGATTGAAAGAACCGAAATCTTCCAATAGAAATGTAGAAAAAAGGGACAATGGCTATAGGACTGACTTTAATCTGCTTACAACCAGATTGGTATTGGGTGGCAACCCGAGAAAACCCGGTAGATTTAACGGCGAAATAGAATCCTGCTCGTTCCAGTGACTGTGTCGGTTAACCGAGTTGTTCGAAAACGAATGGTTACACAATGACCCGGGTATTTTGAAGTGATAGTAACGGTAGGTGTGAACGGAATATCCATCATTTGTTTGAACGTCTAAAAATCCGTGTCCAGTTTGAAGTAGCATATAATATGACAGAAGCTGAAAGGCTACAGGATCAATTCCTCATGTTACTGTTGTAAAACTGCCCATCAATGTGTATAATATAACTGAGGTAAAATACGTTTATTGTGTTATGAATTGACTAACGAGCGGTTCCACAATCAATAGTGCATTAAGTGTTCTACGATTGAGGCATCGTACAGAAGTCTGGTAGCTCTGAAGATACACGGTTGTTTTATCGGACGATCTTCAATCACAGGATCAAGGCTTTTCAAAGAACACGCCTGTTTTGTTTAACAAGAGCCCGTAAAAATGCTTGACAATCATACGGAAGAACTAGGCATAATTGGTAAAAATGGTGTAGTTATTTTTCACGACGATGCCACATGGATTCTAACCAGTGCTTTTATAGTCTTCACCATGCAGTCAGGTAGGTTTGGAACTTTCTATTTAATTTCTGTTTATGTCATTTTTATTGATTGGTAGCTTTCTGAGACAAACAAGTCACGGCGATGTTACAAACGAATCAGCTCCAATGCGAATAGGCTAAACCTAAAATAAAACGTGTGCTTTCCGAGATCAATGCCTATGGCCTTAACTTGTGTAGGGTTTTGTCACTAGAGTCTCGCTTCCAGGAACTCCCAGCATATTTATAGAGTTGCAATATTTTAATTCAAACAGTTTGACTATTGGTATTCTTCATCTTGTTGGATAATGGGATATGTTATGTAATTTAATTCAAACAGGTATGGGGGGGGGGGGGGTCGAAATGTTCCAAATTGAGACAAGATGGCAACTCAGACGAAGGTTGAACGTTGTCATTTTGTTATACTTGCAATTTAGGATAACAAATATTTACAGAGATTTGCTATGGAAATCTGACTCCCTTTTCTCCAATACATACAAATATTTTGATTGTCTATCTCGGACTGGTCCGATGGGGGAGGGGGGGGGGGTCAGTATGGGAGTCAGTAGTTTTATAACGAATACCGTATGCAATGCGTGTTCCTTTGTGTACACGAAACTCATGCAAGATATAGGGTTATCAGTCAAGGTTCTCAGGAGACACCTACATGTTTTTATGAACACTAATTCAGTATATATTTATGAACACTAATTCAGTATATATTTATGAACACTAATTCAGTATATATTTATGAACACTAATTCAGTATATATGTATGAACACTAATTCAGTATATATGTATGAACACTAATTCAGTATATATCTATGAACACTAATTCAGTATATATGTATGAACACTAATTCAGTATATATTTATGAACACTAATTCAGTATATATGTATGAACACTAATTCAGTATATATGTATGAACACTAATTCAGTATATATGTATGAACACTAATTCAGTATATATTTATGAACACTAATTCAATATATATTTATAAACACTAATTCAATATATATTTATAAACACTTATTCAGTGTATATGTATGAACACTAATTCAGTATATATTTATGAACACTGTCAGTATATATTTATGAACACTAAGTCAGTATATATTTATGAACACTAAGTCAGTATATATTTATGAACACTAATTCAGTATATATTTATGAACACTAATTCAGTATATATTTATGAACCCTAATTCAGTATATATTTATGAACACTAAGTCAGTATATATTTATGAACACTAATTCAGTCTATATTTATGAACACTAAGTCAGTATATATTTATGAACACTAAGTCAATATATATTTATGAACACTAATTCAGTATATATTTATGAACACTAATTCAGTATATATTTATGAACACTAATTCAGTATATATTTATGAACACTAAGTCAATATATATTTATGAACACTAATTCAGTATATATTTATGAACACTAATTCAGTATATATTTTTGAACACTAATTCAGTATTTATCTATGAACACTAATTCAGTATTTATCTATGAACACTAATTCAGTCTATATTTATGAACACTAATTCAGTCTATATTTGTGAACTTTAATTCAGTATATATTAATGAACACGTATTCAGTATATATCTATGAACACTTAATTCAGTACATATTTATGAACACTTAATTCAGTATATATATTAACACTAATTCAGTATATATTTATAAACCCTAATTCAGTATAGAATTTTTGAACACTAATTCAGTATATATCTATGAACACTTAATTCAGTATATATCTATGAACACTTAATTCAGTATATATATTAACACTAATTCAGTATATATTTATAAACCCTAATTCAGTATAGAATTTTTGAACACTAATTCAGTATATATCTATGAACACTTAATTCAGTATATATTTCTAAACACTAATTCGGTATATATTTATGAACAATAATTCAGTATAGAATTTTTTAACACTAATTCAGTATATATTTATGAACACTAATTCAGCATATATTGATGAACACTTAATTCAGTCTATATTTATGAACACTAATTCAGTATATATTTATAAACCATTATTCAGCATAGAATTGTTGAACACTAATTCAGTATATATCTATGAACACTTAATTCAGTATACATTTATGAACACTTAATTCTGTATATATTTATGAACACTAATTCAGTATATATGTATGGACACTAATTCAGGCTATATTTATGAACACTAATTCAGTATATATTTATGAACACTTAATTCAGTCTATATTTATGAACACTAATTCAGTATATATTTATGAACACTAATTCAGTATATATTTATGAACACTAATTCAGTATATATTTATGAACACTAATTCAGTTTATAATTATGAACACTAATTCAGTATATATTTTTGAACACTAATTCAGTCTATATTTATGAACACTAATTCAGTATATATTTATAAACACTAATTCAGTATATATTTATGAACACTTATTCAATATATAAGTGGTTATTTAATTATTAAGTAGGAGTTCATTTTGGATTACCACAGCTGTCTAGGATTATTAATGGAAGATGATTCCCCCTAAAGGTTATTTTTCCAAAAGTGTCCTTGTTGATAATAGTCAGTTTAGAAAAAGATTTTACCAAAACGATCCATTCGAGATTCTCGACGTGTAGGCCAGGCTTAGTGAACCCACGAGAAAAGGAGGACTTTTTCATCCTAAAATGGGGACGGATGAGATTTCCATCGTTGTTGTTATTTTGAATTTTTAGAATAGGATGTAGTGTATGTGTTAGGCAGATCGGAGGGCGAGATAATACAAGATTTTATTTTTTAACGTGCATTAGATTGATTGATTGATCGGAGTTTTACCCCGGGCTCAAGATTATTTCACTTATGTGGCGGCGAAAATCAGTTAGATTAAGCAGATCCTTTAACTTAAAAAATACATTTTCAAACAAAAATTGACAAACGAAAATTAGCAAAACCGGTAAAAAAAAGTGTAAATTGTTGTTTGGAGTAAAAAAACAGCCAATTTTTTTCATATATGTCATAGAAATATAAACTCTAAATAACTATGTATGAATAACTCTTTGTTTTCATCTTAACACAATTTTATTAAATAGATCTCTTAAGATGTACGATCAAGCTTGTCTGTGAGCTGTGGGCATAGTCTTAACCACTCTGGAACCCACAAGGAGGCCCAAGGATTAGTCGCCTCTTACGATCAAGCACCTTGGGAAAGCTGTGGGTCTATTCTTAACGGAACCCACACGGGGGGAGTGGGGGGGGGGGGGTGAATTAGCGCAGAAAGGAAAAAAGTGTTTTTAAATAACATTCCAGACTCTATAAAATATGGTGGATGTGTCAAGATCCCAATAAAAGATGATACAACCAATTGTGGGCTATGGTTTAGAATAACGATTATACTGCAATTTGGTACTGGTATACATCATTCCAATCAATGGAATGCACAGGAAGTAAAATGAACTGAGCAACAATTCGGTTATGGTTAGACCAAAACTATTGGAGTCACTTGTGCAATCATTTTGGTGATTAATGAACCGCCATATATTTACACACAGATTGCCACCAATTTGTGTTACAGAACAGCAGATCACTGTGGAATATATTATGAACACTAAAACACACGGGCACAAGGAAAATCGTCTTGTCTAAAATAACCTTTATACCCCATCATAAATTGTTGTACTAAACTATTTCATTAGGTTAACGACTGACAGGAGCTTGGTCCTAGTCAAAAGCTATGGCAAGAATATCGGCAGACTGAGATTGAACCCAATAGGATCATGGGAAAAGAAAGTAAAAATTTTGCCCCACCCCCGAAAAACCTAGGTAGAAGACAGACAGGGGAATTTAGCCCTGACCAGTATATCGTTCAAACACTTGTTCTTTTTTATAAGCAAGGACTGGCCTTTGGGTCAGAAGTCGAGCAATTTTACTTTGAAGTAGTTTGTATTCTTCTACTATAATCTTGACCATAGCGATGCGGGCCATAGTTATACTGAAACACAAATGGTGTTATAGTTTTTTCACGACATCTTCCCGAGTCCAAGTTCAAACCCAAAGGATACATATTGTGTCGGTGTTGGATTCGTATAGCAAAATGGCTAAAGCAAAACATCGAGATTTGTTGCTCTGTTGCATACCACACTGTAAACGTTTACCGTCAATTCTACAGTAGAATGTTTTAAAATTAACGGTAAATTGCCGTTTTATACTTCAGTGGAAGCTTTACGGTCGTGTACAGTCAAATAACTTTGAGACAGAGTTGTCGTTTCCGAGCTAACGAGATCTGATCTCCTCGGTTGTTTCCGTGAAGGATTCGTCCAAAATACGTCATTGCGGGTCAAAGGGTGCGAAAAAACGGAAGTGCGCATGCGCACACCGAAGCGCTAGTAAGGCATGGAAATGTGGCCACCAACCCTTCATATTTGTAGTTAGTCTAGTGGTTAAAGGCTACGGTTATGGCTAGTGCGCATGTAGTTGTGCGCAGCTCCTGTATGGGAGGCTAGAGGTTCGAATCCCGCCGTAGGCGATTAAATAAAAGAAATAAATTGTTAAAATAGGCTAAGATAGTTAATTTAACATAGCTGTATTAGAAAGTGTAGATAGAGATACCTGCCCAAAGGAAGTGTATGAAGAGATTTTTCATCAGCATTTTTTCAAATAAATATATGTTTATCAACGTGCAGAAGTAGTCACTTTTACTATTTCGTTGGGGGTACATAACATTTGAAAATCTACATTAACAGATCCATGCTGGTGTTGAAGATTTAATGTCCTGTATTTCTTAGCTTGCAGATTTCATAATGTTTTTTCACATTCACTCATTAGGAATGTGGCTAGTAGGATTGGTTAGTTCAGTGTCATTATAAAGCGACAGGCTGGGTAATATAAATGTAATCCAGTTGTGTCCACTGGAAGCAGCCCTGTCTCAAGGAAAATTTATATCTTACAATATCATGTAATGTGCCACACACAAGGGCAGCATATATCTCTCACATGTGGAGTAGTCTGGGGTATTACTCATAGTTCCCTGGTTTCCCCCAATTTTCAATATAATGCCGTCCTTTTTACGATAACAATACCGTGCGTTTACGGTAAAAAATACGGTATACCGTAACTTATAATTTTTCGGTCTACCCTTATTTTTACGGTAGAAAGCTGGCAGCCCAGCTGCCAGTATTCTACCGTAAAATTTACGGGTTACATTTTACAGTGCATAGACTTTCTAAAAAAGTGTCAGATTTTCTACTTTGGTTAACCCACTTTTGCACGGCCAGACACAGTGTCCCTTGTTGTCTTACCCAGATGACCAACTGGCCTCTTGGAAGGAGCCTACAAACACCTCTACGTGCTAAGTGGACGGATGTGTTAGACCTAAGAAAAAGTAATGCCTATAAACTGTCAGGTTACCATTCCTATGGGACATTTAAACCTGCATTCGTGATGGAAGTGTAGGCTGGCTTATTTCAACATACTCTCCGGACGACGGTATCGTTTTACAGTCAATCAGTAGCTATGGAATCTGGTACAGAGGGGAAATGAGATGGTCTTCCTGATCTCTGTCCTCGTTGTTTACAGGTCTGAAATGGCAGTTTCCTAACACCTGGCCATACAGTTCGATTTTCAAAAAGCTAAAAATGAGTTGTCCTTCGTCTTTCGATTGAAATATTCCCAGATAGAGGGTCTCGTATAATGACTTGAGATCTCAATTAGGACAAGCATAGCTATTTTGTTTGAAGAGACAAGAAAAGAAAGATTCCATTGGCACAGCCACATGATTTTTGTCCGGGATAAAAATCAAGATCGAAAATATGAAAACCTTCCCAACCAGGATAAAAAACAAGATCGAAAATATGAAAAACTTCCCAACCAGGATAAAAATCAAGATCGAAAATATGAAAAACTTCCCAACCAGGATAAAAATCAAGATCGAAAATATGAAAAACTTCCAAACCAGGATAAAAATCAAGATTGAAAATATGATTAGACCGGATGACAACTTCTGATTTTGATTATTACCTCAAATAAATATGTTTCTAAGGAGGTCAATACGTTGTGTATAGAATCTCAATAACTGTAAAATCCAAACGTTCGATTAACCATTTTAACTCAGGCAAACAATCATAATCGATCAATTAAATCCAAACGGTTGGTAATAAGAGGCTTTCTATGAAACTCGGTAACTAGACCACTGTATTGTGAGAACTCAGTGTTCGACTTTGATTAAGTCTGCTTTGAAGTGTAAAGATGTTCAGTATTGAGGAATATTCTATTCGTAATTACACCGATTCATCATTCGAGAACAGCAAAATACGACACGCGTGAGCTGCTGGCTTTATCCTAAAAGACAAATATGTCCAGTATTTAATTATTCGATTGGTATCAGCCTTGTTCCTCGACTGATTGCTATGATAGACCAAAATACTCTTGAACTCGGTCATTTCATTGCTGAAGAAAATGCCATCAGGCAAAATAGATTTGTGTCTCGTCAATGATACGCATTTGATATTTTATGGTAAAGATATGCATGGCTCCTGACTATATGGAAACTTTAAGTCTTGTAATACATTGGTAGAAATAATATAAGTAATATATAAACGCCAGCCAAAAATCGCAATATAGCTGAATATATCCATGAACACCAACACACAGCGAAAATCTTCTTGTCTAAAATGACCAGGGAGATAGCTAGTGCTCAAAAAGTGGGGAAGGGCGATTTCGTAACCACTACCAAAGTCCACACAAGAGGGTAGAGAAAAATATAAATAAATAAATAAATTAATAGAAATGGAAATCTGACTGAGCGCGAGTTGTTGCAGACTAGTTCCCTGAATAAAAAAATCTTTCTTTCAAAGGCCTTTCTAAATGTGGAATCCGAAACACAAATCGTATAATAGTTTTTCCGTGACATCTTCCTGGGACCGAGTTCAAACTCAAAGGATAAACAGTTTGTATCCAAACACTTGTCTTTTCTTAACTTTTGTGCTTTGTATCTGCAGCAAAAGTGTTGAAATGCTGTGCCACGGGCACATCGTGTCTATATCAAATCCCAGATAAATGGTTGCCGGCTCTTTGTCGTAGAGAATTCTGAGTTTCTCGTACGTATTCCTTGCGACATTTTTTGCACGGGATAACATCCGGGGTACACCTGTCAAGGAGAAGCAAGCGTGTTAGAAGCTAAGGGCTTGGGTAATTTATCTTATTGTATCAAATTGTATCCTTCGGAGTAACATAACAGAATAATACCTGGGCAGAAGAGTCGTAAAAAGACCAGAACAAGCCTGATTAAAAATATAAAGTACTACAGTTTTTATAGAATCGAAAAACCTGACTTCCTTGAAAGGGTGGACAGGATGGTATGACCCAGCATGTAACAGCTAATGCTACACTTTGTGATCTAGATACCCAGTCGTTGGATATTTATGACCCTTGTAAATAGTTACATCCAAAAAATCCACAGAAGTGTGATCAATAGTAGGCTGTATTTTAATAACTGAATATACATGTACATATAGGCAGTATGTTCAAATGGTTAATTGTACACAAGACATAAACAGCCCTTACTTTCCTCGGCCATTTCCTATTTTACACCTTATACCATCACGGCTTTGCCAATTATAAAATTTAATGAAGCAGAGAAAACGGAAAGGCAACATAAAATACTGTCTTGCAAGAATAATTTTGACAGGCAATAAACCTATTTCACAGTGATAACATAACTTTGAAAAAATAAACCTCGGAGAAGTAGTATGCTAAGTATACTACGTTTATGCTAATCCAATGACAACAATTTCTAACTAGATTCAATAGATTGTTAAGTGTGAATATGGTTTTTAAAATTATGTATATAACCTTATTTTAAATATACAATTTATACACCACATTTGTTTGCTTTGCTATATTCCATTATGATATTTCGGTTAATTGCATGAGACAGAGAAGTTGCATGCTCTCATAAGACAGGGAATTTGTGATAAATGGTACTTGTGTTTCCATTAACCATGTACTTATGTACTTATAATGTCCAATATTATATTCACATGAAGATAGAAACGTAAGCTTAAATGCCTTAAGGAATACCAAAACAGAAGAGACTGTTTCCTAGTGGACAAGCGCAAATTGTGTTTATTGATACTAGAGTATGGTTATATTTACCAATAAATTTGGATTAGCAAACATTTGGCTGTACACATTACAATCGATTCACAGAGACTTTTAAAAAGTTCGCCTGCAGGTGTAAAGATATGGTTGTCACACCTGAACTGTACGATATAATAAATTATCAAAAGTACATCTCGATATGAGGGTTTTGTGTCAAGGAAAGGTGGATCAATAACTTCCCAGAAAGCCATATTAATGATGTCCTCATTTGAGTAGCATGTCGAATTGGAACCGATTTACAAGCCATATTTTCTTGCAAAATGTTGACTAGTTGAAATACTAGCTTTTCGATTATCAACCCTTTTCCTTTTATCCAAATCACTGAACCTACAACATGGGTAATATATATGATCTCACCTTGCTACCGTGGCCCACAAAAAAACATCACGTTATAAACGGAACTGAAAAAAACACCTAAAACAAAACAATATAAGAACTATCTTTCTTGGTACCATAGCCACGTTTAGTTAATCTTAAAAACACGATAAAACGGCAAAAAATGTTCATCCCTTCAGCACAGCCCCAGGATTTATGACTAGGAAAATATAAAAAGATCGAAAATATGAAAAACTTCCCAACAGATTAAATAAACTCAAATAAATATTTCTCTAAGAAGGTATATAGTTTTCCAAATAATTTAAAAATCCAAACGTTCGATTATACATTAAATCATACTCATAGAGAACTGGTAACGGTTATTTTTTTTTAATTCCTTTATTACTGGTTTTTGGTTAGGCTGCCATTCTAATTCAGCAAATAAGTTGTCTCTTCTCGACCACCATACCGATTAACTTAGTTTTATTGGAAAATATTATCAGGTTTATCAAATGTTCCTAAACTGGGTTGATCCAATGCTTCAAAGCACGGATATGAAACTATTGTCACCCCCTGTCTCTGTCATACGATTAGAATTGTAATAAGCTTGGACGTTTTTCTGTTCTTATCCTGCCGTAGAAATTCAGCCATGTAGAGATAATCAACCTCTCGTCTTAAGCTGAGGATTGATTGGTTGATTGATGTTTCACATAGCACTTAAGATTATTTCATTTAAATGGCGACGTTGTCAGGTTTAGTGGGGAGAAAACCTGGCTCATTGCCTGGAGGAAACCCCCGACCTTCGGCGAGTACCCGACAACTCTCCCACATACATGTACGGGGATCGAGTGAAAAAGCTCTATGAGGACGAATATAAGGTAACACATCCATACACCCACAATGATAAAATATACTCAGCATCTTTGTTACTTAAAAAAGCCAAGATAGCCACTGAAGGAATGGATATGCAATATATATCATTAAATTGAATAATGAAAAGTATGCGTGGAATGGAGGTCACGTGGTATTTGATTTGCATCGAAAAGATGGTGCAATTTCGATCCAGATCTGCTATGCATGCGCGCTTCAACTATCAATGGCGGCACATTTTACAAAGCCAATGAGACGTGTCCATTCCACGCATATAGTTCATTGGTTCCAAATGCTTCTTAGACGTTACACTAAAGCTCCCTTCTTCCTTTTCTGTGATAGAGAAATTACACGGTTTGGTTTTCTCTGGCCTCAGAGTTCAAATACAGAGACGAGCAGGGACTCTGGGAGTATTGGGTTGAGTGCAACTGTAACAATTAGAACCTGTCTTAATTTCACCAATGTCTGAATATACTAGTTCAATTCCCAAAAGACCACCAAGTGCAAATGGACCCAAGCCTTGTTACTCGTCATGGCGCCCTACTATTTAAGTCGGCTTAACTTTGGGATAGTTTCCACTCTCGAAATGTTTTCCGTGTGAAAATCTGAAGGACTTTGCGCTGGATATTTTAGGGATCTGTGACAACTGACGTAGTAGATAAAGAACGCACCCAAAAAACTTTCAAGGCTTTCAGATAATAGGTATACTCTCCCTCAGTATCGTAGCCAGGAGTCTGCCGACAACTCCAAGGTTCGAGATTGCCGACGATGCGTTCCAGGCCATGTCTGGTATTGAAAAGTTGACATTTCAAAAAGAAATTGTCAAATGTACAGTAGCAAACATTGTGACAAGGCGATCGCCTAACAAAAAAATCTTACAGCAAGACAGTTTGAGTTAAGTTGTCGGGCGTAGATGGGAAAAAAGTTTGATTACGTGGGAGACAAAATCACAGCACAATCACGCGAAGGACCAGGGGCTGCCTATGCCCGGAGAGCTCGCCGGTACTAAATCGCCGACATCTGTCTAAGCCATTTCTGGCATATAAAGATATAGATTTTTCTCAGAAATTTTACTGAAACGGAGAGTAGCAAACATAGCGATCAGACGATGAACTATCAAAAAACAACCCAACATCAAGACAGATTGAGTAATAGGGCGAGGTTTTGTTCTTTTAATCTTCAGAAACTGTATTTTTATTGTATTAATCTAAGATTTGAGGCGAAGCCGCTTAAAAATTCTGTATTTCTGCCCTTTAATCAATTAACTGCCCTTTAACTATCGTGTTTGAAAACTCCATAATCTTTTTAATAGGCCTATTATTGGGGGGGGGGGGGGGGGGGGCAAAGATAGGTCTGCCCCCCCCCCCTGCCCCCCCCCCCCCGGTTCCGCCGCCCCTTATCATATATCAGTAAATTGAATCCATGGATTTAGTTGATTTATACTCCTCTACATTTGTTAATATGGGTTGTTGTTTTTTCAGAATGTATCGGTATGCACCTTACTTTCGTTTGGTTGGATTCTTGGTATTCTGTCTAGTTAATTATTAATTAGCTAGTTATATTTATTACAGTGGAGTTAGTTGAGACATTTAAGGGGGTCAATTTGAGCCATATCAAGACACGTAGAAAAAATTCAACTGGCAGTTTAGCTCTGTTTTTGTTATAAAAAATGTCAACTTTGGCTAATCATTTATTGACGGATATTTTCTGGAAATATGCTCCTGTTAAGACGGTACAAAGTATGCAGCACCAGTATACGTTCATTACCTTAGTCTCCAGGTGAGAATTTATTAAAGGCACACTTGCCGCGAAAATCCGGAAGACTGTTAACATTAAAAACAGTGGACGGTTTTCTGTATTTTTCCCAGACAGAAAAAGTTAGGAACTTTCTATTTTTAATCTGAAATTGAAAAACAGATTTTTCAGGTACCCGCAATGTAAACAAACTTCGAACTTGAGCGTATGCACAAGTGCCGTAATGGCGGTTTGAGTCGTGTTGTTGATCTAACGACACAGTATACTTTTACGAACTTTATCTAAGAAATACATAGTAACGATCGAGTAAGAGGGACTATAAAAGCCTGCCGAGTGCAAACCACAGACAAAAACGCTTGGATGAGGGTAATCCAACACTTAAGTGAACCAACACTGATCGATGTTGCTGTTGTAATCGAGCTTCGATTCTTCGTTTGTTTTTCACCCTCATTTATACATTCTAATCCTAATTGGGCATGTTTTATGTATGCTATGTTTAATTTCAGTGGTTTTAGCTGTAGTAAGCTCGTGCAAATTGGTTTTCTTAACAAATGTTACAGGCTACGGCGGCAAGTGTGCCTTTAAAAAGTTGCTCGTCTTACATAATAAAGAATAGCTTTCAAAGGACAAGCATTAAACTACAACAAATCGGATTTTTTCCCTCGTAATTTCTTATCACCATGAGAAGTTGATCATTTGGTGTACATGCACCGGTTTATCTTCCTCTATCCGTAGTCTTGATTACATTTGGTCTCCATTTAGTTTTTGCCCCCCACCATGAGTGGCAAAGGGGCATGGAAGTGCGCCCCGTATGTCCGACCGCCCGTCCGTTGTGAACACGAAGTTCGGAGCCATCTTATTTTTTCATGTATTTTTGAACACTAAAATACACGGGCATTTTTTCGTATAGATGTATATTAAACAGACTTGATTAAGTTCGATTTTCGAGAAAGTCAGACCTTTATTTGTAGGTCACAGAGGTCATTGAGGCCAAAACCTGAAGCGTGCCTGTGAACATGAAAGGATACGAAGCGCTGTACTCAGCCTTAATGTTGACTACTTGTTAGGTTCTTAGGTCATTGATGGCTTACCAACTCAAGACCAGTATCAAAAATAGTCTATATAGTTTTCAAGTAAAAAAGCGACCATTTTTGGTTATGTCCCCGTGCCAGTGTTACTTTTTTTTCATAAAGTATTCAAGTTAACCATGGTTTAAAATTATATTATAATTTTGAAGATTTGTGGCAGCAAAATATGACAAAGGCTGGAATTATCTCAAGAAAAAGCTCCAAGAAAAACGACTTGGAATAACAGGACCACATAATTAATCTAATCCGTTTCTCAAGGGACCATGCCATATATTATTTATTGGAATCCGTTTAGTAATGTTTACCAATAAATTAGTCCGATAAACATTTGTTTTCACACGTTCCTAATGGAGGAATCCACGAGTGAAATCAGTGCACGGAAGGTGTGTTATTTCCGTATCAGAACTCTACTGCGAATAATTATTTTTGAATAAGGATTATTTTTGCAGCACAATTACATTGACGTTAAGTTGGGATGAGGGAATCCAATTAAACCCCAGCCCGTCCATCAAAGAAACGCCGTTGGTTCACCTTTGCAGATTAAGTCTTTCGATTTGACCAATTATCAACTGGTTGTATAACTTGGCCATACATAATGCGACAAGTCTTCAGGAAGTAACTGCCTTTGTGAATAATGTACAAAGGTTATTAAGAGAATAAGCTAATATGTTTTTCAATTCCCAGTAGCCTATTCTGATATAGATAATAATCCCGCTGTTGATGTGCCTAATTGCATCTCCTCGGGGGTAATTCGATCTCTGTTTTCTCTAAGGCAAGAGGAGACGGTGAATGTCTTGGAATGATATCCAGCAATTTATACCTGTGATTACCATCAGGTAATTGAAATGTCGTGTGGTCAATGGCATGATTAATCTCCATCCTCTATAAGTAAAACTATCCTCCAGGTGCAATGAAATGTATGCGTGGAACGGAGGTCACGTGGTATTTGATTTGCTTCGAATGCCGCCATTACTAGAAGATAGTGGAGCGTCTATCCAGATCTGTTCTGCACGCGCTTATCAACTATCAATGGCGGCATATTCTACAAAGTCCGATCCAAACCAACCAATGAGACGTGTCCCTTCCACGCATATAGTTCATTGTCCAGGTGTATGTACCCACTATATTTTTTTACTATTCCATGAAGTCATTGTATGTGGTCGAGTAATGTTTCTATGCTAATCGCGAACATTAATAGGGTACCCTGCATTGGGAACTGATAAAATATACGTAGGAAATAAAACCGAGATTAAAGGCACCACAATGGCAACATTAACATACGGGAATAGGAAACTCTTTTAAATCGAGACTAGTTTCCGCTATAACCAGGTAGATTGATTTCCGGTACTGGTATATAACTTGATACACTAACAAGTTTATTACATTTTCTGTGGTATATATGGTTATTTGACAAATAAGAATATAAAAAAAACAACTAAAACAGCTTGCTATTTTAAATAGATGTATACCATAACGTTATCACTTATTGGTATCTCTGGTCAAAATGAGTTTAATGTAATATCAACATGGATTAATTGTTGAAAAGACGGTGATTCTGAATGAAGATGGTGACGTTAGAACCTGTTTATTTATAACATATATCACAATAAAGGGCTGAACGAGATCTCCGGAACACAGTCATTTACCCTTTTCATGTGACGTCATTATCTTCCAAGCGGATCAATTGTTTAACAGTCTATCTACTCAGGATTTATGCTTGTAGCTAGTTGAAATACTAAATCAATACTTTGCGTAACTCCGACACAAATGAAATACTGAAATTGCTTCCTTAAATAAATGTCGATAGACGTGTCTGTGATTAGGAAATAAATGAAGTCCCGGTTAGCTGTGTGTCGCTGAATAAAGGGTCTGTGGCAGAAGGTACCACTATTTGAAGGGCCTGTGGCGGAAGGTACCACTATTTGAGGGGCCTATGGCAGAAGGTACCACTATTTGAGGGGCCTGTGGCGGAAGGTACCACTATTTGAGGGGAAGGTACCACTATTTGAGGGGCCTGTGGCGGAGGTACCACTATTTGAGGGGTCTGTGGCGGAAGGTACCACTATTTGAGGGGTCTGTGGCGGAAGGTACCACTATTCGAGGGGCCTGTGGCAGAAGGTACCACTATTTGAGGGGTCTGTAGCGGAAGGCCCCATTATTCGAGCCCTCAAATAACAGTGGTACCTTCTGCCATATACCCTTTATTCAGCGACACACAGCTCAGGTAAAGCGGACTGAACCAGCTAAGGCATATTATTGTCTATAATGTTAAACGAGTTGAAAGGGTATAAGAGTAACAAATAAACTTCTGAATGATGCTCATGTCACTATATATACCCCACCGTCGTTATGTTGCCACCAAACCCCATGGATTGGTTGATTGATGTTTTACGCCGCACTCAAGGTTATTCCGCCTATATGGCGACGTTGCCAGGTTTAGTGGGGAGGAAAGCGGGCTCATTGGTCGGAGGAAACCCCGACTTTCGGCCAGTACCTGGCAACTCTTCCACATACGGCGACCGAGTGTAAAATTCACTCCAAAATTTTTAAATTTTTAATTGGTCTGAGTATGATTTGGAGCCGCGCTGCATCGATGGAAGGTCTGTGTGGGGCTGAGTGACGATCACACTAACTCACTGTGGACCACCAAGGCCCCGCCAAAATTATGGAAGGGATAGAGAAATGTGCTTAATTAATAGGCATTCAAGTATAAATGACGAATCGCGGTATACCTCCGTTTACAAACAGCAAAGGAAACATCAACGTCAACGCTTTGAAAAAAAACTCAAAGCTGAATAGCAGCCATCTTCTCGAACAAAGGTAAAATCTCTATAGCCATTCCGTGTTTACCTTGTCAGAACAGAGTGTTCAAAACGTAAAGCAAACAGCGACTTTTGAATTGATGCAAGTAAAACTTTTCCGCTGTAGCTGAGAAATAACGCCATGCATGTGTAAACCTTTTGTTTAACGAGTGCTGATTGGTCAAGACTTTTAAAGAATCAAAAAGACAACTTTTATATACTCAATTAACTGGTTGAACCCCATGTTTCGCGCAGGTAAAACACGGAATAGCTATGTAGATTTTAGCTTGGACCGAGAAGATGATGCGCTAGGAGAAGTTAACAGAATCAAAACACGTGGTGAAGTATGGTGGCGGAGATGGATGCAATGTAATTAGTCCTAGGTTAATATTTCATAAATACAGAGAAGTACTCGGCCTTTATTTAAAACATCCCTCAAAACCAGCAAATAGTTACCTTGGCAGAAAACTGTCCCTGTAACCCCAATATTTAAATCAAATCTAACCTAAGAGACAAAAAACAAAACTATTATAAGCTAATTTGTTCACTTAGATGAATCAGTAAAAAATTTGAGCCATTTTATTTCACGGGAAAGTGTTCCAATCAGCTCAAGATGTGGATGTAACGCAATAACTCTAGCCTATAGTTCGACGAAAGGGGAATGAATATCAAACTACCAAATGTAATATTTTTCTAATATCCTTATTCAATTATTCTGCGTTTCATATTTATATCCTTTTGTGCACCCAATGATTTATTAGATTAGAGTCCTGATGAAAAGTTTAAAAAGTTACTTTATTTCATGGAATTCATGGAAATGTTTTTAGTATAAATTTTTTTTTCAGTTAAAAATTTTTTTATTATGAATTATTTTTTGTATTCATTCTTTTTTATTTTGTTTAAATTTTTTTTTGGGTTTCTAATTTTTTAGGAGGTTTTCACCCAGGTGAGAAGTCACATGATTATCCACCTCGGTGACAAGTCATGTGACTTTCCACCCTGGTGTTAAGTCCAGTCACCGACAAGAGTGACAAGATGGCTGCTAGCTGTGGGATGTGTGTATAGAGATCGGAGAAGGGATTTTCTTGGGTTTTTTTAAACATTTTTTTTATATTTATATATAGAAATTTGATCATGCATAAACTGTTTCACGCAGTTGAATAGTGGTTCCAAAGCGGGTTTGCAGTGAGCTTGCAGCCATCTTGTAACTCTTGTCGGGCACACGACTATATCGCCAGGGTGGAAAGTCATGTGACTTGGAAATACACACAAGAATACTTTCCAATGTCATGAACCATTTCTTCCGTATTTCTTACTGACCCTAAAGCCTAATTTTTTTATTATGAATTATTTTTTGTATTCATTCTTTTTTATTTTGTTTAAATTTTTTTTGGGGTTTCTAATTTTTTAGGAGGTTTTCACCCAGGTGAGAAGTCACATGATTATCCACCTCGGTGACAAGTCATGTGACTTTCCACCCTGGTGTTAAGTCCAGTCACCGACAAGAGTGACAAGATGGCTGCTAGCTGTGGGATGTGTGTATAGAGATCGGAGAAGGGATTTTCTTGGGTTTTTTTAAACATTTTTTTTATATTTATATATAGAACTTTGATCATGCATAAACTGTTTCACGCAGTTGAATAGTGGTTCCAAAGCGGGTTTGCAGTGAGCTTGCAGCCATCTTGTAACTCTTGTCGGGCACACGACTATATCGCCAGGGTGGAAAGTCATGTGACTTGGAAATACACACAAGAATACTTTCCAATGTCATGAACCATTTCTTCCGTATTTCTTACTGACCCTAAAGCCTATTTTTTCGTCGAATGACTGATCTTGACTTGATCAGGGCGACGTTCCAGAGCCTTACAATTTATCACATAGGCTTGCCCCCTGGGTTTTGAATGGTACTAGCTGGGATACATAAGTTGGGTGTTGTGTGTGTGTGATCGTGTAATCCCTAAAAAAAACACAAAGAATAGGTGGTAGAAGTAAGCACCAGGTCCGGTGTATGGGGTTCAAATAGAGTCCATGATTAAACAGCGAACAGCATCCATGCAGCTAATGGAGTCCCGTGAATACCGCTATGCAATTGCATTATTGCGCTTTTCGTATTTTGATGAAGTTTGTTTGTTTAGCCATAAGTGATTCTGCTCCAAGCCGAAATCATAATATATATAGTTTCATAGAGTGACAAGTTTTACAATAATGACAAAATTGATTTTCTTTTTTCAAATGCATCCAACAAATATTTTGCCAATAACAAGATATAATTCTTGTTAGAAGAAGATAACAGGTTTTTGAACTTTTGAATAGTTGGCCACCGATGACAAAATCGCTGTAAGTATTCTCATCATCATCTCGTCATTATTGTTACACTTGACGAAAACACCGGCACAGGTGTCGAAAGCTCGTGTTGTTCAAAAACAACTGACGACGTGGTGATGTCTTAATGTGTTATCATTAGAATTCTCGTCTTATTTCCGCAAGCTGGGGACAGCATAAAACAAAATGGTATTCATTTTCGATGTTGTTTTTACACATTTTACAGAGACGTTCGTCTAGAAGGTAAATTACTATGCCTTCCTGTTTCGATTTCTAAACTATGCGATGCACACCTGAGAGAAATCAAAGCTTTTTCATATTTGATACACAATATGTAGTCTAGATATAATCTTTTAAAGTGGCATTTAAGAGTTGGATATGATATTAAGAAATGAACACAGTTATCATGGGTTCCAACTCCTGGATTTATTGTTTTATGCTGTCTAGATATGGTTCGAAATAAAAATGGACTGCTTATATAAACAGAATAACCTAAGTTTGCTCAAAGATTTAACATTTTCTTGCCAACTTTGTTGATATTGCGACAGAACTCTATACTTTATTGAGCCCGGGACTAATATGTCCCAAATTGAGAAAAAGGTATATTGCCAGCAGTTTTTACTTTAAATGCCCATGTCTTTTTACCTTTTCCATTGTTTATAAGCTCTAGTTGGTCTAAGTATGCCTTCTAGATAATACTGGATCTGTTAGCGACTATTTTCAGCCAATATTTTAATACCCTTAATTTTCAGATTGTACTGCTAGTACAGCAGTGTTTGGGGTCAGTTTTCGTATTCCTAAAATATATTTGCAAAATCTGTTATGTACTTTTTCCAGATCAGATACATCACATAGACCCCATATATCTGATCCATACAAAAGGATAGGGGTAATTAACTTATCAAACAAAAATACTATTACGGAATCTTTCATTGGCACGGTTTTAAAGAGAGAAGACAAATTGAATAATGCTCTGTTAGCGTGTTCAGACATTCTCTGAGGGCCATTTTCTGTGAGCCGTTATTTGAGGGTGCCACACCCAAATAACAGAAAGAATTTATAATTAGCAAATTTTGAAAGTTATAACGAAATGTTGGTATATCTTTCAACTTTCAAACATCATCATTATCGTAAGTACTAAGCTCTTGCTCGATATCATTAATAAACATGATGAATACAAGAGGCGAGAGTGGTTCCCCTTGTTTTACTCCAGTCACTACGCTGAGGAAGTCGGAGATGTTGCCATGTAAACGAATTGTAAACTTGACATTATGGAACATTGATTTTAAAGTATTTGTTTATTTTACTTCGGAATCCACTTGACATGCCCTTAAACCACAGTACACCGCTGTCCACAAGAGCAAAAGCTTTTCGGAAGTCAATAAATGCACCATATAAACCTTTCTTTTGATCAATAAATTTATCGATAAGACATTGCAAAACATAGACACAGTCAATTATACTTCTGGCCGAACGAAATACATACTACTATTGTTTGTCACAAAAACATGTTGTTAAATTCACAAAAATTATCCAACCTATATCCAAGGAAAATATTTTGGAGAAAGAACAACATATGTTTGTTGTTCGAGAAGAGGCTATTACTGCAGGGGATATATCCGTGGCTCATCATGGGAATACGTGATCAGGTCAAATGATGAATTACGAGGTGTGTGTGTCTGTGTGGGGGGGGGGGGGGGGGGGGGGGGGGGGGGGCGTGGTGATAATTTTACCGTCACAGGTGATATCCTAGTTTCAGAAAACCCGTTGATTATGAATGCATGACACAAACTGACTGGAGAACTTATTCTCGACTCGATTTGAACACAAGGTGAGCGTGAATTTATTTGTCACGAGATGGCATCACCTGCTGACGATGCCACATGGATTCTTCAAACGGCTTTCACTATTTTTAGCAAGCTCATTGGTAAGATGAATTAATACGGGAATTTTCTCTAAAGTATCATATTCTATTATTGGTATTTGTAATAATGTCGAATACAACATCTATCTGAAAGAAAAATCTCATTTTAGCCATAGTAGAGAGAAACTTCATCATGTATGTAAATGAGACAGTTATGTTAATTTCGGATTTAGACCACATAATGTACCCCTTCAACCTAAGGTTTAGGTAAACTTTACCCATTTACTCTGGCGGAAAATGTTGAAATAATTATTTTGTGACATTTTTTAACTTTTTAACGCTTTGTGAATTGCATAATCGAATGCATTTTATTTTTTATTAAGCAATATAGAAAGCACTTTTAAAATATAGATCGATAGAAAAGTGTTTTTTAAAGTCGAAAGTAAACAGTGTATACGGCGTCAACAATGCTAAAGTGAGTATCGTATTAACGAGTAGAAAATTATCTTCACCGCGTAATTGTTTGTCAACATTGAACTACACTGTACGTATGCATAACCTGTTTCTAAGTTTTACATCTTGACAACGGTTACACACGTCGGAGTGCTACCTTTTATCGGCGCGACAAATAGGAAGAAACTGAATTTTTTTACAAAATATTTCCCTGCACAACTGTCTGCTGTGATATACCCTTTCATGTAAAGTGTTTTTGTAACGCCTCGTCATAGTTCTTGTAAAAGAAAATGAAGAAAATAGTGGAATAGGCCAAGGATTTTTGTCCAATACTTGAACATGAAATGTGCGTCCTTCTGTCAGTTGATTGAAAACTAACATCCAGAAAAGTCTAGTTTACACGGGCAATAGCGCAATAAAAGCAGAAACAGATTGTTCATGAAATTAGTTAACCGAGAAATCTTGTCTGTGTCGTTTTTCTGTATTTTCTATATTACCACACAATGGCGCAAACGCCAAAGAGTGTATGCTAGATTCTTAGCAAAATACAGACCAATTGTTCGGGCTGTATGAATTAGTAATGAGTTGTTTTAGTGGCATTTAGAAGTTGAAATGTCAATAAACACGGGGTTGGTATGGATAACAAACTTCTTCGTTTATTTTTCTGATGACGTTTCGGTGTAGAAACTGAACACCGTTTTCAAGTCAATACCAATAAATTAGAACAACATGAGTATTTAAGCCGAAAACAAAACGTCTTCAGAAAAATAAACGAAGAAGTTTGTTATCCATACCAACCCCGCGTTTATTGAATTAGTAATGCTTTATAACTTTGAAAGTAAAACCTCCTTGAAAAGAAAAAGATCTGAGATTGCGCGAGGGTTGATGAAATATTGTAATGCGGTCAATCATACGCCCTATGCAGATTACTTTCTGCCATTTATTTTTACAAACAAAACAAACGTTATAATAGGGCCATTATCTCAGAGAAAAACAATAACAGCTGTTTTATTGAGGAGATGACGGCAGATGGGCTTCGTGAAAGCGCATGCGTCTTAAATGACTCGCCAAGCCTTCGTGTTGACTGGCTGTATCAGATGTGAAGTAAAAGCCTTTACCATTCTAAACATATTGATCGTCAGGTGTTGCCGACTAGGTGTACCATTCTTTTAGTTGGACAACTATGCACTGCGCTGGTGGAACGACGTTGTGTTCTTTCGAATGTACAGCAAAAAGTTCTGAGAGGAGAATTGCCGTTAATACCGGGTGACAATAAGTGTTAAGAAAACTATCTTAGATGTCGGAATTGAACGTAACAGTAGATCCCCCGAGCAATATGACAGGCGCGACGTTCTTAGGCTCCTCTGATCCTCAATCCGATTCAATATGGATACTGTCTTCAACATTTATTATCTTTACTATGCAATCAGGTGAGTCTTTTGAATTTAGCAACAGAATAATATCTACATCTCGCACTGCCATTTGGTAACAAAATTAGTACCATGTCTTAATATATGTTTCAATTCTTTGCATTCATTCCAAAGTTGCTTAATTACCACCCACAAGTTGAAGAAATAAATGTAAACAAATTTTTTTTCGTATAAAATTTCTTATTTGGATCTAACTGCCCTGAACCAAACCCTAGCCCTAAAACCATAATCAATTAATCAAACAAATATAAGTTTGTGAAATAGTGTTTGACATTCATATTGATTATTATAGCCGACATCATAGGACTTAATTAAGCAATTGATATTTGAATATTTTCTGACGGTAAGTAAATAAAATAAGTAATTGCATAATTTGAGCTGCAGAGGAATTAGACAATTAATGTCCGTTTGCTTTCCAAAATTGGAATTAACTTGAATAAACTGACTGCTTGTTTATGCCCCATATATTACGCCGACGCATTCTAATCTTGTTAGCTAAATGTAACTTGTTCTTAAACATAGCGATGGAATACAGTTGTTTCTTTCAGGGAAAAAAACACGTTAAATGTCCAGCCTGATTCACGTGTGCACTTATAGAAAACCGGGCATTGTATCTCATGTTGAATTTAGCACTGACCTAGAACTATAACAACCTTTGCAATATCCCGTACAGTATTTCAATCTAATATCCATCACACGACATCCCTGATGAAAGAGCAATGCACCAAGCGGCTTAAAACCTTTCAGTCATCCCCCGGGAATTCTCTCCCTTTCTTCCTGGTTAGGTAACTTTACCATAATAGCATGACCTTTTTGTCGATTTACGTTTCTCGTGTAAAGATGTTGTTTTATATTTATCTTTATGAACATCTAGATGAAACGGAATCCGAAAGATATCTTCCCTTTTCACTCGCACAACAAGCTAAATCCTAATATGCCCGGCTTATGAATATTTCTTGAAAGGCTCGGATAGCATATGTTTGGACATGGTTATTTTCGCGTATACACACTCTTGATATACCAGAACAAATAGATTTATTATTTATTGATACAGTACCTTTGTTTTCCCCATAAAATTATCGTTGTATCAATCCATTATCATTGGCATTAAATTAATCCATTGTGACAATTATTGTTCAACATAATGACAAGGCCAGTATGAATGTTGCCCAGATTATAATAGAGAATACAAATTGCCTCATAGCAAAATGACTCTGAGCCAACGGCCAGTCATTGCTTATCAAAAGAACAAGAGTTTGAAAGATCCGTTAGTCAGCACCTAACTCCCTTGTCCAAGTTGCATATTTTCAATTTCTTTTCCCATTGTCATATTTTACTCAGTTCCGGTTTACTTCTTGCCGTAGATGTAGATCCGTACAACTTTGCCAATATATGGCAAAGCAACTCAGACAAATATACTGATTAAAGACAAACTCGCGTCTGTCTTCAACCTAATGAAATGCCATGGGTTTGGGGTTGTTGCAACAATTTGTGATTGAATATAAAGTCTAAATGACATAGCCACTTTTAATACGACTACAAACTTGTCTGCATGGTTATTTTAGTCAAGAAGATTTTACCTGTGCCCGTGTGTTTTAGTGTCTATAATTTATAAGAGTTGGTACAGATGGCGACGCTCAAGTGTACTTTAAAACACACCCACCAAGAGCTTAGTAATTCCAGATAATGATATGTAAAAACATTATTTTAATTGGACACTCCAACTATGTCCAGTTATGTTGATTGAAAATGATTGTTAAAATGTCATTGGCTATTGTTGTCGTTGTTCGATTTATCGAGCTATCGTGAACGACTTCAGCTCCATGTTAGGTTATATTTAATTATTTCTCGTTTTGCAATCATTTATAGGCTAATTTCGGATATGCCAGAAAACTTTTTTTTAATCTTGTTCCTAAAACAGTATTCCTGATTCTCTGAATGAATGAAAATTCATAATTTCTTCTATTTGTAAAAATAATAATACATAACGACATATTTTGCCCACATAAACGACATATTTTGCCCACATAAACGACATATTTTGCCCACATAAACGACATCTTTTTCCCACATAAACAATCTCATGACATTTTCCAACGATTGTGTCAATCAAATTTGGTCTAAATGTTTTTATACATCTCTATTGTTTTTCCATTCAATATATATGTCTTCCGTTTATAACCCTTAAGATTAATAAGTTTACCGTTATAATGAATAAATAAATAAAAAAGTCTTCGATTGTCATAATGATATAATACCAGTTGTCTCTCCTTTTATGGCGTCACGTCAAAATACGGTACCACCATATGCTCAATCCAGTCGAAACGACTCGTGTGGGTGATTTTATTGATTTATCGGTTGAAACAGGGTAGCCGATTATTCTGACATTTGGATTTCTTTATAGTTTAATTAATTAGTTCTTTATAGTTACCCAACCGCACACTCTCATACCGACTTGTGGATTTCTGTATGGTTACCTAACCGCACACTCTCATACTGACTTGTGGATTTCTTTACAGTTACCTAACCGCACACACTGATATTGACATGGGGGTTTCTTTACAGTAACCTAACCGCACACACTGATATTGACATTGGGGTTTCTTTACAGTTACCTAACCGCACACACTGATATTGACATGGGGTTTCTTTACAGTTACCTAACCGCACACACTGATATTGACATGGGGTTTCTTTACAGTTACCTAACCGCACACACTGATATTGACATGAGGTTTCTTTACAGTTACCTAACCGCACACACTGATACTGATTTGAAAAAGGAAACTTAATTTTATTTCCACTCACGCACTCCACCTCACATAACTTTAAAGTGATCGAGTCGGCATCCGCTTTAAAACCACACACCACCTGTCATTGTATTGTTTATTTAAATTTCATGTTTACAGTGTTCCATGGCACGTGCACAGGTGTCAACATGAGCAGACATTCTATTCATGTTAATTTCCATTTCCATTTTATAAAAGGCATGTCACAAAAAGACGTAGTCCGGATTTCTGACTCCAAAATGACTATTTATTATACTCAATGTCGTATTTTGGAGTCAGGGTTCATTGCAACCAAAAAGCGTAGTTTGCTCGCCTTTGAACGGGCAGTTTGTGGTCAGATTTTGGCAGTGCAATAACCATATAACTTACTCATATAGTGTCAAAACGACGTTCACGAATAATTTAACTTTCTGTAAAGTGAATTTCACGTTTAAAACCTGGAAAACGACAAAACACTGTTACATCTGCAATGGCGGAAAAGTTTGAGATTTCAGGAGGCAAAAGTGAAGTCAAGGGGCAAATATAATATACTGAACGATCCTGCTCAGAAACGGGCAGACTACGCCGGCTTTTTGATTGCAAGGACTCCAAAATACGACCGTCAATATAAATTTGAATATAAAAATAGTCATTTTGGAGTCAGAGACCTGGACTAAAAAGGCGGCGACTGACTTTATCAATTGGTAGAGTGGGTACGAATTGTTAAAAGATAAAACCAAAGACTATATTGGAACTAAACCAAATAAAAGAAAGTATCTGGTTTTCTCTCTAAGTAAACCTATCAACGCCGCCATTTTATTGAAATAATCTTGAGTGCGGCGAAAAACAACAATCAATGCATTTGGCTGTGATCGAAACTTAGTGAGAGTCTCATTATCTGCATGTAACTGTGTGTACACATCGTTCATCATCATGCACGACTCAGTGACAACACGACTTAACAATGAACACAGATTAAGTCCTCCATTTGTTGGATTCATTCTAACATATTCGATAATTAGTCACCTTTTGAAAACATTCATTAATAACACAAAGTGATACTAAACCCAGACAGCCGTCGAGTAATTATTTAGTGGTGTGGCGAGAATACCTGCAGCTTGGTCATGCAGAAGGTGTGAAATTGAATGCATTGATGAGTGCGAAAATCGATCAAATAAGAATTGCTGTTAACATTTATGGAAAAGAGAACAACACGTTTGACCACAGGGTCCATGTTCCTTTATGTATCAGATTCGAAAAAAAAACAACGTTGGATTGAAACAAAGAACATCATGTTTCTGTTATTGATTCTTATAAATGTATAAATGATTTTCAGTAAAATATTATTTCCAAATTTTGATATGTATCCATACTAGGCTTCAGTTCGTAAGTTTCTCTCGATTTATAATTATAATCTATGTAAGGGCGTCATAGTTCTCCTTTTGATAGGTTTTCATTGTTGATGCCAGTTTATAGGTTCCATTTACATTTTTCCATCGGGGATACCAATTTCCATTCATAAATTTCTCAATTTATGGATTGTTATGACATGCCTTTATTTATAAAGTTTCATCAACAATCTAAAAATTCCATTTTATGAGAAACCAACATCCATGAAATATCCCAATTTTTAAATTATTACCAAAGAATCCTGTCGATTTATTTTTAAGCAAAGATCCAATTTTATCTATTTGGATGAAGGTTCGCAATCTATAACGTTCCACCCGCCATCAAACCTCTCAAATCTTTAACTTTTACTTATCAAAGATCTCAACTTAAGGATGGGAAATCTCTAGAAATAAATAGGGATTATCGTTGATAACAACCTTCAAAGTACTTAAAACATTTCACGTCAATTCTCGCCAGTGACCCTCAAGCTAATTAAAACAGACAGAAGTATGTCCTTTCAGTGGCTTATCTGTGTAGCCATTTTTCCGTTTTAGGATGACGTGATGTTGCAGTAGCTATTTTTAGATCAATAATGACGTATTTTTTACCGCTCTCTAGTGTATGCTGGTAGATTTAGGTCCAAAAAAAACACGGCGACAAACTTGAAGTGGGAAGATTGTCTCGGAATATATAGGTCATTATGCAACCGCACGTCATTTGTTAGCAAGCCATTGCTTTATATTCTTTATATTATTATAGTTTCTCGGTCCGGTGATTGTCATGTGCAATGCATATGTATCCACTTGTTATTTTTTCGGAAAGATCCCTTCCAGTTTCAAAAATCATTAAGAATGTACACATTAGATGTTGGAGTTACTCAGTAGCTCTAGTTATTATCACTATGGGGAAGTGCTGTTAAAGGCGAATTCTTTGGCAATGGTTGTTTTTCTATCAATTATTTACCAAGAGACAAATCGCTTTAATGGATGCGTTTATGAATACACTGAGCATAAGCGCAGGAAAATCACTGAGATATTATATATTTAAGGTTTCTTTTCATTTAAAAGCCAACCATAAGCCTGACATAAACTGCCTTAAACAATCTGACACAGATATTGGATTGTATACACAAATCCTGGGCTCTTTCCATTGCCATAGAGTTCCAGGCAGAATCACTTGATAAGGTTATGAGGAACTCTCCAAGGGATGTTGACTTTCTTTCTATTCTCGATGATTTTGATTCTATATTTATTGATCCCCTTCAATTTTTTAAAAAGGAGTTTGTAAAAGGAAGAGCTCGTGTTGTTGTTTAAAAACTCGGTCATCCAATGAAACAAAGAGCAGTTAGTGATTAAACCTCCTAAACAAAGAGCTATGCTATTTATGAAAATGTCAGTCCCATTTATACACTCGATAGAGGGTTTCTGCTCAAAAGTCGACGGAAAAGAATTCCGCGTATTGTCAATACTATACATCATGAGTTAAAAGTTCCTTTGTTTGTTTTCTTTTTGTTAGACTGGAATCATTTCTTTCTCTGTGTGTGTTTTTAGAGGAATAAGTAGGGGAGGGGGTATCTTTAAATCATTATTTGCCAACTATGATGAATATCCTCATTGCACGATGTATGACCACGAGACACGGATAAACTGATCTTTCATCTGACAATGCTATCAAGCCAGAATATTAATATGCAAAGCTGGGTATCTATCATTGCAGATAATATATAACATACAATATCTAAATGCCATTAAACGGCAGACACTTATTAATTATTGATAATACTTCAACGTCGTAAGTATTCATAACATGTAGTGCTTTGTATGATATCTGTCATTTTGACCGTATGGGCGGCTAATTGATTTGTTCGTGAGAATATTATTACGTGAATTGATGACGGATTCATAATATGGCATGATTCCTTAATCGTCCTGTTAACTTAAATCCACTTTTCAAACTCCCTACTTTGCCTGTCTTTTAGCTAAGGACGTTATATCCATTTTCACTCGCCATGAACTGGTTTGTTGTTTTAATTATGATTTGCAACAAAGTAAATGCCATTAAGTCCTATAGTTCATTTGTATAAACAGAAATCACTATATCTAAATTAGCACTGTTGTTTTATGCCAGAACACCATGAGTCTGAACTAATAGTTTGCTATAAGCATCGTATGTGCAATTCGTTCCAGAGAAGTGGACATATTCTGCCGTACGTTTTCCATCTGTATACCTGAACACACATGCTTGCGTATCAATACAAACAATCATTCATGTATTTTCCATTCATGGACATCTCAGTATACACACGGTCAATGTGACAATAAACAAATATAATATTGTCGATAAGTGATTCTGAGTATACTCGAAACTAACGTCTTTTTGGGTGTGTTCAACCATGGCATAACCTACATGTTCCATAAGTTTTAAATTATAATATATAACTCATAAGTATATACATTTTGCAAAAACACATGATGGGGGTTTGTTTGGTAGTACGAGTCATATGCTTTTTTGTTGATTGGCATATTTTTGTATTCGATCAATGTTCTGAAGTTCCCTTTTACATGGGTTTGAGTCCGCTACATATAATATATTTTCTTTTCTGAATTTTAAATAAAATTAACAAGTCATTTAAATACTAACAAGAGGTGCTCTAAATGTGAGGTATTAAATAAAAGTATAACAAACGTCCACTTTATTCAAAATTCCAAACTGCCAAAATACGGTACTTGAATTATGAGGAAAAAATGCGGTGGGGCCATCTTCTCATAGACCGTCATAATTAAGAACTTGAATCCGAAACTACAGCGCAATATACCACCCTAATACGCTCATACCCCCATAAGGAAATGGGTTTGGCGGAATCAACAATTTTGCATAAGCAGCGACACAAATTATTGAAAAATTTAACATTAACATATTTCTAAGAAAAACAAGTCTATATTCAGTATTAAAACTCGCTTGGGTGAACATGTATCTTTTTGAAAAAGTAGCAAAAAATAGTAAGGCGCTAGATGGATCTCGCCCAGGCATTTTTTATCTAAATTATAAAGGAAAACAACAGAAATATCATTTGAGGTACATTTTCTAAGAACATTGTTATTAATAAAAATAGATTATAGTTCCCTGCAATAAGTAAAAGTTTACACATGACGATTAAAAATATATACTTGGTTCAAGAAATTAACAAATGAACTTTGACTATGTCTCCTAATCTAACAATAGTTCACTTTTTTATTCGCAGGCTTTGGTCTCCTCGAGAGCGGATCAGTCTCCATGAAGAATGAAGTTAACATTATGGTAAAAAATGCAGTCGATGTGATATTTGGAGGCCTTACGTATTGGATGTTTGGATATGGATTAAGTTTCGGGGAGCACGAACCCTATGTAAATAGGTTCTGTGGATGGGGAGACTTCTTCGTCAGTTCCCACGACACTGAGGAAAAACTGGGGTGGGTTTACTCCAAGTTTTTCTTCCAAGCTTCGTTCGCTACAACAGCTACTACCATTGTTTCCGGTAAGTACGGTTTAATTCTCTCGTAAATCTTAAAGTGGCATGAGCTGCCAAAATGTTGATATTTTGACGCTAAAACAGAATGTTGAAATTATTGGCTATTTTTCTCAAGACGTGTAGTTCAAAGGCTTTTTAGTGCTTCTAGTCTCGAGAATGAACGATAAAGTGTTGTTTTTAACCAACTTTGACTTAAAATGAATAAATGGTCGTCCCGGTTATTTAAATTTTGTTTACTTTTCGGACACTATTTCGGTTCGTACAGGCCAACGCCAATCATTTAGTTTTTCGATGGCCTTCAAAGCCTCTTACTGTCGTGACGATCAGAAATTATAAAAAAGTGCGAATTTTGGCAGCTCATGCCACTTTAAGATCTCTGTGACTCAGTCGTTAGAGTGATTGTCTCTCACGCCAAGGTCTCCAATCTATAGGGCACCAATTCGAAACGGCTTGTTATGACCCACTGTATAGAACGGTTACCAGGTATATCTAATCCACTAAGGTACAGAAACAAATTGCGAGCGGACAATGTATAAATAACTGAATTAATATGTGTGTTTTTTTTTAACAAAATGTTATTGAAAGTGACCGCTCAGAAGAAAAAAACCCGAACTGAAACACATTTTAATATATATGTTTTAATAAAAGTAACAGAATTTCAGGTGATACTCGACACTATATCTCTGCCTTTCTCTGGGTTATGATTCCATGGCATTTGAATACACCTGTTTAAATCAAGAGATAGCACATTGTTGAGTTCCAGTCGTGAGCATGTATTTAAAGGATTTTGGTAAATACGAGAGAACACGTGTCTAACTGTCTGTCACAGTTTAGGATAACCGAGTACTTGATAATCCCGAAAAGAACTTGTTAATTGCAAATGGGACGCAATAAACTTCCTCTGTGAAGTTTATCAGTCTCTGGGAATAGAAATCCCCTGTCTGTAGGATGTGGGATACCAGCGGAAAGAGCTGGAACTGAAGACCAGTATTTATATACCCATTCCTTGAGTTAATCTTGAGCTCTTTGTAAGTAAGCTTTGATGGTCTTCGGGTTAATTCTGGGGGTTTCACTATCACTGGATAACTAAATAACTGACAGTAAATTACATGGAGGCAAATCCAGACCCAAGCGATGACCGAGTGCACCCCTCTGGAGATTTCCCCTCACCTCTTGACCAAATGACCTATCATCCCCTATTAACCGCGGCCTATTTCCCCTTCTTCTCCCAGAGTCGGTTATTTTCTAACTCAACACTTTCCCCGTAGTTGTTGGCCATTCTTCTCTCGATCTATGTTCAATATAAGTGGTCTCAATCAACAAACAATCGTAAAGTCTGAGACATTCCTTCAGGTTGTTTAAAGTGGCATGAGCTGCCAAAATTCACACTTTTTTCATAATATCTGATCGTCTCGACAGTAAGAGACTTTGAAGGCCATCGAAAAACCAAATGATTGGCGTTAGAATGAGGAAAATCCATACAGTATGTGGCCTGTACGAACCGAAAACGTGTTGCGAAAAGTAAACAAAATTTAAATAACCGGGACGACCATTCATTCATTCTAAGTCAAAGTTAGTTTGAAACAATACTTTATCCTACATTTTCGAGACTAAATGCACTAAAAAGCTTCTAAATTGTACGTCTTGAGAAAAATAGCCAATAATTTCAACATTCTGTATTAACCTCAAAATATCAACATTTTGGCAGCTCATGCCACTTTAAACAGATGGCAGATACCATCAGTATACATTTGCCTTGCTTCAATCTAACTTTAATTATCTGCCTTTTACATTCCGAATCCAGAGGAAAATCATAAAGAAAGTTTTGCGTGTGCTTTTTATAGTCTTTTCCGAGTTTAAACACTAGGTGGGAATATACATTGTGAGTATTTACTCAGAGGGAAGTGGATTTGGTGTTAAAATACATAAGTAACCAAAAAACCTTTTGGACTTTTATAAATGAACATTGCACTGAATAGGATTGATGTGTATATACATACTGTAACTGGAATATGCATTGACAGGAGATAATTAATTATAATCTATTGAGTCGGATTAATTCTATTAAACATGCAAATGACCCCTCAGTGACAGTCATCGGAAGTTTCATATTCACCTTACGGCTAAATACCATTAGGAAGAAATCGCTAATAATAACATGAGATGATTTGGATGTCTTGGGTTCACTAAGAATAGCTAATTGTTTAAATGCATTATTTGGAAGGTCCACTAATTAAATTGACGGATAAACATATATCTTATTAAGACGTCGTTTAGGCTTAATTAAGCATTCACAGTTAATCAAACGCTATAGCCAAATTACTTTAATACGACTTGGTATTTATTTAAAGCATCAAGATAGTTTCCACCTCACTGTCCCGTGAAGGTACCCGTATGTAATTAGTGTTTCTCTAAGTACATTATCTATAATTATACCTCTTTCCTATTGCAGGGGGAATGGCCGAGAGAACTAAGCTGGAATCCTATATTATCTTTTCTTTCTTCAACACTTTTGTATTCTGTTTCCCTGCCCACTGGATGTGGGGCACGAAGGGGTGGTTATTGGAGATGGGTGCTGTGGACATCGCGGGTGCTGGGCCAGTCCATTTAGTGGGAGGTGTGACTGCCCTAGTAGCTACTGTCATACTCAAACCCAGACACGGCCGCTATAAATTTAAACATCAACCAGAAATGGGTTCGCCCACAAACGCGATTCTCGGAATGTTTATGTTATGGTGAGTCTAACTTGTTTACTGCCCAGATATACTCAAACTTGTCCTTTTTCTCCCTTTTCTTTTTTTCAACATAAAAACAAAAGTTATCAAGACTAATCTATTGAGCTCCATTTTTACCATGATAAAATGACCAAAGGAAAACGATAGAAAATCGATAAAGTGTTTTTGTGGTCATTTTTAGTAAGTCTTCCCACTCCCCTGCCCCTCCCAACTAAAAAGAAAGGAAAAAGAACAAAACAAAAATATCAAACGATACCAGATTAGTGTTGTTTTCAAAATGAAATGCTGTATGTTGCAGGTGGGGATGGCTGGGGTTTAATTGTGGCAGTACATTTGGTATCTCAGGTCAGAAGTGGAAACTCGCAGCAAGGTATGATCTGGTTGCAGTTTGCATTCTTTTGGTGGTTTGTTTTCGTCCTTGGCCATCTATCTTTTAAGATATCCCGAGGGCATGCTCTATAGTGGCCGACTCCATGTCAGACTTAATTCCATGCATGATAGACATGTTTACTTTCTCGCTTTTCGGGGTAGAGTTTTATCGATAGCGGTGTATTCAATGAAAGGCAGCTGGGGCATCAAGTATGCTGCATTACAGTGATACGCATGATCTTAAAAAATGTCGGGATTATTATTGGTCATAGCCAATGGTTACGTTATAGGGAGAATTATCACATTTTAAAACAATCTAACGAGTAATGGATTATACCGTTAACCGAGTTATCACTTCTATATATGCGACCATTTACACAGAACAATGTTTTATATGAAACCAACAGCTCCTGTATACAAATCAACCAAGAAGCTACGATAGATCATCAACTGGCTTGTGTAAGACCTTTCAATAGCTCGATAGATACGTATAACAACACTGTGGAACGATGAAATAACAATATGAGCATATGACAAGCATGTGTACCCATACTAATGGAATCCGGCGCTAACCATTACAACCTTTAGAAAGTTAAAATCTCCTATTGACATCTTAATTCAATAAACCTTACAGACGTACCAATCAATAACGCGCCTTTTCATTAAAATGAGCATATATAACCGGAATCTCAGAAAAACTCATTCATAGTCTCTGACACTATAAGCCTAAATGTCAACAAAGCCAGTTTGAAATTTAGGATTACTTTGAAAAATGATACAAAAATAAAACTTCTTTGTAATTATTTTATCCTAATGTGCTTAACATACGCCTAAATGTCAACAAAGCCAGTTTAAATTTAGGATTAATTTGGACATCGATACAAAAAATAAAACTTTATTGTAATTATTTTATCATAACGTGCTTAACATTGTCCGGATCATTTGTTTCAGATCGGCTGTTTCCACGTTATGTGCGTCAATGGGAGGCGGTTTTGTGGGAATTGTGCTAAGGTATGTTTGCTGAAGACTATTTCCGTGAAGCACAAAAATAGTTTCCTTTATTTATTTTCCTTTGATGTGAAAAAAACTTCCTTTTTCTACAATCCGTGACAAAGCATTTGTGTCACAAATTTAAACAAATTGAATTCAAAGTCACTAAAGCCCTTGTCAGGCAATGTCTGTGAGAAAGCTGACCTTAATTAACAGTTTTACGGGAAGTTAAGTACGTTTTGAAGGATAATGGTATCCTTTATAGAAGCGAAGGTGCTATCAGTCATACCACGTGGTCATTATACAGGTCGATCTTGGTTAGATAAGCTAGACAGGTACATTTATATAAGATTGATTTATTTTCCAGCTATGTTGTAAAGAAAAGAAAATTTGATGTGGCATACATAATTAACGGTGTGTTGGGTTCTCTCGTCGGGATAACCGGTAAGTAGGAATCTGGTGGTCAAATCGGGTTGAAGTCAAAATGACTTTATGTGGGCGAAATTAAATGTATGTTTCTCTTTTAATAAATATATATTGCTTTAGTACTATACCGTATACGTGACCTTCGAAGTAACTTTAAAACTACGATTCGTTCAATATGTGTAGAATTAGATTTGGTCGGCTCAAAATCCAAAGCCATTCTTTCAAAAGTAAATACCACCATCAGGGAATGTAACTGAATTAGTAAATAGCCCACAACGGGAATACATGTATTGTCTGCAACAATTGGTACAGAAATTCGCAACGTATATTTTTCTACAGGGAAATGAAAAATGTAAGCTGTAACTTAAGATTATTCATTTGACTGTAAACGCAGGATACATTGAATCTTAACATTTATCCCAACATAGATTAGAATTTGTATTTCTTCCAACATTTAGCTGTCTCCAGAAATTCTACTTTACACCGCAGCAATGGGGTCTCGATGACAGCAACAGATTCTAACTAATGTCCGATCAAAGATTAATTATCACTGATCAGTCAAATACTTGACCATCATTTAACAGATCTCGCAATTATAGAAGTGGGATTTTATCAACTTACATGATCCCAAAATGAATAAAATGCACACAAGACGTTCTAACGTCCAATACTGGAAACCTGTATGACACTACAGAATGTTGTTTACTTACAAACTATAGAATCCAAATACAGCATCCGAGAATAATATGGATCGGGATTAATAATAAAAGATTACCATGAAGCAATTTCATTGGGTGTAACAGGTATACAGCACATCTACAGAGATGTAATATGGAGAAATTATATAGCAAATCTTTTGAAAGAGTGCTATATTTATTAACCCATGCAAAAAAAAGCCATTTTGAAGATACAAATATCTATATTTGATTGAAGGCCTTTTAATCTTTAAAGTATTTAGGTTAAAGCAAATCTATTTTATGGTTTACAAAATATCTATGACTTTATTAAATAATTTATGTAATTACAAAAAACAAGATTTCCATATAAACAGTGGATATTTTGACGTGGAATATGGCTAACGTGTGAATATATTAAATTCAAAAATCAATTGTGGGTGTATTAAATTTACAAATTTATTGTGGATGGTGTGAATATATTAAATTTAAAAATTAATTGTGGATGCTATGAATATATTAAATTTAAAAATTTATCGTGGATAATCATCTCTAGATCCGCCTTATACGAACTTTGTCTTTTCAGCCTTTTGTGCCTTAGCTCAGCCCTGGGAAGGAATTGTTATCGGTGCTATTGGGGCTCTGATAACTAATGGCGGTGTTGAACTATTGGATAAATTGAAAGTGGATGACCCTGTTGGTAAGAGAATCTTGTCTCTTGTAAATTACAGCAGATTTTAATAGAAAAACAAATGCTTAAATCTTCAATCTCCAACCATTAAATCGATTTCTGGCTTTTCATACTGTCTATGTAACGATTGTTATGCTCTAGTGGTTGACGTTGACTTTCAATGGCAATGCTTACCGTTATAAAAGAAACACTTTTTGAAAAAGGGTTATCTGTATGTACATTGTCGACGTTGCTTTGACTAACAAAAAGCTTTTATACCAATACAGTGTAAACATTGCAGATATCGATTTGAGAGAGACAGTTTGTATATCGTTGTATGGAAACAAATGTCTGCGAATGCATTTATTATTTTTTTGTTTGACTTTAAATCAATCGTTGCCGAGTTTAAGATTTTGCCACTATATTTTCATAGATATGTCTGGCGTCAGTAGAGATTCAAAGCAGTGGGCGAGGATAAGTTTTATCTTTGAACGCATGTTAATTTGTTTTTTTCGTATGTAACAATTATTTTTATTTTGTACGCATTTCGTTTTTAGGCTGCATTGGCACCCATGCCTTATCAGGAACGTGGAGTTTGTTGGCTGTAGGATTTTTTGCTCGAAAAGATATGTTAGGGGAGGCGTTAGCTATTAGTACCGAACATTCAGGAGTATTTCAGGTAAACATTGTACTGAAGCTTAGCAATACTTTCTTGGATCTGTCAATCCCGATATTAAATAATTTTAGGAAATTACCAACTTTTTCGCTGCTTAGAACACATAATTAAAATGAGAATCAAACTAGGCTGATATTCTATATAATAGTATAAAGTAATAGACTACATTCGTGTTATGTTTTCTACAAAATTTTGTTGAAGGTTTATTTTTCAACTATCTGTTGAAATTGAATTTGAAAACAAATGTTTGAAAGGAGAATTGTGGTTGTTATTTCAGCTTTACCAAGAGAAACAGGTTGTTATTCCTTATTTGATCATAATTCTGTCTGTATCTTTTTATTTTAGGGCGGAGGATTTTATTTATTAGGCGTTCAAGCTTTGGCGGTTGTGTCTCTCGTAGCATGGACGCTGGTGACATCTTTCGTGATCCTAAAATGTATTGACATGACAATCGGTTTGCGTATCCCTTTGAATGAGGAGCTGTTAGGAGCTGATTTGGTCGAACATGGAATCGGAGATGGTGTGTATGACAAAATAACCCGCACTTTAGTTCCCCATAACCAGCCGGAAAACAATGTACAATTCAATGGTTCCTCCAGAACAGGCTCACGCAGACATTCATTGGGTAAAAGGAGGGGACGGAGGAAAAGTGAATTTCTCAGGGAGGGTGCTTTTTCAGGAGATTCAATTGATATGCAGATCAACGAGACACATTCGTCAGAAAATGTGAACAATTTTAACAGCCTGAAGAAGCCTGAGCCCTCCAAGAAGTCTAAGCCTTGTGGATGTTTTAGCGGTTTTGCTCGAAGAAAGAATTTACCCAGTCCCAGACGTCTACAAACACTTAATGGTTATATATCGTCTCCAAGGCATAAACTTTCTTCCGACAACCACAGCATTTCAGCAATAATACGTGAAAGGAAAAGAACTGATTTTTTACGGCTAAAATATCGTCTTCACGAAAATGGCTCTAGCAATGTACTCATGGGAAATGGAAATATTGAGTATGGACTAAGTCGTGATAATTCCGGTGACTTTCACAGTTTTGATCAGAACAATACAAACAACAACGAGAGCAATACTGTGCTATCTATGCCCGAAGGATTTCCGAATTCCGAATATGAAATAACATATATGTGATAACTGCAAATCGATTTTTTTTAAATGACCATTACTGATATTAAGTCTTTCATTGGCCAATGCCGATCTACAAACGTTGTTTTTTTTTTTACCAAATACTCACTAAGACTTATAGGCAAATACTTACTAACACACCCTTTATGTAACAATAGCCCATTATATATTACCTTTTTAACACAATACGAAACTTGTCTCTATGGTTATTTTAGACAAGACGATTCTCCATGTGCCCGCGTGTTTTAGTGTTCAAAAATATATATTACTGGGTAATAAAACTCCAACTTGACGTCCAATTGTTGGTAATACACACATATATAGGCCCAGATTAACGTCCAATAGATTGTGGATATTGGTTTTTCATGAATTTTCGATGTTCAAATTGATAAAATAAAATTATTGATATACATAAGAGTTGTTCAGGAATCTGTTTTGCACCGAAATAAAACTATAATCACAAAAACTTCTAATGAATATTATAAAAATATATATACTTATTAAAATGCGTTGAAATGGCATTACAGGTAAAATCCGGATTATTTTCCTTTAAACGGATTTAAGAACCAGTTCCCTATTTTACTTAAGAAGTGAAAAATGGAAACACATGCCATAGAGTTAAAGGCACACTTGCCGCCGTAGCCTGTTTAAATTTGCTAAGAAAACCAATTTACATGAGCTTACTACGACTAATACCACTAAACTTAAAAATAGGACACATAAAACATGTCTAGTTAGCTTTAGACTGTAAAAATGGGGTGAAAAACAAACGAAGAATCGAAGCCTGATTACAACAACAACGATCAGTGTCGGTCAACTGTCGTGTTAGATTACCCTCCTTTCAGGCCTTTGTATCTGTGGTTTACACTCAAACAATTATCAGCAAGCTTTTCCAGTCGCTGTTAACCGATCGTCAGTCTGTATTTCTCAGATAAATAGGCCTACGTAAAATTACACTGTGCCGTTAGTTCACTCACTCGACTGAAACATAAAATCGCCAATAGGGGGCAGATCGGTTTGTTTACGTTCCGGGTACGTAACAATTCAAATTTTCAAATTCAAATTAAAAATACAAAGTGATGTCCAAACTTTTACATTTTGGTAAAAATAGAAAGTTCCTAACTTATATTGTCTGGGAAAAATACAGAATACGGTCTTTCTTTTTTAATGTAAACAATATTCCTGATTTTCGCGGCAAGTGTGCCTTTAAACAATATTGCTGGTTTAAAAACTAATCGTTTGTTTTTCTAATTAACTTCGAACACTTGCATTCTCATTACAAACATGCAAACAGTTGCACCTCATTCTATGGTATAAGTAAATTAAAATGTTATTCAATTGCTAAATCATCAACAGTCAGATTGATATCGTCACTTTCAGGGTTATATATACGTATGGGAATTAACTGCAGAACCAAGGGAACGTCAAAATCGATCGAGCGTTCAGATATGATCCTCGAGTAGGGCCTACTTGTATCGACATTCAAATCCTGGTCTCCATGGGTAGTGAGAGATTTAACGTAGCTTTCTACATTATAGTGCGGCAATAACAGAATATGTATTTTCAGTATTTGAACTGAGTTTGAAAATATACCCACTAGGCCAAATTTACACATTTGGATAGAAATCCCTGACTGATGTCAAAGAATGATATCATTCTCCACAGTCCCTAAAAAGAATACGATTACTATCATGTTTGAAAAGGTCAAATAGTTTAATCGTGCATTGTATATGGTAACAATTATAACAAAACACATTATGTAAAACTGTAGTTAGTTTTTACTGATTTTGAAATACGTCGTCTTTTTGTAATATGGTTTCTGAATTCATCCTCGTCGTCCGTGGGTTCTTTAGAGCTATTAACGGGTAAACCGTTAGAGGGAAATGAATCGCCATGAACATTGTTCTCGGCTAAACGCATTGAACAAGGAGCAGACGACGGCTGATGGAAGGTCACTTCCGGGTCAAATGAAACGCTTCTCTCGGAGTTGTGTCTTCTTTTAAATCTGGGTTCCCAGGAATCCATAGAAGTGATATCACGATGATGGTGTAACTCATTGCAGCTCCACACTGGTGATGTGACGTTGTCTTCATCTTTTCCATCCTCAAATTCTATACCATGTTCTACCAAGTCTAACCCCAGGCGTTCTTCTTCTAACGTTACCCTGAGGCCGACAAGGCGATCTATTGCCTGTATTAAGAATAGAATAAAATTGTTAGTTTTACTATAATGTCATGTTGAATTTATCGGTATTGAAGACTGTTGTCCGGACATTATGTGCTTATCATATACTTCACATTCATATAGGATCTTGCTACTTTGGCCTCCTTAAAACCAAATATAACCAAAATAGAGTTTAAAGTGGCATGAGCTGCCAAAATTTAAACTTTTTTCATAATTTCTGATCGTCACAACAGTAAGAGTCTTTGAAGGCGATCGAAAAACTAAATGATTAAAGTTGGAATGAGGAAAATCCATACAGTATGTGACCTATACGAACCGGAATAGTGTTCGAAAAGTAAACAAAATTTAAATAGCCGGGAAAACCATTCATTCATTCTAAGCTAAGGCAAGTTCAAAATAATACTTTATAGTACATTCTCGAGACTAGAAGCACTAAAATGCTTCTGAATTATACGTCTTGAGAAAAATAGCCGATAATTTCAACATTTTGTTGTTACGTCAAAATATCAAAATTTTGGCAGCTCATGTCACTTTCATATTACATGTCTTAAAAGAAGCCAAACGCTGTTTGTCGATTAAATCTTATGTTGATTCCTAGCGCAATAAAAGGGACGCAAGACATTGGGTTCAACATTTTGAATATGATAGCGATTTTTACCTTGAGTAGGCAGATAGTACAGACTGCACTCCAACACACTAGTATCAGAGCCCCCAACAGCTGTACTCCAAGCAGGATAAAACCCCCTCCACGGAATAAACCGCTACTTACTGGTGTCACGTTATGAAGTTCTTCCACAACAGTCTGTGCGAAAGAAAAAAATGTTTTGGTCAGTCTTGTTTTTAATTAAGTGAATGGTGTTGTTTAGGTTTCAATTGATTAGTGTTTTGATTTTTCAAAGGAAAGAGAACCTTTGAATTGGCGATTACCTTTTCTGAGAATAACCCAACAGCAATCATTGCCCACATCCCAGCAACGCCGTGCACTGCAAATATCCCCACCGGATCATCTATTTTTAAACGAATCATCAGACGAGCTGTGGACAGTGACAAAATACTCCCTATGCACCCAATAGTCACGCTCTCCCAAGGACTAGCTACAGCACATATAGCTAAAATAGACAGAAACGGAGATACAATGCACTCGAATCTGGAAGAAAGGAGCCCTAGATGTATGGTGTCCAAAAAGTAACTCGAACCAGTGATGGATAGGTGGAGAAGCCTTTTAAAAAGGAGTCGGCTGACTAGGTTTAGGTTGCCGTGCAATTACAGGCTTTAAAGACTATGTGACAATTGATTCCGCCATGGTTATCAGTTTGGGTTTCATACTGCCCTGGGATAAACAACCTTAGCGTACAGTATTACCCCGATGGCGGACTGAGCACAAGTGTCTCTGGAAGGTGGATCGAAATTAACAGCTTGAAGTTACATTAATTTTCAATGGCGATGACCACTTTGAAACTCTGATTACATATACCTGTGAATGACACCAATGATCCAAGGATTCCGTAAATCAACTCCTGAACAAAGATTTTCTTTCGGTTCATCAACCAGCTTTGAACAAAAAAAATCTGCAATTAGTACAAAACGTTGTATCTAATTGTCCAATAGTAGACAACATTGCATAAAATGTCGACAATGACAACAAATGGTTGTATATAAATCAAGAATAAATACAAAACATTGCATTAGAATTAACAACAAGTACAAAACATTGCATCAGAAACAACAATTAGCATTAGACATTGTATTAGAATCAGCAATTGGTACAAGACATTGCATTTGAATCAACAATTGGTACAAAACATTGCATAGGAATCAACAATTGGTACAAAACATTGCATAGGAATCAACAATTGGTACAAAACATTGCATAGGAATCAACAATTGGTACAAAACATTGCATAGGAATCAACAATTGGTACAAAACATTGCATAGGAATCAACAATTGGTACAAAACATTGCATAGGAATCAACAATTGGTACAAAACATTGCATAGGAATCAACAATTGGTACAAAACATTGCATAGGAATCAACAATTGGTACAAGACATTGCATAGGAATCAACAATTGGTACAAAACATTGCATAGGAATCAACAATTGGTACAAAACATTGCATAGGAATCAACAATTGGTACAAAACATTGCATAGGAATCAACAATTGGTACAAAACATTGCATAGGAATCAACAATTGGTACAAGACATTGCATAGGAATCAACAATTGGTACAAAACATTGCATAGGAATCAACAATTGGTACAAGACATTGCATAGGAATCAACAATTGGTACAAAACATTGCATAGGAATCAACAATTGGTACAAAACATTGCATAGGAATCAACAATTGGTACAAAACATTGCATAGGAATCAACAATTGGTACAAAACATTGCATAGGAATCAACAATTATCATAAGACATTGCATTAAAATAAAAAATTGGCACAAAACATTGCATTGGAATAAGCAATTATTTCAAAACATTGAGGAATTAACAATTTGTACAGAACATTGCAGTGAAATCAACAATTAGTACAAAGCATTGCATGGGAATCAACAATTTGTGCAAAGCAATTTATTGGTATCGACAGTGAGTTCAAAGCATTGTACTGGAATCAACAATAAGTATAAAGCATTGTACTGGAATGAACAATGAGTACAAACAGAAGTCTATGAATGTGGAAGTGTGAAGCGTCCCATTACATAGTATTCAGGGCATTGGCGCCTTTTGACCCAGAGGTCACCATACACAGAGCCCTCTCTCGGTTAGTCAGAAACCGTGGCTTTCCTTCACTTTCTCCTATGTACTATTATGGGATGCATACGAAAAAACATGGCGAACGTTTTAGATATGACAACAGTACTTGATGGAGCAAAAGTTAAAGTTTCCGAAGAGCTCCATAAAGTTGATAATGAGACAAGAAGACTTGTTTGGAACGATTTGAGTCGAAATGGAGATATCAGAGTCACGTGTTCGGTAAAGCTTTTATAAGAACCAATGCACTCTCCGAACTGCGGTTACTGGAATTGCCGATAGATGCAGTAAGTGGAGAATGAATTTATTTTCTGATTTGAAATTGCGCAACCGTTGACAATTTCAAAATCTACCGCGCATAAACGTCACATAGTGTAGTATAAGCAGGCTGAAAGCGCCAGTGCCCTGAACATGGGATAATGCGGCATTTCACACTTCCCTGTTCATAGACTTCTGGTACAAACCATTGTATTGGAATGAACAATTACTACAAACCATTGTATTGGAATGAACAATTAGTACAAAACGCTGCATTAGAATCAGCGATAAGTACAAAATATAGCATAGAAATCGCAGTTAGCTAGATTACGCTATATGATTGCAAATCTCTATGCATATGCATGTTGTGTAATAGTTATTGCACAGTTGGTAACTTGCTAATTATTGTGTTTTTTATTATCATGCGGTATAATGCGTTTTACTTAAAATGTTCGCTTTACCTGAAACGATCCGTTTTAGTAAAGGCATACAACGTTATATCAATAGTATAACAATGCAGTTTTGATTGCTGTTCACAAACATTTATTGTAACTTATGGAAAGGTGTTGGATTTCGCATTACAGCAAATTAGAAATTGGGTTGTTTGATACTAGATTTGAGATGTGTTTTTGATAGTTTTAACCTAAAGCTATTTACTTAATAAACTCTTAATGCGAAGTCTTCAACGGACCTCGGCGACTTTCTTGAATTCTTACCACTCACGTTATTAGTATGATTTAAAATAGAATTTTCCGATTACTGATCTGCTTAAGGTGACACGAGCTACCCAAATAGGGACGTTTCTTTTGTGTTCCGATTGTCAATACAACATGACCGATAACATTGATGTTTGCGGACTGAGACATAACTCAAAACAAAGGGACGCATATTCTAGTACTAGGTTTCTGTCACTTTCAAACATGGCCGCATGACGAGTACTAATAGGGGTACTAAGGCCTAAATCTCGATAACAATTTATTTTCAATCGTGCTTTTACATTTAGATACCTTGCCACTATATGTATAATGAACACAGTTTCTTGGGGTTGTTTTTGGCCTTACCTCCAAGCACAGCAAACCGTTCCACCGCCCATGGAAGCACATAGTGTAGCTACTGCCGCTCTACAAATCGCCAAAGAAAAAGGAAAATAGAAAGCCTATATATCGTTTGAATAGAAATAATATTGCTTATTTAGCTCGCAATGTAGAAATCTATATATATATATTGCAAAATATTCTATATAAGAGTAGTATTCAGATGTATACTGAATTCTTATTAAATCAAAGAGGCATCGGTGGATCAGTCAGTCGGTAAAAGTGATAGTCCTCCGTCCGACACAGGCCTTCCACTGGTGGCTCAGTCGGTTAGAGTATTAGTCCCTCTGTCCGACACAGGCCTTCCGTCATTGGCTCAGTCGGTTAGAGTCCCTCAGTCCAACACAGGCCTTCCGTCGGTGGCTCAGTCGGTTAGAGTGATAGTCCCTCAGTCCAACACAGGCCTTCCGTCGGTGGCTCAGTCGGTTAGAGTGATAGCCCCTCAGTCCAACACAGGTCTTCCGTCGGTGGCTCAGTCGGTTAGTGCGATAGTCCCTCAGTCCAACACAGGCCTTCCGTCGGTGGCTCAGTCGGTTAGAGTGATAGTCCCTCAGTCCAACACAGGCCTTCCGTCGGTGGCTCAGTTGGTTATAGGGATAGTCCGTCAGTCCAACACAGGCCTTCCGTCGGTGGCTCAGTCGGTTAGAGGGACAGTCCCTTAGTCCAACAAGCCTTCCATCAGTGGCTCAGTCGGTTAGAGTGATAGTCCCCAAGTCAAACACAGGCTTTCCATCGGTGGCTCAGTCGGTTAGAGTGATAGTCCCCAAGTCAAACACAGGCTTTCCATCGGTGGTTCAGTCGGTTAGAGTGATAGTCCCCAAGTCAAACACAGGCCATCCATCGGTGGCTCAGTCGGTTAGAGTGATAGTCCTCAGTCCGACAAGCCTTCCATCGGTGGCTCAGTCGGTTAGAGTGATAGCCCCTCAGTCCAACGCAAGCCTTCATCGGTGGCTCAGTCGGTTAGAGTGATAGCCCCTCAGTCCGACAAGCCTTCCATCGGTGGCTCAGTCGGTTAGAGTCCCTCAGTCCAACACAGGTCTTCCATCGGTGGCTCAGTCGGTTAGAGTGATAGTCCCTCAGTCCGACAAGCCTTCCATCGGTGGCTCAGTCGGTTAGAGTGATAGTCCCTCAGTCCAACACAGGCCTTCCATCGGTGGCTCAGTCGGTTAGAGTGATAGAGTCCCAGTCAAACACAGGCCTTCGATCGATGGCTCAGTCGGTAAGAGCGATAGTCCTCAGTCCGACAAGCCTTCCATCGGTGGCTCAGTCAGTTAGAGTGATAGTTCTTCCATCGGTGACTAAGTCGTTAAGAGTGATAGCACCTCAGTCCAACACAGGCTTTCCATCGGTGGTTCCGTCGGTTAGAAAGATAGTGCCTCAGAATGAATGAATTTTGAAAAGGGAATTGCATATTAAATATTGTCTTGGACAAACAACGTTATATTCTCTATTATGTCAGTAACGGAGAATTAGATGTGGATAGCTACACGTGATAATTGATCCATCATCCGTTTGATCATATAAATGACGCTCAATATCATCATATATTGACGTGTTTGACATAATAGACTTCCCGGTCATATGTGTACTATCAAGAGATTACTTATACAAGATGGAAGAATGTAATTATTGCTTGTTTTCCTAGTATCTTCCGGAAAGCAAGAGTTATACAAGAAAGGTTGATAGTTAAATTAACTTGTTATTGTGTCAGTCGTTGACAACGTAACCAAGGTAACTTGGTAACTCGCAGCTTTGTCAACCATATAATCTCCGCGTAAAACATCTCCATAGAGATGGGGTCTCTTATCAAGTATAATTTTAAACGAGTGACGTAACAAAACCCTCATCCTTTATAATGCACTCAATCTCTATTGAGATAAAATTCTGCTTTTACATGCCGGATTCTTGAACCAACATTTCTTTATTAATAAGTTAAGTATTTTTTTTTCATACAACACTAAATTTATATTTTGATCTAATTTCATTGTCATCACAAGGAACTTGGCACACTGCCGTGCGATATCAACCCATAAACTACGTGGAGTAAATGATTGGAGGCTGGTGAAAAATTGACATGACATAAAAGATCTTCTCACCTGGTAGCTAATTTCCATTTACCATGGGAGATTCCAAATGAACTTCCACAATTAAAGCCGAGCCATCCCCACCTTTACAAGATACACAATAATATCAAACATGTTAATGATGGGTAGCATCTTTATCAGGAACTATTGAGAATAAAGCCTAGCGCACACGGAGGAAACAGCTTAGCTCTCAGCCATGCGTGGCCGGCAGCTCAGCCGGCGCCTCCCGCTAGGCTTTAAGTGGCATGAGATGCCAAATATAAAAAATTAGAAATACTTAGTTACTGATTTTAAATGAATTATACTTAAGGAAATAACTTATGATTGAATAGTTCATGTCATTGATATTCCATGTTTTAACAATTTAAATATGACGTTGCTGATTCTAAAAAGTATTAATTATTTTCTGTTTTATTTGTTTGCTGAAGTTCGCAACAGATTCAAAACTTACTCAACTTGTTTCAGAAATTTCATATCAAATGACCACTCGTGTGAGATCCTCTATATATGTCACTTTATAACGTTATAACGCTGTAGATGGTGTCCAAGAATAACGAGCGGAAGATTTTTTCTTCGACGGAAATCAACCCCCGTAGCCCACTTCTACCAGTCTATGTCATTTTATGTCTAATTTAAGCAGAACTTAAATTTAAGATATTTTATGAATATGACTTAAAGTGGCATGAGCTGCCAAAATTCACACTTTTTTCATAGTTTCTGATCGTCACGACAGTAAGAGGCTTTGATGGCCATCGAAAAAGTAAATGATTGGCGTTGGAATGAGGAAAATCCATACAGTATGTGACCTGTACGAACCGAAAATGTGTTCGAAAAGTAAACAAAATTTAAATAACCGGGACGACCATTCATTCATTCTAAGGCAAAATTAGTTTAAAACAATACTTTATCGTACATTTTCGAGACTAGAAGCACTTAAAAGCTTATGAATTATACGTTTTGAGAAAAATAGCCAATAATTTCAACGTTCTGTTTAAACCTCCAAATATCAACATTTTGGCAGCTCATGCCACTTTAAGTCTTAAGCTTAAGTTTCTTTATGAATAACGGCCCTGGCCTTCATTTTCTTTATACCGGAACCTGGTTAAATGAATATGGGATAGAATAAGGTGAAGAATTACTTATGGATAACAACTTCTTGGTTTATTTATTCGTTTATTGTTATCTATAAATAATTCTTCACCTTATTATAACCTTTCAACTTTTAAATGCCATTAAAAGATTTGAATATGGGATAGTTGTGCAAATGGAATTTTCCTAAAAGGCGACTTACACATGTAGTTGACAGAATGATTTTTTTCTGTGGTTGACAGAATGATGTTTTTTTCTGCAGTTGACAGAATGATTTTTTAGTTGACAGAATAAATTCTGTAGTTGACAGAATGATTTTTTGTGTACATGTAGTTGACAGAATGATTTTTTTGTACATGTAGTTGACAAAATGATTTTTTCTGTAGTTGACAGAATGGTTTTTTGGTACATGTAGTTGTCAGAATGATTTTTTTTCTGTAGTTGTCAGAATGATTTTTTTTCTGTAGTTGACAGAATGATTTTTTATGTACATGTAGTTGACAAAATGATTTTTTCTGTAGTTGACAGAATGGTTTTTTGGTACATGTAGTTGTCAGAATGATTTTTTTTCTGTAGTTGACAGAATGATTTTTTATGTACATGTAGTTGACAAAATGATTTTTTCTGTAGTTGACAGAATGGTTTTTTGGTACATGTAGTTGTCAGAATGATTTTTTTTCTGTAGTTGACAGAATGATTTTTTCCTGTAGTTGACAGAATGATTTTTTTCTGTAGTTGACAGAATGATTTTTTTCTGTAGTTGACAGAATGATTTTTTTCTGTAGTTGACAGAATGATTTTTTTCTGTAGTTGACAGAATGATTTTTTTCTGTAGTTGACAGAATGATTTTTTTTTTGTACATGTAGTTGTCAGAATGATTTTTTCTGTAGTTGACAATGATTTTTTGTTTGTAGTTGACAGATTGATTTTTTTCTGCAGTTGACAGAATGATTTTTATTGTACATGTAGTTGTCAGAATGATTTGTTTTTCTGTAGTTTATAAGACATTTATATTATTTATGGCTTCTTACCATAACATAAAGAGTCCGATAAGTGAATTGGTTGGACAGCCCATGGTGAAATCACAGCCATCTGAAAACTGCCCTGTTCTTGGTTTGAGAATTATAGTGGCAACAAGTGCTGAACAACCACCAACCAGATGTACAACCCCTCCCCCGGCAACATCTATAACCCCTAACTGATTAAGGAAGCCCTTCTGGTCCCAAATCCAATGAGCTGGAAAACAATATACCAAAACATTGAGGGAAGAAAAAATAATATAAGCTGTTAGTTTGACCCTTTCGGCCATTGCACCCGAGACAACTGTAGTAGAGGTAGTAGCAAATGACATCTGGAAGGTGAACCAGGATAATATCAGGCCCATTTCACTATCGTCCACATTGAGGAAGAAATACCCGAAGCCACAGAAAGCATTGTTGTACGAGCCTTGTCCAAATGCTAGCCCAAATCCCACCATCCAAAATGTGAGCCCACCAAAGATAACATCCACAAAGTTCTTCACCATTATATTGATTTCATTCTTCCTGCTCACCATCCCGGACTCCAATAATCCAAACCCTGCACCGTAAATAAAACATAATTATAGTCATCAGATACAGTGAATACAGTATTCACGTTAAAACACACCCCGCCAGTTGTAGCCAATCAAAGCACAAAAATCGGACTATTCGCCAAAATAAAGCAGCGAATCAAAATATCAAGATGAACGTTTTAAAGTGATTGGTTGATAAAAGTGGGACAGCAAACCGGGCCATTTGCCCAAAGAAAACCCCGAAATACGACCGGTACCTCGCAACCGTTCCACATGGCGACCCACCGGTCGGGATTTGATCCGTGACCCATAGATGGACGGCATGGAATATCGCTCTTCTGATAAAGCCACTGGAGCCCTTATTTCAAAATTATAAGTTCATCATTGTGCTATAACTGACTGACAATAGGACGTATCTGGGTACATTACTAGCCCGGATTATCGGTCTTACGGCGACTGGTATTATATGGCTGCTAATGTGTCTTGTCGCCTTATGACGAACACGGAGAGAAAAAAAATCGGCAGAGCCCAGACTTCTCGGCTAGGTACATTACCTGATTGCATGGTAAAGATGATAAAGGAACTCGTTAATATCCATGTTGCGTCATCGTGGTGGATAGCTGAGCCTTTACCTTGATAGGCTTCACTTGTATTCGTACAACCTTGCATATTTAAACAAACTCAGACTTGAATCGGAGCAGATTTAAGAGACCTTTGAAACAGTTCCAATTGTTTTCATTGCGATTCGTTCACAGGCGTCTTCTATGGCCATGTAGCGTAATCTGGTGCCTATCTATGATCCACATGTAACTTTTCTCTTGTTTACAATTTTATCATGTTTGTTCACTTTTTCCCCAGTCGTCCTACATCAAACATGGCGACTGGAAACAGCTGTAAATTATACTCAGTTTATACATACATGAAATACATACCACCAAGTCAACAAATAAACTCCAGCCAAATGGCGCTATCAAAACTACCGCCTAACTGACAACAAATAACCTCTAATGGGCAAGGCTTGTTTTGAATCCAAGCCCTATCAAGCCCTAGTGTTTATTGAAAATCCCATTTACTATGGTTGCAAGGGTTTCCACAGAGCGTGTTGTTAATCGAACAAAATGAGAATTGATGAACTGTTCGCTGGCTTTCAAGTCTCAATGATTAAGTAACCCCTTGAGTCTGTTTACAATGCGGGTACTTGAAGTTAAATCAATGTAAAATTAAATACAAAATTAGTGTAGTATTTTTGGCTAAAAGTTCCTAACTTATTTCGTCTAAGAAAAAATACAGAAATCGGACAAGATGGCGACGCTTTCACCTTGAACTGACCAGTGTTATTATCTCCACGGCACGGGTGTCTTCAATAATTACCAGTGTCTGAAATGTTGGATATTACTAACGATATCCCTAGCTATAAGTGTAGGGGATAAATACAAAAGCGGTTAAATGCGAGAAAACGTTAGATTGAATTTCACGGAGTAGTATTTTGTCGAATAATTAAAAGTTTTAGAATTATTTTGTGTTTAATTTGAAATTGATTTGAAATTAACTTAATTTGTCAGGTACCAGAATTGTAAACAAACGCCAAGATGAGAATGTATACAAACTGCTTAAGGCCCGTTCTCACTGTGCGATTTATCGTACCAACTTGTAGGATGCGATTAAAATGAAAGATTTTAATTGGTCGATACGATTTGTCAACCAATCAAATGCAGCCCTTTGAATCACATGCTACAAGTCGGTACGACAAATCGCACAGTGCGAAGGGGCCTGAATCGTATCAACAAGGTTACTTCTAACGTATTTTAGAGACCTATTCCGAGAAATATGGAAAAACTATTTGTTTTGAGGGACACGGGAAAGCATTTGATAAATTTGAGATTTTCAACTTCAGACAAAAACACCTCAGATACGTGCTATTCGACACCCAAGTTACGCTGTTTCGGATCGATCGGTTGGTGTTCGGGTTGCATTTTTACGTATGTTTCACTTTCTGGCAATGGGAGAGTGTTTAACTTTTACTCATATGACTCTGAAGTTATTCTGTATTTCGAAAACGAAAGCAGACCGGTCAGGCGGAAGTGTACAGTATGCGCGCAAGCCTGCAAGTCACTTGCAAGTTACTTTCGTTTTCTTGTTTTCGGGTTTTCGCGTTCTGGCGGCGAGATTATAGTGGCACAAAAAAGAAGTGCCACAAAAAAGCACTATTGGCTTATTTCTAGTTTTCTCATTCTAGCGGCGAGATTTTAATTTATTTCTTGTTCTCGCGGCGAGATTTAAAAAATGATTTCGCTTTCTCGCGGCGAAAACTCGAATGAAAGCATGTTTTGCTAATTCTCGGCGAGAATATATTTGTTATCGTGTTTTCGCATTCTCGCGGCGAGATTTTAGTTTTATTTTGTATTCTCGCGTTTTCGCCTCCTAATTCTCGCAGCGAAAACGCGAGAAGGCGAAATGGCACAAATCAGCCACCATAATTCGGAGCAAACCTCGGCTGACTCCGTTCGAGTATGCTGACATAATGTCGTGTAGGATATGCAGTCAACGCAGGGACAAAACAGTAAGTTGATTTGGAGAATAATACTTTATGTTGTCTTGAAATATATAGTTCTGTTCCGAAAATATTCTATAATAAAGTACAGTCTATCCGAGGCCATTCGGAGAAAACCGCCGCTTCTTCACTCGTCTCTGATCGTCTCTAACATGATAGTCTGTACTTTGTATACGATGGGAAACCGTATTTTGGGACTGATTACAAATGGCGCCAGGAAGAACACTTCCAAGTATTTTGATTGATTTGATTGTTTGATGTTTATTCACCAAGGCAGGTATATATAAATTCAGTTTCTTTACATGTAAGAGGCTGGAATAAAACCTCGAAAGGCTTGTTATACCCAAATAAAAGATCATAAAAGAATACGGTGGATTTATAATGAAAACAGCAAAAAAGCAAGAAAAAATAAATGAAAAAAAAAGACAAGAAACAGCAGGATATAAAGTCAATATTGCAATAGGTACGACTAGAATAGGGTGAAATATAATGACTCTTTGATACCCTCAAACACCCTTTGATATTATTGATGACACCAACATGCCTCTCAAGCCACCCGATACAACTCAGATCCAAACACCTAAAAATTTGTAATTTTCTTCAATGTGTGTATCGTTAATGCTTATCAAGGTATAAGAGAACATTTAGGACGATTTGGCTTGAAAAGCATGCTCTTTGTTTTGCGGATAATCCCTTCGAGTTTGTGGCAGCAAAACCACTGGAATTGTGCTCACAGAAAAAATAGAAAATGAAAAAATAATCTAAAAAGATAATCTAGACTAAAATATGATATTTAGCTCCGTAATCCAAATCTTGTGAAACACTAATAGAGAAATGGGCAATTCTATTTCTACTGAGTGGGATTAAGAACGCGCGACGCACCGATGGAAGGCCTGTCTCGGACCGAGAGACTATCACACCACCGACTATGGCTTACAAATGCTAGCCATATAAAACCGACAACCAATAAGTGTTCAACAGCGTATTGGACATTTGGTGATTGTCCGTCATATTAGGCCCTTTATTTAAAGGTTAAAACTAGATTATGTCGGTATCGGACGGTTTGGTACATGATGTTATATGCAATATGCGATTTGTAGTACCGACTTAACGTCTTGAAAGGGACTTGGAGACACTTTCACGTTTTAGTCATTTAATCCAACGTATGAAATGTTTATAAAATTATATTGGAGGCCCTTTCGATATCTATGTTGCACTCATACACATTGAACCAAAAGCAACTAATGTAATTAAGACACATATGTTTATTTCCATTCAATAAGACATCTCCGTTCAATTAATACAAACATAGTATTGCCAACTACCAAATCCATCAATGATTTTATAAGTTCGACAGAAGGAGAGCATATAAAACACAACGTTGTATTGATACGAAAATGGTAACTGATGAAAGACATAACTTGAATTTCTTTCTTTTCCTTTCTTTTTTTTATCCATTCAATTATGGTTTATAACTTTTTTTGATTTGAAGCCTTTTTTTATTTTGTTTTGAAGCAGTGAAGCGTTGGAATGTCCTGTGTTAAACATTGTTCAGTTGAGGTTGATTGACATTGTCAACTTAACGTTCCAACGCTACTCGTTCCTTGACACGAAATGCAACGCCAACGGCTTTGTATCGATTTCCAGTCTTCTTTTCTTTTCTTTTCATGTGATGAACAAAGCAACGTGCTGTTGGAAATCTAAGCAAGACAGCAGCCCCATTGCGTTTCTCCCGGCCATATTTATTGTTGCTATGGGAATCAAAATAACGAACTCGTCCGCGCAAATCTCGGATAACAGTACCTTCTGATTCTCCAACGTTTACTAGCGCTCCATCAAATCCGTTATCAAAAATCTGGCATAAAGCTTCTTCTAAAGTCATCTCTGTATGATCGGAAGGTTTTGAATGTGAACCACGGCGTCGGAGATCGCCATGGTAGGTTTCTGATCTCCGCAAAGACATTTTCAGTTGTATAGAATTATTTTCAGACCAATTAGGTACATCCGGAAGTGGCGCAGGGATAACGAAAGGGAATGATTTACTCGGCTGAATCTCTTCCAGTGTAAGCTGGCTTTCTCCTGGCGACCGTTGAAGTGAAAGCATCACGTTCTCGTGAAGTCTATCCCCTGAACGGACGATGGAGTCAAGGTCACTTGGAATCCACATGTGAACCGGAAGTGATTTAGAAGTCATAATGGCAGCGAGACCAATTGTAAGGCTTTGTGAGCCCCTGTACTCTGACAGACCTCTGTTCAGAGAGGCTTGGTGAAGACTTCCCATGACAGCTCGATGGGGATTCATAGCTCGGCGAAATCCGGCAAATGACACTGAAACACAAAATAATGTTTTTTGTGACCAATGAGAATAATACCAAAAATTAATAACGATACAGTGTCATAGCATAATCAAGCATCCTTACATAAAATGCGAATTTCTTTTATACATTTAATTATTCTCAACAACAGATTTATCCAAGTTTGGGGGTTTCCGAGGCTAGTACACGATAAAATCGATGTTGAATTTCTATCATTTATTACCATGCGTTCTGCATTTTGTATTTTTTCCTGTTTAAACAGAATTTCAACATTAATGTTTTTTCCTCAAACAACCCAAATAAAGGCCTTTTTTGTTGATATCACCCTCAAAATTCTTCTTGTTTAGATATATCAAACACACAAAACTCCTGTATCCCGGCTGAGTTTAGCATTCAAAGGCCCATATACCTCCTTTCTGATGTCCATATTTTGATCAACGCTAAACTGTGAGGCTCTTGATATCGTCAACCTAAGCAAGTCAAGTTCAGCCATTTGACGAAAACGAGACTATAGGGCCAGTAAAAAATACCACGGAAAAGGTCCAGGACATATTCCTGATTGGCTCTCGGATAAGAAATGGACCGGCAAGCGAAACTGCTTGGAACAGATCAACCGCATCGCCAAGGACATGTATTAGCGAAGCAAAATGGCCTTAATTTTTTCTAGTTCATACAAAGCATAGACTCATTAAATAATATTTGGTTCTGTATGACTGGTTGTTCAATAAACTGCAAATTCCCTCTTCTCTTGACAATCTGAATTCATAAAAATATCTTAATTTTGGCAGCTTATGCCGCTTTACATAGCCATCGTGTTTGGTTTGGTCACTGTCACTCATCTCCAAACAATTACCTCCTATTAATTCATTTCAGTGATAAATAAAACTTACCAGTCTTTTCCTTCCCATGCATGGCGTTCAATGTTGCTCCGTTCTTGTGAATTTTCCTCCGTTCCGGGGTGAAGATGCTGTCAGGGCGTCTGGGCATATCAGAAGAGACAGAAGTTTGTTGGGAACTTGTACCAGGTTGAGGGCTGGATGCTGTTGAGGTAATGTTTGTTTTCCCTGAGGTCCCAAAGTTCATTACCATGTTGTCTTGGATTTCCATAAAGGTATTACAACCTCCAGGACGTGTTTGGCAGAGATTCTCCTCTGTATCGTTGGTGTTGTCTTTATTTGGCATGTCAAATAAGCGTAATGGGTTTACTCCCATGAAAAACACATTATCTTCAGCACTAGAGGATCGTATTCCTGGGACGGGGCTCGACCTTCTGAAAATCGAAAATGTCTCTCGATGTAATAAAGGTTTTAGTTGAAACTTATCATCTGTAAACATGTTTCGTCTAAGCTACATGTCAACAGATGAAGAAACACTAACAAGACAAATAGACAAACTTTTATAGATTTGTGTTATTTTTACGCAAATATCCAAATACTAATGCAGTTTGTCTGTGGTGTAAAGAAATTTCCAATAATGTCTTCGATAAAAAGCTAGGGGTATGAACAATCGCCGATAGTAGGCCTATGTCGTTGACTAAGTGGCATGAGCTGCCAAAATTCACACTTTCTTTTCATAATTTCTGATCGGCACGACATTGCGAGGCTTTGAAGGCCATCGAAAAACTAAATGATTGTCGTTGAAATGAGGAAAATCTATACAGTATGTGGTCCATACAAACCGAAATAGTGTCGAAAGGTAAACAAAATTTAAATAATCGGGACGACCATTCATTCCTTCTAAGCCAAAGTTATTCAAAACAATACTTTATCGTTCGTTCTCGAGACTAGAAGCACTAAAAGGCTTCTGAATTATACGCCTTGAGAAAAACAGCCGATAATTTCAACTTTTGTATTTACGTCAAAATATCAACATTTTGGCAGCTCATGGTACTTTAAGTAACTTAGAGCAGCCGAACAGCCGATCCATACACCATGTGTTGAAAAGTATAGAGTCGCTAGTCACGTTAGCATTTGAATTTACAAACCGACATTTCAAAATGTGTGAAGATTTCCCAGCTATTCGCTAACGGAAAATCCAAATTAGGTGCAAAATAATAACATTGGGTGTCCGCAACCTTTTGAAACAATGGTAGAATGATCAAATGATCAGTGTTACAACTCACGTGTGTGTTGGTAGTCTTCTTCTATGGGCAAATTGGTTACAAATCAGAGACTGGAACTGCAAAGATAGATAAATATATAGAAATATAACATCGGGTAACAATAAAACAAGGCTCTCAGATTGTAAAAAAGATGGTTAACACAGTGTCATGTACCTGAGACAAGATTTTTGTTAAGAGCGCCCATTCAGACATGTAGGTGATGGTGCTATGAAATCATAGACAAAATCACACCTCATATTTTTGTGAAATCTATTTGGTTAACTTGACAGAACAGTATACAGAACCCGATTTTGCAGCCCTTGACCATTAAACTTTTGGTATGTCGTTCTGGATGCATATAGTAAAATCGCCCTTTTTCGTTTGGCTTTGAATTGTTGTCTTTTTAATTTGAGTTGTATAATGTTTGAGAAGAGAAGTATAGACTTTACTTACTACAGGATAGTCTAGAGGGTGTACCGTCTCCAAACAATCAACTTCTTCTGATGACACCAAAGCCATATGATAGCAGCCCCGCAAGTTCCAACCATCGATTCCCCCTCTCTCTCTAAAGCCCAATCAACCAAGCGTGCCTAATAGTGGAACAATCACATACACGTCAAGACGTCATAGTTACGAAATCTTCTGCTTGCGTCACAATCATAACAGGGCTCAGATGAAGACGGCACAACAATGATATGTAATGCCAGTTTCCAAGACGTCACAAAAGATAAATAAACGTAACAATAAATAAACGTAACAATGGCTGAAGTTCATTTGAAACCTCTCTTTGTAGTGTCACAATACTTGCGAATGACGTAATTTAGCGACGTCACAATTACGGCTCAATGTAGTACACCAGACAAAGAATCCGTCTGTTTTAACTCAAAGTTTTCAGCAATTTTCCAAGATATTTAGAAAAGAAACCACATATTGTGACAATTTTTATCTGAAATAATCAAGTAATGCAAACAAAATCTTACATGAGCGGGAGCTCGACTGAATACAGCTGAAGTCTAATTGGAAGCATTTGATTGGTTGAGAAATTGTATAGACCAATTAAAAGCATCCATTTTAATCGCATCCTACAAGTCGGTAGGACAAATCGCACAGTGAGAACGGACCTTAAGATTGGTGCCACGATACCATGCCATTGTTGCTCGAAAAACTGGCAAATGGTCTATTCAGTGAGATTGATAGCAATCTTCAAAATAATGATAAAAAAATTGAGACATCACCATGTAGTTAGTGGGCTGGTTGTTCAAAAGAAAATTAGCTTAACGGCAGGTTAAATGACGTGACGTAACAAAGAAATCCTTTGAGTCATTTTCTTTTAAACAACCGGCCCCTGACACGTTTGATTTTCAAGTTAGTCGGCCTCTGTCGCCGATGAATCGCCCAAAGTGCGGCAAACTGTCAGCGACAAAATCTCGATCATCTCATCAAAACTAAACGTAACGTCACGCGTTTTGGACATAACGTCACTTCGCGTTTTTGTTTAACGTAATGTGACGTAATTGAGTTCTACAACGTCACAGAGAATCGGTTTATGTGCGGCAAACGAGTGGCCAACTTTCCGTGGCCACTGTCGGCCATTTAGAATCGCCTAGTGTGCGCCTGGCTTAAACCAACTGTAGTCTCAAATATCTATTTTTCTTATTTATACATAACTGAAAACCAGGGATATCCTTCACTCAGAAATGTCATAATTCACTGCAGTGCAATAACACTTTCGTTACGTTATGGCAACATATACCTTCAACATTACGTTACGACCAGGCGCAAAGTTGCGACGGGCGTAAATGTTTTGAGAAACAGCCCCCTGTACTTCACCGAAGACGACGACGTCGCTGGGTCTGTTTCTCTCTTGTGTACTGACGCCTACTAACAACTACAACAGCGCTTAGAGTTTGGATGGGAATATGAAGCCTTTTCAGTCATAATCAGCATTAAGATAATGAATTCAAAACTGACAACACTAAAGTGTTTCATTACAGGATCGGCTTAAGCAAAAATTCAGTATCGATTATCGGATTTACAGTGTTGTGTGAACGGCTTATTTCGGAGAATCGGGTCACTGCGTTTAAGTACTAAATGAAATTGCCATTCAATGACGGTTGTTCAAAAGAAAATTAGCCTAACGGCAGGTTAGATGATGTCGCGTCACAAAGGAATTTCTTTGTTACGCCACGTCATTTAACCTGCCGTTTAGCTAATTTTCTTTTGAACAACCGGCCCCAGGTAAAACAGTGAAAAGTAATTTCTTACGTCCATTTTTTTTTAACCCGATGACTAATGCACTACAAAGTTAAAATCCAAGGAGATCTTTTGAATTTCTTTGTGCATGAAATAACACGAAAACTTCAGAGAGAACATGACTATTCAATGCCCACAAGTCTGAGAATTAACAGTCACGTGAGAAGGACAGAGAAGCTGTTGTTTCAATGGTCAGTGATATATACATTCCTACGTTTGATAAAAACCTAATCCATCATCAATTTGTGGATATTGTCTTTTTTTTATTTATAAATTTATACTTAATAAACAATTCCCAGCCTAAAACATGATAGTATAAATAATAAACAGAATATTGTATATTCAAACACAAATATTCAATATCCTCTATTTATTCCTTTGATGAATTGAACAAATTGAATCATTGAAAGTGATGTTGTCAAAAGAAATTATGCGTTTGAAGCACAAAAATGTTGGTTAAGCAAATAACCCGCACGATCCGAAGATGTGTGCTAATAACGGACAAAATGTAAATAGCCGGGATGTACGAGTTTAATTTAAATTGGTATAAGCCGTTGGTTGAATGGATATGACAGGTGACACTGTGCTGGTGATGTGACATACTCTGAGACCCGGGTTCGATTCCTGTTTCGGGCGCAACCCAAAATCAGTTTTTGCCATTTTTCAAGAAAGTGTAATTCCAAAAATAGCAAGACTACTGTAGTATGAGCGGAGAATTATAGTTTTAAAAAAATCGTTAATCCGAATTCTCTACTGTTAGTCAGTTTTGACAAAAAGCACAAAATAATGAATACCAGTCTTAAATTTGTATTGCTCGGTAGTTTTATAAGCATCAAAACCTCCTAGAACAAACTTCAACACCACAGCTGTTCAAAGTTTCCTGTTATGAGCAAACATCTTCGGTTGCTGGCTTTAATAATATATTTTTTTTCGTTTCATCGTCAAGCCTCTAGTTTTTCAAGCTGCCTCAAACTCTCAACTACTGTTGCCAATGGGAATTTAGGAAAAAAATCAGAATTTTGGCAGCTCATGCCACGTAAAGCCTGTTGTTGCTGACAAAATTACCTTTACGTACATGCCCTAGATTGTTGTCAGCGTGAAGTTTGTACTTATTGGTATGACTGACGAATAACTAATTCTGTTTCAACGAAATTTTGCCTATATATTTGGAAGCTCCAATTACTTTAAGCAAATGCATTTTATTGCTCTTTCGGCCAAATGGCCAAACGGCAAATTAATAGTTCTATAATTATAGGAATTTCGCATTTTATCGTAGTGTATAAATGTAGGATTAATTAGCTGGAAATCAACACCCAAGTAATAACCTTAATTATATTGGAGCTTTCTATTGCAGCCAATTTGTCTCCTTCAACGTAGTCTGGAAAATGCCCCGGGCATGGGGCACATGCATTTATCAAACAGGTGTACCACGAATTGACAAAGTCGGCTACACATGCACCAAGAACAAGCAGGAGGTTATATATAGGTGTGATTCTGCCCGTGGGTCCAAGTTCTTTTTGCTTTCTTACAAATTTAGGTTGTGCCGCGGAACAAATATTGACAATGCTAGAAAGTTCTATATCTAATAAATAATAAGCAAATACAGTATAGCAGATGTAATAAGCTTATATATTCAAATAAGTTAATCATAAAGTGCTAACATGTTTCATGTGTACATATCGGATGACGGGTGGGTATGGCATACATTCTTCTGGCATGAGCTGTCAAAATTGAGGTATTTGGCCATTATAACAGAATGACGTACAATTCAGAAGCTTTTTAGTACTTATAGTCTCGAGAAAGCATTGTTTTCTACTAACTTAGGCTTAGAATGAATGAATGGTCGTCCCGGTTATTTAAATTTCGAACACTATTTCGGTTCGTATAGGCCACATACTGTATGGATTTCCCTCATTCCAACGCTAATCATTTAGTTTTTCGATAACCTTCAAAGCCTCTTACTGTCGAGACAATCAGAATCTATGAAAATAGTCTGAATTTTGGCAGCTCATGCCACTTTAAATATGTCGAAAACTAGACATTTCCAAGGACCACCAACCAGATTCTTGGTGAGATATCTTTATTAACACATAAACAGAGATATAGAGATAAAGTCCATGTCCACGTCCATGTCAAATACAATGCTACAAATTAATCCCTTACCCTATCTCCCAGTGACATATACAAGTGGTGGCAAAAACGGTCTTATTAAGTCGCCTCTTATACAATTTGTTTCCAATAAGACCGAGGCTGTAAATTTTCAGCGAACATAACTTGTATCAATGTTCGGAATATTCGTGTTGGATAAATGATGATTTGTGGCTTATTCGAAAGAATCTCATTTTCTTGCAGTGTTTGAAACGAATACCACTGTGAGAAAGCGATCATGTAAAAATAGGTTAACAAAATTGGATGATCTACGTTTGTTAAAGTGATCATAATCATACGTTTTGTATAAATGAATCTATGAAGGACTATGAGAAAGAAAAATGGGTTGTTTATGATGTCTAACACCTATCAAACGCGAACATATATAAGTTAGTAAGCGTAGGCCTATATCAAAGTCTGACATTTCATTTTTGAGAATGATTTTTTTTTTAGTTTCTTTTCTTAGTTTATCAAGATTTATGTGACTTCACATACTTTTCTAAACAGGTAAGCTTCATGCGCCATTGTATCCTGCCTATGACGTCATCAAGCAATCAGTCTATTTTTTTTTATATCATTTTCGGATGATTCTCTGTAAACATTGTCCATAATTGTCGAATTGTCGATAAATTTAGCACCAAATTAACTTAATCATCACAGTAATCCCGCTGATGGCATACAATTCTGTTTATAGGCCTAACCTATAGACTTATACAACATCGAGTGTGTATTGCCGTTGGGTTCCATGCTTTTGAAGATATTGATGAAAGCGGACATTGGATAGTGTAGCAAAAATAACGTAACTGTGAGATGAAAAATCTATATGGCAAAAAGTATGAAAAAGAAAACTTAGGTTCTCTAGACGCATTAGAAGTGAGTAAAGCCATTTTAAATCTGTATGAACCTTCCCGTAGTTTTTCCATCACGCTCTTATGGTCTATTCAGTTATATAATTGTCCATGATGTTGTTAAATTATAAATTGGATCGAGATTCGTCCTTTTATTGTCAAGCCAACATCGATATACAAAGACCTTTCATCGGTGTATCAAGTCTATTAGATTTTCATCCCACAGAAATGGTCGTTGACTGGCACATGGCTTCGGACCGACTGTCAGGTGGATGTCTACCATCGGTGACAGCGAGAGAGCTTTAATAACATCCCATTATCGCGGCGGCAATTCTGCCAGTATACACCTGCAGACGGTACCGTCGAGCCGATATTCCCAATAGCCTTACGACAGACCAACCATCAACATTAGCATCCATTGTATTCCATTTTGCTTCGCTTGCTCAAGAAAATTGTGCAATTGTTATGTGAATGGGGCCGAATTGTAACTGAAAACAATAATCAGTCATGATGATATTACGGCCCAGTTCTGCTGATGTTAATCGCCATTGCACCATGTCACATGTGTGGTCTTCATCTTAAAGCTGGCATGCGCATTCCTGTATGGGTGGCTTAAATTAAAGTTTGTGATTTGTGTTTATACAAAGCGTCCAGCCTATGTAAAAAAAAAGCTAATTTTGCTCCGGAATGCAGAATATTACGGAGAGTAGTTTAGTGGAGAGGGCCACGGTCTCCGGCGGCAAAGCATGGGATGACGCAACATGGATTCTGACAAGCTCCTTTATTATCTTTACTATGCAATCAGGTAGGTGGTTGTTTTAATCTCGTTGATCGTTTTTATTAAGATCTTCATCTTAGTTGTTGAACTTTATCGTACTACTATAAAACTATACAAAGAAATTCATTTGGACATATTTAATAAATTCACAATAATATGGTAATATGGCACGAGCTGTTAAATATAGAGAAAACTTCTTTGCAACAGAATTGTCTATTTATTCGCAATTTTTATTTAAAAAATACAAAACCAGAGCTTTCTGTTGACAGCAATATCGAGGATGTACGTTAAGGTAGTTTCTATAGGCAACAAAGACCCTTATATACACGTACACCTCTGTTCCGGAATTTCGTCTGTTATTAATAGCACGCCCCTTCGGTTGATTCGGTAATTTTTATTTCACCATGAATCCTTAGTTTTTCAAGGTATTGCAAGCTCTCAACTTTTCTTGACAATCAGAATTTATGACTAATGTTCGCATTTGGACAGCATCATAATTATTGGACATGTCTTCAAAATTACACCCGTTAGACGCCCAAACGTTTGGGTAGCTTAAATAATTGTTCAAATCTGCATTCCAATAATATTTACTTTTAAGTTGCAGTAATCAAAATCAAAATAGAAATAATGGCCTCTATTTAACAAAGAGTTGACATTCTGAATTACCACACAGTCAAACTGGGAATTGTTTTTCTTCCTGATGTTTTTCTTATGCCATGCCTGGCTTCTTTTTTGTATATCGGTACCTGTCGCGTTTTTTCCCCGGATTTTGCCGAAGAAGCGACATGCATTCAATACTGGAGGCTCTTTCTTAAAACTTTTACGCCCGACGTAAATCCAATGCAAGGCCTAACTGTCATGGCAACATATACCTTCAACATGACGTTACGACCAGGCGCAAAGTTACGCTGGGCGTAAATGTATTGACAAACACTCCCACCCACCTGGAGTATTGCGCAATGTTGTTTTTTTTTTGCGACCGCGTGGTTAGAATTGTGATCGTATTTTCAATAAGATATGGACATATATAGGCTATATATATATATATATATATATATAAGTTAGAAACGACCTAACGTGTATTTGAATTAAAATAGACAATTTTAAAACAGTATGGCAGATTTCTTGAACAAAATCTTAATAAAGTAGTTTTGTATTCTAATCATACCAACCATGCAATAATGTTATATGCTTTGAAGGAATAAGTTTGTGTAAACTGTCTATCGATTTTGTATCTAATATACAAATCACCTAGAAATAAAGACGGTGTGTAAAGGTAGATACGTGTAAACAGTTTTGAATACGATGTTCAACCAGCATAAAATGAGGAAAGTTGTTAGTGGAAAGCATGCACAATAGGCCCAGTGGTAAACGAATGCCTGTAACGCCTTCCTGTAGAAATCAATATTAACATGAAAAGGTTTGATGATTCCGGATATCCTATCATTACCATTTATTTTCTAGATAATCCGTTCGGTTTAAGAAAATTTCTTTCGTGTCATTGCAGATATTAATCAAGTGGATAACTTGGACTGGATACTGTCCATAATAAATATAAATCCAGGAAACAAATGAGCGGAAATTAATAGCTTAAGATTTTTATTTCACAGAGGGCAAAAGTGTACGGAAGCTGACATGGTGGTCAAGAACGTTAAATGGACAGGGACTAAACAATAAAAAAAAATTTTTTTTTTAATTTTGGGAACAGTTTACGGATGCAATTGCAGAAGTTTTGATTAAAACTGGAGATAAAGAAAAAAACGAGTTCGGGGAATATTATTTAGGTGCCCAAGCGTTATATAATTCAGCTGTCCCTCGTTAGCCAACAACTCCCTTCGCCTCGTGTTAACTTTATAGCATCGTATATGTGAGTTTTTTTTTCAAAGATCAAGCAAGATGTTAATTGCTTTCATTTCCTTTCTATATTTATGATCACTAAAACACACGGGCACAGGGAAAATCTTATTGTCTAAAATAACCATGGAGACAAGTTTCTAATTGTGTTAAAAAGAGGTATATCATTTAGACCTTTATACCCCATAAATTGCCAGCTTTCCATCTATCTATTAATGGCAGATAGATCAGTACTACAAACGGCACTTTCAATACCAATGCAATTCTGTGAAAAGATGGCCTCTCTGTTCTAAGTGATTGAAATACGTCAAGTTGGTAATACTGGGCTTCACCTATATAGTCCTTCACAGCAGAAGTCTATTTTCTATTAACTGCAGAGTTCTGGGTTATAATGGATTTGTGAAGATGTAGGAAAACCGCTAATGTAAAAGTCACTTCGAAATGCCAATAATTAGCCAAAGTGTTGATGAACACGCTGATATAGCATGTTTCCGTTATAACCTAATCAGTTTTGAGAAAGAAACAAAAAAATCCATGGCAAGAAGCAGTATTTCAAAGCGAAATTTCGTTGAATTTAATAAACTGACAGTTTCGCTATTTGTACGTAAGTGATATATCAACAATATTTCCCTAAACATATATAGGATTACCAGATAAATTGAATAAATGGCGAAATTCACCAAAACTACACGATAATATGCTGTCTTGAAAAGAAATACAAGTTTTCTTTTTACATTAAATATCTCAAGGTTTTGGGTTACTGGAGAGCGGAATCGCCAGTCGGAAGAATGAAGTGAATATAATGGTGAAAAACGTGACGGATGTTGTATTTGGTGGGTTGTCGTATTGGATGGTAGGATATGGATTGAGTTTTGGCAAGGACTGGGGAACCAATGGCTTTTGTGGCGTGGGATCCTTCTTCTTAGATCCAGGTAAGAAATAATACAAAGACAAGACATATTCAAAGAGTTGACAATAGAAAGCTGTTTTATCATATATAAACCTATAATGTCTGTCTAAATTCCAATTAATGTGGATCTAGAAGACCTTTTTTATAATCATGGCATCAAGTAGAAAATGTAAGCCTGAAAATTACACGCTTTTCCTAATGAACTGAATCGAAATTGTTTCCCGAATCAGTAATTAATCAATCCCACGTGAAGGGATGTACCCTGATTAAGTACGTTCTAAAACTTTTTGCACACTCTTGTATCACTCTCAGGCTAAAAAAAATGAAAATTTTCTGACTGGATTTTTCACTCGATTTTATACTTAGGGAAACATTCGATCGCGGTGTAAAACATCAACCAATCTATCAACCATAATGGTGGATATATATTTACATTTATAAATGCTAAAACACACGGCACTGAGAAAACCTTCTTGAGTAAAATAACCATGGTTGCTATTTTTGTTTTAAAATGGGGGAGGGGGATGGTGTATATTTGTATATTGTATATTTATGATGACTAAAACACACATATATATAGATATATAGATATGTGGCATATCGTGTGCGATCCCGTTTATAAATATATATATATATAGATATTGGATATGAATATCGTATAATATTATATCATATACGAAACGCATATGTCATTCCAGAGCCAGACAGAATGGGGGAGGAATTTTCACAGTTTATTTTCCAAGCATCTTTTGCAACAACAGCCACAACTATTGTATCCGGTAAGCAGATGATTCATAATACCGGCATTTAGCTTTATTTGTTATTGCATGATTAATTTATCGTCACCAACATCGTCCTCTCTGTGCCTTTCCTACCCAGGAGCTTGTCACACAATAGTTCATCACTCAGTCCTGATTAATTTTCACTTGTGTTCGGTGTTTCAGTTTATTGATCAAGCCTTCAATGTTAAGATTATCTGTAGGTTAACCCCAACCTTTGCTTGGCATCCATCAAGAATAAGTGCTTCAATTAAGTCTTTTAGTAACGTGTCGTCTCTGTTGTTATTATCAATTGTGTTATCGTATTTATCAACAATGAAGATGCTTTGTTAAACAATGTCCAGCATAATGGGCATTAAGGGTTTTAAAGAAACATGAGATAGCTATGTTGTCCGACTTAACTTAATCATTAAGTGCTTGACAACTGCATTTACGTTTCCACTCAAAAAGAAAAATGCCCTATGACAACAATAACTTAAGTACCAAGGCTCAATAATTATCGCCTAAAGGATGTGAATACCGTATATACTACAATGGGTAGGAAAGGTTTATACACCTGGCAATCTATATGTAAATATCTTTAAATACTTTGTTTGAGTGGCATTTAGAAGCTGAAGAATACAGTAACACAATGGAGGCTATATGGATTACAACTTCTGGTTTTATTGGGTTGCAACGTTTCGATGTAGATACTAACATCTTTATCAAGCAAAGTGACACCCAGTGTACTTGTCGTGGTGCACCTGTCACTTTGCTTGATAAAGATGTTAGTATCTACATCGAAACGTTGCAACCCAATAAAACCAGAAGTTGTAATCCATATAGCCTCCATTGATCTTTAAATACGTTAAAGATTTTTTGTGAAAACAAAAGCATGAAGCCGTAGGGAGGGTTGGATGTCTATGGTTGCAAATTGCTTTTTTTAAATTTGAACTTCCTTTTCAATAAATACGCCAACCCGAAAGTTTTAACGTCACTGTTCCTACCTTCTGTCTTTGGGTCCCATACACATTTCAGTGCTGAGTACAGGAACGTTGTATGGCTTTTCTGAGAAATACCACTTATAATCTTTCACTACAATTAATACAATATTAAGACAACTTCATCGTCAACAAATAACAATATCTTTTGGAATATAAAAGATACTTCTGTCCATATAATCGATGTTCAGATCAAGTGTATAATAGCCTATAACAAACAAGAATAACCACTGGAAGACCACAGACTGCAACAGTTGCAAGCTAGAGATATTCATACGAAGTTAAGGGTGATGTCTGATCAGTTTTGAGGGATTTCATATTAAAAGTACATAAAGTCTTTTTATGAAAATGATTTCTTTTTTTATAATGATGTTTAAAGACTATTTTGAAAGAATGCAAGATCACCACGCCAGTGAAACTTTAAAGTGACTTGAGCTGCCAAAATTCACACTTTTTTCATAATTTATGGTCGTTAAGACAGTAAGAGGCTTTGAAGGCCATCGAAAAACTAAATGATTGGCGATGGAATGAGGAAAATCGATACAGTATGTGGCATATACGAACCAGAATAGTGTTCGAAAATTAAACAAAATTTAAATAACCGGGACGACAATTCATTCTAAGCCAAAGTTAGTTGAAACCAATACATTATCGTACATTCTCGAGACTAGAAGCACTAAAAAGCTTCTGATTTATACATCTTGAAAAAAATAGCCGATAATTTCAACATTCTGTTTTTATGTCAAAATATCAACATTTTGGCAGCTCATGCCACTTTAAGCAATTTTACTGTTAAAATATATTAACTGCCTTGCGTTTCAACAGTTAGGATCCTTTTTTTATTCACAGGTGCTATTGCAGAGAGAACTAAACTGTCCGCATATGTTATATTTTCCTTTTTCAACACGTTCATATACTGTATCCCTGCTCATTGGATATGGGCGGAGTCCGGTTGGTTGAGGAAACTGGAAGTTGTAGACTTTGCCGGTGACGGGCCTGTGCATTTAGTGGGGGGAGTAACCTCCCTTGTTGCTGCTTGGATGATCAAACCCCGCCACAAAAGGTTTACAGAAAACGATAATCATCAGATGGGGATGCCGACGAATGCAATGTTGGGCATGTTTATATTATGGTAAGCGATTTAACACATTCAAAACATTTCCCGCGCGCAGAGGGATTTCGACAACGTTAAAAACCTATGCAATATATATGTATAGGCTTTCTGTAAATTTTACATAGAACTGTTTCAAATTGGTTCATTCAGTCGAAAAACATATTGCTCAAATCCTACCAAAAATATTCGACAACAAAACATTTCCCGCCCAGAGGGAATTCTACAACGTTAAAAACCTATGCAATATATATGTACATGTATAGGCTTTCTGAAAATTGTACATAGAACTGTTTCAAAATGGTTCCTTCAGACGAAAAACATATTGCTCAAATCCCACCAAAAGTATTCGACAACATGTCGTCTTAATAAATAAAAACAGAACATTCTAATTATCATTTCCAGGTGGGGCTGGCTAGGGTTTAACTGTGGTAGTACTTTTGGAATCAGTGGAGGGAAATGGAAAATCGCAGCCAGGTAAGTCAAGTATAACCATGAAATCATGAAGTTGTATTGGATATCTACCAGATATGTACAAATAATCACAAATACAACAAGTGGTATTGGATGTCTACCAGACATGTGCAAAGAATCAAATACTTCAAGTTGTATTGGATATCTACCAGACATGTACAAAGAATTAAATACTACAACAAGTGGTGTTGGATGTCTACCAGACATGTACAAATAATCATCAAATACAACAAATTGTATTGGATACCTACCAGACATGTACAAATAATCGTCAAATACAACAAGTGGTATTGGATACCTACCAGACATGTACAAATAATCAACAAATACTACAAGTGGTATTGGATATCTACCAGACATGTACAAATAATCAACAAATACTACAAGTGGTATTGGATATCTACCCGACATGTACAAATAATCAACAAATACTACAAGTGGTATTGGATGTCTACCAGACATGTACAAATAATCATCAAATACTGTAGGAAGTACGTAGTACTTGATATATAAACAACATGTTGACCTGCATTTAATTTTTGTTTGACTTTTTTTCAGGGCTGCAGCAAATACCATCCTATCTTCATGTGGTGGCGGAGTGGCATCAATGTTTTTCAGGTAAATTCACTCCGTGTATAGCATAGTTTAGGTGGTCTATAAAGTAGTTTATGTTGGAAATGTTTCCGAAAAGTTAAGCTGGTTGAACGCCATTAGGTCAAACTGGCATCAAAGATGTATTATTAATCTTATTTTCGAAAAACGGAGAAAAAAGACTAACGGTTGAGATAGCCAACCGACAGCACAATCACAATGTGCAAGCCTATAGCCAGCCGTTGTATAGGAATGTATACTGCTCAAGTAACACCTGACTAAGACATATTGACCAACCTGTCTACATGTCCCCTTTCTCACTACATTATATTTGCATATCTGTAAATCGTATATGGGTATAAGCTCAATTGTATTGCATGTTTTAATGTCTTAAGAGGTTAGGTAGTTCTCCAAACTTACATATACTCCTGTACAGAGATATTCAATATATTGTGCTAAGACATCACAGTTTTCTTAACCGCCCAAGGTAATAATGACTCACTGGTATGGAGCACATCATTTATACTAATGGACGCGCCAATAAGCTAAAACAACCAACAGAACAACCAACCAAGTGACTTAGACGAATAGTAGGTTCAATGTTTTAGAACGGTGGGTACCATGCCGGTGAATCGCCTGTTTCTGGTTGGCATATTATTGGTAAGTGGATGTCCGTATGTGTTAAAATGGTTGAACCAGTTAGTATCAGTTGTCTCCGTTGGTCCAACAGCTGACAATGATACAGCGATGGTCTTGAGTAGCTGTACTGTTGGTCTAATCGTTGGGGGCAATATGATCTGCTAAATTGCTTTAACGTTGGCATAGAGGTTACGTAAGGATTATTGTCAATGACTAGCTGCTTATCGGTGGATTGATGTATTGGCGCTGGTAAGCTGTAGGCTGCAGGGGCTTGTTCTACTAAGCTGGCGTAAGTTGCGCTCATCGCAATCGCGTGTTAAATTATAGGAACCTGCGCATGGTCGCAAGGCTCGAGGCGCAACTCCATGCTGTTACTCTATGCGTAACTTTACGCCAGTTTAGTAGAACGAGCCCCAGGTGTCCAAATACAAATGAATATGAAAGTTCACCATGGCGCAAGGTATGCAATTCGTTAAAGTAGCATGAGCTGTCGAATATAGGGGACAATTCGTTGAAATAGAATGAGCTAATTTTTCGTCATTATTGTCAAGAAGCACGTAATAGGAACCTCATCCATATATCACTGCAAAAACAAACTAGGCCATTTCTTGTCACATTAAGACAACAACTTATATAAAACACTATATATTTACATGTATATAATACAAAAACATTATTCTGTTTCAGTTTTGTGCTGGAGAAAAGAAAGTTCAAAGTCCATTATTTGATAAATGGTATACTTGGATCCTTGGTAGCAATTACAGGTGTGGTATTCTGGAGGATTGTGAATGTTTATGGAAATTCTAATCTGATACAAACTTGTTACCCTACACTAGATAGACACTATTATATAATACAGCTTTATCGATTACAAGCGTGACGTCCTAATATTGTTCCAATAGAAGATATTTAGAAGAATCTGCAGTTTTGTATTTGACATAGGAGTTTGGCAGTGCTTCACAAAGCGAGTTAGCCCAAGTCACAAACAAAATACAGTAATTTGTTTGAACAGAGAATAAACCGCTTTTATATAATCCCTCGTATTTCCTCCTTTTTACACAATATTCATTATTTGAAAAAAGTCCTTTTAATGGCGAGTTAATATCCCTTTCTTTACAATATTAACGATAGTAGACTAATGCCCAAATATTGAATCCTCGTGAAGCAGTCCTTTTTTGTGTTATAACTATTAGTGGATTGTGATGACGTCAGTTAGTCCGGGTTTGTGATTCCAAAATTACTATTTTTATATACTGACGGCAGTGATTTTGGAGTCAGAAGCACTAGACGTCAGTAAATCAATGGTTAATGGTTACAGCCAAGTTACATGTATGTCTTCTTAACGATCTGACCTGCTTATGGTTTTATTCGCCAGGTATTTGTGCAGTATCGTCCACTTGGGAAGCCACCCTTATTGGTGCCGTTGGAGGGATCATCGGAGGTAAAGGAGACATAATTCTCAATAAGCTGAAGATAGACGATCCAGTGAGCGCTGTACCGGTCCATGGATTCTGCTCAATCTGGGGTCTTATTGCCTGTGGGTTATTCAGCCGACGTGACACTGTGGACAATAGCTTTAGTTCTAGAGATGGGCTTATATGGGTGAGATATTATGTGCATCGGTTGAACTTAAATAGTATTCTCGTTATTTTTGGGATTACACTTTCTCAAAAAATGGCAGAAATTCTTCTACCGATTTTGGATGACACCCGAAACGGGAATCGAACCCGGGTCCCAGAGTTTGGCACCTATTACCAGCACTAAATGCCGGCTGCCTTATCCATTCAGCCAACCGGCCTCCCCAAAAAAGGAGGTAGTTGACTGGTAGATACTACAGCGGACATTTAGTAAAGAAAGTGTAACCCCAAAAATAACGAGAATACTTTTATACTCACTTTCTAAAAGACACTAACTAATTAAACTCTTAACTTAAATATACTAAATTTGAGTATTGAAATTTTGGGAACTCGTGCCATTCTAATAATTCAATCTAATGCCCTAAGTTCATTGTGCCCGTTAAGCGCTGGGGGTAAAATCTGGTCTTGGGTTTCATTCTTTGGGGTAAATCATTACATCATTGCTGTCATACCTTTATAGCTTTTAATATATAGAGTATAGTTTAGTTACGGAAAGATGTCTTACTGACACAATTAAGCCGTTCGTGGTTCAGCATGCTGAAGTTGCAGTTGTGGACCGTTATGCTAACTATATGCTTTCCATGGATATCGCTTCTCGTTTTTGGAATATGCTTGCTTCGATGTCCGTATTGTAATGATTCTTCCGTGTCATGAGTTTAACGAAAGTCACTGACCTAATCTTGTTTTAATGTGTATTTTGTCAGGGCGGAGGATTCTACCTGTTAGGTGTCCAGACGTTAGCCGTCGTCGTCATTTCTGCCTGGACGGCTGTTACAGCATTTGTATTGCTTAAGGCTATAGACTTGACGATCGGATTGCGAATGAGTTTGGAGAATGAAATACTTGGGTCAGATTTGGTGGAACACGATATCTCACCATTTCCTATAATGCCATCTATACCTGATAAAACTTTGAGCCAATTATGCAAGGGTACAAATAGACCTTCAATCAACGAAAGGCAAAACCATTGTTATTACAACGAAGCTTCTGAAGAGGCGATTACGTTTTCGGTCAAATCCAAAGAAACCACAACGGTTCAGCAGTTAGATGCTTCCAGATTAGGCGATGTAAAGGCAAAGGCGATGGTTTTGAAAAGACAGAGTACCACGCACTCCTCATCTAAAACACACAGATCTGGCAATAGACAATGAGAAAGGTGTAAAGTTTCATGGTCTCGTAGTTGAAGTTCTTCAAACTCTGTTGCCAAAAGATACTGATGATGGGTGGCAAACAGAGTTGAAGGACCGGCCATATTGGAAAACATGTAACTGTATTGTTCGCGGATTTTCTTTCAATTTCTCCAAATTTAAGCAACCCAACCGGCCCCAACTTTACACTCATTCAAATCAACCCTTTAGTTCGACGTTCCACCAAAAAAAACGTTCAAACACTCACATTTCTGTTGCGTACATTTCCCAAGTTCATTTTGACGGAATCGAGGAGGCCAGAGGGGGACTCGGGCTGTCCTTCGAAAACGACGAGGATGCAACACAAATGTGAGTGTTTGAACGCTTTTTTTGGTGGAACGGCGAACTAAAAGATCGAACTGAATGTGTATTAAGTTTGAGCCGGTTGCGTTGCTTAAATTAGGAGAAAATCTGAGCACAAAGTGTTCATTCTCAGATGTATATGTTTTCCAATATGACCTGTCCTTCAACTCTGTTTGCCACCCATCATCAATATCTTTTGGCAACAGAGTTTGAAGAACTTCAACCAATGGTCTCGTTGCCTTGTTTCTGTAAGTATTGTACATAGTGTGAATGTAGGTTATAAATAAAACACGAAAGACGTAAGTGGTCTTGTTCACCTGTGTGTCATTTTGTGATTAGGAAATTTAACAATAATAAAAATAAACAAAATGAAAAAGTATAGCGGACATGTTCCCCTATTCGGTTGTGCATCTAGTGTCACTTTGAATTAAACGGTCATTGAAGTTCGGTGAACTCCTTTGATCCGGCATTCATTAAAGTCACATTGCTTCTCTAGTTAATACCAGGCGTTACTTCGCTATAAAGTACTGGTTTTACTCGATGAATTAATATTTTTTTAAAATTCATTGGGTGTCGACCGAGCAATAAATACCAAAATGTATATAATGAGGTGGACATTTAATATTGTTGAATTAATCTGGTGTCTACTGAAACTCTGGAGAATGTACATGTAAGTAAACAGATGTGAAGTTGATACAGTTTCGTTTGAGGAAACCGTCGCACAGTGCGATCAATAACAATTGCCATGACGTCATATCTCAATACAGAAACCAACTGGCAACTACGTTTCGTTTGCCATGCGACTGCTTTGTGAACAAACCCAGTATTTTGATTGCACGAACGGCTGTTTAAATAAATTACGTGACCATGGTGTTAACGATATAGCCCTAGTATTTTAATTCGAACGGAGTGAACGGGAATACTTGTAAAGGGATATACAACCTTCGTGATAGTTTGTAACTCCCCAGCATTGGATTGTTCACTCATACATAGGTATGAATAACTTCATACGTAAACCCCAACAGATGTTCTCAGAAATAATAGGGTGTGTGTTTTCCACTTTCTGTTTTCAAGAGAGGCTGTTGTCAGTCGAGAGTAAGTTAGCAGTAAAGTGTCAACAAAGCGAACGAATTTGGATTTAAACTGATCATGTCGTCAGTACAAAAACTGTTTTCGAAACGTAAACAAAATATAAGTAGCTTTCATTTTAGGTTACTATTCCTCCAATTATGAGTTAACTTGGTTATTTTAACGAAAATTGATGTTTGAAACTCACAAAGACAATGCCTTTAAGATATTGTTGGAGGTGATGCACCCCCAATGTAGCATGTTGCATTTTTCTCTCATCTCAAAATGAAAAGGAAACAATTCAAGCCTAATTAAAGCTTCTCGACATAATATACACAAAATACATAGAAAATGATGACAAAACAATAACATTGAAGGTGTACTAACAATAGTGCCTAAACTATAACACTATAGGTGCCATACTCTGGCGTCACCCAAAAATAACGAGATTACCACATGATAAAAGACAACACTGGTCCACAGAACTCCTGGGGGCCATATTGACCCTGGCAGTCCCTGAACCCCATCCTGTTCAGTTGAGACAGTGACTTGTAATGAGAACTGCAAATCGATGTTAGATAATAACCTCTTTCGGATTTGAAGATTATTTATCAAAAATTACAAATGTTAATCAAAGAAGCGTACTAACACGCCTAATAACTTCTTCTCATTGTTTAGGAGTGGAAACTGGTCGGCATGGCCCAAATCGAATGGAACGTAAAGATCGCATTTGTCAATTATGTACATTAAATCAAGTTGAGGATGAATTTCATTTTATATTTGTTTGCCCTCTTTATAACAATATCAGATGTCAGTATTTAAAAACCTATTATTTAAAGCGACCGAGTATGTTTAAGTGTCAGGAATTGTTTCAGTCGTGTCCAAGTAAACGCCTGAGAATGTTAGCTAGATTTGCCAAAGAAGCATTTGAATTAAGACGGTCTCAGCTAAATTCTATTCAATAGTCTTTTTTAATTTTGTTCTCACTGATCTGTATGTCGTCTACACCTTATGAATGTCTGTATACATACCTGTTGATTTGTTTAGGCGAAAGGCAACATTGCCTAAGCTGAAAATAAAATTCTAAAATTCTATATATTCTATAATAACCTCAGGACTATAGTGCACACCTAAAAAGGCGCAACAAAAATTTAAAGGATGGAGATGGAGGATTAAGCCCTGTTTAACATTGTCTAGACCCCCCCCCCTCCCCCCTCCCCAGTGCCAGTTCCTCGCCCAAATCCAAAAATGGTTTGCTGCTCCTAAGTAATATGTTGGAAAAGACAGTTAAGATGTGTTCCAAGTTTCTGCCTTTCAACCAGAGTTGCCAAGTTAGTGTTTATGAATAAATACACCGTCAATTATGATAGCGGTTAGCAAGTGAAAGATAATTATCATAAGATTTTATTATATAACAACAAATACAATTGTGATTCGCATTTCGTCCCTTCCTACAGAACATTGCGTATGATATGATGTGAACCAGTAAATAGAGGTATTTTGTGGACTCTTTTTCTATAAACTATACATGTTTCGGAGTTAACACCTCTTGTGTTTGTAAATACTGTTCATTAAAATAGTATTTATCCTCGAACAAAAAAACTGGCTTATTCTCGACGAGTTCTATGAGATTTCATTGAGACTCTATATAAAAGAAATAAACAAAGGCGCGAATTCTATACAATTCTTGCAATCTCTCTATAAACTAAACATAATGAGTTTGAAACTAGATTGACTTGCTCATCAATAGCGAACCTTGTATTTCATAAACAGACTATCAGTGGGCGAGCAAATGGCATTCATTTTGTAATTATGATGCTACATAAAGCGGATGGATAAGGGAGTAAATTCTATGTAGGTCAAAGTTTCTTTGGAGTCCTCTGAAAGATTATTTATCTACAATCAGCAACAATCAAACTATTAGTTAATAATTGATTAAATAAAATTGACAATTGTTCATTTCCAGAGCAAACATCAAAGAGATGTTATCAATTAGCAATCTCTGATGATTTCCCAAATGGATAAAATCATTTGACCCAAAACTGTTCTAGAATTATGAGCTTATGTATCATAATACTGTCATTAATTCTTCATAAATAGGTAGAGCGATGTGGTCAGGGTCTGGAGATTTTTGTAAAATATATAGCATTAAAAGATATTTAGTCACGTTTATATACACCTTGCTTATACAGTGTAAGTAGGATATTAAACAACTCCATATACCATAAGGTAGATTTATCACACAGCAGGCGTTAATGAACCAATCAAATGGACGGATTATCAGGCTATGTGTTATGACACGCTGAATATGATATGCCAAACTAAGAATTCCGCGGTCCATAGTTGCTCCTTGAATATGGTCCATCATCCTTCAAATGTGAATAAAAATTGCCTCAAAGAATGTTTTCAAGGTTACAGTATCTTTAATAACGGCCACTGTAATATATCTGATGGTATAGTTTAATATCTCCAAGTATCGAGGATCCCAGATTATCTAGAAACTGTTTATTTGATGAACAAAACACCCTATTCCATGACGCCTTAAACCATCTATGCTGGCGTTTTGAAAATGCTTGATACTGGTCAATTGCACAAACCATTAAATTAGCTTAATAATAATATAATCTCAATTGCAGAAGATGACAGTTTAAAAGACGCAGATAAACATTTTTATTAGGCGTAAATCATTCATGTTAATGGATGAAGTTGAGGAACCATTTTATAGTTTGGTTCCTGTTTAAACCATTAGAAAAGAGTGGAAACAGGACAGACACCTAATGAGTTGCTTTCGAGTATAGGTTGAAAAAACGCATCTCCAATCATAAAGAATCTCCCAGAGCCTAAGCGGCCCCTGGGCCCTCGTCTCTACTATTGCGACATGCAGACTCCTACTTGGTACACGAGGTACGCCGGTGTTGAATTAACTTTACAACTATTGTGTACACAAAATATACAATTTCTAAGGTGGGGGAGGAAACCTAAGAAAAACTAGTATAGAAATTCAAAAGTCTTTAAGTCGGATACACCCCGCCTCCCTCGCGCCGCCCAGCTTCCCAACTCCATAATGGTTACGTAGCGCCTTTTGGAAAATCGATCTCTTCTACCAAAAAGTTGCCAAAGCTATTGGAGTATTGGGTATTGGACATCACCAAATACAATTGAATTGGGAGCACATTTTTCTTCTACTGGCCATTTTGTGTGAGATTATTTTATCCAGTAAGGAAATGCCGAGTATAGTAGTAGATGGATAAATGTGTTAAAAGATGAGATATCTCAACCACAAATTCAGATCCACCCATTCTCTATAACAAAAGCAAAATCTTAAAAGATCTGCATATTGCTTTGCGTAAATTGTTTACTTTAATGAATCAAACGTATCGATCGAAAGTTTGAAAAGTTTGACATTCAGGTCAAAATGGGTCGTGTGATTAAAGCCTTGACAAGAGGACGACAAATTGATGAATATTTCATTACCTTTTGGAATTCCCTTAGGCCTGCCTGTGTAATCGTCTTTGATATCTCAACGCCCCTAGCTTTATGATGAACTATCAAGATCGATTAACGGAGAAGGGATTTTTCGCTGTTGGGGGGCGACGTTTATATAATGTTAGAGCACCGGAGCAGTGATTGGTTAATCCATGCAGATAGAGGTTGGTTGGTTGGTTGTTTTAGCTTATTGGCGCGTCCATTCGTATGAATGATGTACGCCATTCAGATAGGGGTTTATGAAGTCATTTGTGTAATATAGATATAATATATAGATGCAATGTCATGATTACATGTGACCTCCGGCAGTTTTATTTTCAAAACATTCTTTGATAACCAGTCCAGATACCATTGCCAGCAGTAACTGGTCGACATGTCCATTGGACCACAATCCTTATCGCCGGCTTTCGTTTGAATGCAATTGCGCAGGTTCGCTCAATTAAGGGATACACCGGATACAGTAACGATTTACGGGAAGATTCTAAAAAACAATATAATTGCCTCCAGAACCTCAAGGCATACGGCAGCGATAAGAAATAACTGGACACAAACATTAATTCCATTGAGCTTATACATCAGCGTTAATACATCGTCGAAGACGGGAAACTTCCACGGATAAGATGGAGCTTTTCAATAACACAAGTATCGTCAATTCTAGCCAGTCAGCGTATATCTCTCCAGAGACAACAGTAACCTACCAAAAGACATTAGCTCTGTCCTGGGATGATGCCACCTGGATCCTTACCAGTGCATTTATCATCTTTACCATGCAATCAGGTAAGTACATTTAAAATGGTAAGACATATCGCATTTTAAAATAAAGTACAAAACTATATACATCATCACAAGACGTGATCTGCATATTTTCCTAATGAAGGCCGCCCTGTGTACGTTGTTGTTTCAAATCTTCAGGGGGGTCTAATTTCTCTCAAATACAACACTTTTGAAGCATTTTTTCTTAATACTTATATATCTCTAAAACTATGTTATTCTAAAACCCAGTCGTCCGCAATATGTTGAGTTGAACGAAGTATATTCCGATGCGCCCACAATACAATCTTCTCCAATACCCTGTCAACATTTAAACAATTTTAAAGATTCACTCGAACTTTTATAAATTCAATGCTCGAAATGTAATCGCACTAAGTACCTAAAATTGTATTAGGAATATTATATGACAATCCCTTTATGGAACCATTTGTGACCTTGAATTCCGCCAGCAACGAATTTCGCTGTTTCAATTCTCTCAGTGTTCAAAATGTTTTTATAGACTGTGAAACCGCCATCTACCGGCTTGTTTCGAATCATATTACTCGCCCCTATAATGGCAATGGCTTTCTGGGGAAACCCGGTTTTAACGCAGAGGGAATTGGAACTTAGCAAATTCGTTGCTGACGTTGTGTAAGTCCATTTGTGCGCATCAAAGTAACTTCAATCCACTCAACATATATTGCAGACTATAGTCTATAATGAAAATATCGATGTCGCATAAATCTCATATCCAGGTGATGAACGTGAACGTCTTCTCATCCCTTCGGCAATCCCGATCTCGAAGGAGCAAGAATCTCGTATGATTTTAGATTGACATCAAACGTAATTGACTTGGATTGTTTTTTTTTCTAATAGCCACAAGGGGAACTTTCAAAGACACTGAGTATATTATATTGGATGGCACCGTTGCAAATATGTACGATGTGTCCGAACTAAAACCAAATATATAGCCGTTACAGACTAAATCGATTATTTTCTTGTGGTGACTGTAATTGAAGTTATGCCAATCAATGTTGGTCCATTTATCAACCAACAAGTTCGACACCACAAGGATTGTAAACTCTCTGTTAATAATATCGAAATGTTTTAATGACATTGGATCATCATTATAAAATTGTATATAGGCCTCTGAGAAGATGTCCGTACATTTACAGAGCTATTCCATTCAGAGGAAAGTTCGGCCGTCTTCGCTCGTTTCCCGTCGGATTTGACATGCATCGGATCAAAGAAACTGTAGATTGACCTTTTTTGGTCGCTACATTCAAATGAACTGCAGTCCATCAGATGGTCAGGTAGTCGTGATACAAAAAATTTGCATATCCTCTTGAGGGCCCAACAAAAGTATCCCAGTGAAAATGTGAGGAAGCGAAACACTTTGCTTGTAAACTTTCAGACTCAATCAATTATAACTGAAACATTGGAGGAATCATGATATGTACAAATATCTTTCTAGATGATATTAGCATGTAAATAATATTTCAAAGTAGTACCTGGCAATAGACATTGAAGAATAGAGACCCGATACAAGGAGATGGGCAGTTATGCCTTGGATAATCATTTTCTCACCCGATATTCCCAATGTTCTGAATGATTTGAGGCCTTTTATGTCTAATTCTTATAGCTGCTAATTTTCGTTTGAAAATAAATCACAGATGTCCTATTATTATGTGGTATCATGTTCATTTTAGGTAACTGAAACTAACATAACTGTTTGTCCAACAGGTTTTGGTTTACTTGAAGCCGGTGCTGTGGCGGGGAAAAGTGAAGTGAACATAATGGTAAAGAATGCTGTTGATGTTATATTCGGTGGTATTACCTACTGGATGTTTGGATTTGGTGTGAGTTTTGGAGCGGACGAGGGTTCCAATGCTTTCACAGGAGTCGGTTATTTCCTGCTGGAACCAGAGGAGTTCGAAATGGGAGAAGTCTACACGACATTTGTTTTCCAATTATCCTTCGCTACAACCGCCACGACAATAGTCTCGGGAGCAATGGCAGAGAGAACACGGCTTACGGCATACATTGTTTTTTCGTTCCTGAATACGGTGATCTATTGTTTCCCGGCACACTGGATGTGGGGACATAACGGTTTCCTGAGCGCCCTTGGATGTGTGGATATCGCCGGATCTGGAGTCGTACATGTTGTAGGAGGTGTGGCTGGTCTAGTGGCTGCCATCATACTAGGTCCCCGACAGGGACGATATGATAATGGACGGGAATTTCCTCCTATGGGAAATCCAGCGAATTCGTTAATTGGCATGTTTATGTTATGGTAAGGGTAAATAAAATTCTACCCACGTTCCACAAAACAAGAATAGTTTAATCTCAATATTTCATTTGACCTGTGTTTTCCAAAAGAAAAGCGAGTTTAAAGCACGTGGTATATTAATATTAAGTGGCATTAATTTAGCCTCCAAGTGTGTTTGTTTTTCAGGTGGGGATGGTTAGGTTTTAACTGTGGCAGTACTTTCGGTATTTCAGGTGGCAAGTGGAAACTGGCAGCAAAGTGAGTCCATTCAATGACTTCCAGTTAGTGCATGATTAGAATTCACGCACTAAAATCATATAGGGATATAACGTTATCGAATCTTTCAGGGGTATTTGGATTGATTGATTGATTAAGTGATGGCTGTTTTTCGCAGCACTCAAGATTATTTTTCAGGAGGAGACCGGGCTTTTTGCTCACGGGAAACCCTCGACCCCCGAAACCCTCGAATTCGACCTGGCGAGTACCAGGCGACTCTTCTACAATTTTTTCAATTTTATTTTTGACCGAGTACGAACCCGAGCCTCATCGATGAAAGGTCTATGTCAGACAGACGCCCCATCCAAAGCCATTTAAAAGCTGGAAGACAACACAAAATATTAGGAAGAAGCTTACTGATAGTATAGAGAACTCTTAACCTACCAACGCTTCCATATCAACCTCCTTGAATGCCAGGTAGCCTAGTCCGGGTTTTCTGACTCCAAAATGAAGTCTCATGTTTATACTGGCGGTCGTATAAAAAAATAGTAATATTGGAGTCAGAATACCCGGCCTACAGGTAGCCCAGAACCACAAAGAAACACATTTATCACTAAAATTTCCACAGAGAGTCAATTGTCAATGTAGTATGAGGTTCAATCAATATACGTTGCCAGGTATTATTATAACATTCCCGTTATTATATTTTCTTGCTGCATGGTATCTCATTTGTCCTTCCTACTTCTGAAATCAACTGATCACAAATGTTTCATTTCTCTTCAGATCAGCGGCGACAACTCTGAATGCCTCGATGGGAGGGGGGGTGATCGGTATTTGTCTCAGGTAGAGTATCAATAGATTCGCTTATCTCGTGTTTAATGGTAACCAGGTATACTGTAGTAGTTTCAGTTTCAGTATTATTCACCTATGCATTTTAGAAAAGAACCTATATTTATGAAAAATAACATCGGAGGGAATAAAATCCCCAGAGGGTTTGTTTTATTCCTGGATAGCATAAACAGACAGTTTACTGGCTGAGGTGAAGACTGATTTGGTTTTACAATATATAAAGAACGTTGTTTAAAAATGAGAAAAACAAAAAAAATAATGATACATTACGACCCTGGATCCTAAGCCTGAAGACCATGAAGCAAATAAGCCTTAGTTGTTGATTTAAATGCCAGTTTATTCCATACCTTTGGACCTTCTACAACGATGGATAGACGAGTATAATTGCGTCACTGAGATAAATACTGAAAAGGACCATAGAATCATTTTTAGGATGTAATTAATTCTGTTTGTCATTTTTTTCTTTTTAACATTTTTCTTATACAAATGTAACTTGTATTTGGACAAATGATTGGAGTTTTAGTCTGGGTTATAAGTTGTTTAATTTATATGTATAGGGGGAGGGAAAATCCCTTGAGTGGCAGTCAACAATACACTGCCCTACGATTTACACTATGTTTTTATAAGAATTTAGAAGTACATGTATTTATTATTCAAATATACTATTTATGTAATTTGTATAAGTCACGATGACTATTGCTGTATATTCAAGACCGCCCCTCTCCCTAAATGACAACAATACCGTGTTATAGCATACATATCATATATTTATGAACACTAAAACACACACAGGCACAGGGAAAATCTTCTTGTCTAAAATAGCCATGGAGACAAGTTTCTAATTGTGTTAAAAAGAGGTGTATCATTTAGACCTTTATACCCCATCTTAAATTGTTCTAATAAACTAAACCTATGATATTTCATTAGGTTGACGGCTGATTCATATATGTGGTTTTGAAGCACAAGTCACATATCATCAAGGTATTGTTTGACTACTCCACCTCTCTGTTTTTAGCTATTTAGTTAATGGTGGAAAGTATGATGTTGCGTATCTAGTGAACTCAATATTAGGAGCCCTCGTTGGAATAACCGGTAAGCCAGTTACCTATCATCCTTACTAAGATGAAATCATGAGGGGTATTTACCCGCCAGGAATAGGCCTAAAAAGAGAAAATGTGCAGAGGCTGGCGCGCTATTCTTAGATTGTCACGGGCAAGTTCAGAAAGCCGAGTTTTTGAGACAATCATTGTGGGGCTCCTCCCTACGGCTTATTTCTGGCATTGTCACATACGTGCAATTTACACATGTTATATGAATCGATGCACGTATCATTGTCCAACCCCAAAGATTGACACTTTGTTTTTTCATTTTTCCCTACAGCTAGTTGTGCTGTGGTTCGCCCATGGGAATCGTTCGTTATCGGTGCTATAGGAGGTCTGGTCGCCATCGGTGGTATGGTCGGGATCAATAGGCTGGGTGTCGATGATCCCGTTGGTGCAATAGGAGTACACTGTGTCGCCGGGATATGGGTAAGATAAAAAATACATATGTGCCCGAGTAGTCAGTTGTCAAAGACGAAAAGCCATACGTTGGTCAGGACTCATTAACCATGCTTTGCTCAGCTACTAGGAACCAACAATCACAAGTTTGTCAGTTGTCAGAATCAAACAGCCAGTCAAAAACACATGGTCAGTTATCAGAAACCAACAACACCACGACGGTCAATTACCGTGAACAACACGTTGATCAGTTAGGCCTACCATGAAAGACACGTTGACCAGTTACCGTGAACAATACGTTGACCAGTTACTGATCAGTTGCCGTGAACGGCACGTTGATCAGTTGCCGTGAACTACACGTTGACCAGTTACCATGAAAGACACGTTGGCCAGTTACCGTGAACTACACGTTGACCAGTTACCATGAACAACACGTTGGCCAGTTACCATGAACAACACGTTGACCAGTTACCGTGAAAGACACGTAGGTAAATTGCCAAAAACCAATAACCAGACGTCAGTTTGTTGCCAATAAAAAAAAACCGCCCAGTTGGCCAGTTGCCAACAGCACAACCAGTATAGCTTGGTCGTTGGCCAGAAACCAATAACTCCAAGTTGGTCAGTTGCCAGAAACCAATAACCCCAAGCTGGTCAGTTGCCAGAAACCAGTAACCCCACGTTGGTCAGTTGGCAGAAACCGATAACCTCACGTTGGCGAGTTGCCAGAAACCAATAACCCCAAGTTGGTCAGTTGCCAGAAACCGATAACCCCACGTTGGTCAGTTGCCAGAAACCGATAACCTCACGTTGGCGAGTTGCCAGAAACCAATAACCCCACGTTGGTCAGTTGCCAGAAACCAATAACCACCCATTGGTCAGTTGCAAGAAACCAATAACCCCAAGTTGGTCAGTTGCAAGAAACCAATAACCCCATGTTGGTCAGTTGCCAGACACCAATAACCCCACGTTGGTCAGTTGACAGACACCAATAACCCAGCGTTGGTCAGTTGCAAGAAACCAATAACCCCAAGTTGATCAGTTGCAAGAAACCTATAACCCCATGTTGGTCAGTTGCCAGACACCAATAACCCCACGTTGGTCAGTTGCCAGACACCAATAACCCCACGTTTCAGTTGCCAGAAACCAATAACCCCAAGTTGGTCAGTTGCCAGACACCAATAACCCCACGTTGGTCAGTTGCCAGACACTAATAACCCCAAGTTGGTCAGTTGCAAGAAACCAATAACCACCCATTGGTCAGTTGCCAGACACTAATAACCCCAAGTTGGTCAGTTGCCAGACACCAATAACCACCCATTGGTCAGTTGCCAGACACCAATAACTACCCATTGGCCAGTTGCCAGACACCAATAACCACCCATTGGTCAGTTGCCAGACACCAATAACTACCCATTGGTCAGTTGCCAGACACCAATAACTACCCATTGGTCAGTTGCCAGACACCAATAACCCCACGTTGGTCAGTTGCCAGACACCAATAACCCCACGTTCGTCAGTTGCCAGAAACCAATAACCCCAAGTTGGTCAGTTGCCAGACACCAATAACCCCACGTTTCAGTTGCCAGAAACCAATAACCCCAAGTTGGTCAGTTGCCAGACACCAATAACCCCACGTTGGTCAGTTGCCAGACACTAATAACCCCAAGTTGGTCAGTTGCAAGAAACCAATAACCACCCATTGGTCAGTTGCCAGACACTAATAACCCCAAGTTGGTCAGTTGCCAGACACCAATAACCACCCATTGGTCAGTTGCCAGACACCAATAACTACCCATTGGCCAGTTGCCAGACACCAATAACCACCCATTGGTCAGTTGCCAGACACCAATAACCACCCATTGGTCAGTTGCCAGACACCAATAACCACACGTTGGTCAGTTGCCAGACACCAATAACCCCACGTTGGTCAGTTGCCAGACACTAATAACCCCACGTTGGTCAGTTGCCAGAAACCGATAACCCCACGTTGGTCAGTTGCCAGAAACCAATAACCCCAAGTTGGTCAGTTGCCAGAAACCAGTAACCCCACGTTGGTCAGTTGCCAGAAACCGATAACCTCACGTTGGCGAGTTGCCAGAAACCAATAACCCCACGTTGGTCAGTTGCCAGAAACCAATAACCACCCATTGGTCAGTTGCAAGAAACCAATAACCCCACGTTGGTCAGTTGCCAGACACCAATAACCCCACGTTGGTCAGTTGCCAGAAACCAATAACCCCCAGTTGGTCAGTTGCCAGACACCAATAACCCCAAGTTGGTCAGTTGCCAGACACCAATAACCCAAGCTGGTCAGTTGCCAGAAACCAATAACCACCCATTGGTCAGTTGCAAGAAACCAATGACCCCAAGTTGGTCAGTTGCAAGAAACCAATAACCCCATGTTGGTCAGTTCCCAGAAACCCCACATTGGTCAGTTACCAGATGGCAATAACCACCCATTGGTCAGTTGCCAGAAAACAACCGTTCATCGGTTACCAGCAGCCCACAGCTTCAGTTGTCAGTTGCCAAGCAAGCTACTGCAGATCAATCTTGACATATGAAACAAAGCAAAACAGAGAACCAAGAACATTCAACAACCAGTAGAGGAAAAGGGTGTTTCTTTTATATAAGATAATTAAACAGAACTGAGACAACGTTAAAGTGGCATGAGCTGCCAAAATTCACCCTTTTTCATAATTTCTGATCGTCACGACAGTAAGAGGCTTTAAAGGCCATCGAAAAACTAAATGATTGGGGTTGGGATGAGGAAAATCCATACGGTATGTGGCCTATACGAACCGTGTTCGAAAAGTAAACACAATTTAAATAACCGGGGCGACCATTCATTCATTCTAAGCCAAAGTTAGTTCAAAAACAATACTTTATCGTACATTCTCGAGACTAGAAGCACTAAAAAGCTTCTGAATTATACGTCTTGTGAAAAATAGCCGATAATTTCAACATTCTGTTTTTACGTCAATATATCAACATTTTGGCAGCCCCTGCCATTTTAAGAGAAGACTTAACACGGTTACTGTGTTTCATTCCAGGGTATGCTTGCTGTTGGAGTATTTGTTGACATCGATCCTGTGCAGGATTTTACTTCTGGCAGGAAGGGTTTAATACATGGAGGCGGGGTATATCTGTTGGGCGTTCAAGCATTAGCAGTTGTCGTACTTTCTGCTTGGTCAGCTGGGACCTCCTTCATTCTACTTATGGTATGTATAGTTATGAACACTAAAACACACGGGCACAGGGAAAATCCTCTTGTCTAAAATGAATGCCATACTTAATAATACCATATTTAATCCACTAATGTTGCCTTCGCCTCATCTATGCAACATCAGAACCAATTCTTGGCAACGGAGAAAATCCACAATGTATATATGTATATATATATATATATATTTTTTTTTTTTTTTTTTTTTTTCCTGTGCGCGTGTGTTTTAGTGTTCATAAATATATATCAGCTCCCGATTGTTGTTCTGATTCATACAGTAATACTATCCATATATACACTTAATTTGAGACAAGAAGATTTTCCCTGTGACCGTGTGTTTTAGTGATCATAAATATACTTAAGAACAAATATACTTAAGAACACTAAAACACACGCACACAGGGAAAATCGTATTGGGTAAATAGTAGTTTAGACGATAGAATCTACGTTATCTCACAGACCAGTAGGCCTACAATGTAACCGGGTCCAAATATCACTGCTTGATTAAACAGCGTTGGAATGATTGGAATGACGATTCTCTTGATTAATTGATTGGTATTTTACGTCGCACTCAGGATTATTTCATTTATACGGTGACACAGCTATGCTTTGAATGTGAAATCCCTGACCTTTGGTGAGTGCCTGATAACTCTTCCTCAATGAGAAAACACAAGGTGAGGAACGCAGCTGCAGAAATCTTTAGATTGATTGATTGATTGTTTGGTGTTTTACGCCGCGCTCAAGATTATTTCACTTATATGGCGGCGTTGCCAGTTTTATTGTGGGAGGAAACCGGGCTCTGTGCCCGGAGGAAACCCACGACCTTCCGCTGGTAACTGGCAACCATCCCACATAGGTCGTTCGAGTGAAAACCCAGTCAGAAAATTTTCCAATTTTTGGACTGAGTGGGATTCGAACCCGCGACCCATTGGTGGAAATCTTTAGAAAGACAAAACTGGGCTATTTCATTTATATGGCAGCGTTGCAATGTTTCGAGGGAGACCCCTGACCTTCGGCTAGTTCAACACCCCCACACAAGGAGATGGAGTCAAAACAACATTTAGAAAGTATTCTCGTTATTTTGGGATTACACTTTCTTGAAAATATGGTAGAAATTCCTCTACCGATTTTGGGGAGACGCCCGAACGGGAATCGAACCCAGGTCCCAGAGTATGGCAACTATCGCCAGCACTAAATGCCGGCTGCCTAATGCATTCAGCCTCCTCTATGAGAGGAAGCCGGTTGGCTGAATGCATTAGGCAGCCGGCATTTAGTGCTGGCGATAGTTGCCATACTCTGGGACCCGGGTTCGATTCCCGTTTTGGGCGTCACCCAAAAATCGGTAGAGGAATTTCTACCATATTTTCAAGAAAGTGTAATCCCAAAATAACGAGAATACTGTTATACCCACTTTCTAAAAGACACTAATTAATTTAACCATTTAGAAAGTTTCCAATTTTTTAGACATATGTATTGAAATTAAGCAGCTGTGTTGCAAAATGAGAATATCATACAGTTTTTAATGTCATTGTAGCTGATAAAGAAACTGATTGGATTAAGAATGACTCCAGAAGAAGAAAAACTCGGCGCGGACTTTGTCGAGCATAATATCACTCCCAGCATGCAAGTTGGAAATGACGGCATACGCCATGCTTTGGATACGGGACGGCGGCGTCAATCAGAACAGTCAAGGAAAGTGACACCTTCTGTGATAAGTGTTGAAGATGATGATTGGAATGTTAGAGTGATACGTAAAGAAACCAATAGAAAGAAGAGTGAACAAACCAGTAATATACATGTACCTAATTCTATACCAGACGTTGAAAAAGAAAAGTAAAAAACATACCATAGAATATGTCCTAGTGGCATCAGTATATAATGCTCGTAGCGGCTCTTTTTAAACCCCGAACTACTGCATTGCCACTCCACCCAGGCTTAAAATTATTTTATTAATTCATGCATGTGTTGTGTAGATTAAATATCAATTACTACATGCCCTAATTTTAATAGCACCTGCTATTTTTTGTTGTTAATAATTTCTCAAGGATTGAATACTGTGAATAAATAAAAGACAATTTTTCATATATAATAGGCTTTGGAACTAAACAGATAAAATTTTCCACTTCACATTAAAAATACAAAATTATGCTAAAATTGTTTGTTTTTAGAAAAATTGAATTACCTAACGTCTTCTTTCTGGAGACAACACAGAAATGGTCTGTTTTAAACGTAAAGTCTTCTGTTTAACAGAGAGTAGTCTGACTTCAGACACTCATTCTAGATCATTTATAATGACTTATAAATGCATTCTGTTGATGTCAATCAGATATTATCAGCTAAGTTAAAATGGCATGAGCTGCCAAAATTCACACTTTTTTCATAATTTCTGATCGCCGCGACAGTGAGAGGCTTTGAAGGCCATCGAGAAACTAAATGATTGGCGTTGGAATGAGGAAAATCTATACAGTATGTGGCCTACACGAACCGAAATAGTGTTCCAAAAGTAAACACAATTTAAATAACCGGGACGACCATTCATTCATTCTAAGTCAAAGTTAGTTCAAAACAATACTTTAACGTACATTTTCGAGACTAGAAGCACTTAAAAGCTTCTAAATTATACGTCTTGAGAAAAATAGCCAATAATTTCAACATTCTGTGTTTACGTCAAAATATCAACAATTTGGCAGCTCATGCCACTTTAACATAAACATTACTTAAAAGCAAGAGAATCACTCAGTTGGTCAGTGGTGTAGTGTGGTTTTCAAATGACCAAGATAATGACAGTTGGTCAGTGGTGTAGTGTGGTTTTCAAATGACCAAGATAATGACAGTTGGTCAGTGGTGTAGTGTGGTTTTCAAATGACCAAGATAATGACAGTTGGTCAGTGGTGTAGTGTGGTTTTCAAATGACCAAGATAATGACAGTTGGTCAGTGGTGTAGTGTGGTTTTCAAATGACCAAGATAATGACTCAGTTGGTCAGTGTGGTTTTCAAATGACCAAGATAATGACTCAGTTGGTCAGTGGTGTAGTGTGGTTTTCAAATGACCAAGATAATGACAGTTGGTCAGTGGTGTAGTGTGGTTTTCAAATGACCAAGATAATGACTCAACTGGTCAGTGGTGTAGTGTGGTTTTCAAATGACCAAGATAATGACTCAGTTGGTCAGTGGTGTAGTGTGGTTTTCAAATGACCAAGATAATGACAGTTGGTCAGTGGTATAGTGTGGTTTTCAAATGACCAAGATAATGACTCAGTTGGTCAGTGGTATAGTGTGGTTTTCAAATGACCAAGATAATGACAGTTGGTCAGTGGTATAGTGTGGTTTTCAAATGACCAAGATAATGACTCAGTTGGTCAGTGGTGTAGTGTGGTTTTCAAATGACCAAGATAATGACAGTTGGTCAGTGGTGTAGTGTGGTTTTCAAATGACCAAGATAATGACAGTTGGTCAGTGGTATAGTGTGGTTTTCAAATGACCAAGATAATGACAGTTGGTCAGTGGTGTAGTGTGGTTTTCAAATGACCAAGATAATGACTCAGTTGGTCAGTGGTGTAGTGTGGTTTTCAAATGACCAAGATAATGACAGTTGGTCAGTGGTGTAGTGTGGTTTTCAAATGACCAAGATAATGACAGTTGGTCAGTGGTATAGTGTGGTTTTCAAATGACCAAGATAATGACAGTTGGTCAGTGGTGTAGTGTGGTTTTCAAATGACCAAGATAATGACAGTTGGGCAGTGGTGTAGTGTGGTTTTCAAATGACCAAGATAATGACTCAGTTGGTCAGTGTGGTTTTCAAATGACAAAGATAATGACTCAGTTGGTCAGTGGTATAGTGTGGTTTTCAAATGACCAAGATAATGACAGTTGGTCAGTGGTGTAGTGTGGTTTTCAAATGACCAAGATAATGACTCAGTTGGTCAGTGTGGTTTTCAAATGACCAAGATAATGACTCAGTTGGTCAGTGGTATAGTGTGGTTTTCAAATGACCAAGATAATGACAGTTGGTCAGTGGTGTAGTGTGGTTTTCAAATGACCAAGATAATGACTCAGTTGGTCAGTGTGGTTTTCAAATGACAAAGATAATGACTCAGTTGGTCAGTGGTATAGTGTGGTTTTCAAATGACCAAGATAATGACAGTTGGTCAGTGGTGTAGTGTGGTTTTCAAATGACCAAGATAATGACAGTTGGTCAGTGGTGTAGTGTGGTTTTCAAATGACCAAGATAATGACAGTTGGTCAGTGGTGTAGTGTGGTTTTCAAATGACAAAGATAATGACTCAGTTGGTCAGTGGTGTAGTGTGGTTTTCAAATGACCAAGATAATGACAGTTGGTCAGTGGTATAGTGTGGTTTTCAAATGACCAAGATAATGACTCAGTTGGTCAGTGGTATAGTGTGGTTTTCAAATGACCAAGATAATGACAGTTGGTCAGTGGTGTAGTGTGGTTTTCAAATGACCAAGATAATGACAGTTGGTCAGTGGTGTAGTGTGGTTTTCAAATGACAAAGATAATGACTCAGTTGGTCAGTGGTGTAGTGTGGTTTTCAAATGACCAAGATAATGACAGTTGGGCAGTGGTGTAGTGTGGTTTTCAAATGACCAAGATAATGACAGTTGGTCAGTGGTGTAGTGTGGTTTTCAAATGACCAAGATAATGACTCAGTTGGTCAGTGTGGTTTTCAAATGACCAAGATAATGACTCAGCTGGTCAGTGGTAAAGTGTGGTTTTCAAATGACCAAGATAATGACTCAGCTGGTCAGTGGTAAAGTGTGGTTTTCAAATGACCAAGATAATGACTCAGTTGGTCAGTGGTGTAGTGTGGTTTTCAAATGACCAAGATAATGACTCAGTTGGTCAGTGGTGTAGTGTGGTTTTCAAATGACCAAGATAATGACTCAGCTGGTCAGTGGTGTAATGTGGTTTTCAAATGACCAAGATATGACTGAGTTGGTCAGCGGTGTAGTGTGGTTTTCAAATGACCAAGATAATGACTCAGATGGTCAGTGGTAAAGTGTGGTTTTCAAATGACCAAGATAATGACTCAGTTGGTCAGTGGTGTAGTGTGGTTTTCAAATGACCAAGATAATGACTCAGATGGTCAGTGGTAAAGTGTGGTTTTCAAATGACCAAGATAATGACTCAACTGGTCAGTGGTGTAGTGTGGTTTTCAAATGACCAAGATAATGACAGTTGGTCAGTGGTGTAGTGTGGTTTTCAAATGACCAAGATAATGACAGTTGGTCAGTGGTGTAGTGTGGTTTTCAAATGACCAAGATAATGACAGTTGGTCAGTGGTGTAGTGTGGTTTTCAAATGACCAAGATAATGACTCAGATGGTCAGTGGTGTAGTGAGGTTTTCAAATGACCAAGATAATGACTGAGCTAGTCAGTGGTGTAGTGTGGTTTTCAAATGACCAAGATAATGACTCAGTTGGTCAGTGGTGTAGTGTGGTTTTCAAATGACCAAGATAATGACTCAGTTGGTCAGTGGTGTAGTGTGGTTTTCAAATGACCAAGATAATGACTGAGCTAGTCAGTGGTGTAGTGTGGTTTTCAAATGACCAAGATAATGACTCAGTTGGTCAGTGGTGTAGTGTGGTTTTCAAATGACCAAGATAATGACTCAGCTGGTCAGCGGTGTAGTGAGGTTTTCAAATGACCAAGATAATGACTCAGTTGGTCAGTGGTGTAGTGAGGTTTTCAAATGACCAAGATAATGACTCAGTTGGTCAGTGGTGTAGTGTGGTTTTCAAATGACCAAGATAATGACTCAGTTGGTCAGCGGTGTAGTGTGGTTTTCAAATGACCAAGATAACGACTCAGTTGGTCAGCGGTGTAGTGTGGTTTTCAAATGACCAAGATAATGACTCAGTTGGTCAGTGGTGTAGTGAGGTTTTCAAATGACCAAGATAATGACTTCGTTGGTCAGTGGTGTAGTGTGGTTTTCAAATGACCAAGATAATGACTTAGTTGGTCAGTGGTGTAGTGAGGTTTTCAAATGACCAAGATAATGACTCAGTTGGTCAGCGGTGTAGTGTGGTTTTCAAATGACCAAGATAATGACTCAGTTGGTCAGCGGTGTAGTGTGGTTTTCAAATGACCAAGATAATGACTCAGTTGGTCAGTGGTGTAGTGAGGTTTTCAAATGACCAAGATAATGACTCAGTTGGTCAGTGGTGTAGTGTGGTTTTCAAATGACCAAGATAATGACTCAGTTGGTCAGCGGTGTAGTGTGGTTTTCAAATGACCAAGATAACGACTCAGTTGGTCAGCGGTGTAGTGTGGTTTTCAAATGACCAAGATAATGACTCAGTTGGTCAGTGGTGTAGTGAGGTTTTCAAATGACCAAGATAATGACTTCGTTGGTCAGTGGTGTAGTGTGGTTTTCAAATGACCAAGATAATGACTTAGTTGGTCAGTGGTGTAGTGAGGTTTTCAAATGACCAAGATAATGACTCAGTTGGTCAGTGGTGTAGTGTGGTTTTCAAATGACCAAGATAATGACTCAGCTGGTCAGTGGTGTAGTGTGGTTTTCAAATGACCAAGATAATGACTCAGTTGGTCAGTGGTGTAGTGTGGTTTTTAAATGACCAAGATAATGACTCAGTTGGTCAGTGGTGTAGTGAGGTTTTCAAATGACCAAGATAATGACTCAGTTGGTCAGTGATGTAGTGTGGTTTTCAAATGACCAAGATAATGACTCAGTTGGTCAGTGGTGTAGTGAGGTTTTCAAATGACCAAGATAATGACTCAGTTGGTCAGTGATGTAGTGTGGTTTTCAAATGACCAAGATATTGACTCAGATGGTCAGCGGTGTAGTGTGGTTTTCAAATGACCAAGATATTGACTCAGTTGGTCAGTGGTGTAGTGTGGTTTTCAAATGACCAAGATAATGACTCAGTTAGTCAGAGGTGTAGCGTGGTTTTCAAATGACCAAGATAATGACTCAGTTGGTCAGTGGTGTAGTGTGGTTTTCAAATGACCAAGATAATGACTCAGTTGTTCAGCGGTGTAGTGTGGTTTTCAAATGACCAAGATAATGACTCAGTTGATCAGTGGTGTAGTGTGGTTTTCAAATGACCAAGATAATGACTCAGTTGGTCAGTGGTGTAGTGTGGTTTTCAAATGACCAAGATAATTGGTCAGAGGTGTAGTGTGGTTTTCAAATGACCAAGATAATGACTCAGTTGGTCAGAGGTGTAGCGTGGTTTTCAAATGACCAAGATATTGACTCAGCTGGTCAGTGGTGTAGTGAGGTTTTCAAATGACCAAGATAATGACTCAGTTGGTCAGCGGTGTAGTGTGGTTTTCAAATGACCAAGATAATGACTCAGTTGGTCAGTGGTGTAGTGTGGTTTTCAAATGACCAAGATAATGACTCAGTTGGTCAGTGGTGTAGTGTGGTTTTCAAATGACCAAGATATTGACTCAGTTGGTCAGTGGTGTAGTGTGGTTTTCAAATGACCAAGATATTGACTCAGTTGGTCAGTGGTGTAGTGTGGTTTTCAAATGACCAAGATATTGACTCAGTTGGTCAGTGGTGTAGTGTGGTTTTCAAATGACCAAGATAATGACTTAGTTGGTCAGTGGTGTAGTGAGGTTTTCAAATGACCAAGATAATGACTTAGTTGGTCAGTGGTGTAGTGAGGTTTTCAAATGACCAAGATAATGACTGAGTCAGTGGTGTAGTGTGGTTTTCAAATGACCAAGATAATGACTCAGTTAGTCAGTGGTATAGTGTGGTTTTCAAATGACCAAAATAATGACTCAGTCAGCGGTGTAGTGTGGTTTTCAAATGACCAAGATAATGACTCAGTTGGTTAGCGGTGTAGTGTGGTTTTCAAATGACCAAGATAATGACTCAGTTGGTCAGTGGTGTAGTGTTGTTTTCAAATGACCAAGATAATGACTCACCTGGTCAGCGGTGTAGTGTGGTTTTCAAATGACCAAGATAATGACTCAGTTAGTCAGCGATGTAGTGTGGTTTTCAAATGACCAAGATAATGACTCAGTTAGTCAGCGATGTAGTGTGGTTTTCAAATGACCAAGATAATGACTCAGTTAGTCAGCGATGTAGTGTGGTTTTCAAATGACCAATATAATGACTCAGTTAGTCAGCTGTGTAGTGTGGTTTTCAAATGACCAAGATAATGACTTAGTTGGTCAGCGGTGTAGTGTGGTTTTCAAATGACCAAGATAATGACTCAGTGGTGTAGTGTGGTTTTCAAATGATCAATATAATGACTCAGTGGTGTAGTGTGGTTTTCAAATGATCAATATAATGACTCAGTGGTGTAGTGTGGTTTTCAAATGACCAATATAATGACTCAGTGGTGTAGTGTGGTTTTCAAATGATCAATATAATGACTCAGTGGTGTAGTGTGGTTTTCAAATGACCAATATAATGACTTAGTTGGTCAGCGGTGTAGTGTGGTTTTCAAATGACCAAGATAATGACTCAGTTGGTCAGTGGTGTAGTGTGGTTTTCAAATGGCCAAGATAATGACTCAGCTGGTCAGTGGTGTAGTGTGGTTTTCAAATGACCAAGATAATGACTCAGTTGGTCAGTGGTGTAGTGTGGTTTTCAAATGACCAAGATAATGACTCAGTTGGTCAGTGGTGTAGTGTGGTTTTCAAATGACCAAGATAATGACTCAGTTGGTCAGTGGTATAGTGTGGTTTTCAAATGACCAAGATAATGACAGTTGGTCAGTGGTGTAGTGTGGTTTTCAAATGACCAAGATAATGACTCAGTTGGTCAGTGGTATAGTGTGGTTTTCAAATGACCAAGATAATGACTCAGTTGGTCAGTGGTGAAGTGTGGTTTTCAAATGACCAAGATAATGACTCAGTTGGTCAGTGGTATAGTGTGGTTTTCAAATGACCAAGACAATGACAGTTGGTCAGTGGTATAGTGTGGTTTTCAAATGACCAAGATAATGACTCAGCTGGTCAGTGGTATAGTGTGGTTTTCAAATGACCAAGATAATGACTCAGTTGGTCAGTGGTATAGTGTGGTTTTCAAATGACCAAGATAATGACTCAGTTGGTCAGTGGTATAGTGTGGTTTTCAAATGACCAAGACAATGACAGTTGGTCAGTGGTATAGTGTGGTTTTCAAATGACCAAGATAATGACTCAGTTGGTCAGTGGTGTAGTGTGGTTTTCAAATGACCAAGATAATGACTCAGCTGGTCAGTGGTATAGTGTGGTTTTCAAATGACCAAGACAATGACAGTTGGTCAGTGGTATAGTGTGGTTTTCAAATGACCAAGATAATGACTCAGCTGGTCAGTGGTATAGTGTGGTTTTCAAATGACCAAGACAATGACAGTTGGTCAGTGGTATAGTGTGGTTTTCAAATGACCAAGATAATGACTCAGCTGGTCAGTGGTATAGTGTGGTTTTCAAATGACCAAGACAATGACTCAGCTGGTCAGTGGTGTAGTGTGGTTTTCAAATGACCAAGATAATGACAGTTGGTCAGTGGTATAGTGTGGTTTTCAAATGACCAAGACAATGACTCAGCTGGTCAGTGGTGTAGTGTGGTTTTCAAATGACCAAGATAATGACAGTTGGTCAGTGGTGTAGTGTGGTTTTCAAATGACCAAGATAATGACTCAGCTGGTCAGTGGTGTAGTGTGGTTTTCAAATGACCAAGATAATGACTCAGCTGGTCAGTGGTGTAGTGTGGTTTTCAAATGACCAAGATAATGACTCAGCTGGTCAGTGGTATAGTGTGGTTTTCAAATGACCAAGATAATGACTCAGTTGGTCAGTGGTGTAGTGTGGTTTTCAAATGACCAAGATAATGACTCAGTTGGTCAGTGGTATAGTGTGGTTTTCAAATGACCAAGACAATGACTCAGCTGGTCAGTGGTATAGTGTGGTTTTCAAATGACCAAGATAATGACTCAGTTAGTCAGAGGTGTAGTGTGGTTTTCAAATGACCAAGATAATGACTCAGTTGGTCAGTGGTGTAGTGTGGTTTTCAAATGACCAAGATAATGACTCAGCTGGTCAGCGGTGTAGTGTGGTTTTCAAATGACCAAGATAATGACTCAGTTGGTCAGTGGTGTAGTGTGGTTTTCAAATGACCAAGATAATCACTCAGTTGGTCAGTGGTGTAGTGTGGTTTTCAAATGACCAAGATAATGACTCAGTTGGTCAGTGGTGTAGTGTGGTTTTCAAATGACCAAGATAATGACTCAGTTGGTCAGTGGTATAGTGTGGTTTTCAAATGACCAAGATAATGACTCAGCTGGTCAGTGGTGTAGTGTGGTTTTCAAATGACCAAGATAATGACTCAGCTGGTCAGTGGTATAGTGTGGTTTTCAAATGACCAAGATAATGACTCAGTTGGTCAGTGGTGAAGTGTGGTTTTCAAATGACCAAGATAATGACTCAGTTGGTCAGCGGTGTAGTGTGGTTTTCAAATGACCAAGATAATGACTCAGTTGGTCAGTGGTGTAGTGTGGTTTTCAAATGACCAAGATAATGACTCAGCTGATAAGTGGTGTAGTGTGGTTTTCAAATGACCAAGATAATGACTCAGTTGGTCAGTGGTGTAGTGTGGTTTTCAAATGACCAAGATAATGACTCAGTTGGGCAGTGGTGAAGTGTGGTTTTCAAATGACCAAGATAATGACTCAGTTGGTCAGCGGTGTAGTGTGGTTTTCAAATGACCAAGATAATGACTCAGTTGGTCAGTGGTGTAGTGTGGTTTTCAAATGACCAAGACAATGACTCAGCTGGTCAGTGGTGTAGTGTGGTTTTCAAATGACCAAGATAATGACTCAGTTGGTCAGTGGTGTAGTGTGGTTTTCAAATGACCAAGATAATGACTCAGTTGGTCAGTGGTGTAGTGTGGTTTTCAAATGACCAAGATAATGACTCAGCTGGTCAGTGGTGTAGTGTGGTTTTCAAATGACCAAGATAATGACTCAATTGGTCAGTGGTGTAGTGTGGTTTTCAAATGACCAAGATAATGACTCAGTTGGTCAGTGGTGAAGTGTGGTTTTCAAATGACCAAGATAATGACTCAGTTGGTCAGTGGTGTAGTGTGGTTTTCAAATGACCAAGATAATGACTCAGTTGGTCAGTGGTGTAGTGTGGTTTTCAAATGACCAAGATAATGACTCAGCTGGTCAGTGGTGTAGTGTGGTTTTCAAATGACCAAGATAATGACTCAGTTGGTCAGTGGTGTAGTGTGGTTTTCAAATGACCAAGATAATGACTCAGTTGGGCAGTGGTGAAGTGTGGTTTTCAAATGACCAAGATAATGACTCAGTTGGTCAGCGGTGTAGTGTGGTTTTCAAATGACCAAGATAATGACTCAGTTGGTCAGTGGTGTAGTGTGGTTTTCAAATGACCAAGATAATGACTCAGCTGATAAGTGGTGTAGTGTGGTTTTCAAATGACCAAGATAATGACTCAGTTGGTCAGTGGTGTAGTGTGGTTTTCAAATGACCAAGATAATGACTCAGTTGGGCAGTGGTGAAGTGTGGTTTTCAAATGACCAAGATAATGACTCAGTTGGTCAGCGGTGTAGTGTGGTTTTCAAATGACCAAGATAATGACAGTTGGTCAGTGGTGTAGTGTGGTTTTCAAATGACCAAGATAATGACAGTTGGTCAGTGGTGTAGTGTGGTTTTCAAATGACCAAGATAATGACAGTTGGTCAGTGGTGTAGTGTGGTTTTCAAATGACCAAGATAATGACTCAGCTGATAAGTGGTGTAGTGTGGTTTTCAAATGACCAAGATAATGACTCAGTTGGTCAGTGGTGTAGTGTGGTTTTCAAATGACCAAGATAATGACAGTTGGTCAGTGGTGTAGTGTGGTTTTCAAATGACCAAGATAATGACAGTTGGTCAGTGGTGTAGTGTGGTTTTCAAATGACCAAGATAATGACAGTTGGTCAGTGGTGTAGTGTGGTTTTCAAATGACCAAGATAATGACTCAGCTGATAAGTGGTGTAGTGTGGTTTTCAAATGACCAAGATAATGACTCAGTTGGTCAGTGGTGTAGTGTGGTTTTCAAATGACCAAGATAATGACTCAGTTGGTCAGCGGTGTAGTGTGGTTTTCAAATGACCAAGATAATGACTCAGTTGGTCAGCGGTGTAGTGTGGTTTTCAAATGACCAAGATAATGACTCAGTTGGGCAGTGGTGTAGTGTGGTTTTCAAATGACCAAGATAATGACTCAGTTGGTCAGTGGTGTAGTGTGGTTTTCAAATGACCAAGATAATGACTCAGCTGGTCAGTGGTATAGTGTGGTTTTCAAATGACCAAGATAATGACTCAGCTGATAAGTGGTGTAGTGTGGTTTTCAAATGACCAAGATAATGACTCAGTTGGTCAGTGGTGTAGTGTGGTTTTCAAATGACCAAGATAATGACTCAGTTGGGCAGTGGTGAAGTGTGGTTTTCAAATGACCAAGATAATGACTCAGTTGGTCAGCGGTGTAGTGTGGTTTTCAAATGACCAAGATAATGACTCAGTTGGGCAGTGGTGTAGTGTGGTTTTCAAATGACCAAGATAATGACTCAGCTGATAAGTGGTGTAGTGTGGTTTTCAAATGACCAAGATAATGACTCAGTTGGTCAGTGGTGTAGTGTGGTTTTCAAATGACCAAGATAATGACTCAGTTGGTCAGTGGTGTAGTGTGGTTTTCAAATGACCAAGATAATGACAGTTGGTCAGTGGTGTAGTGTGGTTTTCAAATGACCAAGATAATGACAGTTGGTCAGTGGTGTAGTGTGGTTTTCAAATGACCAAGATAATGACAGTTGGTGAGTGGTGTAGTGTGGTTTTCAAATGACCAAGATAATGACAGTTGGTCAGTGGTGTAGTGTGGTTTTCAAATGACCAAGATAATGACAGTTGGTCAGTGGTGTAGTGTGGTTTTCAAATGACCAAGATAATGACAGTTGGTCAGTGGTATAGTGTGGTTTTCAAATGGCCAAGATAATGACAGTTGGTCAGTGGTGTAGTGTGGTTTTCAAATAACCAAGATATGACTCAGCTGATCTGCATGCTTTTCAAATGACAAAGACAATCCTGAATTTTGCACCAATGATGATCATGTTACCTTTTAAATGGGGTACTTTTTCAGACACAGCATTTTGAAAAAATCAAAATCTGTTGTGGGGCAGAGGTTTGCTACAATGAAAATCAAAAACTTATGTCTCTATTAGCAGTGATCCAGGGGCTGCGAGGGCTTACTAGCCAAGCTGTATAATACATTGAGTATTTTAGAAACTCATAAGTCCAAGTCTCATCAGGTAGATTTACTTAAGTAAAAGTCAAAATATGAAATCCATTAACAGGGAGAGATCAAAAGTAGACCCAATTTATTCGACTTATCTGACAACACAGTTTAATAATGTTTGTAAATATATAAAACTATACAAATTTTTCGTAAATAAAGAATAATCATGATGGAAAAGACAAAAAAAATATTTAAACAAACTCTTTTAAACAATGTTAAACCAGCATGGGTGAGCGGACTCTCCATGGTTAGTCCAATGTTTCTATTTACACAATCCCGGTTTGATTCTTCTAATACATCGTTGGGTTGCTTTATATACAATGAATTAGCCAAGGGAGATAACTCAGTGGGTCATTTTCTCCAGTCGTCCCCCTTTGAAGACCTATAGATCACAATAGAATGTCTGGTTGCTTTTTTATTTCCTGCTGTACTGTTTCACCCATTTCGTCTCAGGACATCCCGAACTGCATTCTTTTCAGCTGGACAACAGGTGTGTGTACACTGGTTTGGAGAGCCTGATCCGTGTTTGGGGAGTCCAATCCTATCCATGCTCTCAAATTTTATAAAGAATTGTCTTGAAACATCCTGACAGCGACTGGGAATTTCCAGACAATTTGAACTTTTTTTTTATTAGGCCAAATAAAGAGAAAAGCCTGATCTCAGTACAGCCTCAAATTATTTTATTCAATATTTAAAGAATTCTGAAGTATTTCTCCGTAAAGTTTGGGGAACCAAAAAGGATCAACCCTATTTGAGTCCTTTTTATAAACCTTGTTCACTTTTGAGGTTTTGTGCCACTGGCTGCAAATGAAGACCCTGGTTTGACATTCCCAGTAGGTGTTCTGAAAACAAGAATATTACAGTGAAAGCAAACATTCTGCATAGCATTGCATAGGCCCCTATTTCCATGTAGAGTAATTTCTGATAAAAATCAACCTATTTGTGCATAAATTATGATCTCTAAAGTATCACGGCACAATCAAATATAAAATTTAAGAATCGTAATTTCATTAAAAATTTGCGATGCCAAACAGAATGTAAACTTGATATGTTAACTTACCATGGTAGACACAAATATAAAAAATTTCAGCACAATATCTTTATTAAAGGTTCAGAAAAGACTTTCTGAATCCAGGAAGCTGTGTTCAATTAATAGCAAAAATGTAATTATAAACCATTCAAGTATATTTCAGTAAAGATCAAGTATTTATGACATTTCAACAATAAGCTTTAAAGTGGCATCAGCTGCCAAAATTCACACTTTTTTCACAATTCCTGATCGTCACGACAGTAAGAGGCTTTGAAAGCCAAACTAAATGATTCGCGTGGGAATGATTGATTGATTGTTTGGTGTTTTACGCCGCGCTCAAGATTATTTCACTTATATGGCGGTGTTGCCAGTTTTATTGTGGGAGGAACCCACGACCTTCCGTTGGTAACTGGCAACCATCCCACATAGGTCGTTCGAGTGAAAACCCAGTCAGAAAATTTTCCTTTTTTTTTGGACTGAGTGGGAATCGAACCCGCGACCCATTGGTGGAAGGCTGTTTGCGCGTGGGAATGAGGAAAAGCCATACAGTATGTGGCCTGTACAAACAGAAAACAGAAAAGTAAAAAAAAATTAAAGAATTGGGACGACCAAGCATTCATTCTAAGCCAAAGTTAGTTCACTTTAAGAACTGTCTGTTGAGGTTGATTGATTGTTTGGTGTTTTACGCCGCGCTCAAGATTATTTCACTTCTATGGCAGCGTTGCCAGTTTTATTGTGGGAGGAAACTGGGCTCTATGCCCAGAGGAAACCCACGACCTTCCGCTGGTAACTCGCAACCATCCCACATAGGTCGTTCGAGTGAAAACCCAGTCAGAACATTTTCCAATTTTTTGGACTGAGTGGGATTCGAACCCGCGACCCGTCGGTGGAAGGCTTTTCAGATTGAGCATCCAACGCTCTACCTACTGAGCCACGGAGGCCTCGTCTGTTGAGATAACTAAGCTCATGTGCTTACACATGTAGTGGAAACTAAAGCTAAACATAACAAAAATAGTTGAAACATACTTATTTCCTGTCAAAACCCCTTTCCTTTTAGCTCCTTGGGCAGTGGAAGCGGCAGCAGTTTGCTTTCTACAAAAAAATATATATTTATGATTACGTGATTAGAATTTTGACAGCATGTGTATTACCTAAACAACTCCATTATTTCTCGGTTAGATTCTTTGTTTGATGATTAAGTTACATGTATTTCTTATTTTTGAGTTTTATATACCAGCATTTGTCAACTATTCTGGCCATTTGACAATAACAATCGGTTCATGTAGTTTGTGGTTACTGTTGTGTAAAATTGTGAAAACAATGATGTCTGTTTTGCCTCCAAATGAGATGTCAATATAGATATAGATCTGTGGTGGAAGAGTTGCCAGGTACTCGACGAAGGTCGGGGATTTCCTCCGAGCAAAGAGCCCGGTTTCCTCCCCCACTAAACCTGGCAATCTTATAGATATGATAAAAAAGATTGACATACTTTTTATCGCTTTTACTTTTAAAGAGCCTGGTGGGATCAATTTGAGTGAGTTCAGTATTGGAGCTGACGGGGAGTGGGTCCACAGGGGGGGTCTCAAGGTCCAGTTCCAATCTCAGAGGGGCAAAGAGGTAAAACCATTGCTGGAAATTAACAAAAATGTTGAAATTTATATGTCTAAGTAAACCAGTGATGTTGTTTTCTTTTTTTCCTGAATGGAAACCATAAAGCTAAGTTTTATTCTTCAGCTTCTAAATGCCACTGAAACAAATTAAGTTTTATTTGTTTCTAGGAATTTAAAGTGATGTAACCTGCCAAAATCTGAAGAAGATTTTAGAAATTCTGGGGTATTTTTCCAAGTAAATGTCTTAAATTTGTTAAGGGCCTTACTAACCCATACACTTGCGTCATCACCTATACATTGGTTCAAATAGGCAATTTGCTTGAGATTTTATTTAGGGAAACTTTACAAATATATAAGCGAAATTGACTTTGATAACGATGTAAGAACTACATTGAAACGTCGTCACCCAATAAACCAAGAAGTAATTCTTCACCTTATTGTAACCTTTCAACTTCTAAATGCCATTGAAAGATTTAACAGAAATTATATATAATAACATATGACAAACCTTTGCCTGGCAACTTAAGCCTATGTCTGTGAATGCATACTGCCACTGCGGCAAACCTAAATGCATAAGCAGTAGTCGATAATAGGACGTAAAACTATCCGAGAGAAAATGCCAGCGTAATGCTCGGTCTAAAAACCAAACTTCAGCTTTAGGGTCGATGGAGCCTGTCAAAGAACCAAAATAAAGTCATAAATGAAAGCTAAAGGTCTAAATGATATACCTCTTTTTAACACAATTAGAAACTTGGTTATTTGAGACAAGAAGATTTTCCCTGTGCCCGTGTGTTTTAGTGATCATAAATGAAAGCTACAAATAATCAAAATGACCATACATGTAGGCACAGAAGTTGCAGATTGAGTAAGAGTTTCACAGCTAAAAAAATAAAGCTCCCCTCTAATTAGGTTTTTTTTTTGTTTGGAGTGCATCGTTTGTACACCTTTTCAAACTCAAAATTCCCAGGCCTTTTCCAAACCTTTCCACATCCCAAAATACCATTTTCCAGCCTTACAACACCATAATCACTGTTAAATTACTCACAACTTTGATCTGTGATGGACAGATATAAATTGTATGATTCTATTATATACAACAAGATACTTAATATATTATATATATACTGGGATAAACTCAACGTTTAAACATGGATGACAGGCTAGAAGGTAAATTGGGATGCGGATTGATCAGATTATTTTTTTTTTCCACTTTTGGGGTTGGTCCTGAAATTCTATTTCAGTACGGAACCTCAGGACATTCAAGGCCTTGAAACGTGATTTTAACAAATCTAGCTTTTCAAGGTTTTCCAGGCCAAGATCAAGCGCGCTAGCGTTTACATGTATTTAAATATATATTTATGGACACTAAAACACACGGGCACAGGGAAAATCTTCTTTTCTAAAATAACCACGGAGACAAGTTTCTAATTGTGTTAAAAAGAGGTATATCATTTAGACCTTATATATATCATAGTTTTACAATGGGGTGCTGAGATACATGTATTATACTAGCCTTTGTGCTCAGGAGATCATATCATTTTTCTTTTTTGTTTTAGCAAGGACACAATGTACATGTAGTAAATAACACATGTAGTAAATAACAATACAATGTGCATGTATGCATATCCATCATCCATCGGACGGTTATAATTTGTTTGCCCCTTTATACAACCAATTATACAACCAATGTCCAGCCAGTGGTGTAAATTTTCCCCATGTAAAACTTGATAAAAAATTGTGGTGAAATCCTTAACACATTTCATTCAAGGCGATTTAGTCCTGTTTTTGGCATATCTACATGTATTTAACAAAGATTTCAGTTGTATACAATTAGCATGCCTATGAGGGAAGGGGAAGCAACTCAGAGTTAGTATTAGAGGCAGATTGTGGTAAAATGATTTTAAAATGATTATAGTTGTACATGTATGGAGATTGTAATATCTCACCTGGTTGACAGTCTTTATAGACTAAGCACACCTTGCCATACCCATCACATGGATCCAACTCAAATATTTTACAACCACCTCTAAAAGATGGGGGCGTGTGAACTGAAATATGTGAGAAAATGATTTAATTAGTGTTTGCGCCTCACTCCCGATTATTTCCATTTTATCGTATACAATACATGAATATTAATACATAATAAAAGGTACAAACTTATTGTTACACTCTTCAGCTAAAAAGACAAGAGCTGCTTAAATTCAGATTTTTCCATAATTTTTATTGTCAAGAGAAGTTTATCATTTCATTGATTGCTTGACAACTTACACCGCAGTCAATTTTATTTCACTTATATGGCGGCGGCGGCGCCAGGTTTTATTGGGGGAGGAAACGATCAAGTAAAAGTTTCACTGTCAAAAAATAAAGCACCCTCTCAAATGAAAATTTCCACCGATCTACAGCGAGTACCTGGCAAATCTCCCAAATTTTTCAAGTTTTATTTGGTTTGAGTGGCCGAGAAGCCTAGCTGTGTCAGACTGAGGGACTATCACTCTGCACTGAAAAGGTGACCTATTACAAGCACCAGCTACGGCGTCACCACCAAACAATTTCACCATAACTATTACAACGTGCATGTGAAAAAAAAGGTTTTACCGTATCGGGTGTGCTAGGACACACGATACGAGTATTTATTGGATGGCAATTGACCAATCAGGTTGCAGAGAAACTTCACTAAGGGATAATATTGGTAAAGTTAGTAACCCATGCCAGGTGCAACCCATGTGCAAATAATGGATTAAATTCAAATAGCGGGGATGTAGGACTACTTTTTAAGGGTTTTATTGCTTACAAAAACTACCACAATTCATCTAAGGAGTAGTATCAACATAAATCTCTTCTTTTTGAATATCAACTGTGCTGATGGTCATTTTGAATATTTCATATCTAGTGAAAGCTACATGTACTCTGGGATGAATATGAAAGGGATATGAAACGCCTTTGTTTTGCAGCTGTTTGGCTCGCTATTGTTCGTGTCAGACACCCCGTGAAGGCATTCCGATCCGATCCGTGAAAAGCCGAAAGCCGTGCTGTGTATTCCGATTCTTCCAAACCTTACCGATGTCGTTGATATATGGACTGCGCATGCCTATTTATAAGCTAGCAACAGATGGCGAACAAAAATGGCGATTGTTTTCTGTTGCTAGCTTACAAACGGGCATGCGCAGCCCATATATCAACGACATCGGTATGGTTTGGAATGAATCGGAATACACAACATGGCTTTCGGCTATTCTCTGAGCGGATCGGAATGCTGTCACAGGGTGTCTACAAGAACAATAGCGAGTCAAACAACTGCCAGTAGACTGAATGCAAAACAAAGGCGTTTCATATCCCTTTCATATTCATCCCAGATGTACTATATCACTACAACCCTTCATTCTTTCTAAGAGAGTTAACCGACAGACAATACCACAAGTATAAAGTTGAGACCAGTAATTTTGTACAGGTTTATTTAAACAGGTTACTAGCTGGACTATCTGAATTAATTACCACTGGCTACAGATTCAACAAATCAAAGTATTTAATTCTGAGATCCAGTATGTTTACCTGTACGGAGATCATCATCGATGTCATCATCATCACCATCATCATCCAGATCACTCAAACTCGGCCCTCCACTCGGATTCCCGGTACTGCTTGTGATGGAACGGAGCTGACCAATAGGATTGATCCACAGTTTTCCCAACTGAAATGGACCATCTGTCAATCAAAAAAAAGGTTTCCTAATTAATTGATTAGTTTATCTTCCATGATGCTCTCAACATTCTTCAAGTGACATAAGCTGCCAAATATAGGAAAAGTTTTGTTACAGTATTAGCTATTTGTTGCTTATTTAATAAAGAAATACAGAACAAAAACCTACAACTGATAGGCCTACCTATCTAGGAGATAAACCTTTAAGTGAACATAATTTATTAAGCTTCAGTTCGTAAAACATTACTTTCCGTTTACCAAACATGCTTTGGATAGTTTGTATCCTTTGTATTGAGCTTCAGTCGCATTAAGCTCCATTTGCATTGAGCTCTATTTGTATTGGGCTCCATTTGTATTAAGATCCATTTGTATTGAGCTCCATTTGCATTGAGCTCCATTTGTATCGAGCTCCATTTGTATCGAGCTCCATTTGTATCGAGCTCCATTTGTATTGAGTTTCATTTGTATTGAGCTCCATTTGTATCGAGCTCCATTTGTATTGAGTTTCATTTGTATTGAGCTCCATTTGTATCGAGCTCCATTTGTATCGAGCTCCATTTGTATTGAGTTTCATTTGTATTGAACTCCATTTGTATCGAGCTCCATTTGTATCGAGCTCCATTTGTATCGAGCTCCATTTGTATTGAGTTTCATTTGTATTGAGCTCCATTTGTATCGAGCTCCATTTGTATTGAGTTTCATTTGCATTGAGCTCCATTTGTATCGAGCTCCATTTGTAACGAGCTCCATTTGTATTGAGTTTCATTTGTATCGATCTCCATTTGTATTGAGTTTCATTTGTATTGAGCTCCATTTATATCGAGCTCCATTTGTATTGAGCTACTTTTTTATCGAGCTCCATTTGTATTGAGTTTCATTTGTATTGAGCTCCATTTGTATTGAGCTCCATTTGTATCAAGCTCCATTTGTATTGAGCTACTTTTTTATCGAGCTCCATTTGTATTGAGTTTCATTTGTATTGAGCTCCATTTGTATTGAGCTCCATTTGTATCGAGCTCCATTTGTATTGAGTTTCATTTGTATTGAGCTCCATTTGTATCGAGCTCCATTTGTATTGAGTTTCATTTGTATTGAGCTCCATTTGTATTGAGCTCCATTTGTATCGAGCTCCATTTGTATTGAGTTTCATTTGCATTGAGCTCCATTTGTATCGAGCTCCATTTGTATTGAGTTTCATTTGCATTGGGCTCCATTTGTATCGAGCTCCATTTGTAACTAGCTCCATTTGTATTGAGTTTCATTTGTATCAAGCTCCATTTGTATTGAGTTTTATTTGCATTGAGCTCAATTTGTATTGAGCTTCATTTGTATTGAGTTTCATTTGTATCGAGCTCCATTTGTATTGAGTTTCATTTGCATTGAGCTCAATTTGTATTGAGCTTCATTTGTATAGAGCTCCATTTGCATTGAGCTCAATTTGCATTGAGCTCCATTTGCATCGAGCTCCATTTGTATCGAGCTCCATTTGTATCGAGCTCCATTTGTATCGAGCTCCATTTGTATTGAGCTCCATTTCTATTGAGTTTCATTTGTATTGATTGATTGATTGATTGTATGGTGTTTTACGCCGCGCTCAAGATTATTTCACTTATATGGCGGCGTTGCCAGTTTTATTGTGGGAGGAAACCGGGTCATTTGTATTGAGCTCCATTTGTCTCACAGGTCATTACATATAAGAGTTTAGGGAATGACAATTAATTAAAGTACTTTAATTAGTCTGAACCTTTTCATACTTACTGTTCATCTTGACACTCCATGTGATATTTAACCCATCGGAGGACAGGTAAAATAACTTCAGATCCTCAGGTAGACAGGTAGAGTTCTTCTGCAAATATATAAAGGTAACCAAAATGAAATACAAAAATAATCTCATGATAATCACCACGTAGTTAGTTGTTTTTGAACTACGTGGTGAGGTCTTAAACAATTTTTTATCATTAGTATGGAACCCACGTTTAAAGAAAGTTTCAAACATTTCTTAAAAATAATCTCATCCCAATTTTTTAATAAGACTAAAGATTCATTTCTTGCATGATAGATTTGCCAAATTTAGGCTTAGGCTCCATGAAATTTGCAAATGTTACTCAAAAAAATAAGAGGGCAGCTTTTTGCAGTCAATGGCTTTTCTGCTGAAATGCCAAGATAATAAAATTAGATGATAAATATTTTTACCGTTACACGTAGATACAAAAACTACGGTGCACCCACCTGCTCCCAAGTTAGGACAACGTGTCTATCTGCAGGACTACAGCCCTCTGGCTTAACATTGTACACTCCTGCCAGGCTATCTGAAAACAATTATCAACATCCCATGAGATGGAATCTATATTCTATAAAACTAACTATGACAAAACCAAGTACATGTACAGATTTTAATTACTTACAAACATAACAGACAACCTTTAAATTTTACGTTTGCAAAATGTCAGGTGAACTAACTTTAAGCAAGCAAAAACCCACCTTGGCTTACAAAAAGGTAAACAATGCTTTGCTGTTGCCATAAGTTTATTGGACTAAATTAACTACTAAGTGTCTTATGAATACTATACCTATGATGAGTGCAGATGGGAACATTTTGCTTGTGGTTATTATTTTTTTTTTTTTGGGGGGGGGGGAGGGGGGGGTGTCTTTATTCTTTTATTGTGTTCAATGTTATTGTCCATGCAAGTTATGGCTCACAATAACTTTTTAACATGGGGCCTGTGATTACAATAGAAATATAAATTACTCGGGTAGCATTAAATGGACTTAACGAAAGTTATTGACTGAGCAGATTTATGAACCAATCATCGAGAGCTTTACAGTCTACATACATAGCTGGTGGATTAATTACCAGAATAAAAAACATGATAATTAAATTTTTACCAGCTTTTGTGGCTTTTAGTTTTATTTTAATCTGTGGTGAATGCAAGTAAAATATTTACTTTAATACTAAATTTAATAATTAATTAACGGTTTCCTGTCTTGGACAACTTTACCCAGGGCTCGATTTGGTGGCCTGGGAATAGCTACACATGTAAAAGCTGGCAAATATTTGCCGGTAGCTTACCCACATTGAAATATCAGCCCATCAAATAAAGCCTGAATAAGAATCGAACTTGTAAATCAGCTACCGAGCCGAACCGTTGACTTATTAGAATCTTACACATGCAATGCTTAGTTTAAACACAAAAACATATGTATGTATTAAATAATTACCTTATTAAACCACTCTTAAACAAGAATGGATGTGTTGCCAACATTAGCCTTTTGGTAAAAATGCATAACATATTATTATTTTAGACAAAAACGTGTAATTAAGATTGTTACCTATATTACATCCTGAAGGGCAAATGGTGGAGAGGGTAGTTTTTATTCAGGGTTTCTGACTCCAAAATGACTATTCTTTTAAAGTACTGAAGGCCGCATTTTGGAGTCCGGGTTCATTGCAATCAAAAAGCTGAAGTAGACTATCCGCTTAGGAGCGCGCAGTATACAGTCTTTGGACAGTCAAATAGCAATATACAGCGCTTTCACTAACTATTTTTAGAAAGTTGTATAATACTCTTAGGGTAATGATAAAAAATCACCACGTCGTCAGTTGTTTTTGAACAACACGAACTTTTGACACCTGTGCCGATGTCTTCGTCAAGTGTAACTGAATTTAATGTTTCAAAATATTGACATAAGAAAAGAACAAATGTGTTAAGTGGCCAATCAGTGAATTGTTTGCAGCAGTTACTATGTTAGCAATATTCTGACGTCGGAATCTACAAAATGACATCAAGAATGACGTAAATCTGTTAACGTTATAATTAAGAAATAATGGATTGATTCTCTGCGTATACGCTGTGATAACTGCAAGAAAAAAGGAAGTGTCCATTGTTTTTGGACGAGGGCCGGAGTTATTCTAACACATAAACTTTAATGTAAAGAAAAACTGAATTTCAGTAGTTTGCCTTATTTTCTACTTTAAACTAAAAATTGGCAACCCCTACGTTATAGCTGAATAGTTTTTCCCTGATTGCCTTCTGGACGAATCTATATCGAAAAAATGATAGGGGTGCTAGCTTCAAAAAAATGTTTTAAGTGTTACCATTTTTAAGTCTACTAACAGACCTGATAACTTTTTAAAGATATATCTACACTTTTAGCTTATGGAAGTTCACTTTCAAGTCTTCCCGTCGACTCGAGTATTAACATTGTCCTGCGTTTACAAGTTAGTTTTACAGGCGAAATGCTAGGCAAACACAACGGCCTGACATCCCCACTCGCGTTTAGGTGATGACGTCATCCAGTGACGTCGTGTTCCATCACGTCACCAAAATTAAAAAATGATGACGTCGTTCAGTGTCAGGGCGTTTGACGTCACAATAAAAACGTTCTCTGCGTATATGCTAGTTTATACGCCAGCTTTGTCCTATCTCACAACATGTAGGGAAATCACACATGTGTTAGAATACAAAATGATGTTATAACGTTATGATACAAAATCACGTAATAAGTTAACGTTACAATTCAATGCATCATAATAAACAAGCTAAATAAAAATCAATATACATAATAAGTTTACATAAAAATTATTACATGTATTTTACAAATTTATTCCATATTTTACTTATTTGTATACCACAATCTCTTGATGAAGGGTTTAGTTTTTTAATGAAGAAAGCTTCTTTAATTTTTCTTTTCCCCAGTGTTTATCTCAAGATAAAGTTTTTACCTCTTCCCATTTAATAGGTTTTGTACATTTGAACTAGTGTTCTGCTATCACAGATTTGGTAATGTCACCAGTTTGAACAGCTTTCTTATGTTTGTTTATTCTAAGGACTAAAGGTCTACCTGTTTCACCAATATAATTTTCACCACATTCACATGTTATATTATAAACACTATACTTTTTACAGCAATGGGACTCTTTGTCTTTAACATCAGTCAATAAATTACCAAGATTTAAAGATTTTAAAAAGATTTTTAAAGATTTAACCCTAGCACTTAGCATGTCATTTAAAACCCTTTTGGTTTGAGAGAACTGTGCAGTTTAGGGTTTTTGAACTTTTTATTTTGATTGTCAATTTGTCAACTATAGTATTGCAGCTATGCTGTTAGGCTAATATTCAGGGTTTCCTAATTACTAATTTCATGAATTAAAAACCAAATAAAATATATTATTTTCATTGTCATGAATGTGACTGGCTGGTTTAGTTTTTAAATGAATTTCATATTTTCTTTTCTCAAAACGATCTGAATTTATCAAAATATCTGAATTTTTTTTTTTTGTGCTACATTCACATCATTGTATCATAATAAGATTCATATGCACTTAAAGTTAAAACTGTGAACTTTCAGCAACACATCACTTTTTTTCTTTTTTAAATTGTTGTGAACTAGAACAAGAAAATTTCTACAGAGAGGACTTGTCATAGGATAAAACGGAAAATGTCCATGTCAGGAGAATGCAGGAGCATTGTAAGGTGTGCTGAGTGACCTATTTCCGAATCGGCTGCATAGTAACCTTTGGAAGTCATTCAACTGGCTGTTCTCACGTGGAGACACAACAGACAGCCATGACTTATTAGTAAAGAGCGCAATCAGGGGTGCGGTCAACTAAGTCAAGAGAAAGAAAGTTTTACTAAAGCAAAGTAAGTCCTGCAGACCAGCTACATGATGGCGTATTTTACACGTCTTACACACGCATATGACACCTTCCCAATAAAACACAAGCGTGCCGATACTCCCTGTTGCACAAATCTGATGCGTTTTTTACCTTTAACATGGATCTTCCAAAGCGTTAAATTTGCTATCAATATGCCCTGAATTTAGCCTACTCAAATCGTGGAAAAATGGCCAGATAATCACTTTCGTGAGAAATGTAACCATCATTCAGTTTTTTGATGGTCTTTAAAGCCTCTTACTGTAGTGACAGTCAGAAATTATGAAAAAAGTGTGAATTTTTGCAGCTCATGCCTCTTTAAGTTTAAGTAAAGGTCTTACTCCGTTATTTGATGATTTCTGACATTTATGGTCGACCTAGTACCGACCAATAAATATCCAAACATAAATAACGCCGTACCTGTAGACATTTATTGAATTAATAGATGACACATGCGTGCGGCTAAGTCTGGTGGGGCATTTGACTGTTTGATTTAGGCATGTAGGCTAGTCTTTGATTACATACAATGAACCGCTCCAATTCCAAAATACGGAAGTCAGCTACCCAGACTAGGTAGTTTTATGCTCCAGAGAATATGGTTATGTAAGGTTAACGGCCTTACAGTTATATACATGCACTGGTTAGGCTACACTAACAGAGACGACCGTACCTGACCGGCAAAGTAAGTAAACCAGGAGAGAGAATCGACCGTTGTTGTTGTACCGGTACTTCGATGAAAATTTAACTTTCAAACAAGAAGCAAACACAAACCTATAGTCTCTACCACGCCTAATGTCAGCTTCTGTAAAAGCTTCTGTGCATCGATAAGGCTAGACATATTTCCATTCCATCAAAAAATACACCAAATCTTATATTTTACAAACGGCATCGTCCCGGACTGCTCAGTTGTCTGACCGTCGCCAGGCACGCCATTTCTAAGGTCTATGAACTATGGTGGCTGAGTTGGGCCATTTATTATTTTCGCGTGCAAGTGGACTCTAAGCAATGCAATGGTTTAAAGTGGCATGAGCTGCCAAAATATTGATATTTTGACGTAAAAACAGAATGTTGAAATTGTCGGCTATTTTCTCAAGACGTATAATGCAGAAATAATTGTTTTGAACTACCGGGTAACTTTGGCTTAGAATGAATGAATGGTTGTCCCGGTTATTTAAATTTTGTTTACTTTTCGAACACTATTCCGGTTCGTATAGACCAAATATGGCATGGATTTTCCTCATTCCAACGCTAATCATTTAGTGGCATCTTTAAAGTGGCATGAGCTGCCAAAATGTTGATATTTTGACGTTAAAACAGAATATGAAATTATTGGCTATTTTTCTCAAGACGTATAGGCCTAATTCAAAAGCTTTTTGGTGCTTCTAGTCTCGAGAATGAACAATAAAGTATTGTTTTGAACCAACTTTGGCTTAGAATGAATGAATGGTCGCCCCGGTTATTTAAATTTGTTTACTTTTCGGACACTATTTCGGGTCGTATCTTTAGGCCGTAGACTGTATGGATTTTCCTCATTCCAACGCCAATCATTTAGTTTTTCAATGGCCTTCAAAGCCTCTTACTGTCGTGGCGATCAGAAATTATGAAAAAAGTATGAATTTTGGCAGCTCATGCCACTTTAAGTACCACACAGCTCATCTGTCCATATGATGGCCGAGAAGGGACATCGCGTTTTACTTTTACGTTTTATTATATATATTTATAAACACTAAAACACACGGTCAATGGGAATTTTTTCTTGACTAACCATGGAGACAAGTAAAAGGGGCATGTCATTTATACCTATATACCTAATAATAGGTTGTTAGAATGTAATAAACCAAAACCCATGATATTTCATTAGATTGAACGCAGACAGGAGTTGTATTACGGGGGGTTTTCGGCCATTTTTCTCTGTAGAGATCTAAAATTGCTGTTGGAGAGCACAGGGCATTACGATTTTCAAAACAGTTTGAATTTATAAAATCCATTCAGTATTTTTCACTCAACTGTATGTAAAAGATAGTAACTCGTATTCATGGCACACAGCCCCATGTTATAAGTATAGGAAAATGTTGAAATTGTTTCTAAAATAAAAAGTAATCAAGCTTTCTGGATGAAAATTTTACAACACATGCAATTTTTGATAAGAATTTCATTAACGATATCCGCATAATTGACAATCTTGATTAATTAAACAAATTTTTTTTTGAAATTAAAAAAAAAAGTTATGTGACTTTGAAGCTGACAATTTCACAACTGATGAAACTTTTGATAAAGAATAGCCGCATGATCGTCAATCTTGACTTAGTAACCTCATTAGCATAACATTTGCAATTAATACTAAAATAGTTCTTAAAACATGTCAATGTTTTAGTAAATAATTCATCAAAGTGATCAACTGTTTGTTGATCTTGTCTAATTAACCTGATTTGCATAAAATTTGCATATAGATTAATGGACGATATAGTGAAATTGTTGTTAAAACAAAAAGTAATGTGACTTTTGCGCTGAAAATTTATGAACAGGCTTTTTTTTCTTAAAAGGAATTGATTAATCGCATCCAATGTTAGTCAAAGTTGAAAAATCAACCTCATTTGCATATTAATTAAGAACCGATAGTGAAATTTATGTTAAAATAAAAAGTAATTTGACATTTGGACTGAAAATTTCTGCACATGTTTATTTTGTTATCATGGTTTAATTACCAGCATCCAATCTTTGTCAATCTTGACTTAAAATAAAATTTGCATATTAATTAACAATATTATCGACATAGTGAAATCATTCTGAAAGCAAACAGCAATGTAACTTTTGGGCTAGAATTGTCACAACTTCACCTCATTAGCATATTAATTAAGCATTCAGGAATTGTTCTGAAATCAAAAGTAACCTTTAACAAAATATATTGCATTTGAATTCATTTAGCTGGATTGTCTTTTTGATGTATATCTTCCTTTGCTTTTATGCCTTCCTTTTTTTTATTTTCAGGAATGGAAAAGAACATCCTAGAATTTGTTATAGTTATTGTTATAGTTAATTGCCCAATAAATTATATATATGTATGTCTAGATTCAATGTTAATAAATGCATTTGGTAATTGAATTACTAACTAATCAGTATTGACAAAATTTAAAAGTTTTAAAAAAGGATATAATTAGCATGGCCATTGAAAATTAACACAATATACTAAACTATGGATGATTTTACATATTGACACAAGATCATAAGGTAACCTTTATCTTCGTGTCTATTTGTCCTACAAAGCAAGGGAACAGTTGAAAAAACTCTGTTTTGTAATAATTGAAATTTTACATTGGTTCATATTTTACGTCGCTCTCAAGATCTTTTGACTTCTATATATGGCCAGCTAACTTCTATATATGGCCAGCTAATTCTCAATCAAGATTGCATGATGAACAAGGCTCATTAAACAAGACACTGTGCAGACATGGGGAATCTACAAAAATAAAATTTATTCATTATGTATTGTGAATATTAGTGAACATAACTTAACTAAATTTAAATGTCAATTAATGAATGATGACAGGTCAAAGTTTCAGAATTCAAACAGCAAACCTGGACAGCTTACATCAACGAAAATATCGAACTCGCTCCCATTGCCGGAAAGCTTTTCAGGTTGAGTGTCCATCCAGTGTCTCCCCAACCCCATCCACTGCCATATAAGAAATGAAGACAACCGACTAAAGGTTGATTGATTGATTGATTGATTGATTGATTGATTGATTGATTGATTGATTGATTGATTGATAGATAGATTGATTGGGGTTTTACGCCACACACAAAGTTATTTCACTTATATGGCGGCGATGTAGATTTGAGTGGGGAAAATACAAAATTGCACATTGGCATAGAGCAAAAAAATACTTAAGACAAAATACAAACACAGTCATGAAATTGGATGGCAAACAGGAACAGGTTAGTCTTTAATCCCGAAAACAAGATTTTTTGCTTTTTGTGTTGCATTTAAAAAACGTCTAACCAATGAGTAAACAGTGTTCATTTCATTCCGTTCTAATATTGTACGGTATTCAAGATACAGTCTTAAAGATGATTCAACCGGGTAACTCTGTCTTCAACTGATTCCAGCAGGAACGTCTCGTTGAACAAATGCTTCATGTTTGGATTTAACGTTTTTACAGACCTGTCCCAATAAAAGTAAAACCGCTCATCTTTAGGAGCCAATACAGAAAGAAAACTGGGCCTTGTGCTGTTGTAATTCTGTATACCAAGGCTCGAGTACAAACACATATAACTATTGATACTTTCTTTTGAAATATTATATTTGCTGGGAAGAAGTCCCGTCAAATATACGTCATCCACCCAGAATACTGGGGTAAAATGGGCCGCTTGCCAGAGGGCAAATACAATATTCGGGTTCATAATGACGGTAAACCCGCTACAGTAAGGAGGATAGTACCTTTGTCTGCGGAAAAAATCATGGTCCACTTGCCATTTGGACTTGTACCGAATGATTGGGCTAGGATACATTGTATTACACAAGATGGAGTTCTTTTCCTGTATCTCTGATGGGTTGAATCTTTCCAAAAACAAAAAAATGTTAATGTATACATCGTCATCAATAAACATTACGGATTGAGCGTGAGAACAATAGTTGTTAATCCATCTATACGCTAATACACCTTTTAAAGTTAAATTCTTATAGCTGTCAATAAAGTCACCTTGAACAATATCTTGATGCAGTGCATTTTCCAAAACTAGTGCATGCATTATCTGTGTGTCCGTAAAGGTCCCCAACATAAACGCAATACGCACTTGATTATTTCCCTTGAACAGCCTGGGACTCCCAAACGACTCTCGTATTCGATTTCTGTTCTTTACATGATTGCCAGCAGTTTTAACAACAATCAACACGCTGACGTTGCCTTCGCAAATTTGAGAATTTGTTGTCAGAAATTGAGCAGTCAAAGTCCTAGGATATTCCGCTTTTGTCACCACACTTCTATAAAAATGTGATACCCTTTGGGAGGCTGTAAGAGAGGAATTCAAATTGGCAGAAGCATTTCTTCTCGGAGAGGATTGGCCAACTAAGCTTCGATAGTAAGGTATTCTGTCGTATAGCTCGTTGAACAGAGAAAAGTGAAAAAGAGATATAAACAAGAAACAAACAATGGTAAGAATTGTAAGGTTAGTGTTGTGGTAGCAGTGTTGTTGCTTCGTCATATCTTTAGAAATCCGTGGTTCAAGTTTCGTTACAAACATTCTGGCATCAAGCTTTCCCATGCTTGGTAACTAAAACGGTAGCCTTTGAGTATCAAAACATCGGAGGTATTTTCCTGTTGACTTCGTATTCCTGTTACCTATTACACCATTGTCACTGTAACATTATTTCTGTAATCAAATATTAGAATCTCATATCCAGCACTTCGAATCGAGATCAAAGAGTTCACTTTCTTCAATGGCGACTTCGAACTCGTCTACTAGCCCGGATTATCGGTCTTACGGCGACTGGTATTATATGGCTGCTAATGTGTCTTGTCGCTTATGACGAACACGGAGAGAAAAAAAATTCGGCAGAGCCCAGATTTCTCGGCTAAAAAGTCTACTTGCAGTATGATGTATATAATACCGACTGTATATTCCGTGTTTTTAAACATTAAAAATATATATGTATAACAGTAGCCATTTATCAACCGCTATAAATGTCATATTGGACGGCTGTTACTCGTGTTCTAACAAATACAAAACTAACCATAGGCATATGAGAAAGGAAAAGGAGAAAGTTATACCTGTGACATTAACATCGAAGCATGAACAATACTCTTTGTTGGAAATATTCACAACTGGGATATGGTTCGTCCAAAAAGCCATAATAAACCCAGCTGTGGTCTTGAGCATCTGGACCGAGAGGGGTTTAACCTTTGCACCCATTTGGCGAGAGTTCTAAATAGAAAAGTATTTGCAAATATCATTCTCGTGGCAGTAAAAAATATGTTTGCAGACTTCATATGTTGGTATCATTTTCAAGAAGTAATCTAAATTTCAGTTCTACCCTACAAACATAAATTGCTATTAGGGAATACTTTGTAGCATTCCCATAGTACAAAGAAGCCACATTACAAGATTTTATCGAAGTGATCTCCTCTATTAAAGCAACGACAGTTAGATAAAATTGACGCTTATAATCGCATATTTTATTTTTAGGCATATCCTAAAATTCCCACAGCATATGCGTCCCTGGAGTTGAAAGCAAACACGGGCATACAATTCAAGCTTGCCTCTAAGTTCCAGTACGACACTGGCGTAAAGCCGTTTTCTTTTTCCCAGTTGCCGAACCCAGACACGACTAAATGGACTGGGTTTGGAATTCAGTCAGAGGCCTACAACACGTACAGGGCCCTGTCTTACAAAGCTGGCGTAAGTTACTTAGAACGTAAATCAGTGTTAAAGCTATAGGAACTTACGCCCTAGTCGCAACTGGTCCATGTTGTAGGCCTATGCGCAACTTTATGCCAGCTTCGTAAGACAGGGCCTAAGCCTGCATTCAACCCGGCTTTAAAATATATTTTGTACCGCGAACGATCTTAATCGCGTTCATGGATAATTTCGCTACCTACCAGGGTCTGATAGGGTATGTACGAACAGGATCGGCCAATTAAAGATTATTCTTCCCCTGCCTTCTCCATTCTCGAATTCTACGCCATTGATGATATAAAACTGTTTAGCGGTTTTTTTTTCTTCAGTTTTAAAACGTTAAATTCTCACTACAAAAAACTAAATTATTAAAGGCCCACTTGCCGCCGTAGCCTGTTTAAATTTGCTAAGAAAACCAATTTACATGAGCTTACTACGACTAATACCACTAGACTTAAACATAGGACACATAAAACATGTCTAGTTAGCTTTAGAATGTAGAAATGGGATGAAAAACAAACGAAGAATCGAAGCCTGATTACAACAACAACGATCAGTGTCGGTCAACTTTCGTGTTGGATTACCCTCATTTCAGGCCTTTTTATCTGTGGTTTACACTCAAACAATTATCAGCAAGCTTTTCCAGTCGCTGTTAACCGATCGTCAGTCTGTATTTCTCAGATAAATAGGCCTACGTAAAATTACACTGTGCCGTTAGTTCACTCGCTCGACTGAAACATAAAATCGCCCCTGCGAGCAGTTTGGTTTGTTTACGTTATGGGCACCTAACAATTCAAATTTTCGAATTCAAATTAAAAATACAAAGTGACGTCCAAACTTTAAAATTTTGGTAAAAATAGAAAGTTCCTAACTTATATTGTCTGGGAAAATGCAGAAAACGGTCTTTCTTTTTTAATGTAAACAATATTCCTTTTTTTCGCGGCAAGTGTGCCTTTAAAGGCACACTTGCCGCGAACATCCAGAAGACTGTTTATATTAAAAACAGTGGATGGTTTTCTGTATTTTTCCCAGACAGAAAAAGTTAGGAACTTTCTAGTTTTACCAGAAATTGAAAGTTTTGACATCATTTAGTATTTTTAATTTGAAATTGAAAAACAGATTTTTCAGGTACCCGCAATGTAAACAAACTTCGAACCTGAGCGTGTGCACAAGTGCCATAATGGTTTGAGCCGTGTGGGCGATCTAACGACACAGTATAATTTTATGAACTTTATCTAAGAAATACATACTAACGATCGAGTAAGAGCCTGCCGAGTGCAAACCACAGACAAAAGCGTCTGAATGGGGGTAGTCCAACACTTAAGTTTGTTGTTGTTGTTGTAATCGAGCTTCGATTCTTCGTTTGTTTTTCACCCTCATTTATACATTCTAAGCCTAATTGGACATGCTTTATGTGTGCTATGTTTAATTTTAGTGGTTTTGACAAATGTCAAACAGGCTACGGCCGCAAGTGGGCCTTTAATATAGAAAAAAAGCAAAAATTATTAAATAAGCAGATAGTTTAAATATGTATCACGGAAATTGCTTATAAAGGTCGACAAGAATTAAAAAACAAATGAGATAAAAAAAAACATTAAAGAAAAAAATAAAAAATCAATGATTGTCTGTCAAAACGTCAAACTCCCATAATGCGCAACAACAACAACAGAACTAAAGCTCAAATTACCTTCCTTCTTTTTTTTCAGGAATGGAAAAAAACATCCTAGAATTTGTTATAGTTATTGTTATAGTTAATTGCATAATAAATTATATATATGTATATTAAGAAAACTCCTAAATGCCACTTAAAGAGATTATATATATGTATGTCTAGATTCAATGTTAATAAATGCATTTGGTAATTGAATTAGTAACTAATCAGTATTGACAAAATTTTAAAGTTTTAAAAAATAACCTTTACTTTTTCAAATCATTTTTTTATATATATATATCTGTAAATATGCTGTCCTTAAATTGTCTTAATCCTATTTACTAAACATTTGTTATTTTATTTGCATATTAATGCGCTGATTTGTATAGGCCTTTTAAGCTGAAATTAACTTGGTTATATGTTAATTAAAAAAAATTCATGGCATTTTGAATTTTAAAATTGTCTCCCTTTGTTGATATCAAATTTTTATTGTTTCAATAATATCCCTTTTTTGATTGAGTAAGGATATAATTAGCATGGCCATTGAAAATTAACACAATATACTAAACTATGGATGATTTTACATATTGACACAAGATCATAAGGTAACCGTATCTCCGTGTTTATTTTTCCTATAAAACAAGGGAACAGTTGAAAAGGCTCTGCTTTGTAATAAGGATAAATTTAGACTTATTTGAATTTTTGAGTCATTAGCTTAATTGCAAAATAGAATGTTATTTGTCTAATTAACTATTTGGCTGAATACTGAACTTTGGTATACCCTCAAAAGATATGATGGAAACAAATATATTATCCAACAATCTCTCAACAAATATTTCCTGTTATTCTCTATAATTTAATATTTTTTTTTCTCCCAGGTTCATAACAGAAATTCAAACTTGGATGATCCTCTTTACTTATCGGAAAAGTAGATCATAACTGAAACAGTTATTTTTCTGTCGGAATATGTGAGGCCAGCTAATTCTCAGGAATTTATGATTGCATGATGAACAAGGCTCATCAAATAAGACGCTGTGCAGACATGGGGAATCTATAAAAATAGAATTTATCAATTATGTATTGTGAATATCAGTGAACATAACTTAACTAAATTTGAATGTCAATTAATGAATGATGGCAGGTCAAAGTTTCAGAATTAAAACAGCAAACCTGGACAGCTTACATCAACGAAAATATCGAACTCGCTCCCATTGACGGAAAGCTTTTCAGGTTGAGTGTCCATCCAGTGTCTCCCCAACCCCATCCACTGCCATATAAGAAATGATTGATTGATTGTTTGGTGTTTTACGCCGCGCTCAAGATTATTTCACTTATATGGCGGCGTTGCCAGTTTTATTGTGGGAGGAAACCGGGCTCTATGCCCGGAGGAAACCCACGACCTTCCGTTGGTAACTGGCAACCATCCCACATACATGTAGGTCGTTCGAGGGACAATCCAGTCAGAACATTTTCCAATTTTTTGGACTGAGTGCGATTCGAACCCGCGACCCATTGGTGGATATAAGAAATGAAGACAACCGACTAAAGGTTGATTGATCGATAGATTGATTGGGGTTTTACGCCACACACAAAGTTATTTCACTTATATGGCGGCGATGTAGATTTGAGTGGGGAAAATACAAAATTGCACATTGGCATAGAGCAAAAAAATACTTAAGACAAAATACAAACACAGCCATGAAATTGGATGGCAAACAGGAACAGGTTAGTCTTTAATCCCGAAAACAAGATTTTTTGCTTTTTGTGTTGCATTTAAAAAATTTCTTACCAATGAGTAAACAGTGTTTATTTCATACCGTTCTAATATTGTACGGTATTCAAGATACAGTCTTAAAGATGATTCAACCGGGTAACTCTGTCTTCAACTGATTCCAGCAGGAACGTCTCGTTAAACAAATGCCTCATGTTTGGATTTAACGTTTTTACAGACCTGTCCCAATAAAAGTAAAACCTCTCATCTTTTGGAGCCAATATAGAAAGAAAACTGGGCCTTGTGCTGTTGTAATTCTGTATACCAAGGCTCGAGTACAAACACATATAACTATTGATACTTTCTTTTGCAATATTATATTTGCTGGGAAGAAGTCCCGTCAAATATACGTCATCCACCCAGAATACTGGGGTAAAATGGGCCGCTTGCCAAAGGGCAAATACAATATTCGGGTTCATAATGACGGTAAATCCGCTACAGTAAGGAGGATAGTACCTTTGTCTGCGGAAAAAATCATGGTCCACTTGCCATTTGGACTTGTACCGAATGATTGGGCTAGGATACATTGTATTACACAAAATGGAGTTCTTTTTCTGTATCTCTGATGGTTTGAATCTTTCCAAAAACAAAAAAATGTTAATGTATACATCGTCATCAATAAACATTACGGATTGAGCGTGAGAACAATAGTTGTTAATCCATCTATACGCTAATACACCTTTTAAAGTTAAATTCTTATAGCTGTCAATAAAGTCACCTTGAACAATATCTTGATGCAGTGCATTTTCCAAAATTAGTGCATGCATTATCTGTTTGTCCGTAAAGGTCCCTAACATAAACGCAATACGCACTTGATTATTTCCCTTGAACAGCCTGGGACTCCCAAACGACTCTCGAATTCGATTTCTGTTATTTACGTGATTGCCAGCAGTTTTAACAACAATCAACACGCTGACGTTGCCTTCGCAAATTTGGGAATTTGTTGTCAGAAATTGAGCAGTCAAAGTCCTAGGATATTCCGCTTTTGTCACCACACTTCTATAAAAATGTGACACCCTTTGGGAGGCTGTAAGAGAGGAATTCAAATTGGCAGAAGCATATCTTCTCGGAGAGGATTGGCCAACTAAGCTTCGATGGTAAGATATTGTGCCGTATAGCTCGTTGAACAGAGAAAAGTGAAAAAGAGATATAAACAAGAAACAAACAATGATAAGAATTGTAAGGTTAGTTTTGTGGTAGCAGTGTTGTTGCTTCGTCATATCTTTAGAAATCCGTGGTTCAAGTTTCGTTACAAACACTCTGGCATCAAGCTTTCCCATGCTTGGTAACTAAAACGGTAGCCTTTGAGTATCAAAACATCGGAGGTATTTTCCTGTTGACTTCGTATTCCCGTTACCTATTACACCATTGTCACTGTAACATTATTTCTGTTATCAAATATTAGAATCTCATATCCAGCACTTTGAATCCAGATCAAATAGTTCACTTTCTTCAACGGCAACTTTGAACTCGGGCGGACACAAAGAGAAGTCTACTTGCTTGCAGTATGGTGTATATGTTACCGACTGTATATTCCGTGTTTTTAAACATTAAAAATATATATGTATAACAGTAGCCATTTATCAACCGCTATAAATGTCATATTGGACGGCTGTTACTCTTGTTCTAACAAATACAAAACTAACCATAGGCATATGAGAAAGGAAAAGGAGAAAGTTATACCTGTGACATTTACATCGAAGCATGAACAATACTCTTTGTTGGAAATATTCACAACTGGGATATGGTTCGTCCAAAAAGCCATAATAAACCCAGCTGTGGTCTTGAGCATCTGGACCGAGGGGGGTTTAACCTTTGCATCCATTTGGCTAGTCCGAAATATCTGCGATGATGATGTTAGACATTTTCTGACAGATGGCCTATCTGTCTTACATCATCATCGCAGATATTTCGGACTACCATTTGGCGAGAGTTCTAAATAGAAAAGTATTAATGATAAAAAATTAAAGACATCACCACGTCCTTAGTTGTTTTTAACAACACGAGCTTTCGGCACCTGTGCCGGTGCCTTCGTCAAGTGTAACTGTGTTAAGTGTTACACTTGACAAAGGCACGGGCACAGGTGCCGAAAGCTCGTGTTGTTAAAAACAACTAAGGACGTGGTGATGTCTTTAATTTTTTATCATTAGTATGGAACCCACGTTTAAAGAGAGTTTCAAACATTTCTTAGAAAAGTATTAGCAAATATTCTCGTGACAGTAAAAAATATATTTGCAGGCATCATGTTGGTATCATCTTCATTTAGATATGAATTCAAGAAGTAATCTAAATTTCAGTTCTACCCTACAAACAAAAATTGCTATCAGGGAATACTTTGTAGCATTCCCATAGTACAAAGAAGCCACATTACAGGCTTTTATCGAAGTGATCTCCTTATTAAAGCAACGACATTTAGATAAAATGGACGCTTATAATCGCATATTTTATTTTTAGGCATATCCCAAAAATTTCCACAGCATATGCGTCCCTGGAGTTGAAAGCAAACACGGGCATACAATTCAAGCTTGCCTCTCAGTTCCAATACGACACTGGCGTAAAGCCTTTTCTTTTTCCCAGTTGCCGAACCCAGACACGACTAAATGGACAGGGTTTGGAATTCAGTCAGAGGCCAACAACACGTACAGGCCTGCATTTAACCCGGCTTTAAAATATAGTTTGTACCGCGAACGATCTTAATCGCGTTCATGGATAATTTCGCTACCTACCAGGGACTGATAGGGTATGTACGAACAGGATCGGCCAGTAAAGATTATTCTTCCCCTGCCTTCTCCATTCTCGAATTCTACGCCATTGATGATGTCGAACTGTTTTAAAACGTTAAATTCTCTCTACAAAAAGCTAAATTATTAATGAATGTCGCAATGACACTATTTGCGTTAGTTGTTATTTACTGCCTAAATCTGACCCCAAACTGCCCGATCATAATTAAGCAGCCAGTCTACTCCGACTTTTTGAAAGCAATAAGCCCTGTCTCCAACATACGACCGTCAGTATAAAAAATAGTCATTTTGGAGTCAGAAACCCGGACTAACCCTCGCGTAGTGCTATGACAGTCGATTGCTATGCCACCTCCCTATATATACGCCACCGCTTCCTCTCTAATATTGCGACATTTATTTGTTCAACGCAGTAGCAAGGTTACTCCGAATAAATTTAACAAAAGCATAGGCCCCTATTGACAATCTCAATATTTCGACAAAGATACATTTGTCATCTTCAGGAAAATGTGATGAGGAGATACAGATATATATATACAAGAATAAGATGTGATTTCTAGAGAACAAAGAGAGAATGTTCAAGCATGTCCAGACTTTCGTCATCTTATCTACAATTGATTGGGCCACGGAGTCTGAGGAAACCCACAACCTGATTTTAATTGGTATACCTTAACAAATAAAACCATCCCGTGAAAAGACATTTTTTTCTCCAGTAAGTGAGATCTGGGGCAATTGAAAACATTGTTTTTCAGGCGATCGTCGTGTCTGGATTTACGTGCGTGTCAAAGCCGACCGGTAGCGAGCGAAGATAGCCGAAGGAAGTTCCGAGTGGAAGATCGTATTGCCAGATATTCGCCGAAGGTTTGGGATTTCCTTCGGACAAAGAGTTCGGTTTCCCCCGCTACTCAATCTGACAACGCCGCCATAAATATAAGTCAAATAATCTTGAGAGCGACGTAAAATATGAATCAATGTAAAATTTCAATTGTCGTTCTTACATTACATTGGAAAACCAAAGATTAACGTTGAAAAAAGCAAGTCATGAACCAGTCCGAACCGAAGATGTGTGCTCATAACGGACGAATGGTCGGATCATCCGACGAATGACTACATTTTCGATTTTCTTTTAAATTTATTGGTTTTAAAAATACCTCACTGAACATCTCCGAGATTATCATAAGAGGAAAGCATATATGTTGTAGTGGCAGATCAAAATGATGGATTGGTTGATGTTTTACGCCGCACTCCAGACTATTTCTCTAATATGGCGATGCTGCCATGCAGGTTGAGTGGGGTAGGAAACCGGGCTCATTGTCCGGACGAAACCCCTACCTTCGGCGAGTACTTGACAACTCTTCCCCATACCGCGTTGGAGTGCTGATAAAAAATGAACAAACTAGATCTATAAGGAATTTTCCCCAATATTTGGCAACTCATGCCACGACATTATAGCGTATCGGAAACAGAAGCTGCATACCATATACTGGATACCGTGAGTTTCCCCAGAACCCCCCACCCCCCCTCCCCCCTTCCCCCGCCCCCTCCCACCGCCTCGTATTGCTGTAATATAAAACCAATCTGAGCGTTGTGTTTACAATGTATCAGCTTATGGAGGCAGGTTTTGGCATTGTAGACTGTATTTTAAAATAATATATTATTTGCATAGGGTCAAATGTCATATTTAATATACTTTAACTATAATTACAAAGGTTGCAATTGATGAAAAAATAAAAGAAAATGTAAAGAGGCACGAGGGCTTCCTTTACGTGCCCGGAACGAATATCGTTAAATTGTGTGCTACATTTTACAGTTGTTTATATAAAGATGCGGTTTCCAGATGGTCATTGGTAAGCTCCTTAGCTCAAACGGACCACTGGATAGGGAGGGCTTTTTTTAGGATTCCAATGTCTCTGTTGTGTTAAATAGAATAGAGTACGCAGTAGAGCCATTTGTGGTTGCGAGTGTGGTCTACTTTCGGCTATTTGTTTACTGACTGCCAAACAGAAAACAACAGCAGCACGAGATTCCCTAAATAAATCGCTAAATGCACATCTTTGGTGGAAAGTCGACTTGTAGCCGTTTATCCGAGATTGATCACTCTGTATTTTTCTAATAATCTGAATGTGAACAGAGAACCACAACAAACTTAAACGCACACTTGCCGCAAACATCCAGAAGACTGTTTATATTAAAAACAGTGGACGGTTTTCTGTATTTTTCCCAGACAGAAAAGTTAGGAACTTTCTATTTTTAACAGAAATTGAAAGTTTTGACATCATTTAGTATTTTTGATTTGAAATTGAATAACAGATTTTCAGGTACCTGCAATGTAAACAAACTTTGAACCTGAGCGTGTGCACAAGTGCAGTAATGGTTTGAGCCGTGTGGGCGATCTAACGACACAGTATAATTTTACGAACTTTATCTAAGAAATGCATACTAACGATCGAGTAAGAGCCTGCCGAGTGCAAACCACAGACAAAAGCGCCTGAATGAGGGTAATCCAACACTTAAGTTTGTTGTTGTTGAAATCGAGCTTCGATTCTTCTTTTGTTTTTCACCCTCATTTATACATTCTAAACCTAATTGGACATGCTTTATGTGTGCTATGTTTAATTTTAGTGGTTTTAGCTGTGGTAAGCTCGTGCAAATTGGTTTTCTTAACAAATGTCAAACAGGCTACGGCGGCAAGTGGGCCTTTAATATAGAAAAAAGCAAAAATTATTAAATAAGCAGATAGTTTTAAAATGTATCACAAAAATTGGCTAATAAAGGTCAACAAGAATTAAAAAACAAATGAGCTAAAAAAAAAACATTAAAGAAAAAACAAGCACAAGTTAAAAGACGAGGGAAAAAAATCAATGATTGTCTGTCAAAACGTCAAACTCCCATAACGCGCAACAACAACAACAGAACTAAAGCACAAATTGAGCTTAAATATAATATAATCAAAGAACTCGATGAAGCAAATTAATTATAAAGTAAGAATATAGATCAGTTAAAATTACAACATAAAAGAGTCAAAAGACAGTTGTCGAAGACATAAACTTCTTCTACGAGAAATGGGTTGATTTTGCTGACATTTGAAAAACACGCGTGGTGTCCGGATTTTGACGGAAGCATGTCGCTGGTCCCCCGTCTCATTGTCCCCCCGTCTCAATAATTCCCCGTCTCATTGGTCCCCCGTCTCAATAGTCTCCCGTCTCATTGGCCCCCCGTCTCAATAATGCCCCGTCTCATTGGTACCCTGTCTCATTGGTCCCCCGTCTCAATAGTCCCCCGTCTCATTGGACACCCGTCTCATTGAGACGGGGGACCAATGAGACGGGGGACCATTGAGAAACCAATGAGACGGGGGACCAATGGGACGGGGGACCAATTGACCCTTCGCGACGCTCCGCCTACTTATGCTAATGAGGTCACCTCGGACAAACATTGGGAGAAACATGGCCGCTAGTGGTTGAACTGTGCACGGTTCTTACCGATAACTTTCTGTCTGCAGTTCTCCAGAAGCGCACGACTGTATAATAAAACTGTCTGGGGAATATATATGCACGATGTACTGGTGAAAATATCGTTTACAGCGAGTGAAATCCATGTGCCTTCGAGTATTTCGGCAAGGTGAAGACTGAAGGTGTTTTCGATGATTACTCCGTCGTACGAAAAAGTGAATCATGAGATTTCAACCACCGATATACATCTGACAGTGGTGCTATGTAGATGTGCAATTGGGTAAGAAGATTACAAGAAAGATAATCAATGTATTCTAAGTCATTGAATAAATACTTAAGCTTAATGCTGTTCGCTTACGGCTTAGTGACGAAGCGTCAAATGGTTGATACCGATACAACAACAACTGTCAATGCTGCGAAGACATGCCTCGTAGACCTGCTGTCATCAGTTTTTCCTCTTACTAATCAAGTGTTTTGTAAGTCATTTGGTCTGCATAGTAAATAGATCATTTTCGTATTATGAGAACTAGGTCTTTCAGCTGTTAGTGTTACTGTTAGTGTTGATGTATAAAACTTATAATTGAATGAATACTCTCAACACAACATTTGTTATTGTCAGTCATAATTTAAAAATTATTACTCCAAAATGATATATTATTGTCGATATGTGATATTAAAGAATAATAACTCCAAAGGATTAAACTCACAAAGTTGCTGAGCCCAACTTAGAGAAAAAAATTACATGTCAGAGCACACTTATAATTTGCTTATTTTGCTTTTTATTTCCTTACAGGCCCCCTTGGTATTGCCAAAAGGCGACGTTTCCTTAAAACAAGAGGTGCCTCGGCCCAAAGTACAATATCGTAAAACACGGAGACTGGCAGGAAAGTGGAGGAAAATGCAACTTACAAGTGTTCTTTGATACCAAAAGAGGTCGGAGACTTTGACGGTCTCGAGTTTTCCAAAATTTAAAACCCCAAAGCTAATAGGGATTGAGTATCAACATAAACTCCCTTTTGATGACTAGTTTATGGAACGCTTACAGATAGAATCACCGGCGAGGTGTTCTTTTAGGAGACTCAGACTTGGCATCATATTCATGACTGGCATCAAGATATAACCTGACTTTTAATTTCTATGAACGTTTTTTGATGCAAAAGCCATAATTGTGAAAACCAGATTCTGCACATTTCACAATTCATAAAGAAATCCCTGTCTGAAAACTGCTCCCAAATATTTAAAAGACATTTTGCCAACAGAATAAATAAGGTGTAGAGCTGATTCAACATCCTGAACATTTCACATAAAAACTCGTCAACTTGTACTTACTGTTCTCCATTCTGTGATTGAATTGTTTACCAGTATTGAAATAATTCAATCTAATCTCGATTTTATGCAAAATATATTTTTGTTTTGAATTCACAGATTTTTATTTTGACTTTGTTAGCATGAAATAAAGTTGAGCAGGATAAATTAAAATACCATAAATCCAATCAGGCAGATATGCATTAACCATGCTTAAGGAAGTATGTCTTTACATTTGTACCATGGCGTGGAGGAAAATAATTAAATTTAAAATGTGTGATATGTTTTTCTTTTAATAAATTTGATGGTCACCAGTTTGAAAACTTGTGCTAACAGCATTGTATCCAGAGTGTAGATTCCATAGATGAAATCTAACTGAGGTTTTAGTGAAAGACCTACAATCTGAAAAGCTGCTTGACTTCCTGAAGTTCCTGGTATATTTTAGTTGGCCGCCATCCTGTCAAGCTTTAGATTGATGGACAGATTTATTGATAGATGTTTCATTTTCGGCATGCTGAATATTATTACCCTCTAGATAGTGTTTGCCAAGTTTAATTTAAAGTGGCATGAGCTGACAAAATGTTGATATTTTGATGTTAAAACAAAATGTTGAAATTATTGGCTATTTTTCTCAAGACTATAATTCAGAAGCTTTTTAGTGCTTCTTGTCTCGAGAATGTAAGATAAAGTATTGATTTGAACTAACTTTGGCTTAGAATGAATGAATGGTCGTCCCGGTTATTTAAATTTTGTTTACTTTTCGAACACTATTCCAGTTTGTATAGGTCACATACTGTACCGAATTTCCTCATTCCAACGCCAATCATTTAGTTTTTGGATGCCCTTCAAAGCCTCTTTCTGTGGTGACGACCAGTAATTATGAAAAAAGTATCAATTTTGGCAGCTCATGCCACTTTAATTTAGGTCACTAAGTAATACTAGTACCTTCTCGGCATGCCCAACAACAAGACAAAGTATTGAAAAACCTCACAATCTGAATCAGTGAATGTTCGTATAAACGGTATATATTTGTACAAATTGTGTACCTTTCATGTACTGATATATGATATCCACAGTCCATAGGGAAAATGGCAACCTCACCAAAACTTACTCTTCCATTCATATTATGAAATTAGCCTTTATTTAGTCCAAGCTGAATCTTTTTTGTCAATGACGACAGATTTTCGTTTAAACTTAGTTAAATCTAACTCGAAGTGCCATTTTTTTTACCGTAGGCCGTCACGTCTTCGCATTTTGGGGTATTCTAAAACTTAGTAAAACTAAAAGTTTTTATCCACTTTCGACAGCGAAAAATAGGCAATATAAAATGTGGCTTTAGCTACGGGGTGGCGGAGAAAATAAACTACCGTACCCTAAGTATAATTACTAAAATAGACTATCTATCGACTATACTCCTTGATCGTACCGGTACCCTATGATACGGTCGGAATATATCGACTGTCCGAGGAAAACAACCGTTAACAACAGTGTGTAACCGTTCTTTTTGGTGTGGAAATGATCAATGAACATCATCCGACTAAATACTTTGCCGTGTCAAAAAGTAAATAGCAGATAAACGTAATTTCAGAAGAATCCGTTTGACACGCATAGCATTATTCGATCGCCATTTTTCGTTTTTGTTTGTCCGAGGTCGGTCAGGAGCTGGAGGTGTGGCGGAATTCCGGCAAGCTGATTGGTCGATTCGCTCGTGAGGGGCGGAGTCTGCGTAGGGTCAATTAGACGGGGGACTATTAAGAGACCAATGAGACGGGGGACTATTGAGAGACCAATGAGACGGGGGGACTATTGAGAGACCAATGAGACGGGGGACTATTGAGAGACCAATGAGACGGGGGACTATTGAGAGACCAATGAGACGGGGGACTATTGAGAGACCAATGAGACGGGGGACTATTGAGAGACCAATGAGACGGGGGACTATTGAGACGGGGATCAATGAGACGGGGATCAATTAGACGCGTGGGACTAATGAGACGGGGGACTATTGAGCGGACCCCATTTTGACGAGTGTTCCCTCCACGAGTGCGTTCGATTCGACCAGGATTTGGACTCGGATTTGGACTTGGCACCAATCGAACATGCAGAGTTGCAACCAATGAACTATATGGTCAAATTTTTTAAACTCAGTTTGACATTTTGAAATTTGAATTTTGAAGGTGAGTTTCAAATTTCGAATTTCAAATATTGAAATTGGAAATTGGAACGCGAGTTTCGAGGTTTCAAAACGAAATCGTCACATTTAAGATGGTCGTGTAGGGGCAAGATCTCAAACACTCATTTCACCTTCTGCTGTCATGTTTTGTAAACTCGCAATTAATTTGTTTGAAATTGAAAGTCAATTTCCTTATAATTATCCAGTTAAAATATTGATTATCGAGGGCACATTTACTATCGGTTGAATTTGAATGAATGTGCATGCCTTAATTGATGGCCTTATTAAAATATTAAATTGCATCATTATTACAATGCAGAATTTGGCCCACAAGCTCCCCTTTTCAAAATATGCCTTGTGAGTGACCCAGCCCTAGTAATTTAATAAAAATATTTGCCACCGAAAAAAATGCTGACCTAGATTGGTTTTGCGACAGCAGTTACCTACCGCGGCCCTTGTAGAGACTTCAGATTTACTTCTATTATGTTGACGACGGCACCAAAACTGCTGACCTAAAATTCGTTTAGGTCTGTAAGTGTAATGAGGACAGCTTTTGCAGAATGCCGTCGCTAATTACTAGGGCTAGTGATCCAATCAGTCAATCATTCAATCAGTCAATCTGAATCAATCAATAATTATGTATCTAAATGATATACCTCTTTTTAAAACAATTAGAAACTTGTCTCCATTGTTGTTTTAGACAAGAAGATTTTCCCTGTGCCCGTGTGTTATATAGTGATCATAAAAAATTATGTAATACATAGGCCTATATGTCACCAGACCGGGTGGCCTGAATTTCAAATATAGGGCCTAATTGATTTTACCATAAAATACCTCTTGAACTCGCCTACATCGTTGTCGCCCATTTGAAATCATTTTTATCGAATACCCGTTGCCTTGGCATGACTCCTGCCATGACGTCATTGTGTAAATTATTTAATATGAGGCTATCTTTTTTTAACACATATCAGTTATCAATTAAAGTGGCAAAATTCACACTTTTTTCATATTTTCTGATCGTCACGACATTAAGAGGCTTTGAAGGTCATCGAAAACTAAATGATCAGCGTTGGAATGAGGAAAATTTATACAGTATGTGGCCTGTACGAACCGAAAATGTGTTCGAAAAGTAAACAAAATTTAAATAACCGGGACGATCATTCATTCATTCTAAGCCAAAGTTAGTTCAAAACAATACTTTATTGTACATTTTCGAGACTAGAAGCACTATAAAACTTATAAATTATATGACTTGGGAAAAATAGCCAATAATTTCAACATTCTGTTTTAACGTCAAAATAACAACATTTTGGCAGCTCATGCCACTTTAAATTCAATTAATTTAATTGAACTACACATACCGTTAGCTAGGCCTACAATGTATATGTATATTAATTCATGGCCTAGAAGGTTAATCATGGAAGCTCAGACTTTTCATTTCATTTTCAGATATTGAAAGATGGATCCTGAAAATGATTGGAAAACAGTATAACTGTCATTCCTTGATGGCACATCAACCCTCCTGTCGATCCCCAGACGCTTCAGCGAATTGAGAATGGCAAGAAGGCCTGACTAGCCCAGATAAAAGCCCCAAATGTTCCAATAGATTCTGTACAGAGCATGGAGTCAGATACAGTCTGTTTAAATAATTCCCAAGATGAAGAACTACCGGCTTTGCCTCCCTCTTCTGAGTCCTCTGAAAGTGAACCCTGTCCAACGCATCAAATACCTTAAAGTGGCATGAGCTGCCAAAATGTTGACATTTTGACGTAAGAACATAATGTTGAAATTGTCGGTTATTTTCCTCAAAACGTATATTTCAGAAGTTTTTAGTGCTTCTAGTCTCGAGAATGTACGATAAACTATTGTTTTGAACTAATTTTGGCGTAGAATAAATGAATGGTCGTCCCGGTTATTTAAATTTTGTTTACATTTCGAACACTATTCCGGCTCGTAGAGGCCACATACTGTATGGATTTTCCTCATTACAACACCAACCATTTAGTTTTTCGATGGCCTTTAAAGCCTCTTACTATCGTGACGATCAGAAATTATGAAAAAAGTGTGAATTTTCAGCCCATGCCACTTTAATGCAACCTCCCAAATATTGGTCAGCAGCTGAGTCAAAGTTACTTCTCAATACAAGGCTTTCCATGGAATCCCAGTTCAATGGGCAGAGGGCACACAAAGTGCTATGGAATAAAACTAAGACCGTGCATTCAGTGGTACTTCTGCGCAAGCGCCACCAACTCGACTTGGGGGGGGGGCACGTAAATCCAATGGAATGCACCCTATTAGTTGCAGTCAGGGTTTAAATTAAAATCCGGGCTCAACTTTAATTTATAGAAATGGTATCGTTAAGTTCCTGAATATTTGAAGTTTTTAACTCCAACTGGAACTAAGGTCGAAAAAGTATATTTCATTTTTTACAAAAACAACGCGAAAAGCACTAAAACTGGCGTATAGAATCGGCAAAAAATCAGTCTACAGACTAGTTCCACCTACCGTAGTGATCCTCGAGATGTCCTGGAGACAGTTGCCAACCTCCCAAGTCCTTGGAATCAATCAACGAGCCCCAAATTGGCGCTATTTTGCCTCGTGCAAACCCTCAAAATCACGCCTTCGAAGGTCCCGGGTAGCCGAAGTGACACGGTGACCAAACATCGATCCGAACAATTTACGGAATTCCCGAATCTGTCGAAGCGAGCGAGTTGGAAAAAAATCATGGTAACTCGTGAATGCTTTATTAAGCTTTGTGCAAAGTTTCAGAATCTGCGAGTAGAAACTTTTTTACAGGTTTTACAATTTTTTTACACAGCAGCCGGTTTTTTTAGGCTGAGAGGTCACATGATGCAACCCCCTTGCCTAACTGTAAGAAGAATATTCTGGAATACTTTGTAATATATTAACAACCATTTATAAGACTTTGACAGCCCATGCAAAAGATAAAAAAACGTTCGGATCGCATGCGTTATATATTCAAGCCGGACTGAAGATTTTTTGACCAAATACTTGCGTGCAGCTCATTTTAGAGAGCCTTTTTGATAAAATTATCTCCAGTTTTGTGTACCAGAAATGGGCATTATAGAACCATCGTAAAAGCCAGCATGAGCGTCAGAACGTACGCGGTCGCTGGACCCTCGAATATTGTGAGAGCCAAGAAATCCGCCCCTAAAGCCGATTGGTATTATGAAAAATACAATTTTAAAAGGGAGTTTCTCCTAGGCCAGGGTGGCGGCGAGAGGATTTGAAGAGATAGAAAAGGAAACTATCACAAAAATTAAATTCGGCGTCAGGGGTGAACACTCGTTAAAAAATATCATTGCACAAGGGTTGGAGTGTTCACCCCTGGCGTCAACTGGTAATTTGTCTCCTAATCATCCGGCAAAATATGGTGAAAGTCAACCCGCGCCGCATCGATGGAAGGTCTGTGGGACTGAGGGACGATCACTCAAACCCACTGGAACACCGAGACCCCCCTTAATTCCGTGGACCATATTTGTCAAAATAATTGAGAATTCCCTTCTAAATTAAAGGCATTTATATAAATTATTCCGTCAGACATATTGGTATAGCCTACGTATGTAGGTTCATCTGGCATGTGCGATTAGGCCATATAAAAATATTTATCTCTTTCCGTTCCGTCTGAAATTTCGTCCATTAATAGATGATAAATTCCATGCCAGGAGCCTGTTTCACAAAGCGACGTAGCGTAAGTTTTCACGTAACTGCCATATCAACCCATACTGTAGAGATACGTTAGTATGAAAGTTACGCAAAAAATACATCGACGCCGCTTTGTGAAACAGGGTCCTGTACGCTTTGTGATTTGATATATATGCCTTTCGAATGGCCATTTTTTTTATTTGAAATTATAACGTGTATTGATCGCTTGTGCTACTTTCTTATTTGATTGTTTTTGTAAATATTTTCATATATGTAAATATATTCAGTTCCAACTATTCAGTGGTGTTAAAAATATGTTGTCTGAATGTGATATGTTATTAATATTCAGCTTGTTATAGATATAGACAGTGACGCAGTCATCTATTTTATTTGTGAATTATATTCTGTGGATTTACCAGTGTGCTTACAAGATATTATTCTGTGGATTTATATTTCGTGATCATCGGATCTATACTGCTATACCTGTGAACTTTGTACGAGAATTCTGTCTCAGAACTGTAAATTCTTAACTCGTAACAGTAATTTATTTCGATATAATGATATTTTCTTGACACTGGTTTTTTTTATATTATAAATAAAGATTTGTATATAAAATCTGCTGGTGATTTTGTTACTTCTTATTTTATTATTTTGTCACGTTACAAAATAAGTACTTTTAACGTCTTTAGAGTATACTCACCGGTCTGGTTACCCCCCAGTGCACTCTCCACAAAACAATGTAGGCCTACGTGACTTTTTGTGAAAATGTCTTTAATTAAGTCCCCAATCTGACAGCTGCTTCACATGCTCCTTGTCAAATATAAATATATGAATGGCGTATGGTGGTCAACGACGGGCTTACTCAATCATAATCCATCAAATCCGATAGTTTTTCCTTCAGTCAAACGACAGGTAGGATGAATGAAAACCATCATACCTGCGCTCTGTGGAGATTTTTGGTAAAGGATTATAAGAGATACGCCAACTGTCAAGTCTTCCATGTTAAAGGGGTGTGCTTGACCATCGATCAAGTCTGTAAGTCCCCCCCCCCACCCTCCAACCATCCCACCTCTCCAAAACCCGCCTGGTCGGAAACGTCTTTATTTTTTATTGATTGATTTACTTACTAAGGCTCCATGTGTTTTGTACGGGATGAAACAATATTCTCGTTATTTTTTTAGATTACACTTTCTTGAAAAATGGCAGAAATTCTTCTACCGATTTTTGGGTGATACCCGAAACGGGAATCGAACCCTGGTCCCAGAGTGCGGCACCTATCGCCAGCACCTATGAAACAAGTCCTGGAAAAACACAATGTCAAATTTGTTAACTGCATTGCACCTAATTCAAATAAATCTTTCGTGTGTTTTCAGTCAGAAAATTTTCCATGTAAATTGTAGAATACAATAAGGTGAGGAATTACTTATGGATATCAAGTTCTTGGTTTATTGGGTGACGACGTTTCGATGTAGTTCTTACATCGTTATCAAAGTCAATGACAAACAACAAAATTATTCATTTATATAGCAGATGAGAGAATTACAAGTTGGAACAGGTGCGTAATAGTATAAATTAATTAAGAAAAGTAACAATAGATTTAAGTATGGTGAGTTCAGAACGTTGAAGGTTGTCTTGGAGGATCAAAAGGTCATAGCAGTTGGGGATATATAATCCTTGGTCTCTGTTCATGCTGGGCTTGGTTTTTCTGATGTGGTTGGCTTCCTATAGTTTTCTCTTCTTCCAATGGTGCTGGTTGACAGATAGTGTTATAGTGGTTTCCCATTTGATGTGGTGAGTAGAGTTGGAAATTATGTGTTCAGAAATGGCAGATTTGTAATCAAGTTTATTAACAGATGTTTGGGGTTCTTTTAGTCTAATGTTGAGGGGTCTGCATGTTTCTCCTATGTAATGAGCATTACAACTACAATTAATTCTGTACACTACTCCTTTAGGTTCTGCTCTTGTTGATGAAATTCCTTTTCCTTTTGGCTTGCATATGTGTTTTAACTGTTTTGGTTGATTTGAATGTAGTATTAATACCTGTTTTGGTTTTAATCAGACGAGCAATTTTATGACTGGCTGGTCCAATGTATGGTATGCTGATTCTAATATTAGGGCCTTCGTCTCTTGGTCTGGGTTGTTTATCTGAAGTGTTATTAAGTGTTTGTTTGATAATTGAGTCAACTAATTTGGTTGGATAGCCGTTTTGGGTGGTGAAGACGGTTTTGATATGATGGATTTCTTTGTCAAGGTCTGTGCTGCAGATGGCTTTAGCTCTTCTTGTTAGCGTAGCTATGGTACCTGTCTTAATGTGTGGTGGATGGTTAGATTGGTAGTGAATGTACTGATCTGAGTGAGTGGGTTTACGATACACTGTAGTCTGTGGTCCATGTTCAGTTTGGTGGATGAGTACATCTAAGAACGGGAGTTGATGATTGTGTTCTTCTTCCATGGTGAATTTTATCCTAGGGTGTTGTGTGTTTAAGTGGTCTAAAATTGTTTTAGCAGAGTATGTGTCTTTGAGGGCGACGAATGTGTCATCGACTTTCCTAATCCAGAAGAAGGGCTGGATGGGAGAGGTTGCTAATGCTGAGTTTTCAAGTTCTGTGATGTAAATTTCAGAAATTATAGGTGAAAGAGGTGATCCCATGGTTAGTCATCATGATGTAAGAACTACATCGAAACGTCGTCACCCAATAAACCAAGAAGTTGTTATCCATAAGTAATTCTTCACCTTATTGTAACCTTCCAACTTCTAAATGCCATTGAAAGATTTAACTGTAGAATAATTTATACGGACTGCTATGCAAAGGTGTGCTTCACTATCAATCAAGTCCTTAAGTCCCCCCTTCCTTCCCCCTCCCCCCTCTTCCCCACACACATACAACCCCCTCCAACCACCACCACCTCTCCCAAACTCGCCTCGTCGGAAATGTAGTTCGATTTAATTTCCGTATAGATATCTTGAAACATTATAAGAAAATAATAACGTAAATTTTCAAAGAAAGCTTTTCTAAAATATGGTGTCTCCAGGAATAAAAGTATAGGGACCATCTAATAAGCAGTTGAAGAAAATTTTCAAACTGTATTAACATTGTTTAATTTCAATGTAGCCATGTAGGCCTATAATACTCGAATGAAGTTCACAAAATCAATTTTAATTACAATCCTTGTCTAGGCTATTAAATCTCTCATATATAGTTATATATTTCCGATGATCTGGGTTCCTCCCAGTATCACCTAGCTTGATCAGTGCTATTGATTATTGGAAGATCACTGATCATGTCTCCGGAAATTAAATAGTGACAACAGTACTGTAAAATGGTTTGTACCTATAGGTTTTGATAATAAGACCTATACTATTATCTATTATTCTATTTATTGCAGACAATGGCGTCCATATCGTATAGAGTAAAAAATACAATTGATCTTTAAGATACAAAAGTTACATGTACCAGGGGAAGAAATAAGAACAGTGTTATATCATTTGTACAAGAGATGTCTGAACAATAAAGAACAAACAAAAACCTCAGATTGTAACAGAAAACCCAACAGTGAATTACTGCTGGAGTCAATCCTTCTAATAAAAGAGTAAACTGATTTGCGATCATATTCATTGTTAAAAAGTTATTCATTCATGAAAATAACATGTCAATCTCTCTTAAACAAGTTGTACTTAGCGTATTAAGATGCTTTTTACACCTGTTGTCCTATAACCCCATTGAAATGCTAAATTGTTCGATATCGATCAAGTGATGACTTTACAGTCCACTTGAACTTTTCCTTTTCGGATAACGCATTTATTTTCAAATGTCTAGGCGCGGAGTTTACCATAACATATATTTTGTTATTAAAAACAGTAGTGTATTTGACGAAAGAAGGGATAATTGCTCTACTGACAACAACATGTATTTTAGCCTTAAGTCCACATGGGATATAACATTATCGTCATTTCGAAAAGTCAAAATAATTACCACACGAAATAAATGTAGTAAGCGGTGTCCTTATCAAAGAGCTATTGGCGGAGAGATTTGTTGCAGTAAAAAATGCAGAGATAATTGATACCCAGATGGTAGATTTAATTAAATTTTGTCCTTCCTTCCTGGAAGCACACGTTTCCATCCACCCCCTCAGTCACACGAACCTTCGCGCCAGATGTAAGTCTACAATTGAAGGACAGACTGTTTGGATAAACGGACGCACTATGATAATACTTATCTTCTCCGGACTCTGTACAGTTTATATTTTGAAGTTATACATACCTAAATATATCTGAAGGCGAAGATGTCTAGCCATTGATTGTACATGTATTCATATTGCATTCTTCGCTAGTTACGCCCAAATAATATATAACCGTTGTGTGTATGCAGTGGAATAGAGACGCCAGTTTTATCCAAGTTTAGCAAACTCTGGATATATACGGTAACAGATAGGACACCTCGACAAGACCTTCTCCACGTGGTTCACAGGACAACGGGGCTACAAGTATTATGGAAAAAGTAAGTTTTATTAAAGCTTTATTAAGACCGATCGATAACCGTTATAGAAGGCTTACATGTATTTGAAGTTTTCAAATTCGGCAAAGAAATGTCTTTGTTTATCGAGAACCACCAGATAGGAAGTTTTTAGAATAATTAGCAATAAAGACAAATTTGGGCATCTCTAGATTTACCTTCGAGGCTATGATCCAAAGGCCAAATGAGTTATTCAGTTATGTTCAACATTGGTATTTTGACGCCTAAGCAATAACATTAAACTTTTCGTCGTCTGGAGATTTATTTAGGGAAATATGTATTATCTGATTCGCGCAAGAAAATGGACATACAGCATTGGCACTATTTTTTTTTAATGAGTTCTAAAGATTAATTGCTTCAGTCGGGTTTATAGGAACAATGTGTTTTTCCGCGGCGTTTCCTCACAAGCTGTTCACACTATTACATACTTCAGGTGTGGCATGAGCTGCCAACATTCACACTTCTTTCATAATTTCTGATCGTCACGACAGTAAGAGGCTTTGAAGGTCATCGAAAACTAAATGATCAGCGTTGGAATGAGGAAAATTTATACAGTATGTGGCCTGTACGAACGGAAAACATGTTCGAAAAGTAAACAAAATTTAAATAACCGGGACGACCATTCATTCATTCTAAGGCAAAGTTAGTTCAAAACAATACTTTATCGCACATTTTTGAGACTAGAAGCCATTAAAAGTTTCTGAATTACACGTCTTGAGAAAAATAACCAATAATTTCAACGTTCTGTTTTTAAGTCAAAATATCAACATTTTGGCAGCTCATGCCATTTTAAATATTGAAAGTTGATTAATTTCTCAATGATATGTTTATTTCTTACAATGTCCAAAACCTAATACTTATCCCATTCAACCAAAAATAAACCACAACGAATATTCGAATTAGTTTTATGCCAGCGGTTTAGACAACTGCAATCCTTCTTTCCTCAGAATAATGGTGCTCTCCGTGGCTCAGTAAATAACTTAATGGCAATACAAGCCTTATTTCCACAGGTCGCGGGTTTGAATCTTTAGATAACCGCTATGAGAACATGTAACTGGATTTTTTTCACCCGATGGCCCATGTGTAGGCTGATAGTTTTTGGACACAGGCAGTCACCATCCTCAGCTAAGCATACGAATACCCCCGGAAGGAACATAAAAATTATCTTGAGGAAAAGGGCACCATTCTATGAGTAGAGCGGGTGTTGGACTGGTGCCGGTTTGGACATCCTGGCGGATGTTCGGGGAGAGGGTTCACTCTGAAACTTCGGGGATTTACGCGCGCGAAAAGCCGACCGGTAGGAAGCGAAGATAGCCGAAGGGAGTTCCGGGTGGGAGAGGGTTGTCACCGAGTTGTGCGTCTCCGGGTGGAATAAAAATACTCTAAAAGTTTGTTTTTGGTCAATGTTGACAATTTAGTAAAAACATGTTTTTTTTTTTTTATCTTAACAATATATGTAGTCGTTATATGCACAATATAGTCATATATCCGGCCGTAGGTACTGTTGAATGCCTGATCATACGATTGATGAATAAGCCCCAAAGCAGTTACGTTTATTTTTTATTATAAAATCGTCCACAAACTAGCTATAAATGTCAAATGTGAATCCGCATCCGTCGTCTGTTTCTATTATAAATGCTCTAGATAACTTGATAGGAATATATCTTGGGTCATACAGCACACCAGACGCGCGCAGGTTGGACTTGTTCCTTCTTGTACCTTCACATATATTAATGAATGAAATTTCTTTCTGTTATAATACATAAATTATATAAATCAAATCAGTTTTGGGGAGAAAATGTAAAAGCTGGAAAGTGAAAACGAGCCAGTCCAACCTACGCAGTCATTTTCTTTTTTTGCAATAATCAGAACCACTCGAAAGGATTTTGGAATTATACATCTGAAGAAATTATATTGGAAGAAAGCAAAACTGAGATCTTGAACGCAATGACGTCATAATTTCGGGACATTGGTCGCTTTTTATTGTCCAGCAATGCCTTTTTTATAAGAAGCTACCCCAAAAAACTTATCTGAAAAACATAATTCAACAATTCGCTATTGTTGATTCGTTGTTAAATTGAGCATCGCCGACATTTCTGGGTAATAGAAAGCACTCATTGTTACTGGATAGAACACTGTTGTCGTGAAGTTGGTTAGGCGAGATTTGGCATACAGCCCTTGATATATATGAAAATTCACTAAGACAATCTGATTAAACGTTCCCCCAATTAAACGTTTTGCTAAGACATTGAACTGTTTGTGACGTCACAAGATTAATTGCTTTATTTAGAAAGGGAAATTATAAGTGGTAATATCCCACCATTTCCATTTAATTAGTCTGAGAGACTTGTTGATAATGAAGGTGATTTTTGAGCAGCTGAGACCATGTAGGCTCTATGATGGATTATTTGTAAACTGGTTTCATAACGGAATACTGTGCCTTTGTTGTAATTTAGTTTGCAGTTGCGTAATTGCTGCGATTTACTTGTTTACATTTACACTTTCGGCTTAAGAAATGGTCTTGTTTCTGTTTTTTTTTTTAAATAATTACTGTGTATTACTTAGTCATTTCAGATGTTCTGAAGACATTTTTTCAATGTAAATTTAAAAAAGTAACCGATATCGTTTTTATTTTTGCAGTTATTTTCCCTATCCTGTTTGATATTGCTGACGTCATCTACTTGGTGTTCATTGCCGGCGTGTTCACAGAACACAGCTGGGTTCATTGGGAACCCAATTTTCGCTAACTCTCAGAAAAGGAACCCAAACTCTTTAGGTTATATATCAGATGCTTTTAAAAACATGTTTAAAAGACATCAGGTCAACACGGAACCATTCTTCCCAGAAAATCCTCTACCCTGGACTTGTGTCTCCGAGCCATATTGGCGGGACTTGGGAGAATTATTTTATCCTCGATTCATTCAGGACGCCCGCTGTTCCCAGACGAGGTGCTGGTATGGCTACTATATGTGTAAACCAGAGACCGCACACGAAAGAGTTCTGAAAAGAAATGATGCTGGTTGTCTGGACACATCACTACCGGTTCCCTTGCGTAGGGATTGGCAATTCGTAAACATAGAGGTGACAGTCGGGTGTATGTGTTCCCGATGAAATGCTTAACCTCAAAATTTCTTCCAATCAAATGTCTGTGCTCTTGAATGTACGTCTTTAAAGTGGCATGAGCTGCCGAAATAATGCTGAACAAAATCTTTATCGGCTGTTCTTTTCTACATGTACAAAGTCAAAATCGCTGCTAGCCTTGAGAATGCACGTTGACGTATGGGAGACCTGGTACGTTTGGGACACTTTTGTATATTATTGGACAACACAAACATTTATTGTAGAATTATTGCTTAAAGTGCAACTCTTCTATAGCCTAGGCATCGGGTGACATAATAGTACTTGAGAAGCAATACAGACGTTTTCCTTGGGCAGAGAGTAAACACTGGCGTTGGGCTGTCCGTGTGTATCCCGTACCCTGAGTTTAATGGGATACGCACCGGGGTAGACTGGGGCACTTTTGCTAACATAGATAAATAAATAGGAGATAGCATGGATATAATGTAATGTTTGTTTATTACTAGATATTGAAGATATAATTCTTAAGGGTTGTGTTTAAGGAATAGTTTATGTTTGTATACTTTATGCCCCTGCCGTCTAGTATTGGAAGACAAAGTTAAGTAATAAGGAGCTTAAGTGTCTATATTTTATTAGTATGTAAGGAGGGCCACACCGCACGGACATGAGGCTAGGAACGGGGTTATCCGTCACAGTGACCAGCGACTGGGGTTTTAATTGCCTAAATACAGCTCTGTCCTTCGTTCATCCAATCTTATAAATGTACGATTTAGAGATTTTTTTGTAAATTAGCTGATGAAAAAAAACTGTTTAAGAACCTTAGCAGAAACTCATTTTATGCTTGTTTGATCTAGAGTTTTCTGTAGAAAATTATTGAAACTAACATAGACATTTCCTAACCTTCTTGTAAACAAAATGTCATGTTAATTAGGTTGCTAAGTAATCAGCTATGCTTCTAAAACATATACAACTGAATACGAATCGTTCAGTTAAAGAAGTGACAGATTCAATGGAACTAGATGATTAAAGGCCCGTTCTCACTGTGCGATTTGTCGTACCGACTTGTAGGATGCGATTAAAACGGATGCATTTGATTGGTTGATAAATCATATTGACCAATTAAAAGTATCCATTTTAATCGCATCCTGCAAGTCGGTACGACAAATCGCACAGTGAGAACGGGCCTTAAGACTTTTAGATTTAAAGTTTATTTACAAGTCAAATATGAAATTTTGCACATCTGATTCATAATAATTAGTAGCATCATTTATTTTAAACTTTAGCTTATTTCTCAACACTATACATCAAGAGCCCCCAAAAATCTCTTAAGATCGTTTTTATGTAACAGGTAATATCCAAACTTTTGTTTTACAAAAAATATATATTTCTTGCCTCTTTTACCACATAAATTCACTAAGTGTGAAAACTTAACAGGCGTACCCTTATCTTTGGCTCGGTGTGAATTCTTAACAACAGACGCATCCTTAGCCATGGCTCCGTGTGAAACCTTAAGAAACTTGCCCTTATCTGTGGTTCACTATGAAATCTGAACAAACTTATCCTTATTTATGGCTTAAGGATTGACGCTTGCGCAGAAACCTCGTTGTAGGGCAAAATGACGCTAAATTGAGTTTTTGGATCAATCTGACGTCAGAATCGTGTTCATTTCGTCTATGACGTAATGCAAAAAAGGCGTTTCACAGCCAATGAATTGTCCCGTTACATTGGTCCCTTCAACACCCCACTTTTCATTTAAAACTACTGTAATCAAACTATTAATCTACACACTATGTCAAAAAATACTGGGGTAGATTAGGACACTGTCTCAATGTATCCCACCACATTTGTCCCAGTTAGCCCAAGTATCACATTCATATGTTAATTGACTGTAAAACTAAAAGTATGTATTTTAAACCAAAACATATTGTAAAGTACATATGCTTCTTTTATTTTTCAATAAAGAAAACATGATAGTTCGATCAAGAAGGTCACTCAACTTGGCAAAAAACACATTTTCTAGTCAGAATATTTTCTGTCTTCATGGAATTCGTCCCGTTTCTCGTACAGAGGTGATAGAGAAGTGGTGTTGAGAAATGGATAATAAAACGTTCTAATAAACTGAACAGGAAAGAGCACTAACGCCTTGACCCACTGCCCCTCGTGTCTCAAACTTTCCAGGTCTCCCCAAGTGCGTTGAACTACCTTGGTCTGAAAGGAATCAAAGTTCGTCCCGGTTATTTAAATTTTCTTTTCTTTTCGGATACTTTTTCAGTGCGTACAATCCAGACACTGAATGGATTTTCCTCATTGCAACGTAAATCATTTCGTTTGTAGACGAACTTCAAACCCTTCGATTGTCTTCACGATCAAAACTTGTGAATTTTAGCAGCTCATGCCATTTTAAAAACCTCTATACTTGCGAAACGATTCTCGTAGTTTGTTATATCGTGTCACAAACTGTAACAAATTATTTTGAATAGATCAAATTCATGTTTATAATTCATACAGAAACGTGCAACTCATGTACTAGCAGAAAGGTTTGTCCATTGAACTGAAGATGGAATATGTTTAGAAAGGAATACAAAAATTACATTTTTAACTGAGGCTACAATACCAGAATCCTAACAAGACGACGGGGCGGGATTAGATTTGTATATGTAGTGAATCTCGTTTGTAGGTATAACAAATTCGTTGGTTACGGGATTCAGTCATCTATTTCAGATGCTCGATTCGAATCTCTGAGGTGAGCTTGGATTTCACGCTCAGTATTCAAACCACTATCAAGCCACAAAGTCACTATCTGGAACTTGGCATCCTCTCTGGAATCTATCCCGAGATTCTCTTACAGAACCAATCCGGTATTCAAATAGCATATTTTTCTCCAAGAATGGATAGTAAATGGACTGAAACAACAAAGGTTACCCTCATGTTCCAAGTTTTGATTTCGGAATTCCTGAAGTATTTGTGGAATAGTGGATATGAACTCCGAATTCATAAGCTGCACTCATTGCCGCTCAACAACGGAATTTGTTACATTAAATGAAACAGCTGCATGCTGACACAAGTCGTGAAAAGACTATATTAGCTGTTTATAGTTAGAATCTCAAACATAGGCGATATATAAGCATAACCATCTCGAGATTTGATGCATACACGAATTTGCATTGAAACCCAAATCCCGATTTGGTCTCCCGATTTGGTCTCCGATATTCGTTACTCTCATCCTGTTGTTAAGTAACCGATTTGGGAGAGTTTTGCTTTGAACTATGTTCCTTTTAGGCTACTCCTATCAACATTGTGGCATTTCGTGCTTATGTTTTTATATGTAACAATGTTTATGGCATATTTTGAAGCTCTATACCCTCGCTATACATTCCAATTAAATAAATTACCAGCATTTTGTGCATCTAACACGTTGATGCTCTGGATTTTATTGTCAATGCAATTCTACAAATGTCATTTTCTAAAGAATTCTATTTTACCTTCTTTTGTCATATATGATGTCACTTTTTAAATAATAAAAGAGATCAAATATTATTTCCAATATTGATATTCCCTTGTTGTTCTTTTAAATAAATGAAATACATTTGCATAAATTCCCTTGCAAATAATATAGAGAAAGACTTACTTCTCCGATTAAAACAATTACTAAACCGATTCATTGTTTTTCACCCAAAGTAAAATTCCGAATAGTCGTCAATTTGGGTTGATCCAGTATATTTGACAGGATTCCATGCTGTCTTTGGGTTGATCCAGTATATTTGACAGGATTCCATGCTGTCTTTGGGTTGATCCAGTATATTTGACAGGATTCTATGCTGTCTTTGGGTTGATCCAGTATATTTGACAGGATTATATGCTGTCTTTGGGTTGATCCAGTATATTTGACAGGATTCCATGCTGTCTTTGGGTTGATCCAGTATATTTGACAGGATTCTATGCTGTCTTTGGGTTGATCCAGTATATTTGACAAGATTCTGATCAGATGCTCAGTCTCTCTGTTATGGCCAAACTGTTGCCTCTGGCCAACCCCAGCCATGCTTTGTAAAAGTTAATCCATTTTGTGAGGCAGTGGTTAGAAGTGTTTAATTGAAAGAGCCATGCATTATCGACAGAAACATTTCTATCTTAAAATGACATTTAGAAATTTAACGGTTACAATAAGGTGAAGAATTACTTATGCTTAAAGGCCCACTTGCCGCCGTAGCCTGTTTAAATTTGCTAAGAAAACCAATTTACATGAGCTTACTACAACTAATACAACTAAACTTAAACATAGGGCACATAAAACATGTCTAGTTAGCTTTAGAATGTAGAAATGGGGTGAAAAACAAACGAAGAATCGAAGCCTGATTACAACAACAACGATCAGTGTCGGTCAACTTTCGTGTTGGATTACCCTCATTTCAGGCCTTGTTATCTGTGGTTTACACTCAAACAATTATCAGCAGGCTTTTCCAGTCGCTGTTAACCGATCGTCAGTCTGTATTTCTCAGATAAATAGGCCTACGTAAAATTACACTGTGCCGCTAGTTCACTCACTCGACTGAAACATAAAATCGCCAATAGGGGGCAGTTTGGTTTGTTTACGTTCCGGGCACCTAACAATTCAAATTTTCAAATTCAAATTAAAAATACAAAGTGAAGTCCAAACTTTTAAGTTTTGGTAAAAATAGTAAGTTCCTAACTTATATTGTCTGGAAAAAATACAGAAAACGGACTTTCTTTTTTAATGTAAACAATATTCCTGATTTTCGCGGCAAGTGTGCCTTAAACAAATTCTTGGTTCATTTGGGTAACCCGGTTTGGTGTTATTCTTACATCGTTATCAAAGTCAATGACAAACAACACATAAAATTCATTTATATAACGACACAGCCTAACCCAGTTAGCTGTGTTTTTCTATGGTGGCTGATGTGTGCCATTTCTTATTCTCTCGCTTTCGCACGAAACATTAACTCCAACGCGATTGACTTACTTGGCATTCACTACACCTGAGCTAATAAGTCCATATGCCAATTCGCTACGCTGGGATAGAACAGCTAACATATTATGTTTTCGTGGGTTTGAGTTGAAGCAAAAAATAAAAGCTAAAAACAAATTTTAATCTCCTATTTATGCCTGAAATTCTACAAAGACTCGATAGAATCTTCCTTGCAATACGTTGCGCTTTCTTGTTTTCGTTTGGCTCCCAGACGCCCTGAGCTGAATCGAAAACAAGAAAATGCTAAATTTTACACTACCGGTAGTTCCGTCTGTTGTAGCGGTATAGTGTCCGTGCACGTGGACCCACATGTGTATGTGAAGTGTGAACCTGTGCCTGTACGCTTGATTTAACATAACTTTTGGACAGGGTTTGTGCCTTCGGAAGTAATATTGTTACGAGAAACTCACTGCTGGTAATAAATCTCTTTTCAATGGAGGACTATAATTTGTGCCTTGTCCTAAATCTGACGAACAAGTTACACTTGACGAAGACACCGGTATAGGTGTCGAAAGCTCGTGTTGTGAAAAAACAACTAGCTACGTGATAATGTCTTCATTTTTTTATCATTATTCCAAAAGTAGTTATGAAAAAAGTAACTCATTGTTTGGTGATCTAGCATAAATTACGTTTTGGTTACAATTTATAAATTAAAATGTTAGTTACATTGAAAGAATTAATTAGGGAAGAGGGAGGAGGGTCAAAATCGAACTCGGTTCAATTGGCAACCTATTAAACTAAGCACGAGAAACGAAACCCACAAAATATTAATCTATCAAGCAATATATCTACCCGTCCAAAATGTCTGCATAGTTTTCACCATCCATCAATGTGGTTGTAGCAATTCATCAAATCGCCAACCGTTGGAGAAAGAGAGGTGGGCACGGGGTCAACCTTTAATTGGAACGAACGACTTTCCTCGGCTCTTCCCGTAACTGATATGCAATGCATTATCCCGAGTTGTAGTTAGAAAATCGTGTGACCTTTTCCTGGTGTTTGACACACACTTTTCCATCGGCAGTAATAATTAAACCTCACACCTGATCACGGTAGGTGTTACAATGGCCGGAATCCCTCCTAAACTGTCAGGAACTGTCTGATATTTCCTCACTCCTACGTTTTATTACGTCATATGTGAATACATACGGAACAACTATATATTCTATTTAACTTTGATACTTTAATTTCACAAGAGTTGACGAAGATTTTCAAAAGAATTGTTTAAAGGGCATAAGTCTGAAGTATTGCTTACTTTGCAAGTGTCAAAATGAAACCACTCCAGATTGTCATCTGATGTTATAAAAGGAATTGCTATAGATCCATGTCAGTGCTTTTCATTCTATAACTAGAGAATTTTGTATTTCTCGCATGGTCATTGTGGGGTTTCAGAAGCTATACCATGTTTGTAGAAAGAGAATCCGTCCATTCGATTGATTTGTTTGAGTTATGTGATAAAAACACTGGTTAAGTAAAGAAGATAGATTTAGTGACGCTTCATATTGAACCAAAATAACTACTTTATTAAGGTCATTTGCTGGACATAAACATAGTTCACTTCGTATGGACCTAATTATTGTTTTTCTTGTAGGGATTTGCTTTGGACTTTACCTGGTTAGTCTATTAATTGTTTTGTTTATTTTTGCAAATAGATTTTCAAATAAATACGCTTTTTTCTTAATTTTTTTTAACAAAACAATCTTGTTAATCTGTAACACCTGACTGTCTAAATTCAAGATGGCGGTTTGGTGATTTCTGGAAGAAGCAGACAATGCAGATCCAGATGTCCTTGATTAGCGCTTCCGCACCCACCTGCGCCATGTGTCCGGTTGAGAATGAGATTGGTTGGTTGTTTAATTTGTGGCAGCTAAACTCCAATGATTGATGTGGTCCAGAACAACTCGCTATAGTTTGTGATGATTGATGATTGATCGATTGATTGTCCGGTGTTTTACGCCGCGCTCAAGATTATTTCACTTATATGGCATCGGTGCCAGTTTTATTGTGGAAGGAAACCGGGCTCTATGACCTTCAGGTGGTAACTGGCAACCATCCCACATAGGTCGTTCGAGTAAAAACCCAGTCAGAAATTTTTCCAATTTTTGGTGGACTGAGTGGGATTCAAACCCGCGACCTATTGGTGGAATGATGGATTGATTGATTGGCGCTTAACGTCGCACTCAAAAGCTAAGGTTATATGGCGACAAAAGTACCAAACAACCAAATGATCACCCCTAACCCCCACCCACCCACCCAGATCTAGATTTTGACAGTAGGTTCCGCAGACCATAGAACGTCAGGAAGGCTAATATATGTGGCATACTTAATGTTACTCCTTGCTGGATCAACATACAGGGCTAAAGCAGAGCCACAATGCTCCAGCCCAATGAGCAAATCATAATTCTTTCTTATTCGGTGGCCAAAATTCCACGCTGTGTGGGATTATTTTCCACGTTTGGTTGTAGCAGTATGCGCGGGACTTAAGTATTGTGGTGACTTGAAGTGGCATGAGCTGCCAAAATTCACACTTTTTTCATAATTTCTGATCGTCACAACAGTAAGAGGCTTTGAGTGAGTGAGTGAGTGAGTGAGTGAGTGATTGGGGTTTTACGTCCTGCTCAACAGTATTTCGGTTATATGAAGACGTTGTCTCCTTGTGACAGGGCGGATTTCCACCGCTCTTTTAGGTGCTGTCTCACCGAGACGACTTGCCGAAGACAACCAGCAAGTCCCCTCACCCAGTCACAGTATACTGACACCGGGCCAACCAGTCGCTGCTCTAACTCCTATTGCTGAGCGCCAAGCGAAGCAGTAACAGCTACCACCGTTAAAGTCTTTGGTCTGACTCGACCCGGGCTTGAACCCGGATCTCCCAGGCCTAAAGCGGACGCTCTACCGACTGAGCTATCGGGGCTGGTATAAGAGGCTTTGAAGGCCATCGAAAAACTAAATGATTGGCGTTGGAATGAGGAAAATCCATACAGTAGGCGGCTTATACGAACCTAAAACGTGTTCGAATAGTAAACAAAAATTTAAATAACCGGGACGACTATTGACATTGATTGATTGATTCATTTGCCGCTATACCGGTTACATTTATGAGCATACCATATCGTGTTTAACATTATCGAACACCCAAATTCCAGACTCCATAGAATTTTTTTTACCAGCTGTCGGTTTAACGCGAGCGATTTTTTTTGTGTGCTCACTTGATTTTCACAATTAACGCCTGCCGCGTTTTTGACACCAAGCTGTTAAAAAACTGAAGCATGGCGACAAGTTTACCACTTTTGATTATCGGGTTTGTTGGAAAACTTTGCCTGTGCCTAAAGAATGTTATGTCTAACTGACGAGTATGCTAAGGTTAACAGAATTATATAAAAAAGAAAAGGAGCTTAACTAGGTCAAATCATAATCATAAATCTAATATGACCAAACTGTCCAAATGTAAATATTTTTCATTGAAAAAGAACATCCGAAGTACAAAGTAGAGTGGTGGTGATTAGATTTATTGGCGTGTGTCAGCCCAAATATAGGGCTGATTTACACCGTACAAAGTAGAAACTAATGATAATTGATAATGTGAATGATATACCTATTTTTAATACAATTAGAAACTTGTCTCCGTGGTTATTTTAGACAAGAAGATTTTCCCTGTGTTCATAAATATGATATGCTATAATGTTTTAGAGTATAGCTTTTGCTTATAGTCCAGGCGCCTGTTTCACAAAACGGCGTAGATGGATTTTTGGCGTAACTTTTTCGCAACGTATCTCTACAGTATGAGTTGCCATGCCAGTTGCGTAAAAATCTTACGCTACACCGCTTTGTGAAACAGGCCCCAGTTGGTTATTAAATTTTGCGTACTTTTCGAGCACTATTTAGGTCCGTATAGGTTCCAATAATACATTTTTTCCATGAACTTCTAACAATCTGAAATGTTTGACAGTCAGAATTATTAAAACAAAAAATAGCTTTTATTTATTAAAGTTTCAAATAGTCAGCTCTTGAAGTTGTGGTCATGGGGTGATATTTTTTTACCTGAATAGCTAAACTAATTGCCTGCTTGGCTGATTATATTGAATAATTGACATGTTTCTGCTCTACTCATTTTTTTCTCATATGAAGGTTCAGATAAAATGATCTTTAACATATTTACAGCAATATCATTTTGAGGGCAGATAAAATGATCTTACGTTCAGCCTAAACAAATAATTGATTAATGTTTCATGCCACATTCAAGCTTCCTCTTACATTGAGAAGCTGTTGGATTTGGTGCGCGAAGTACCCGGATTTCATCCCCGAAGGAAACTCTAGATCTTGATTGATTTATTTACGTTTTATGCCACGGTAAAGATCCTTTCACTTTTATTGTGACGTATTGTGTATCCGGAAAACTGGCTTTGCTAACACGAGGTATAGGTCCATGACAGCCATCTTACCATTTACAAAGACGAAAAGAAATGCTTTAAAGGCACACTCGATGCCGAAGCATTTGCGAAGTTTGTTAAAAGCACACTTGCCGCTGTAGCATTTCTGACAACTGTTTACTAAAAAAGGCACTAAAATTAAACATTGGGCACAATATGTATGTTCACTTATGTTTAAAATGTCTATATGTGGGTGAATTGAAGCTCGATTACAACAACAACGATCAGTAATCGGTTATCTGTTGGATTACCTTCATTTCAGGTCATTTTGTCTATAGTTTACAGTATCAAATTTATCCGCAGACATTTTGTGCCCTTCAAACCAGATCCTTGGTCTGTATTTCTCCAGATAAAGTCGGTAAAATAATAACGTACAGTTAGATCGATCGCACAGTTCAAATCATTCGGGCGATTGTGCATATTGAAAATACACAGTTCTTAACTTCTTCTGCTATGGAAAAAAGAGGGACAATCAGCAGAAATAGCTATGTTCTGTAGTTCAATAGTTACCTCCAATTCAGTAAAAAGTATGGTCGTTGATTGAAAAGTTCGTTAAATTATATTAACATGTGTGCATACATAGGCTTATATCGGTCGCCTTTTTTCGATTCTGTCCATGGCTATAGTTTTAAATTGGATGTAGATTTTATACATTTAAAGCAAACGTCATTTCTCAGCAAAATAATAGGCTTTATCAGACAATGTGACCAACACGTTTTGCATCTCAATTTTAAGTCACCGTTCACTGTGTAAAGGAATAATAAAATGGACGCGCTGCCGAAGAGACCCATGCTGTACCATGGGGTATCTTATACTTATTATTTGGTAACCAAAAAAAGCGGAAAATATACTTGTTTGTTATCTCAGACTATGTAAATTAGTTCGTTACCAAAATGATCAGTTACGTAAGGGTGGAATAATAAAACACAAGAGGTTCTCTTTTTAGTAAGCTAATAGAGACTTCGCACGCGTTTCAGAATGTTAAACGTTTTCGAATGTCGAACATTTCCATGAACATTGTTACACTTAAAATCATAGAAAAACTAATAAGTGATACCGATCAGTTTTCGGTTAAACCAATCTTTCATAAGTTCAAGAATTCAATATCAATATATAGAACGTATAATAAAAGGTACTAAACAAAAGTTTTTGTTTAAGATATGGTGTATTTGTTCAATAAAAATAATGAAAGTAACAAAAGATGTAAATAACAAATGTAGTTCAACGATTCATTGTCTATGGGATTGTAGTGTAAAAGTCACATGGTTTTCTGGAGAGATGACTGAAAGATTGACTGTAGTACTCTGATGGCAAAATGTTTGGTGTGAGGAGTCCAGTTCCTTGAAAATAGCCATGGTGGACAGGCATATGAGACGGGCCCCACATAAAACCAGAAGAATTGGTCCTCAAGTACGGATTATACGATACTGGAGATGACGTCATCGGCACATAGCTGTAACCACAGTGATTGGGTGACAGACCCTTTGGTGTATGATCTTTGGTCTTTCGGGCTCTCCTCCTGGCTTGTCGACGGCGGTAATCCCCCTTGGAGAAGTCTTCTGCGCACGCTGGGTGTATGGACCAGTAGTTCCCTTTGCCGTTTTCTGCTCGACCATTTTTAACAAAGCACTCATTCAGCGATAAATTATGACGAACACTATTCCTCCAAGCCTTCTCTGAGTTGTTATAATAAGGGAAATTCTCCATTATATACTGGTAAATCTCCGCCAGTACTAACCTTTTCTCGGCGGAGTTCAAAATAGCCATGGATATCAGAGCGATATAAGAATACTCTGGTTTGAGTTTGACATCGCCCTGGGTTGATGATTTGTGCGAACTAACTCTGTTTGAATGTCTCTCCAGGGAAAGAAGTATCTGTGCGATGGATTCTGTGTCACTGGAACTAGATATCGGCGAAGTCGATGAACCTAGAGAAGCTGGCGGCGAATGTAAATTCGACCTAAAATCGTTAGAATTATCGCTGGAGGTCTGTGAGATTCCGGACAAATTCGATAAGCTCCCGTCACTGCTGCTGTCTGACTGCGCACTTAAATGTCCCAAAGCCGTTTTGTTTGACGACTCCAACGATGCAGTTGTAGGGTGAAATTGTGGCAAAGAGCTCTCGTTTTCAAAGGGTTCGTCGTTAGTTGAAACAGTTTTCATCCCTCCACAATCTGACGGCATTCCCTCGTCTTTTCTGTAAGCAGTGTTGGCAATTCTGTCACAAAACCTTTGGAACGGTTTGGGTGGCGAAACAGCTGTGCTTTTCATGAGACCTTCGATACTAAAATTGATCATGGTTGTAAGACGAAAAGGTTTAGACTAAAAGGTTACTTCCTGAGCTAACCAAAAAATGATGACGGTTTCTGTTACACTGGTAGTTTTTATACGTTAGTGACTAGCGATTGGTCATTGGCCAATTAGTATATCCGTTGGTGTTGCTACCAAGTTAATCGGTGACACGCGCATACAGCTGTGAAGTATGCTTTCATTTCGCTTGCCGTTTTGCAATTAACCAATTGTGTTCCATTGTTGAAGAACATACAAACGTGCCAAATGTTAATTAGTGTGGAAAACGTCCATTAGCGACGCTTAACCAACCAACGGTTTTTGGTGAATATGGTTTTGTGTAGTAGAAACCAAATTAATAATAACAAGCGTGTCTCGTGCCACAATATTGTGGTAAATATTAAATGATACAAACACGAAAATAAACACTGTTTTAACGTATGTTATTCGGCAATAAAAAACTTATAAATTTTTCTTCTTTAGAAAAATAGTCGATAATTTCCTAATTTTGTTTTCACAAAAAATATCAACATTTTGGCAGCCCATGCTACTTTAACAGACACGGTTTCAATTAAGATGTATATCAAAATTTTATCCATTTTTTATATCAACAGAAAGCTTCCAATGTAATAATCTTGATTTTTTCTTGGTTTTTTTATGTTTATTACTCACATCGTCTATAAATAAACCTTACGTGAACTTGAATCTATATAATTCACTTTAAACTGTGTGATTATTTATAAAAGTTTTTCCAGGTGGAGGAACAACAACTTATCAGAGATAGGAAGCAATGAATTCACCGGGGCTTGATACCAGGCTAACAAACAGGATAAATCAAAATACGAATACAATTAAATGAAATACTATCCTGGAAAGGAAACTTAGGTACAGTTCTTTTTAAGGGTACCAATATTTATTTATTTACACGAGGGATTGTGTCTGTGTACAGTACACAACCGACTGTTTATAAGCTTATATCTTTTCGAATTTAGTTTCCCTATAGTCGTAATGTTTTTCACCATTCATTTGACAGGACTATATATTTATTTGGTATAGGTGTATTATTTGGATTTTAACTTTTTTTGTTTGGGTCGAGATGAGGCCATGACAGAGGACCAGAAGTTATTGTCCTGACAAATCAGGACAAACTGAACAATATTACCCCCAAGAGAGATGACATCTATATGTGCTATCCGTGAACCTTTACTGGCACCTTTATATATGTAAGTAATTACAAATTGAGTAATAAACAACGATTATTTCAATTTTTATGGCATATTTGAAAAGAGCAATCAGTCATCACATTAGGAAATTAAAAGGAAACAACGAAACCATTCCATGTCATTCTGAATAGTAATGATATCATATTTATAGAAATGATATCACATTTATAGTAATGATATCATATTTATAGTAATGATATCATATTTATAGTAATGATATCATATTTATAGTAATGATATCACATTTATAGTAATGATATCATATTTATAGTAATGATATCATATTTATAGTAATTATATCATATATTTAGCAATGGTACTATATTTATAGTCTTGATATCATATTTATATCGAGAAATAAATAAAATACATTTGCTAAACTTTCTAGTCTGAAAAAGATCAATGTTGTTGTTTCCGTTTTTTTTATTTTTTTATTTTTAAATAATATATGGGGTTTTTATTTCTTATTTAAAACACCTGCACTGGAACAGGGAATTCCTTTATAACTGTGGATGACGTCAGTCCTATTCATTCCGATTTTATAGTGAACTTGAATATTTAGTTCTAACAAGTAGAACTGCGAAATATTTGCTCTTATTAACCTGGCATGAAGAGTCAACTTTACACTTTCTTTTTACAAATTCCGATTGTCAAGACAATAAGAGGATTTGAACTTCGTCGAAAAATAAATGTTTGACATTTCATCAAGGAAAAGCCTTTCAGTACTAATGGAAAAAGTGTTAAAAACTTAAACGTAACCCGAACGAACGTTAATTTGTTTTCAGCCTAAGCTAGTTCAAAATAATACTCAGACGTACACTCACGAGACTAGCCTTATCAAAATACCTCTAATGTGTACTTCAACAGAGAAGTAACCGATAATTTCAGAATTTTGTTATAACAGAAAAATATGAACATTTCGACATTTCTGGAGACCAGAGACACTAAAAAGCTTCTGAATTATACGTCTTGAGAAAAATAGCCAATAATTCAACATTCTGTTTTGACATCAAAATATCAACATTTTGGCAGCTCATGCCACTTTAACCAAATCATTTCCTCTATGACAATATAAATATATATGTTTTCTCCTTGGCGATTGTGTTCGTTTACACACTCAATTATTTCAGACATATCAGCTGTCAGTGTGGTTCAGGGCTACATTAACATTCTGACACTTTGCCTAACTGCAAGTCAATGTATAATTAAAAGGTGTAAATCACTAAGCACGACATTGTAATTGTCACCTCCGACCCGGTAAGCGTCATGATTTGTTCGTTATGATCTTTAACTCAGATATTTTTCGGTTTTCAAAGGTTGCTATTTAATAACGAAGGGATCTACTATTTGAGGTCAACAACAAAATATAAACAACAACAGATAAAAACAAAAATCTTGTAGAAAATCACAAATTTATTAACAGAGAAGCATTGTTACCAAATTGTTCACTTTAAAATGTCATTATTTTTTTTTTGATATATTATAACAAATTCCTATGACGTTTGAAATCCTTGGCGTAAATAATTTGACGGGTGTGGATGAGACAATTTAAAGTGGCATGAGCTGCCAAAATTCGGATTATTTTCATAATTTCTGTTTGTCACGACAGTAAGAGGCTTTGAAGGTCATCGAAAAACTTAATGATTGGCGTTGGAATGAGGAAAATCCATACAGTATGTGCCCTATACGAACCGAAATAGTGTTCGACAAGTAAAAAAATTTAAATAACCGGGACGACCATTCATTCATTCTAAGCCTAAGTTAGTTGAAAACAATACTTTATCGTACATTCTCGCGACTAGAAGCTCTAAAAAGCTTCAAAATTGTACGTCTTGAGAAAAATAGCCGATAATTTAAACATTCTGTGCCAAATATCTCAATTTTGGCAGCTCATGCCACTTTAATCATATGCTTGTCGAGAAACCAGAGAAAGCGAGGGCTGATATTCTATCAGAGGCACACTCTCTACCAATCTGTTGGAGTTTCGATTAGCTTTCGTTAAAGGCACTCTCGCCACCGTGGCCTTTCTCGCATTTGTGAGGAAAGGAAATTACAAGAATTCATACAAGTAAAATCTCTACGTTTAAACATGGGGCAAATTAATTACGTCCAGTTATGCTTAAAGTGCCTAAATGATGATGTCAAAGCGACGACCTCCGAGGGATTGAAGCCGCTCTGAAACTTCGGGGATTTACGTACCGGTAGCGAGCGAAGATAGCCGAAGGATGTTCCGACTGGGATGAAGCCCGAGAACAACGTATCGATCAGAAACCGGTTTACTTGAGGCTTTAATTACTCTCACTTCACGTCTTTTTTTTTTACTTTAAATTTATTTTATCTCAAATTTATCGCTAGGCTTTTCGTGCTCCTGAAACCAAATATTCCACCATTAGCTCGCTCAGACGTTTCAAACCATTCAGGGCTTGTACATACAACACGCCTTGGAGTTAGTTTACATTACGGGTACATAAAAATCAAATTTTCAAATTCAAATTATAAAAAATACAAAACTATATCAAAACTTTTAACTTTTGGCATATACAGAATTTTTCTTACTTCTTCTTTCTTGGAAAATACAGAAACCCATTTGTTGTTTATAAAAGTAAACAGTATTGTGGATTTTAGTAAGGAATGTACCTTTGACTAGACATGTATGCTGAATGTTTGGAACTAACACAACCATTCATGATATATTCAACATCATTCTGTATTCAGTATTAAAACAGATCACACACAGTAAAATCAAAGAAATGGGAGATGTGTGTAGATTTTTTCTCACTGTTTTAAAGAATGGCGTCTAGCTGACAGCCAAGTATATCGTGATCGTATAGACTGTGTCAAGCTGATAGGACAAAGACATTTATCTTTCAAACCGAAATCTTACCTCATTTATTTCAATTGACCGATTGCTTGATGACGTCACTTGGAATTTACGCGCAAAGCATTTCGGGGGATTGAGGGATGTTAAAATAATTTTAAAATATGGCGGAAGAAATAATACTGTATCGAGAACAAGACGTAAAAAGTGTAAAGTTACCAGAAAAATGTGTGGAAAAGAACAGGTTATGTCATCTATGTTTTTAAAAAAAGTGACATTTTGCTAAGTACCAATAAACAAAATGGCGAAATGAGGTACATTTTACCCAGAAAGCTTTGCTTAAATCTATGTGACGTCATCAGGCTCGGCGGTAATTCCAAAATCATTTTTGAGTCTTTAAAATGTTTATGAAAGGTTTTGTGATGCACTGTATTTCTTTTTCGTTTTTTTTTTATTACTGATTTCACGTCAAGCATCTGTCTATATTATACATTCGATCGTCTTATCTGTAGGCCTACTATGATTGATTGATTGTTTGGTGTTTTATGCCGCGCTCAAGATTATTTCCCTTATATGGCGGCGTTGCCAGTTTTATTGTGGGAAGAAACCGGGCTCTATGCCCGGAGGAAACCCACGACCTTCCGGTGGTAACTGGCAGGCCTACTATGAAAACAGGCAGTGTAAGCTCAGTAGGTAGGAAATTAATTTTGATATCCGGAAAGGTATTAGCTCTGGATTCCAAAGTCACAACAACCTTGCTTTTCATACCTGGTTGGAATGTAAAGGGAAGAATAACACTATAGATTACAAGACCTTTACCAGAAACAAAACGTCCATAAATATCAATTAAAAATTTCCATAATTTCACAAGGTAGTAACCTAATCACGAGAAGGTCTATATAGTTTAATTCCCACGTAAGACGTTATTTAGTAACATTCGGAACGATCGAAGATATCCAAATATTTCATGAATGTCCCTGTTGACTCGTTGACTCACAGTTTGACAGTTGATCTCGGTTGTCTCGGCCAAGAATTCTCAGTTTTCTTACTTCTATCGGTTAGATCACAATATTGGTCACCTAAATGAACGAGCACGGAAAAAAAAAATTCGGCAGAGCCAAGATTTCTCGGCTAGTTAAAATCTAGGTCACTCAGGAACGGTATAGATGTATCTCAATCTAAACAGAGAAGTTAATCTTCGCATGCGAGACTTAGTTCTGAAGCGAAGGGGAGGTAAGCATATGGGCACGATTGGATGTATCTAATAAGCATAGAGCTTCACTCGAAAAATGATGGGATATTCGAGGGTGTCTGGCTTTGTAGCGACCACTTCGCCACTAACCCTTGTAGCGACACGCTTGATTGCACTCTGAAACTTCGGGGATTTACGAGCGTGTCAAAGCCGATCGGTAGCGAGCGAAGATAGCCGAAGGGAGTTCCGACTGGCTTGATAGCACACCTACTTTTTCAGTGCAGAAATTTTCGCGTTCGCCATGTTTTCCCCGATGACGTCATAAAGCAATCCGTCTATTCTTCAGAAGTATTCTCTAGAAATAGCTACACATACAGCCTGGATTTGTCGATCAACATCTGACTTAAAATGAGATGAACGAAATGGAGGACCGTGGGCATGAGGCAAACTAAAGATGAAAAATTCCACCATTTTACTGTCGTACAGATATCGGGAAAAGGTGGGAGGATCACTGGTAAGCTTCTTTCCCCTTATAAACCGTTAAATGACGAGTGTAATACGATTTTTGAATTCATTTGCAGCTGATATGTTTACTTTTAGTTTCAGTCAGACTAGAGTTTCTAATAGAGGCTTCAGAACGAGCCGTTGCACGCTTACAGGCTGACCGATTGTTTCGTCGTCTTCTGACTTGTATGTTTTTATTTGTCCTGATCACATACTGTAGAAATAAGCTAAAAAAAACGTCGGCTCTTTACGGTTGATCATATAGATCGATATGACCAACGCTTTCATAACACACTACTGCAGGGTTGATCCATGTAGGATCTATGTTTCCATTAACCCGAAAGTGTCTGTCAGACAGTAAACAATGTACCACAGAATTCGCACTAATTGTTCGTTAATTGTACATTTTTCGCTAAAAATCAACGTACCAACTTTTATCCAAAGTAAATCAAATCGGCATATACTTATTTAGCAGAAGTTTTAGCAAAAATGTAAACAATTCTACACAAACATTCCCTTTAAAGTGGCATGAGCTGCCAAAATTCTCACTTTTTTTTTCATAATTTCCGATCGTCACGACACTAATAGACTTTGAAAGCGATCGAAAAACTAAATGATTGGCGTTGGAATGAGGAAAATCCATACAGTATGTGGCCTGTACGAACCGAAAACGTGTTCGAAATGTAAACAATATTTAAATAACCGGGACGACCATTCATTCATTCTAAGCCAAAGTTAGTTCAAAACAATACTTTATCGTACATTTTCGAAACTAGAAGCTTCTGAATTATACGTCTTGAGAAAAATAGTCAATGATTTCAGCATTCTGTTTTAACATCAAAATATCAACATTTTGGCAGCTCATGCTACTTTAAGGATAACTATATTTAAAGTCACACGAGCTGCAAGAAAGTCGATATTTGTCCGCAAAAGCAAAACTATGAAATTATCGACTATGGACTAGGTCTCTTTATTTTATGAATGAAAACTCTTTTAATGTTATTGTCTCGAGAACGTACATTATAATATACTCTCCCAAAAAAGAAACGCAACATCCAATTTTTGTTCTTCAAAATATAAATTTTCAACATCATTTTTAATACAGAAATAAGCATCACATTACACTGACATTTGGAAAACTGGTTGTTCAGACTTTAAAGTTCATTCACATTTAAAAAATTTTCACATTAAAGTTCATAGCGCTCAGATGACGTCACTGCAACGTCAATATCTGTTGTGCCCACCATTAACCTGTAACACAGCACGAACCCGTCTTGGCATAGGATATGGCACCCCACACCATCACACTTATTCCGTCGAAATTGTCGACCTCAAGGACGCAGTTCCTTGCGAACTTCACATTCCGGCGTCTTCAAATTCGTGTACGACCATCTCTTCTCTGCAGCTGAAATCTTGATTCATCGCTGAACCAGACTCGCCTCCAGTTTCGCAGATTCCAGTCCCTTAACCTGTTGCACCATCGGACCCTTGCAAGTCGATGCTGGCGTCTCAGCACTACGCCAAAGTAAGGACGTCTGGCGCGTAAGCCGTTTTGACGAAGACGGTTTCTGACTGTCTGTGCTATGGTGGCTGATTTGTGCAATTTCGCGTTCTCGCTTTTTTGCTTCGAGAATTAGGAGGCGAAAACTCGAGAATACGAGATTAAACTAAAATCTAGCCGCGAGAATGCGAAAACGCGAGAATGAAATATAATCTCGCCGCGAGAATGCGGAAACGCGACAAAAAATATAATCTCGCCGCGAGAAAGCGAAAACTCGAGAATTAGCCAAAAGTGCTTTATTTGTGCCATTTCGCGTTCTCGCATTCTCGCCGCAAAAACTCGACATAAATTTAAAATCTCGCCGCGAGAATGCGAGAATGCGAGAAAAATCAAATCTCGCCGCGAGAACACAAAAACTAGAAAACTAGTCAAAAGTGCTCGTTTTGTGCCATTCATTCTCGCGGCGAAAACTCGAAATAATTCTAAATCTCGCCACGAGAACACGACAATAAACGTACTTTCGTTTTCTTATTCTCGCCGAGAAAACGAAAGTGGATGGAGCGGAAGTAATCTGCAGGCATGCGTATTATGTCAATAATATAATGAACCGATTACATCTAATAGATTAACTTCCCATCACTGACAACTAGGAGCCGTCATATTATTCAGATGAATGAACTAAATTAAAACGCTCAATCCAAACAGCCTTCCACCTATGGGGCGCGGGTTCGAATCCCACTCAGTCCAAAAAAATTGGAAAATTTTCTGACTGGGTTTTCACTCGAACGACCTATGTGGGATGGTTGCCAGTTACCAACGGAAGGTCGTGGGTTTCCTCCGGGCATAGAGCCCGGTTTCCTCCCACAATAAAACTGGCAACGCCGCCATATAAGTGAAATAATCTTGAGCGCGGTGTAAAACACCAAACAATCAATCCATGCCCAGGGCATATTTATTGGGTGTATAATCATTTACATATTCTTACATTATAGATAAACAGCTGTTAGGCTATATCTACAAACTGTACAAACATTTATCTTGTAAGAGTTGTCAGTGGGCCGATTTCTTATATAAGAAAGCCTGCAAGATACATTGTTTCAAAAAACCAAAGTAACGGTCACCTATTTTAAGACTGTTAGCATGGCGACACTGTATTGACTGTGGCGTGCACAGATTTATATATAATCATAAAACCCGATATTCAAAGACCGGTGGGATAGAATGGTCAGAGGGGGGAGGGGATAATAAAAACATTCCCACACATATATCGTCAGTTTGGCAATGGGGGAGTGTTTAACTTTTACTCTTAAGACTCGTTTGACTCTCTGAAGTTATTATGTAGTGTATTTCGAAAACGAAAGCAGACCGTTCAGGCGGAAGTGTAGACAGTATATGTGCAAGCGTGCAAGCCGTTTGCAAGTTACTTTCGTTTTCTTGTTTTCGCGTTCTCGCGGCGAGATTATAGTGGCACAAATAAAGCAGTGGCACAAAAAGAGCGCTATTTCCTTATTTTTTGTTTTCGCATTCTCGCATTCTCGCGGCGAGATTTTAAATTTATGTCGAGTTTTCGCGGCGAGAACGCGAAATGGCACAAATAAAGCACTTTTTGCTAATTCTCGAGTTTTCGCATTCTCGCGGCGAGATTATATTTTTTATCGTGTTTTCGCATTCTCGCGGCGAGATTATATTCCATTCGGCGAGATTTTAGTTAAGTTTCGTATTCTCGCGTTTTCGCCTCCTAATTTTCGATTAGGCACAAATCAGCCACCATACTGTGCCGATATTCGACGGAGACCTGGGATATTTGATGCTATTTCTGTTGCTGTTTTGGTCCGGTTTCGCAGGTGAAGTAACCGGATGTAGCGATCTTTGGCTGCTGATGTGGTCCTAGGTCGGCCAGAACGTTGACGATCAGCTGTTGAACCGGATTGCTGGTGCCGTTGCAACAGTCTGGAAATCGTGCTCCTGGTGAACATTATAAAGTCTAGCGACTGCATTCTGTGATTCGCCGGCCAGGAGACGACCAATGACGACGTTCACGTGTGATCAACAACCACTATCAGGGGCTTAAATTCAATTATCGGATATTTACATTATAACATGATCCTGTTGTCATGTGTCAATCACGCACATTTTTGGAAAAATTCATATTTGAAAAAAAAATTGATGTTGCGTTTCTTTTGAGTATATAAAATCGTGCACGAGTTTCTATTCCGACCTATGAAAACATGTCATTCAAACCACTCATAGATATACATAAAACGGGGTATTCATTTCTCCGCTTGACCAAGTCCAAGGTCTGTCTCGATCAATTTGGTATCGCTTTCAACTCCACTTCGAACTTCGCGGCCGCCATTACCCGTTGACAAGCACACCGATGAGTGACACAAACTGTACGAGTTGTCTTTTACTTTTACATAAAACAGTGGACGGCGTTATGCTTTTATCTCACTCTCTTACACTCGGCTGGAGCTATCGTTAGTTACATCGAACATTTCAAACAGTAGCAACTATTGGAAACGCGCCGTGAAGGCTACAACAGTGGCCATTTCAAGGTGAATCGGATCAAGTCTTTATTCCCGCCGTGTTTTGTTACCTCATATTATTTCTGCAATTACTCCGATACTCTCGGTGAAATAAATAGATACAAAAAAAAAAGTAAAAAACTGTCGCCTGTTTTCATCAAAATGGTAATATTTTGTGAAATTGACTCTACGTTTTCTCTGCTAGTTTATCGTTTTCTTTAATTCAAAATATTTATTCACATGCAGCGTGATGTCAGAATTTTTATAATTATCTGATAGTTTTTAAAAACATTACTCTAGCTGGCATGTGGAAATCTCTGCGCTATGTCAGGTAAAGGCGTACGAGGTCTATCTTAGCCACGTCTAAAGAAGATCTCGCAAAAATACGATTGGCCGGCTGCCTTATCCATTCGGCCAACCGACCTCTAAACTGGTAGTTGACTGGTAGATACTACAGCGGACATTTAATACTCCCCCCCCCCCCCACACACACACACACACAGCTGGAAACGTAACTGACACAGCTCACATTGCTGAATGCAGGAGAATAATTAGTTAGTGTCTATTAGAAAGTGAGTGTAACAGTATTCTCATTATTTCTTTTTTAAGAAAATGTAATCCCAAAAAATAACGACAATACTGTTATACTCACTTTTTAAAAGGCGTCAACTAATTAAACTCATGTAATCCGTTCGGCATTCAAAAAAACAGGGGGCGTGCCGATGTCCATATTAAGCAAGTCAAAAATTCGTTCAACAAAAAAGGCTTACTGACAAAACGCGCGTCACGAGATTAAGAAAGCACGCCATTTGACATTTTTGAAAAGCCCGCGATTTTTTTGCAAAAACTCGCGAGATTAGCAAAAACCGCGTGTTTCTTAGTCTTCACTATGGTATCCATTGGCAACTACGATTCGTTTACGATGCGACTGCTTTGTGAAACGAGCCCCAGGACATTAGAAAATAGTATCGGTGAGCTATAAGGGATAAGAAAGGGACGGTCGGGCGACACTTACGAAGCAAAATAGCCTTCCATCTTTCAGTTTGAAAACAAACAACAATTCATCGAGTTGATACAACGTATAGACTCATTGAATAATTTGTTATTCTGTTTGGCTATTTTTTCAATGAACAACGAATATTCAATCTGAATTCATGAAAATGTCTTTTATTTTGGCAGCTCATGTCACTTTAAGGCAAATATTTATATTTCATAGGCCGACATTGCTTGCTTGAGTTGGTTTTTGTGACGTGTGCAACTCAGCTGAAGGGCGGGTTAATAGACTGACATTTGCATAGTTAAAATGCTTCACTTCTGGGAACGGTATATAGCTCTACCCAAAACCTCAGCATTCATATTTCGTATCCGCCCGCAAGGTTTTGGCTAACAATATGTAAATAGATACCATTTTAACCCCAAAAATTAAATAAACAATCAATTGTCAAAAAGATATACAAACAAATACAGAAAAGGAATATTAAGGTATATCACCGTGTGGCGTTGAACGAAAGACCGATGGTAAGGTAATTGGAAAAAAGCCAAGGTCCGTAAAAAATGACAATAAGTCTCACGAGAGAACCAAGTATAAGGGTACCAGCATGTTTGGTTTCAAAAGAGAAAGAGACATCCTATAGATTATAAAACAACAAAATATATAACAAACGTAAACTCTAAAATAGAATCAAACGTAAAACAAAGAGATTATTTAGTGCAGAGAGTTTTTGTAAACACAAGTAACCGATATACAAAATTTCAAAAACTTTCATAGAGTACATGTATATCATTTCAATGAAAAAACAACAAACGTCAATTCCAAATCATAAGTAACAATAACTAAAAATGTATGCATTACATTTGCATGTGATCAAGGAAGGTAATAATAATCATGTCGATAACAATTCGTAGTGCATTTTTCACTTTGGGGAGTGTGAACTGTTTTGGAAAAGCGTCGGTCCATCTTGAACGATATATATATATTATTAGTAATATGACGCCATTGCGTGGGTATACGGGGAGATATTTGGTGTCTGACATTAAAGGCACACTTGCCGCGAAAATCCAGAATACTGTTTACATAAACAACTGTAGGCGATTTTCTGTATTTTTCCCAGACAGAAGATTAGAAGTTAGGAACTTTCTATTCTTACCAAAAATAGAAAGTTTGGGCATCATTTAGTATTTTTTATTTGAAATTGAAAATTAGATTTATCCGGTACCCGCAATGTCAACAAACCCCAAACCTGAACATGCACATAAGCGCCCCCTAATGTTTGAGTCGTGTGAGTGATCTAACAGCACACTATAATTTTACGTACTTTATCTGAGAAATACAGACTGGCGATTGGGTAAGAGTGACTCGAAAAGCCTGCCGATAAGTTTTGGAGTGTAAACCACAGATAAAAAGACCTGAAATGAGGGTAATTCAACCACTATAAAAGTTAACCGACACTGATTGTTGTTGTTGTATTCAGGCTTCGATTCTTCGTTTATTTTTTATCCCCATTTCTACATTCTAAAGCTAACTGGACATGTTTAATGTGTCCTATATATTTAATTTTAGTGGTTTTAATCTTAGTAAGCTCATGTTAATTGTTTTTTTTAACAAATGTCCAACAGGCTAAGGCGGCAAGTGGACCTTTTGATAAAAACCCATCCATGCGACACTCTTTTGTTAGAACGCTCCATTACTTTCCAATTCAGAAAATGAAATTTGGAATCATCGAATCACTACGCTATCTAACAAACAAATGATATTTGCCATCATACGCTGTCTGCCTCTGACACATTGCCTAAGGATAAATAATGCCTTATTCTGAGTGCATATTCGTTAAATTCGTGTGATATTGCATAAAGGCTAAGTTAGCTTTAGAAAAACAGACGAGTATTTGTTAGAAGGGAGGGTTTTAAGTAAGGTAATATCCTCGGAAGCGCTGCACACCTTGAAAACGATAGGAATGTAGCGCTCCTCGTAAATGTTTTGATAAACAATCCCCTGTCCAAACATGCGAGGCGGATAATGAGTTGTGCAATAAAGTATATCTAAGATAATAAAACTTCAAGGCCGAATTTTCTTTATACCACGAAACACCTTTTGTATTAAGTGTATCAACTGGAACGGTGCTTAGACCCAAATTAACACCCCCGTCTGACTTAGGGTGCATAAGTCCTTCGGATGAATGAATGGACTGAACAAATTGCATTTACTCGTCTGACCTGATTCACCAGCTGCATAAACATTCATGTTCATGTGGCAAATCCCGTCTCCGAATCTGCGAGAATCTCGCTCAATAGCCAATGGATGTATGATCCGGGCAGTATATAAAGTACATACAAACGTATGTTTTAACCTACTCATTGCTGATTATGCCACGACAGCAATGCCTGGTGACTAGACATACAAATGATATCTTGCATAAACCGAGGAGGAATATTATGCGTAACTTTTCAGGTTACCACACAACTTGTTAGGACATTTAAACAGCGTGGAACGTTTAACTTAATATTTGCACAGAAAGCGGAAGGCCCCACGACGATAAGGGAATATTTTGACTTGACACAAAAGGGTTTGTACCAGTATTAACTATTGTTTATGTTTACATCATCATATTTTGATAGTATGGGTCTAACCTTATCCCAATAGATCTATCTGTCTATCTCGTCATAATACCTGTCAACAAATATGGATCTAATCTAGGTACAGCGACAATATTAAAGCCATATTTATTAATAGTAGTATAGCGAAATTGTCCCTATGTGTCTTGTACTTTGGTGAGATTGGCCCCTTATATCTTATCTGGTACTATGGCTAGATTGACCCCATATTTCTGGTCTGGTACTATGGCCGAGCATGGATCCCCATTTCTCTTCAGATACTCTCACGAGATTAGACCAATATTTGTTATGAGATACTCTGACAAGACTGTGCTCCTGTTTCTTGTCGGGTACCTAGATGAGATTGGCCCCATATGTCTTGTCAGGTATTAAGGCGGGACTGGATGTATATTTTTGTTAGGTACTCTTTCGATATTGGATCCGCATTTCTTGCCAGTCTCTGTGGCTCAGTCGGCAGGGCGACAGTCCGTCCTATTCCGTCGAATTACACACAGTCCAAAAATGAACTAAACTCGATTGGTTTCGTCCCTCGATGCCCTAGGGCGAATTCGACTCCCTGTTCTCGTGTTAACCGAGTGCAATGTTCTCGTGTCGGCTGTCTCGAACACGTTGATTGTTCCCGTGTTACCCGAGTACAATGTTCGCTTGACTCGAACAGGAAAGTGTTTACTCAAATCTCAATGTGTGATTTATTTTGATATGGATGGTGTATTTAAATATGCTCTTTGACGACGAAGAGCCCGAAGAGCGCAACGAGGAAACTGTTATTGTTATGACAGTCTTGCTACTACATAAATCTAAGCGTAGTCATGTAATGGGTTATGATGAAAACGTTGTTTCCTCCATGTCAGGAGTTTTTTCGCGACATTTTCGTCTTTCAACTGGGACATTTGAATACATTCTCCAGATCGTACACGATGATCTATTACCAAAAGCTCCCGGTGGAAATTTGGAAGCAATATCCCCTTCTAAACAACTTTTCTTTGGTAGGTATATGGCAAACCAAGACTCAATGCGAGAGTTGGCCATTCTCTTTGGTATGTCAGAAAGCACTGTTCACAAAATCATAAGAAATGTATCAGATTCGCTTTGTGGGAAAAGAAAATCTTTTATTAGATGAGAGAGAGATCGCTGGTAGCTTCCAAGAAATCTCTGGATTTAACGGTATAGTGGGTGCAATTGACGGAACTCACATACGCATGTTGAATATGCCTGGCGGAAATTCGCACGTTATTAACAGGAAGAAGTTTCCTTCTATCCAGCTGCAAGTCACTGCTGATAATATGATGCTCTTCATATGATGGCCGAGAAGGGACATCGCGTTATACATAGCCTACTCAACCAGGCTAAATCGAAATCTAAGGCGCGATTAAAAATATATTTATTTTCGTGTTATACTTTATGAAATTGGCTCACTTGCTATGTAAAACACAATGGAAACGTTCTATTGTGTTTTACTTACGAAACAGCCTATATTTTGATCTCAGAAACACTATGGAAATGCGATGGTAAATATTTACCATCGCCTTTTTATCGTGTTTATCAGTCGAATAAAGTTTGGTTCTATACGTATTTTGCGATAGAAGTTAGGATCGAGAGGATTATCACTGCAACTTACTTTATGAATTGGGTTTTGAAAGAAAATCACAAACACGATGGAAACGCGATAGTAAACCGATGGTAAATATTAACCATCGCTTTACCATCGCATTTTTATCGTGTTTGTGAGTAGAATTGAACAAAGATTTGAAATTAAACCGCGGTGTCCCTTCTCGGCCATCATATCTTCACCAACGCATATGTTGGTTGGCCAGGTAAATGGCCATTCTTGTCTTTGTTCTGAGAAAGAAAGTCATTGTCCGACACAAATTACAAGTGGAAAGCGAAATTATTGATAACATATTTGTTATTTTAAAACAAACTTTAGTTTTGTGACGTTATAATAGGCCTATATACCTACATCAACACGATTTTTTGGAGGAAAAGTTTAATATTGTTGAGCAGAAAATGGGGAGTGTGTATCTTTAATATTTGCCCATATTATTCGATGTTATTGCTTAATAATTCAGGCCTTCACCCGTCGCCTTTCATCAAGGCGGCTGATAAATATTATAAAACACACTTATATGTTTTCTTTGCCGTTATCACGAGCCGCCATCTTTGTTCTTGGTACTCCTCAGTCACACCCGGATAGGTGGGGAGTGAAAATCTTGTTCGCGAACAGTGTTCTTGTCTCCGCACTTGCCATTCGTGACTGTGTTCTCGTGTTATCTTAACACGAGAACAGAGAGTCGAATTCGCCCCTAGTTACCAGTAGGTAGGTCGGTGACGTCATCAAATGTTTGTACAAGGTATTCGATCATAAAAGTTAAAAAGCAAATGCGAATCTCAAAAGTTATAAAAAAAAAAAGTGGAGTCTCAATATTTTTTCAGGGCCCTTTCACTGGACCCTGTTTGCTCATTTTCGCTTGAAAAGAAAAATAACTACCATTCATAAAAATGCTTGGAAAAGGCCCATATTTAGAGACAAAAGTTGTCTCCCCTGATTTATTAAATATCATTTTTCTAAGTAAATATGAGTATACATGTCAAACGGAATTCTAATTACATCTTATAACTATGTGAAGAATACATGTAGTTTGGTATAGGTTTTAGAAACAAACTATGGATGATTAAAATTGACCCGACCTGCCTATTACCAGGTATTCCGTTTCCTCTCAAACTTTATTCACTTGAAAAGGGAAATAATCTTGATTGCGACGTAAATCACCAATCAATCACGACATGTTTTTATGATTTTTTTTTAGTTTTGTTCGGAACTTAGATGGGTCAGACTTTAGTGAATAAGGACTAAGTCTGAAAATGCTTCAGAATATAGGCGTATCGGCGTATTTTTCGCCTTCAAAATGAAAGTTACGTCTTTTAATATTGGGATACGCTTTATCTGATAGACTAATGCGTACGATCGCCGGACGTTGAGGGGTTCTAATTCATTCTTCTAAACAAACAAGGATCTTCGCTTTCAATATGGGAGAAGTCACAGCAATAATTACTATACGAGAGTACGGGGCTCCGTGATTACAAATCAAAGGCCCTGAAATGGAGCGCGAACCTGATCGAAATCCTCTGGGGCAATCTGAGCCAGATGTCGTGTTACACGAAGTTCACTTCAAGTCCTTTTTCAAGCAAGAATTTAAGTGAGGTGTTATTTAATTTGACCAAAAAGTAAAAAGCCCTTTTCCTGCATGATATGTTTTTCTTCCGATAAAACTTTGTTCCGCTACACATCATATAAAACAAGTCTGTTCTGTTTTAAATTCGACTTAAATCTCCACGTCCAGTTATATTCGCTTTGATGAAATATGGTAATTTTAATACTTTTTTATTCTATTATAGAAAAAATGCACAAATTGTGTATCCAAATGCAAACAATCCACATTTATTTACTCGTTGATTTAAAATCACACATATCCAATAAATCGAATCCTTAAAGCGATCCATGAAGACAAAGCGGCTGTGATCCTCTTTTGTAAGGCAAGGATCACCTTTCGTTTCCAAGGGTCTATTGTTATTTTCCAATACGCATGCCTGGTATAACATGTGCATAAGGACTGGGTCGGTGTCTGCAGTACGATTGCCTGTCAAATCATTCGCAAACGAAGGACTGGGTCACATGTTTGTGTAACGATTCGTGAAAAAGAATCATTCGCTCGAAAAATAGGATGACGTCACAGCAAACGTTGAAAAACGAATATATCCGAATTATCAATTTAGTTTACCCTTTTGATCTGGGTGGTGCGCAATATATAGCTACCTAAATATGCCCGTATCCATAGAAAATGGACCAGTGGCAACAAGAATACTCGTATCATATAGTCGTGACGCATAACTTGTACAGTTATACAGTTTTACAATACAGGACCGTAGAGGTTCTTGCACGTGTGTGTTTCTAAGATATTTGAGAGGTGTCTTCTTGAGAGATTTTTTCTATAGGACATCTCTTTGAAAGAAACAGGTTTTTGTCATTCCACTATCCCACTGAATTGAATCTAGTTTGGTTTAAACAGGATCACCCAAGAGTAACCATGACCCTGCCTCGGTAGGGTGCTTGTCGTAGGAAGTCAACCGCATCACTAACTACGAATGTTGAAGAGCTGTTCGTATGTTTTCCATTTAGTAGAGAGATGATGGCGAATGAGGTGGAAGACTCCCGTGGAAAATGGCACAATACCGCCGAGTTCATCATGTCGTCCTTGGGCTTCTCCGTGGGAGTCGGTTCACTGTGGAAGTTTCCTCATATTGTCCTGCGAAATGGAGGAGGTAAGAGAGCTATATGTGCCGTTGAGAATGAGAATGTCCATACTACCTGCTCCACAGTACAATACATCCACCATGAAACTGGATCAAATCTTATTCTCTCTAAACTACTTTGACTAACATTATATAATAAATGATATTAAATCATCATTGAACAAATTTTCAATAGAAATCAGGTCACTTAGTCTCAGATACGACCAGTATGTTAAAGCGGCATGAGCTGCCAAAATGTTGATATTTTGACGTTAAAACAGAATGTTAAAATTTTTGGCTATTATTCTCAAGACGTATAATTCACAAGCTTTTTAGTGATTCTAGTCTCGAAAATGCACGATAAAGTATTGTTTAGAACTAAATTTGGCTTGGAATGAATGAATGGTGGTCCCGGTTATTTAAATTTTGTTTACTTTTCGAGCACGTTTTCGGTTCGTACAGGCCACATACTGTATGGGTTTTCTTCATTCCAACGCCAATCATTTAGTTTTTCGATGGCCTCCAACGCCTGTTACTGTCATGACGATCAGAAATTACGAAAAAAGTGTGTATTTTGGCAGCTCATGGCACTTTAAGTATTTCATTTATTTTATTTGTGGTTTGCGCAATTAACCTCCAGTACTGACAGTGCGTGTCTGACACATTGCTGAACATAAAATAACGTTCTCAACATCTGGGTGCTGTTTCTCAACAAATTTACGCCCGACGTAAGTCCAGTGCAAGACGTAACTGCCATGGCAACATATACCCCCAACATTACGTTACGACCAGGCGCAACGTTACGACGGGCGTTTCAAATGTGTTGAGAAACAGCCCCCTGAGCACGATCCTAAATGTAAAAGATGTTAGCATCAGAGACAATATAAATAAAAATACTCTCTTACCGTAGAGTTTACAGAAGTCCATCCACCTCTTTATATGAGAGTATATTATGTACTTTTGACAATATAAAGTACCTATAACTTGATTCACGCTACTTATTGGAAGTTACTTTGGTTTCAAAACGTATTGCTGTTTCTTTCCTAGGTTCTTTCCTTATTGTTAGTGCAATATTTTTGGTGGTTTGTGGAATACCAGTATTTTACCTTGAAACAGCATTGGGCCAGTATTTCTCCTTAAGTCCTCTCAAACTATGGGATATTTGTCCCATATTCCAAGGTAAGTTATATCAGTAGAATAACAACACAATGCGTCTAGATATGTCCTAGAGATTCGTCCATTTTTACAAAAGGTCAAGGTCGTCATTGATGACCTTGGAGAAAGGGTAAGGAGAGATGGTAACAGAAAGGTTAATGCAACCCACACTGAAAGATGACGTTTAGAGTTTTTGAGGAATTACTTTTTATACCAAGAAAATTCACCGAACCATTATTTTATAAATAATCACGGAAAAGGGCATTTATGGACCGTAATGGTGAATTATCTCAGAGGCGAAACAAAGACAAACAATACAAATAAGGTTTAAAGAGTTTATTTGATTTATTTCAGATAATGGTCACGGCTATGTTTGGTAAGATGCATGTACAAATATGCATCTACCAAAAAGACATTTATAAATCTGCGTGTACAAATATGCAGAGGCAAACATATGCATGTGCAAATATGCATGAACAAATCTGCACGTACAAGTATGCAGTGGTATATATGCATGTACAAATATGCATTTACAAATATGCAATGGTATATATGCATGTACAAATATGCAGTGTTTATTTTTTGCATGTACAAATATGCAATGAAAAGTATGCATTTATAAATGTGCATGTACAAATATGCAGAGGTATATATGCATGTACAAATATGCATGAAAAAATCTGCATGTACAAATATGCAGTTGTCATTTTTTTGTATGTACAAATATGCAATGAAAAGTATGCATTTACAAATAGGCATGAACAAATCTGCATGTAAAAATATGCAGTGGTACATTTTTGCATGTGCAAATGTGCAATGGCAAATATGCATCTACCAAAAAGGCATTTATAAATATGCGTGTACAAGTATGCAGTGGTATATATGCATGTACAAAAGTGCATGAACAAATATGCATGTACAAATATGCAATGGTATATATGCAAGTACAAATATGCATGAACAAATCTGCATGTACATATATGCAGTGTTTATTTTTTACATGTACAAAAATGCAATGAAAAATATGCATGAACAAATCAGCATGTACAAATATGCAATGGTATATATACAAGTAAAAATATGCAATGAAAAGTATACATTTATAAATATGCATGAACAAATGTGCATGTACAAATATGCAGTGGTCATTTTTTGCATGTACAAAAATGCTATGAAAAATATGCATGAACAAATCAGCATGTACAAATATGCAATGGTATATATACAAGTAAAAATATGCAATGAAAAGTATGCATTTATAAATCAGCATGAACAAATGTGCATGTACAAATATGCAGTGGTATATATACATTTACAAATACAGTGTATGCATGAACGAATCTGCATATACAAATATGCAGTGGTATATATGCAGGTACAAATAGGCATGAACAAATATGCAGTGGTAAAATTGTACATGTGCAATGACAAGTATGCATTTACAAATATGCGTCAAAATTTCTGCATTTACAAATATGCAGTGATAAATATGTATTTACAAATATGCATCCACAAATATCTCTGCATGTACAAATATGCATTTCTTTTTTATTTGGAAGGCTGCTTATTTATGTTTGAAATTAAGATTTCTTTTAGATTTAAGCTATGTTTTATATTCCGGGGTCCGGGTTTAAGTTTTAAGTTCAAGTTTTAAATTATGAAATTTGGGCCGCCGACAAGAAATGGCAGGCCCCGATTAACAAATGAATTCAAAGATAATCAACAAATGAAATGACCAAATTAAATCATATAATAATCCAATTACTGATCAAGTGTATATATTAAGCGGTAAATTTACTTTATCTTGCCTCTGGGAGGAGCAGAGTCGTTACGGTCACGAACGTCATTGCTCACCTGGGAGAAAGGGTAAGGAGGGGGGGGGTGGTAACGGAAAGGTTAATCCAACCCACACCGAAAAGATTACGCTTAGAGTTTGGCGCAGGAGCTTTTGTATACCAAGAAAGTTCCCCCAACCAATATTTTATCAATAATCACAAAACGGTCATTTATGGGCTGCAATGGTGAATAAATTAAGTATAGACAATAACTATATCAAATGTGCTGGGTAGTGTTGATCGAAAGAAAAGGATAAACTCCTCTGAGGAATTGTGGGTAATGAACTGCCTGTGTGTATATACTAGTAGCATTTAGCTATTTCAGAGTCACTAAGTGAACTTTACATTTAACATACATGGTTTCCCTTGCAGGTATAGGCATTTCCATGGTTTTACTTTCGACGATATTTTCCATCTATTACAATACGTTGGTTGTTTGGACTTTGTACTACTGTGTTATGTCATTTCAATCACCACCACCATGGACTACGTGCAATCACGCGTGGAACACCGAGAACTGTGTACCAATCATTGGGGATAATCTGACGATCGACAGGAACGATTCATTATGGTCCAATACTACTGATTCCGGAAACAGTACGCTCTCAACAGAGGAGTTTTGGACGTACGTTTCAATTGGTCATATTTAGTATTTGATTAAAATAGTTATTTTTTGTGGTTGATTTTTTTTTGTTTCATTCTCTTTGATAAGGCCATTATCATCGCCCATCTGTTGACTCAAGATGATACGCTGGCCGATCAGTTCAATTTACATTGATGATGTGTGAAGCTTACTGTATGGTTGACAATATAGTACGGTAGTACATATGCGCCATATTGATCTACGTAATGCAATGTTTGTGTATTTTGTTCTTGGCGGCGTATATACTTCGAAGTGTGACTCATGGCTATTTTACTATATAGAGTAGGGGCCTACGAATGATATTGCGATAAAGTTACGTTGTATTTGTATATCATAGACGTATAACATTGCATTCATTCACATTAGCATCTTCCGAATTTGGTCCGGGCAGCGGATTTGTAGGCCTACTGCACAAATGTAAATGTATCGCACTATTTCAGAAGGATTTGGGTTACATCTGCCTCATCTCTCAGAAAATTAAGTAAGAGAACATTATCTTATAGCTGGGTTGTTTTGTTGTTTGAGTTTGAACTGATATCTGGCGAGTATTCCTTGCAATGTGAACAGAAGGCACCAAAAACGCTGCCCTGCCAGAATTGCGGCTCGGACCCTGATCCGAGTTCAGAACTAGCTAAGGTGAACGAATGCCATTTTGCAAGTAAATCTGTTCGGATCTCAGACACGCTCACTGCTGTAGTCTTTCTGACATTTGTGAAAAAGGGAATTTACACCAGCTAGCTCTTCAATTAATAAAAACACAAATTAATGGAGGGGGTAATTTATTGAAATAGTCAAATCAAATCTAAATGGGTTACATTTTAACAAAAATAAAATCTTCCTTACTCTTTCTATCTGGTGAAAATACATGGAACATGTATCTTAGCATTGCAAGCATTACCATATACCGCAGGCGTAGAGCGACTTAGTATATACTAAGTCGCTCTACGCCTGCGGTATATGGTAATGCTTGCAATGCTAAATGTATATGTGTCTATTGTTTTTAATGTAAACATCATTCTCGATTTAGTGTGGATGCGCCTTTAGGGACTGTCCCCAGTTATCGTTCGTTTGCTTACCGTTTGATTTAGAAAAAACGCACGCTAGAAAAAACGGTAGGTGTTGCCAGCGGTCGTTTTATGTCAAGTCGATCGATAGCTGCCCCATGTGGTGAAAACGCTTACTGCCCGTGAGCAAATCTCAATAACATAACCTCTGCAGCAGGTCTGGATTAAAGGCCCAGTTTGACAACAACCAGCCAAGCTCTAATCAACTTTCGGCTGACCTGACTACAGTTGACCAACTGGTTTTGTATGAGTATTGTTCTAGTGACCAATGTAGGCAAATATTTAAAGTGTTCTTTTTTTGAAAACAATTAAATTTTGTTGTCTCGGATAAACTTTCAAAGTTATTTTGTCAAATAAAAAAATTGTCGAAAGTATTCTGATGTATTTAGATCACAACACACTAAACGTTTTTAAGCTTCGAGTTCCAAACCTAACTTTATCTGTTTATCTGTCATTTTTATATTTACTGAATTAAAGAACTATCAAAGTATAATATTTTCTTTCAGGGCAGTTCCTAACTATAGTCATAGTATCTTCTTCATTACCGAGTATATATCGAATGCGATGAAACGGGTTGTGATATACCGGAAGTTTTTGCTACTGAAGTTACAAATGTCGGAAAAATGAAACCGTTGACTTTTCATTAATTGTCTGTGTGCATTTATTCAGATTTGTCCCACCAAAACGCCCATCTTCCATGACAAAATTGATTTTCCACGGTATTTTTTTTAATTTTAACAATATTTTTTTCGTCCAAATTCTTACTTTTCTTTCAGCGGTAGATCTACTAAAAATGTGACAGATAGCGAACGTGTAAAATGTGCACGGCATAAGAGAAAAAAATGCCAGACACTGTCAAAGAAACTTTTTCAATATTTTTTCTGATTGCCACACGAGAAACCAACCTTGAACAATGAGTGTATGTATGTTTGTCTACCCGGTACCGTCTGACGCGGGAAATTGACAGGCCGATAAATCCAGTGAATTCATCTTCCCAGTTTTTTCTTTATTAAATCCACATAAACTGCCTTGCGTTGTTAAATTTATATCTGATGGTTAGTCCATTCTTTCAGTAAAGCATTTATATAGGTCTTTAAATGGTAATCTAACGGCTTGACTCGCAATTTATGTGATACAGTATAGTTTAAACCCTCGCAATTCCATGCACACTTGCCACGTGATCAACAAATCTGGTTGAGTCCATCTGTAACCATTCTGTAGGGTGAAGAGTTTTGAAAGTTTTTTATTTTGGATCTACTCAGGCCTACTATACATCTGTCATCAACAAGAAATATATTCATTATTGAGTAAGAATCGACTTTAGCAGTTTTGCAATTATTTTCCAAATATATACACTCTACTGTTTCGACGGTAACAGTTACATCAGCATTATAACAGTATCACTATCACCCCTATTTTAATTTGTGGACTTTGCTTGATAAGACCTAACTGACAGTTGTCATAGGGACATCCGCCACCTGGCCTACATAGGAATTATTTGTAACTTCACGGCGTTTATAGCTCAACATGAGGTTGTCCAAAACCAAAGCCAAAGGGCTATTAGAGACGGTCAACCTGTATTTGTTAGTGATTTATTAAAATTCTCTTTCTTTCAAAAACGTGTTATCAATAACTAGACTAAGTAACAACTATCCGATGATTAGTCTAACAATAACCCACCGCGAAACATATCGAGTAAACTCAGTGAGAAACTAACCACCGAGTAAAACTGGAAAAACGAAAAGAAAATAGAAGAAAAACAGTTACATATGGAAATATTTTATTTGGAGGACAAACAGTTTGGTAATATATTAAATGTTTATGAAAAAGATCGTAACAAAGAATATATACAATATATCATGTATCTGTTTGACGGCCGTCTGCCTTCCAACAACACAGCACATGTACTCAGGCTTGAAGTCCTAGATATATGGCAGAGGCAAAACTTTAAGACGCGCTGTTTTACCGACGAGAGCCGAACTCGACCGAGGACTAGCATTGAACCGTTCAGCAGTTGTTTATTCGGGCTAGCAAAAAACGATGGGTGTTGACTGCTAGCGGTCGTTTTTCAAAAAACGACCGCCCGAAAGAGCAAACGATAACTGGGGACGCTCCCTTAACAAGCGAATAAAGGGAGACAATGATGCCAATCAAACAGAAGGGTGAATTTTCTTATGCAGCCTTTTCTCCCTTGTCTCATTCCTTATCTATTTGTTCTTGATTTTAAATTGGAATTTATTGTATTGGAATAATCGTGTCGAGTAGGATACCATGTACTGCTGCTCATATATGCTATGGGGGTTAGACACTCGAACTAAATATGTAGTCAGCTGCCAAAATGTTGATATTTTGACGTAAAAACAGAATGTTGAAATCATCGGCTATTTTTCTCAAGACGTATAATTCAGAAGTTTTTTTTACTGCTTCTAGTTTCGAAAAAGTACGATAAAGTATTGTTTTGAACTAACTTTGAATTAGAATGAATGAATATATAGTCGTCCCGGTTATTTAAATTTTGTTTACTTTTCGAACACTATTCCGGTTTGTACAGGCCACATACTGTATGGAATTTCCTCATTCCAACGCTTATCACTCAATTTGTCAATGGCCTTCAAATCCTCATACTCCCGTGACGATCAGAAATTATTAAAAAAGTGTAAATTTTGGCAGCTCATGTCACTTTAAGGATTGATTGATGTTTTACGCCACCCTCAAGATTATTTATCTTGTAAGGCTGCGTTGCCAGGTTTAGGGGAAGAGGACAAATGGTTCTAAATGTGTATATACAACTTTATCCTGTCCTGAATCTAGAAAATACGTCTTAGTACTTGTGAGAATTTTCCTGTTACTGTCTGCTTCTACTTATAGATACAACATTTTAGATTTGTCGGCTGGTTTTGAATATATGGGTACAATGAAGTGGCAAATGGCCGTGTGTGTCTGTGCTGCTTGGGCTGTGGTCTTCATTTGTCTCTTTAAAGGGGTATTCTCTTCCAGAATTGTGAGTATTAATGACTGTTTATAACAATTTATTTAATTTTCTCATACATCGATTCTAGATTTTTTCAAAATATTGATGTCACGTTACTAGTATATTTTGTAAAACATTGGTTAAAATATATATTTTAACACTAAAACAGACGGGCACAGGGGAGACAAGTTTCTGTGTACATATTTAAATTCATTGTGTTGAGATATTGAGAATGTTTTTGATTCCCTCTTTAGGCCATATACGTAACAGCCCCGGCCCCTTTTATTCTCCTGACTATATTACTGGTGCGAGGTGCCATGCTACCGGGCTCTATGGACGGTGTTCTATTTTACGTAACGCCCGACTGGGAGGGCCTCAAATCACCCCAGGTAAACTCTGACATATTTACCTCTTCTGAACTGATTATGTTTTTGTACAAATTCTTATATCGCAATCAAGTCTTTCAAAAGGTGCAATGCCTGGAATAATGATTTGATAGATCTATGTTTTACTGTTTTATGCCGAACTCAAAATGATTTCACTTATATGGCTGCATTGCCAGGTTTAGTGGAAGAGGAAACCGAGCTCATTGCCCCGGAGGAAACCTCGACCATCCACGAGTATCTAGCAACTCTCCCATATAGCGCGATTGAGTTAAAAATCCACACAGAAATAAACAGAAACAAAAAAACTTACATGGCGACGTTGCCAGTTTTAGGGAGAGGAAACCGGGCTATTTGTCCGGAGGCAATCCCCGACCTTCGAGAGTGCCGGACAGCTGTTTAACATACTTGGATTAATGGAAATCGTACCTTTATTTTCAGGATAGCTCTATAAGTACTCATGTACGACATTCTGATACTCAGATAATCAACCTTATGACATTTGGACTTTCTATATCAAGATTAAGGATTTTCAATTGTTTTAAAAAAATAGTCGATTGTGAACTCCAACAAGATCTTTTGCTTTTATATCGCGTGTAGGTATGGATTGAGGGGATTATATTCGGCTTCTACAGTCTTGGTATAGGATATGGAGCTGTCACAACACTGGGAAGTTACAACCATTTCCATGACCAAGTTTTCCAGTAAGTGCGATTACGTATAGGTAAAACCTGGGATTAAAGGATTTATGAACAACCTTGGTCAATATTTGTCAATTACCGTTAAATGTGTTTTAGAACAAGTACATTACAAGTCTGACCTAAAAAAATTGGGCCCAGCACATACAAAATGCAATGCTATACATCTACACTTACCGCCGTAACTTTACTGGCATTTGTAAAGAAAGCGAATGTACGCTACGATGATTTTCTGCAAATAAAGTGGCATGAGCTGCCAAAATGTTGATATTTTGACGTTAAAACAGAATGTTGAAATTATTGCCTATTTACCTCAAGACGTATAATTCAGAAGCTTTTTAGTGCTTCTAGTCTCGAAAATGTACGATAAAGTATTGTTTTGAACTAACTTTGGCTTACAATGAATGGTCGTCACTGTTGTTTAAATTTTGGTTACTTTTCGAACACGTTTTCGGATCGTACAGGCCACATACTGTATGGATTTTCCTCATTCCAACGCCAATCATTTAGTTTTTCGATGGCCTTCAAAACCTCTTACTGTCGTGAAGATCAGAAATTATGAAAAAAATGTGAATTTTGGCAACTCATGCCACTTTAATAAGTTTAGTGCCAAATGAAGTCAAACACGATCTCCGATGTGTGCGTACTCTCAGAATGGTGACGTAATACACAATTTAGAAGGTCGAATATGACGTCACTTTTGGCGAGAAAGCCGAGTAGTCTTGTTTTTTTTTGTTTTTTTTTGGGGGGGAGGGGGGCAATGACATAATATCCAAAGCAATTTAAACATTCTTTGCTGCTCCCTATCCATAATCCTCCCAATTGGATGGTTTGTTTCAGTACATCTGTACTAGTTTCCATATCGGACTTCCTGGCCGCGGTATATTGCGGGTTTACACTGTTCACCATTCTCGGATTTATGGCTCATGAACTCGGGGTCCCCGTGGAGGAAATCCGAAACTCAGGTAAAAGATTCATTCTATTATATATTCTACATATTTGTTAATACCTCTGACGTGAGTTTCGTGAGTCTCAAATAAACGATGAATAGATGAGTATGACGTCACGAGAGGGCGAGTCTACGTCAAGTTGTATCAAGGGGTGAACTATTTAATCTCAAGTCGTTGAAACAAACGATACTAGAATGCTGCTAAAATGGCAACGATAGAACTTGTTGTAGAAGAAATAGTTTAATTCAAGGGTATTATAATGTGCCAGATTTCATCTATTTTTTTTTATCAAATTGGCTGATAATTTTACTTTTACATCCTGGTAACCCAACCTCAAACCCCCTACAAACATTGGAACAGCTGTCCGACAGGACAACCGATCGAAGTCAGGCGCAAAAAAAGCAGCGTTGAAATGCGTTTGCCAATAGGGTGTTCAGTTTATTGTTTAATTTACATATTCGCAAAGAGAAAGATAAAATATTTGCAAACATTAAACATATAATAGAAATAGAGTTTAGTTTCAGTGTCTATTGCTAAATAGAACCCTGGGAGATGTGAATGATTTTTTATATATATATTTACACCTGGGCCCCCTGTCTAAAATCATGTTCATTTATTTCAGGACCAGGGTTAATTTTCATCACCTATCCCCATACTGCCGCTTTGTTACCATTCCCACAGCTATGGTCCGCCTTATTCTTCCTTACCTGTATTCTACTGGCTATCGATTCACAGGTGGGTATACCTCCAATGTTACCAGACAAAATTTCGCCTTCCAGAAATACCAGAACCAAAACAGACAAAATTTTAGAGATAAAAATGTGGAAAGAGTCTTCTCGACAGCTCTCCGTTTTAATTTTTTTAAACATTTCATTAATCAATTCTGTTTGCTTTTTCTTCATTGTCATATTATTCATATGCATAAAAGAATATAATTAAATCAACCAGTTTCATGGCCAAAGAAACCTTTATATCTTTATTTAATTAACTTTCGCTAAAACCTCAATTCTTGCGCTTTTTTCTTCAGTTTGGAGCATTTAAATGTCTGACAAGTGGTCTGTGTGACATTTATCCACATTCCTTGGGCCAACATAAAGCATTGGTTTCCTTAGTCTGTGTAGTTTGTGGTAACCTTCTGGGGTTTATATTTATCACTCAGGTAAGTCCCTATCGGTGTACACCTAACAAAGGTATATATTTGTTCATAAAAATAATAAGTTAAAAGTAGGCTATGTTTTGTTGATTCTCTGTCTGAAGGAAACTATCTTGATGACCAAATACGAACCCATATGCTAAGGTCGTCCAGTAGCCATTGCGGGATCTTGACATTTTTTTTTTTTTACTTTTGAAATGGAACTTGCATATGTATAATTGTACCTGTGCAAAAAAAGGAATATCATTTTTTACACTCATTTTTATAACAGGGAGGGATGTACTATTTCCAAGTCGTTGATTGGTATTCGGCTGCTCTCGCCACTACTGCCCTGGCCTTCTGTGAAGGAATCGCTGTCGCCTGGATATATGGTAAGTTGTCTTTATCTTTAGGTTGTCTCAGTGGCTCAGTCGGTAGATGAGTAAACTCTCATAGTGACACAAGCCTTCCATTGATAGGTCGTCATGATGGCTCAGTCGGTCGGTGAGTAGTCTCTGATACTCACGCAAGCCTTCCGTTGATGGTTTCTCTCGATGGCTCAGTCGGTAGACTGGTGCTCTCTCATATTGGCACAAACCTTCCGTTGATGGTTCGCTTCGTTGGCTCAAGCAGACACAATCTTTCCATGGTTCGCAGGGTTGTATCCGACTTCAGTTCCACCAAAAAAATAATTATGTCTTCACTCATAGCCCTATGTGGAGGAGTTGCCAGATACCTGCCGAATACTGAGGGTTCCTCCTGGTAGTGGTTTCGCAACACATTTAACCGGGCAACACCGGCGTAAAGGAATCAATCAGTTTTTATCTTCGTCATATAGGATTCATTTTCTCACTGTCTATTTCTTGTGTTGGTTTTTCAGAAATTAGGAATACATACCTTCGTAACTTTGTTGTCTTTAATAAACTGCGTGACATTTTAATGAGTTTCAAACAACTTTTTACTTTCTCGATTTAAGGAACAAGTTAACCCTTGAAATGTCTTTTTCGCCAATCATATTTACCATTTTCATTTTGATCAACACCTCAAGGGGTGGGCCTCATGTGGCAAATGCATGTTTTGTTCAAACACATGCTTTCATCTCCTGAATGTGGATCATTTCCTTATAATACAGGGATCAGTGGAACTAATGGATTTCCTTATATACGCTCTCAGAAAGTCCAGCTGCCTGTTTCACAAAGCGGCGTAGATGTATTTTTTTCGTAACTTTTTTACTAACGTATCTCTACAGTATGGGTTGCTAAGGCATTTACGTAAAAACTTACGCTACGCCGCTTTGTGAAACAGGGTCCTGATCATTTCTGAAAATCCACCAGAATTGTATGGGTTTTTTTAACTTCTCGGATGGCTTATACTTTTGTGATATTTCAAATGACGATTTATGATTTGGCTATAACTATAATCCAATAAAGGGTTAAGAACCATCGAATTTAACACATTGTAAGCCTACCACCAGCGGGTTAATTTGCCTCATGTAAATTTCAAATTCGTTTTATCTTAGAATATGTCCACATTGAAATAAACGGTCATGTGTTTGAAATGACAGTATTCTCGTTATTTTGGGATTACACTTTCTTGAAAATATGGTAGAAATTCCTCTACCGATTTTTGGCACCTATCGTCAGCACTAAATGTCGGCTGCCTTATCCATTCAGCCAACCGGCCTCCTCCGGTTTGAAATGAGTCCATTTATTTACTCCTTCAAGAGTTAGGGTTATCAAAGTGTAATCCCAAACTGGACGTAAACTTAAGAATATAGTATTCTTAGACTGATATTTTGGTCCAGCCTTCCACAGATTAACACAAACCTCATGCAACAACTCTTTTTATTTATTTACTTACTTTATATCGTTCGTATTTAGGTGATGAAAAATTTGCTGAAAATATTTTACACATGAATCCAAACTTTCCTCGGAAACTTCTCAAGTTGATTCAGTACCATTGGAAATACTTTCTACCAGTTTTATGTTTAGTAAGTGTTATTTAATTCAAATATATACACAAACTGATATCCTAAAGTGGGGATTATCTGACAAATGTGGAGGAAATTTAATTGAGTGCAAAATAAGCGCTTTCTGTTGATATCAATCTCGCTTATGTGTGTTAATCTGACTGGGTTTTCACTCGAACGACCTATGTGGGATGGTTGCCAGTTACCAGCGGATGGCTGTGGGTTCCCTCCGGGCATAGAGCCCGGTTTCCTCTCACAATAAAACTGGCAACGCCATATAAGTGAAATAATCTTGAGCGCAGCGTAAAACACCAAACAATCAATCATGTATGTTAAGGTTGTTTCTATCAGCAACTAAACTGCATCCCGGCCACTTGAATTTTGTTCATTATCAGCACACATGTTTGGTTCCTACTTGATACCGATTTTTTAATATTTCATCCTCAATCCTTTATTTTTTTCAAAGTACTTTAAACGCTCAACTTCTCTTGACAATCAGAATCTATGAAAAAAATCCGAATTTCGACAGCTCAAGTCACTTTAAATTTGGAAGAGTTCATAACTATTTACTTCATAACTAATATAGGACAAGTGATGCACATAAATATATTATCAGACAGTTTACAATACAATAAGGTGAATACTTACTTATGGATAACAACTTCTTGGTTTGTTGGGTGACTACGTTTCGATGTCGATGACTTTGATAACGATGTAAGAACTACATCGAAACGTCGTGACCCAATAAACCAAGAAGCTGTTATCCATAAGTAATTCTTCACCTTTTGTAACCTTTTTAACTTCTAAATGCCATTGAAATGATCCTAGGAGCTGGATCGAATAGTTTATATCCACCTTTACTTGTGCTCCTTCATGTATGTTCAACTTCTAAATGTCCGTAAAACAAGACTTATTTGTTGTTAATTTATCTTTGTTTTCGTCTAATTTTCCGTTCCTTCCTCGTCTTTATCTTTATCTCCAGTTACCATATATTTTAATTTTTTAGGTCTCTCATGCTCAAGTGGGGTGCCTTGTATCAATTCTGTTAGTTATTTTCATTTCATATTTTTAGGTTGTTTTAGGGATAACAATGGCGAGATTTAAACCACCTACATTGAACAACTACGAGTATCCACCAATAGCTATTGTAATAGGCTGGATCATAGCAGTTGGAATTATCTCCCCTATCCCATTGACCATGGTGTATCGTATTTATAAGGCCGAAGGGACACTTAAAGAGGTATGTTGTTGAATGGATTTATTACGTTCTGCGTTTCAATCTGGGAAGCTATGTAGAAGGGGTTCAAGGTAGCTGTTGAAGGTCACAGGTTTCCTACAATCAAAGAGCCTGGTTTCCTCCTCAACTAACCATGGTTGATTGATTGATAGATTTTTGTCGCTCAAGATTATTTCACTTATATGGCGGCGTTGCCAGTTTTATTGTCGGAGGAAACCGGGCTCTATGCCCGGAGGAAATCCACGACCTTCCGGTGGTAATTGGCAACCGTCCCACATAGGTCGTTCGAGTGAAAACCCAGTAAGAAAATTGTTTTTTGGACAACTAATCCTGGCAAGGTGCTATGACAGTGAGTTTATCTTAAAAGCGCCGTAAACCGTCAATCAATCAATCAATCTGCCGCCAATCAATCAATCTGTCAATGCTCTGCAAAATCAATATGACCAACGTTAACCCTGAGTGTACCAATCGATAGGTGGTTTGATCGTACCCCTTCCACTCAATTCCAAGGTGGTTTTGTCTGATCCTAAAAATGGTGCATTGTTGACTGGTTGCAGATTTTCTGTGTTTTCTCCCCGTAGGTCGAGCGACGTCTCTATACGTAATTGAAATCTTTGAGTCCTGCATGATAAAAAAAATAATTATCTAACCAATGTGTGTTGGGTACAATTGGAAACCATTTTTAATATCAATTTCTTTGGACATTGCTTCACAAACTCGACTTTTCCAAGTTCAATTGCAGAGTGTAATATGAAACCTGATAATCTGTTTATTTGACAGAGATTGGTATTCCTGGGAAAGCCTAGTCGGGCAGTAGAGATCTACCATTCCTGTAAGAAATGTCCGAAAGGTGTTTCCTCCTCGAAACCCGAGGTGTACACAGAAACCAAACTGTTTCCAGAAGAAAGTGAAATTAGCGAAATGATACCCGTGCGTTTATACCCTGGTTTACCGTCAAATAACCAAAACAATGGCCATCATTCCGTTTAACATCGGTGACTTAAGATAATAGATCAATCGATTGTTTGGTGTTTTACACCACTCATAATTGGTTGACTTACCTGAAGATATAAGTATCTTATGTCCAGGTATATGGATCCAGAGGGAAACTATGCTTTCTTGTATCCCATAAGTAGATACAATGCGTCTCTAGAACAAGGTGATAACAACCCTATTGAAGCCAAAGACGCACAGCCAAACATTAACCAGAAACAACCAAACAAGTTTTCCAAAAACGTCTAATTAATCTGTCATGCTACGGAATATGAAATGAGATTTTATGCCAATTAAATAGAAAATCAGTTCACTCCAGCATGGTCAAATAAAAGATAAGATGTTCTGTCCTTTTAAAGCGCATATCGTCATTGGTATCTCCTGAAGAGATAAATGTTGCTAAAATCAATTGTTCTAAATTTATTTCCACACCCCGTGGGCGGATATTATTGGTTGTTTCATTGAAATAATTGCACTTAGAGGGGCATATGACTTCACAATCGGCTTGCGTTTAGCTCATGTTAAAGATGTATGAACTGCAAAAATTTGAAATATTTTCATAAATTTTGATTTTCAAAACAAAGAGACAGTTTGAAGAACCTTGGTTTTGTGATTTTACTTCACACATATTTGTTTTGCTGAGCTTTTTAGGCTCAGTCCATATTGAACTTGTTGTTTATCGTACCCGAGGTCATAGGTTGTGATTAACCTTGTTATAAGTTCCTTTAGTTATTATACGATTGATTTGACTCTCCAAAGCCAAACCTCTCATTTGTATAATTATTATTATTTTATTAATGGATAGAACAAACCATATTGCCTTCATCCCGGTCCCATGTACTTCTATTGTGTTAAATTATGATTGGTTATTATGGTGAATAAATCCAATCAAACTAAACCTTGGGTTAATATAAACAGCATCGTATTTCTTGTTTACTTATTCTCGTAATATTTCGCCTTCGTGTTTTCTTGTTTTTGCTTGGGGCCGAATTTTAGTTGGGATGGATGAAATCTTGCGAAACATAATCATGACGCCTTAGATAAGTTCTGACTTAAATAGTTCGAGCTGTCAACAAATGGAGTATAAGCCGAACAAATGTTGTCTATACTTTCTTGAATTATGTCCTTAACCTGCTAGTGGATTCTAAACTAGTGCACGGTATGTTTGTTGAATGTGTGTTTTCAGATTGATTGATAGATGTTTTGCGCCGCGTTGCCAGGTTTAGTACAAACACGAACGTTTTCCGCTAAAATTTCGTGTTTTCTTGATTAGTCAAAGCGAAAACGCGGGAATAAGAAACGACATAAATCAGCCATCAGATGTATCAGACAGAATTTAGTTTTGCGTTCCAAGTGTATTCAAGTTTAATAAATTAAGCACTTTTTTGTTTCAACCAAGATATTGCAACTAACTCTAAGTCTGTTGTCGATTTAAGTTGCCCTGCATATTAGTAGAAAAGTAATAAGTAATCAATCTAAGACAGTTACATTTAGGACATTCCCTTTTGCTATTGTTTTCTGTCTGACAGTCCTAACAAACAGCTGAGAATGCACCATATGCGCACTTAACCGAGGTTGAATCTCATAATTACAATGAAAGCTAATGAAGTCATCTTGAAACCTCACCTTTATGACAGTTTTTTTAATAAGAGTGTGTGGGTTATTATTAAAGTGGCATGAGCTGTCAAAATGTTGATATTTTGACGTTGCTACAGAATATTGAAATTATCGTCAATTTTTCTCAAGACGTATAATTCAGAAGCTTTTTATTGCTTCAATCCTCGAGAATTTACGATAAAGTATTGTTTTGATCTAACTTTGGCTTAGAATGAATGAATTTGAATGAATGAATTGATCTTCTTCAATGTTTTCACATGTATATTTCAGTCTAAAAACCCGTAAAAGCCATTCTTTACAGATGATTTTTTTACATTTAAAAAATGCCCGACTTGTTTACTTTCGCCTATCGGGCATGCTACACATCCAGATATTCAAGGGACACAACTCCGGAGTCCTTAGCATCTGATGGCTCACTTTTTCGTATATTTCCCGGAATATACGTCTTCTTAATCTCTTATTTTTACTGTATCTTAGGGGATCAAAAAGGAGTAGGTCTGAAAACTATATTCTATTTCATTACACCGGAGTTAAAGTACCACGTGCTGCCAAATATCGGGTAAATTTCGTTGGAAGAGAATTAGCTATTTTTTTATCATCAGGTACAAATACATATACCAATTAGCTAATTGTTCGTCATTTTTATCATGAGGTACGAAATAAAAGCTTTCAGTTGATAGCAATCTTATCTTCTTATGTGTAGATAGTGTTATAAGCAACAAAAATCAAAATGTACTGATACATCACGGCTATTTGAGTTTTGTCGGTTTTTACTAAGGTTCGTACGAGTTACTTGATTTATACATATTTTTTGTTTCAACGTAATTTTTTTAGTTTCTCAAGATAGATGTGAGTCGCCTTGTCATTCCGTTATTTAGTAGACATTTACATCAAATTACTTTTCCGTAAATGTTTTAAAACACCTTTAAGTTAAGTTGTTTTTTTTTTTTTTTTTTTTAAACCTATTCTGCTGATACCTTCATGGTATTAAAACCACTCTACTTTCATTCATTGCCAGCAAGTGATACCTTTATGGCAGTCAAACCACCATCCTCGGATACCCAGGGTTAAATTCTCGACAAGCTCACCTGTGAGCGTAAGCGGAAGTTTTAACCGTGGGTTTCGACGATGTCAAACCACCCGACTTTCATTCATTGCCGTACGAGTTGTACCTTTATGGCAATCAAAACCCCCCGACTTTCATTCATTGCCGGACGAGTGGTACCTTTATGGCAGTCAAACCACCCGAATTTCATACATTGCCGGACGAGTGGTACCTTCATGACCGTCAAACCACTCGCCTTTCATTCATTACCGGACGAGTGGTACCTTTATGGTAGTCAAACCACCCGACTTTTATACATTGCCGGACGAGTGGTACCTTTATGGTAGTCAAACCACCCGACTTTTAAACATTGCCGGACGAGTGGTACCTTTATGGCAGTCAAACCACCCGACTTTCATTCATTGCCGGACGAGTGATACCTTTATGGCAGTCAAACCACCCGACTTTCATACATTGCCGGACGAGTGGTACCTTCAAGACAGTCAAACCACCCGACTTTCATTCATTCATTGCCGGACGAGTGGTACCTTTATGGCAGTCAAACCACCCGACTTTTATTCATTGCCGGACGAGTGGTACCTTTATGGCAGTCAAACCACCCGACTTTCATTCATTGCCAGACGAGTGGTAACTTCATGGCAGTCAAACCACCCGACTTTCATTTATTGCCGGACGAGTATAATAGTTGAATCGAACTCGTATCGCATTGGCGTAAAATATCTGACTGTTTCGGTTTGAACCCTTTTTATTTAACCATTGTTTTATTTTGGGTTTATGTGTTTTAATTTGTGTCAAAGTTGACCTTTCTTAGCCTTCATCTTTAGAAGCAAAAGTAAAAAGAGGTGTCATTAAAGCCAGTAAACGTTATAAAGTGATTTTTTCTGGAATAAATTCATTTAAACAGTCTCCTCTGTGACTGGGGTAAATTGTTACTGGAGAGGTATGATCGGAAGTGGTTCATTTGTAGTCGCTAAGTAAATCTCCATGGACCCGGTGATTTTCAAGTCGGAGAATCAGGAATTTGCTTTTTAGGGACAAAAGGTAGAGTAATCGAGCGAGATCGTGTCTTAGAAACATTGTATAAACGTTTTCAATCAGGCAAATAATGAACCATTTTCTTCTCGCTTGGGAGAAGATGTTTCCGCAAATATTATCTTTAGTCGGGGAAAACTCCAGTGATTTAGTTCATTAGGCGCTCCGTCTTGATGTGCTACTGTTCAATTACTGTTCTCTCGGCGACCAATAATGAGAGTCGGGACAGAAACAATTGGAGCTAAATAGCTCTCAAATCGCCCTTAAATAAATGATAGTTTAGTGCCCAGAGATATTAATTCTCCAGAGATTCAGCCAGTTTACATTTAATGGGGAGCACAGGCTCGTGACATACAGTTCGGCAAATGATCAAGTTGTCCAAAGATCGCCCCATTTTATGACCACATGAAATTCTCCTCCTTGAAAGCCCATACACTGCTCATTACGCACACCTGTTGTCCACATATTACCTGCGATGTGCTATATAAACAATAAGAGTTAATTACATAAACGAAAAACAAATTAAAGCCTTTCATAAAACAGGCTCGAATACGCAATAGGTTTCTCTCCGTGGGTACAGCTGGGAGGCCAGGATTTGTAATCATAAAAGTCTGTTTGGTGTCATTTCAACGACATTAATTCAAATTTTAGCCATGAAGCTTAAAAGAACTATAGAGTAAAAAATTAAACTATATTATCACTGAACTCCATATTGATATCACCCATGGTTTTGCAATTTGTTGACTAAACTAAAGTACATCGTCCAGACAGAAGATGTTTGGAACTTTCTTAAACAATTGCATTGGTTTTGATGATTGAAGGGATAAATTATTTATTAGGATCAATTGGCTTCATTTTTTCAAATCATTCACGAAGATTTATAGCGTACCTTCACATTAATTTTATGTGCGTAACGTATAAATTTTATTATATGTGGGATGGTTGCCAGTTACCACCGGGAGGTCGTAGGTTTCCTCCGGGCATACAATAAAACTGGCAACGCCGCCATATAAGTGAAATAATCTTGAGCGCGGCGTAAAACACCAATCAATCAATCAATATAACTTTTATTCTAAACTTCAAGAGTTGTAGATATATTTACCTTTGTCGCTCAAAATTGGTAGAAACATTTCTGACATTTTTCAAGAAAGTGTAATCTCAAAAATAACGAGAATACTTTTGTACTCACTTTCTAAAGGACACTAACTTACTAACATTCTTTTCCATTTGAGAAGGAACAAGACCCATGGGGTTTTATTCCCGCCAAATATCTTGAGTATTCTTTTTATGAATTGAATAATTTCTTTCTTTTTTGTTGATTAGGCAATTAAAAAATAAAACTGTCTAGAAAAGGTTTTGAAGGCCAGCAGAATTTATGATATTTATGATAATACACCACACGTGAATACATTAGATAAAAAAGGTCATTTAAAGGGCAGTTACCCCTTCCCCTCCCTCCTTGTTTTTCATTTTTCGAAGATGTGTGTTAATTACGGACAACATTCAAATAGCCGGGATGTATGAGTAGATAGGAAAAGGCCGGTTCGGCAACACCTATGACGTCATACGAGGTGGAAACATGTTACGTAATATCCGAATTCCAGGTCTAAGACGTCCCGAGTGGCCGAGGTCAATAACTAGCACATCTCATTAACATCTAAGCTCCCGGCTATTGGTCGCGCTTGACTACACATCTAATTAAAATCTCCTAACAATATTGGAGGCAACAATGGCTTGAACTGTGAGGTCGAGGTCAATAACTAGCACATCTAATTAAAATCTTAGCTCCTGTTTACTGGTCACGGTTCGCCGCATGTCTAATTAACATCTAAGCTCGCGGCTATTGGTCTCGCTTGGCTACACATCTAATGCGCTCCACTGCACAGCTCATTAAAATCTTAGCTCTCGGTTATTGGTCACGGTTCGCTGCATGTCTTATTAAAATCTAAGCTCGCGGCTATCGGTTCACTACGGTACACATCTCATTAAGAGTAGAATCTAAGTTATTTATTAAATTATCTCAATGGCATTGCATATCAAAAACATACTACGTATAATACTTAAGTCTTGACCACTGGTCATCAACCCGGAAGTGACCGGAAGTGAACCGGAAGTGTACCGGAAGTGACTGGAAGTTACCGGAAGTAACCTGAAGTGAACCGGAAATAACCCGGAAGTCACCGGAAGTGGACCGGAATTAACCGGAAGTGAACCGAAAGTAACCGGAAGTGACCGGAAATAATCCGGAAATAGTCGGAAGTGAACCGGAAGTAACCGGAAGTGAAACAGAAGTCACCGGAAATAACCGGAAGTAACCTGAAATGAACCGGAAGTGACCGGAAATAATCCGGAAATAGCCGGAAGTGAACCGGAAGTAACCGGAAAGTAACAGGAAGTAACCGGAAATAATCCGGAAATGGCCGGAAGTGAACCGGAAATAACCGGAAGTGACCGGAAATAATCCGGAAGTGGCCAGAAGTAACCGGAAGTGACCGGAAATAACCTGAAGTGAACCGGAAATAGACCGGAAGTGATCGGAAATAGACCGGAAGTGACCAGAATTGAACCGGAAGTGACGGGAAATAATCCGGAAATGACCGGAAGTGAACCAGAAGTAACCGGAAGTGACCGAAAATAATCCGGAAGCGTCCGGAAGTGACCGGAAATAACCTGAAGTGAACCGGAAGTAACCGGAAGTGAAGTAATTGAGCCAAAAATAAGTTCCAAGCCCGGAAGTAGCCAAATTCTAACCGAATTCTGTCGTGTTACATATCAAAGTAAAGGGTGTAAAGATATCTGCAAGACTTACTATAGTTCGTGGTTTTCTCAATTCTGGTTTTACACAAATCGATTGAAACGTTCAAATCTAACATTGAGTCCGAGAGCTTAGGGACTAACGCCATTCACCTTTAAACGGTCCGACTTCGAACCGGAAGGGACTTTATCGAACCGGAAGTCGTCCGTAATTTCGTTATTTTTTGTTTTAGAGCTTAGGGACTAACGCCATTCACCTTTAAACGGTCCGACCTCGAACCAGAAGTGACGTCATCGAACCGGTAGTTGTCCGTAATTTCGTTATTTTTTTTGTATCACAGCCTAGGTACTAACGCCATTCAATCCGTTACGACATCATATCCGCTATTGTGCGGCGTAAAACACCAAACAATCAATGACTCTAAGCAGTCGTCCTACATCAGGCGTTTTTCACCCCAGAACTGTATTGTGAAAGTCTCAACCAATGCATTAACATAAAGAAACATAAGACATCGTTCGTTCTGATGAGCATTTTATTATCTTCATGGTGAACATTCTTCAAGTACATCGTTTCCGGTTTTCGTAAGGGTATTCGTCCGGTAAAACCTTATCAAATAACATATAGCGTATTTTGATCGCGTTCGCTAATGCCTCGTCAATCGGTAGGCCAATTACTCCGCGTAAAAAATCTCTAGTTTTCACAATTTCTCGGTGAAGCGGGTCTCCCATTAAATGCATCCAAATAGTGTTGTACTGTCCGTATATAGTCATCAAGGTTTTCTTTATTTCCAGCCTGCGCCGTCGGTATTCCTCCTGCAAACTGCAGCCGTCAACAGACATATGAGTTTGAATAGCTTCCTTCACAATGTCGTCCCATACGTCGGAAACTGTATCAGCCATACCGCTAGCGGACGTAATGCTCCTCGTTAGAAAAACTTTACGATCATCTTCTAAAGTATTTTCATCCGAGGGATGCCCTCCATAAACGGTCATCTCAGTATTCTGCGAATCGGTTTTGTGTTTATTGAAAACATGCCGCTTCATGTCATGTCGGCGACTAAAAGTCTTGTTACAAACGTGACAATTGAATCTCATTTTGTTTCACCCACTGTGGAATTATAATTGATAGCGCTATTTCAGCGGTCGGTCTAATCCAATGTGAAGGACGCGCCGCCTTTTATACGCTTCTCTCTTGCCTCCAATTCCGACTTAGCCATTTCCACCGCTTGCTGTGCGTTAGATACGGCAATAATTCGCGGCAAATCCGCCTTTTCACTGTTGGGGGAGCTTTCGCGATAATAGGGCTCGACAGTTTTTCTTCGTTTAAAGGCTTGACTTTGTGGCGTACCACTTTTTCTGCGTTCCTGTCTGACCTCCGATCTGGTCATTTCCACCACTTGTGCGGGAGACACCACATCTATCTGCGGTAAATCCGCATGGTCGGCGTCAATTTGCGGCGGATCCATCTTTTCACGGTCGGGAGAGCTTTCACGGCAATAGGGTTCCAGAGGGATGAGCGTGTTTCTACTTCTGAATGCTTGGCCGAGGGGCGAGCCTCTCTTTCTCATTACACCTTCGTTCATGGGTATTTTACCCTTTTCCATATTGCGGTAAAAACGCACCAATTTATCCACGTTCGACATGTTTAAACGTTACAGACACCGTCTGCGTAAGGAGTGTTGTCGAAGTACGATGATAGCTCGTTATATAAAGCTTTATGATACGCGCCCGCTGAACGCCAGAAGCGACCGTTAACGCAGCTAATTGTGAGTGAATGATAATATTGTTTTACGCTTAAGGCTGCGTTAACGGTCGCTTCTGGCGTTCAGCGGGCGCGTATCATAAAGCTTTATATAACGAGCTATCATCGTACTTCGACAACACTCCTTACGCAGACGGTGTCTGTAACGTTTAAACATGTCGAACGTGGATAAATTGGTGCGTTTTTACCGCAATATGGAAAAGGGTAAAATACCCATGAACGAAGGTGTAATGAGAAAGAGAGGCTCGCCCCTCGGCCAAGCATTCAGAAGTAGAAACACGCTCATCCCTCTGGAACCCTATTGCCGTGAAAGCTCTCCCGACCGTGAAAAGATGGATCCGCCGCAAATTGACGCCGACCATGCGGATTTACCGCAGATAGATGTGGTGTCTCCCGCACAAGTGGTGGAAATGACCAGATCGGAGGTCAGACAGGAACGCAGAAAAAGTGGTACGCCACAAAGTCAAGCCTTTAAACGAAGAAAAACTGTCGAGCCCTATTATCGCGAAAGCTCCCCCAACAGTGAAAAGGCGGATTTGCCGCGAATTATTGCCGTATCTAACGCACAGCAAGCGGTGGAAATGGCTAAGTCGGAATTGGAGGCAAGAGAGAAGCGTATAAAAGGCGGCGCGTCCTTCACATTGGATTAGACCGACCGCTGAAATAGCGCTATCAATTATAATTCCACAGTGGGTGAAACAAAATGAGATTCAATTGTCACGTTTGTAACAAGACTTTTAGTCGCCGACATGACATGAAGCGGCATGTTTTCAATAAACACAAAACCGATTCGCAGAATACTGAGATGACCGTTTATGGAGGGCATCCCTCGGATGAAAATACTTTAGAAGATGATCGTAAAGTTTTTCTAACGAGGAGCATTACGTCCGCTAGCGGTATGGCTGATACAGTTTCCGACGTATGGGACGACATTGTGAAGGAAGCTATTCAAACTCATATGTCTGTTGACGGCTGCAGTTTGCAGGAGGAATACCGACGGCGCAGGCTGGAAATAAAGAAAACCTTGATGACTATATACGGACAGTACAACACTATTTGGATGCATTTAATGGGAGACCCGCTTCACCGAGAAATTGTGAAAACTAGAGATTTTTTACGCGGAGTAATTGGCCTACCGATTGACGAGGCATTAGCGAACGCGATCAAAATACGCTATATGTTATTTGATAAGGTTTTACCGGACGAATACCCTTACGAAAACCGGAAACGATGTACTTGAAGAATGTTCACCATGAAGATAATAAAATGCTCATCAGAACGAACGATGTCTTATGTTTCTTTATGTTAATGCATTGGTTGAGACTTTCACAATACAGTTCTGGGGTGAAAAACGCCTGATGTAATACGACTGCTTAGAGTCATTGATTGTTTGGTGTTTTACGCCGCACAATAGCGGATATGATGTCGTAACGGATTGAATGGCGTTAGTACCTAGGCTGTGAGACAAAAAAAATAACGAAATTACGGACAACTACCGGTTCGATGACGTCACTTCTGGTTCGAGGTCGGACCGTTTAAAGGTGAATGGCGTTAGTCCCTAAGCTCTAAAACAAAAAATAACGAAATTACGGACGACTTCCGGTTCGATAAAGTCCCTTCCGGTTCGAAGTCGGACCGTTTAAAGGTGAATGGCGTTAGTCCCTAAGCTCTCGGACTCAATGTTAGATTTGAACGTTTCAATCGATTTGTGTAAAACCAGAATTGAGAAAACCACGAACTATAGTAAGTCTTGCAGATATCTTTACACCCTTTACTTTGATATGTAACACGACAGAATTCGGTTAGAATTTGGCTACTTCCGGGCTTGGAACTTATTTTTGGCTCAATTACTTCACTTCCTGTTATTTCCGGTTCAATTCCGCTCACTTCCGGTCTATTTTCGGTCTATTTCCGGTTACTTCCGGTTCACTTCAGGTTATTTCCGGTCACTTCCGGACGCTTCCGGATTATTTTCGGTCACTTCCGGTTACTTCTGGTTCACTTCCGGTCATTTCCGGATTATTTCCCGTCACTTCCGGTTCAATTCTGGTCACTTCCGGTCTATTTCCGGTCACTTCCGGTCTATTTCCGGTTCACTTCAGGTTATTTCCGGTCACTTCCGGTTACTTCTGGCCACTTCCGGATTATTTCCGGTCACTTCCGGTTATTTCCGGTTCACTTCCGGCCATTTCCGGATTATTTCCGGTTACTTCCTGTTACTTTCCGGTTACTTCCGGTTCACTTCCGGCTATTTCCGGCTATTTCCGGATTATTTCCGGTCACTTCCGGTTCATTTCAGGTTACTTCCGGTTATTTCCGGTGACTTCTGTTTCACTTCCGGTTACTTCCGGTTCACTTCCGACTATTTCCGGATTATTTCCGGTCACTTCCGGTTACTTTCGGTTCACTTCCGGTTAATTCCGGTCCACTTCCGGTGACTTCCGGGTTATTTCCGGTTCACTTCAGGTTACTTCCGGTAACTTCCAGTCACTTCCGGTACACTTCCGGTTCACTTCCGGTCACTTCCGGGTTGATGACCAGTGGTCAAGACTTAAGTATTATACGTAGTATGTTTTTGATATGCAATGCCATTGAGATAATTTAATAAATAACTTAGATTCTACTCTTAATGAGATGTGTACCGTAGTGAACCGATAGCCGCGAGCTTAGATTTTAATAAGACATGCAGCGAACCGTGACCAATAACCGAGAGCTAAGATTTTAATGAGCTGTGCAGTGGAGCGCATTAGATGTGTAGCCAAGCGAGACCAATAGCCGCGAGCTTAGATGTTAATTAGACATGCGGCGAACCGTGACCAGTAAACAGGAGCTAAGATTTTAATTAGATGTGCTAGTTATTGACCTCGACCTCACAGTTCAAGCCATTGTTGCCTCCAATATTGTTAGGAGATTTTAATTAGATGTGTAGTCAAGCGCGACCAATAGCCGGGAGCTTAGATGTTAATGAGATGTGCTAGTTATTGACCTCGGCCACTCGGGACGTCTTAGACCTGGAATTCGGATATTACGTAACATGTTTCCACCTCGTATGACGTCATAGGTGTTGCCGAACCGGCCTTTTCCTATCTACTTGTATGAGTTTGTGTTGCCTATAAAAACAATCAGAGGGAAGTGCTTACTTCGCACTTATGGTTAAATGGCGAAAAAATAGCTAATTCTGTTTCAATGAAATTTTTCCTATATCTGGTAACTGTAAACAGATGAAAATTTGCCATCTTTCGATAAATGGCACACTTTAACGTATGGGAAGAAATCTGGGTTATGCTGCAATAGTGCAAAAATGGTATCCTATCATTTAGCTCCCTTTAGATGTTTTCGCTTCAGTCTAAGAAATTCCCACTGGATGTCAACCTAAAGTCGACAGCTGGATTCGGTCATTTGATGGTCAGTTAGTGGTAAATAGGAGGCCGTTATGGTCAATACAATGTCCACCTCCTACTCTAATGGGATGTTAACACGCGCAGGGCAGTTATGTGGTCAGTCGAGATGACATCGCACTAAAGCCCTCAATTACAGAGTGACTTGACACCTATACCCCTTAATTTCAGAAAGTACTCGTCAAATTCATCTTAGCTTTCTCTTGATGGTAACTTCCTTATGTATTGCATCGATAAGACATAAAAGGGAATTGATTTCCTTTTGAAGCTCATTCTTTCGAAATGTTGTAGAAAATCACTAACCCAATAAACATCATTCTTTATTAATCTGTTTGTTTTTTATAGGTAAAATCCGTATATCAAAGCGTATAGCTGTGCCTTGCCTGTATGTGACATTCTTTATACTTATTTATACGAATTATCTCAAATGCTTTTTTTATTTCTAAAACGATTAAAATCGTTCGGAATGGCTATTTCCAAAATGATATGTATGTTTTTGTCTAATAGACCATTCACTTTTGGAAAGCATTTTAAAAAGTAAATTGCACGGTTTAGTTTATTTTCTTATTGGTTTAACCATAATGGTTAATTTGATAGCAGCTGTTGTTTTCATAACGCCGATATATTCGAATTCCATGATTCATTATACGTTTGGAGTACTCGTATATCAAAGGGACAGTTCTGGAAAAGAGTAGATAACGGTTCCCCGTATTTCAAATAAAACTAAAAAAATCCTAAAAATCATTCGTTAAATAACACATTTGGGAAAATTTATCTGTAGCTGAAAATGTCGAAGCATGTTTTAATGTTTCATTTGAACATATTGCCATTTCATTGTTGTGTGTGATTCCCTGTAATAGGAGAGCCACTAGATGTTCAGTCTCGTTAAACATATGCCAGCTGATCTCATACAGCTAGATTGTTCAGTCCTCGATAAATGAAATCTTGCCCCCAGGGTAAAGGCCGTCGAAAATTAAGTTACTGAGAAACTCTGGCTTGAATAGAAAACATTGATTTTAACTTTAGCGAGGTAATCGCATGAGACAAGTTTTCTTCTCCGCCATTATTTCAGCGACACAAATAAAAGGCCCGTTATTGGAACCGCTTACCTTTGGACAGCAATACAGAATAAGCGAGTTTTCTCTTTGAAAAGCGTAATTAAATTCCAGAGCGTGTAATCGTAACTTCAGTTCTCGGCTCTTGAGTTAATGGACTAAAAGGTTTCCCAGCCAACACTGTCCGCACCAATTTCCAGTTATGTTTCAGACAACATTTAAGCCTTTCTTAACATCCTGGGATGAAGCTTGGGATGGAGAGGATCAAGTTCCTGAATCCCACTATCAACAAGCCGTGAAAAAGATTCTAACTCAACCTTGGTTGATTTCATTACAGAACCTCTAACCAAATAAATTAACAATGTGTCCAAAAATGACGAGAGGGTCTGTTGTCGATTTCCTCCAATCAGTTTTTAACGCCGCCTAAAGCATTCCTTGTTTTCATACCATTAACGCGTGTTCGTTGCGTTTTTTAGCTTCTCTATATAAATGGAATTAAAATCTTTGAGTTGCTATCATTTTATTTTTTTTGTAACACTCACATATAATTGCTATAAATATTAATATTTTTCTATAAATCTATAAGTATAAAGTATTTTCAAAGGACTACCAATGACTAAATTCCAATCGTATGATTTAGAGTAGGGGTTTAATAAAGGCTTGACATTAGAATTAAATCATTTAGAGTATACACTCAGATAGGTTTATGTACAGAATGTACAGAAAAAAAATTCTGCATTATATTCGTTAAAGAAAAAAACAGCTTGTAAACATTAGAAGTTTTCTCAATAGTTGAATTAGGATTGTAAATCTGATCGTAGAAATTTATCTCTTCCCGCTTCTGATTTTGTTCCGTCTTTCATATATTTGAATAAATTCCCATTCTGTTATATTATTTACGTCTATGTGTTTTTGGAAACCCTGAAGATAAATCCGATTAACTTGACAGATAGGTCTGCAATATATTACTCAAATCCGAGTTTCATTGAACTCCGGTCCATATTCCAGAAACAAACAGCGCAAATTGTCTACAGTACCACGTTAATGGTTGAACTTTATCCTGTCTTTTTTTTTCATGTTATGTACATGAGATAGGCGAATCTCTTTATAATAGCCCTAAACAAAAATTCCACAGAGAGTCCATTTGTTATTTGAATTGAGCGTTTTTTGTCAAACCCGAAACAAATTTGAAATGTTTCTTAAATAGCTCCCAGGAGGCTATGGTATTCGTCCCAGACAAATTGCTTATCCTTACCATAAACCCAACAGAACACAATCAAATATACGTAGACGTTTGTGGGGAGACGAGGTGTCGGATGGTGAATTGGCGCGGGGAATGAGGTGTTATCGAAGGGCGATCTACATGTAACAGAAGTGATCAAACTCGCCCTAACGCTTCTTTGGGATTGTTAAACATACAATAACAGACTGGCTGGTCGGAAAATGTTTACAGGAACAATAGTAAAACTTTGCAAACCAATATCGCCCAAGTCTCGCGGGAACGAGAAGTGACAGTTGTTTAATTTCTCTAATCGAGTTATCGCTCGTGGTATCGCGTCGCTGACTTCTCAAAGCGCCACCTCACAGCCGTCGAAATTTAATTAAGGCTGGTTCAATTACGGTTTCCAGAATGAGTAAACTAATTTGAAGTAATTGTTACTTGTCATGTGGGAGGCCGTTCACAAGGCCCACTGCTTGTTTTTGCCTCGAGTTTTTTTTCTATCCCAAAGTGATAACACTCTGAAACAAAAACGAGGAAAAACGAAGACGTTCTCTTAACAACAACATCATATGTTACTCGTTTAATAAGGGTCTTGTGTCAGTCACTGTGACACTGTTCTGCTCTATAACCATTTCACAAAGAGCGTTGCATGAAATAAGGGAAAATGACAAGAAAGCACATTTATTTACACAACCAGAAAAGAAAACAATCCTTTATAAAATAGTTAAAAGAGAACGTACCTTCTTTCAAAATAAAAGGTATATCAATACTCTATATTAATAATTGTCTCTATGTATTTTTCGTATTTTTCTAATTTTTGAAATTAGAATGTAATCCTGTATAAAATTATTTAAGAAGAACGTAGCTTGTTTCAAAATCAAACGCATATCTTTATCATAAATTAATATTATTAATATTAATAATTTTCGCCATATATATTTCGTATTTTTGTAGCCAGTTTGATTGAGTAAAATCTGTAGATCAAAATACATAATAGAAGACGCTTGATGTTTTGAACTATATTGGGAGTATACTTTAACCCGATCAATAGAATGACAGAAAATAGAGGATAAGTTTCATAGGTGACAGGTTGGATATTGAATTACCATGTGTAGATAAGAATCTAACATCTACACTCGTTAATTAGTATTAATAAGAGCTCATTAATGCGATTAATACCTTTCTACAGAACTGACAATTATATTTTTGCTCAATTTATCAGTTCTATTTATTAGCACTTCAAGCTGCTTATACACTTGTTCCATGCCAAGGTAAGCGGATTTCCCCGTATCGTTCTACGGCTCTTCTAATCCTATTTAATCACTCCGCCTAAATAACGTTAATTCCATATCCGCTGACAGATCATCAAATCTGATCTCAGCTGTCGTATAGTATACCATTTGTAAACAGTTTCTATATGTTTGCTGATATATTTGTACATAAACATTCTTAAAAATTTAATAAACAATGCCAAATATGTCACAATTATTCCCGCCGATATATCTTTTGTATGTAATAACATGTATGCATGTATGTAGATTAACACGATCCGTTCATGTGCGTTTGAGTTTCAATCGAGTCATATTAAAATCCACTCTTTCATATTTGTAAACTATATATTTCTCAACATTTAATAAAAGACCTCGGTTAAGTCCCACGAAGTTGTTTTACGGCTAGCTGTCATAGCGACATATCTTTAAAATGACACTTACGTAAAAACGTAACCCTGTATATATACGTCATTTTGTGACACATGAGCTGGTTTTTTTAAATAATCTGCCGTATATGGAAGAGTTGCCAGGTACTCTCCATCGTCGGAACCCACGATGAAAACTTACACTCACGCTCACTTTACCTTTTGAATGTAAAAAATTAGCTTGTTGAGAATTTATACCCTGGGTTTTTATAATGGGTACTCGCTGAAGGCTGGGTATCCTACGGGCAAAGAGCCCGGTTTCCTCCCCTACTAAACCTGGCAACGGCGCCATATAAGTGAAATAATCTTGAATGTTACATTAACACCAATCAATCAATCTATCAATCAAAATAATCTACGCCTAACGGGAATAACCCTCATGACAAAATACATAGGCCTACAACATTACTATATGAACAGGCGCAAAGTTACATCGAACGTAAATGTTTTTATTTCAAACTTGCTTATAAAGTATCAAAAGTCTGGATTTTTTTTCTCTATATATAGAGTTTTTAAGTTACTTTTCATACGTCGTCATATGGGCCTTTATTCAAAACTTTCTAACGCTGTCATTTTATTTCATCTTTTTAATTCTACAACGTCAGAAATAAGCAGTTCATTTGAATGAAAAACGGCAACCCACGCGTCCACCAGTGACAAAGGAATTTATACAACCATCGTTATATTTACGTCTACTGTATATACCAAAACAGGAATTTCTAATCGCTAAACGCCACTCTGGTCGGAATATGCATGTATTCACCCCTCGAAGGCTATTTAGTCTCCACAACTCGTGGGCTGTTGGGTAATACTACTTAAAGTGGCATGAGCTGCCAAAATGTTGATATTTTGACGTTAAAACAGAATGTTGAAATTATTGGCTATTTTTCTCAAGACGTATGATTCAGAAGCTTTTTAGTGCGTCTGGTCTCGAAAATGTACGATGAAGTATTGTTTTGAACTAACTTTGGCTTAGAATGAATGAATGGTCGTCCCGGTTATTTAAATTTTGTTTGTTTTTCGAACACGTTGTCGGTTCGTATAGGCCACATACTGTATGGATTTTCCTCATTCCAACGCCAATCATTCAGTTTTTCGATAGCCTTCAAAGCCCCTTACTGTCGTGACGATCAGAAATTATGAAAAAAGTGTGAATTTGGCAGCTCATGTCACTTTAAGACTGGAGACTAAAATGCCAATAAAACATAAAAACAAATATGCTTATCTATTGAGTTGTTCAAAATATTTTCTATTATGTTCTTGTGCTGTTCAAGTGTTAACGTTAGATACTTATAGTATCTAATTTAATACAATTCTACAATAAAAGACTATATTAATATTGACCCATTGTTTCAAATAAATTTTCTATGCAAAAGGGTGGATCGGCTTCTAGGTTTAACTGTAGAGATTATGTGACGCAATTGAGCTAATTACACGGGACACATGTTAATGTTCCCACTCTTTATTTCTCTTGAATAGTCAGAAATTATCGAGCCGAGGAAAATTAGCACTGTCAAATCTCTTATGTTCTTGTTAGTAGAAATGCGGTCGATCTTGACTTTAACTCGTCCTAACCACTAACAATACCTGAAGATGGCATGTTTCTTAACCCTATAATAAACTCCCCAGCCCGCTGGCAATCAGCAGGCGTATGGAGATGCTGTTAATAAAAGGGTTACCGACGACTTTTGCCCCAACGGAAGTCGAAGCGAAGACATGCGCCCATGCGGCTTAACCTATGAAAAGGTTGCCGACAGCGTTCCCTAGCAACAGCTCCCCGCGCGAGCACGTGTTGAGTGCAAGAATCGCATCCCATTTGCAAACCTCCGGAAAATTAAGAATTGTGTTGAAATGTTTCTTTCAATATGTGACTGTCCGTAATGAAAAGCTACTATTCACATCACTGAGTAAAGCCTTGGTCAACTGGGACAAAGTATTTAGTTAACCGAGACTCGAGCTGTATTCAATGCAATATAGAAACAGGCTCTATCAATTGACCCATGTAAACCATCTCACACTGAACCATCTGAAAACATAAAATTTAAATGACGTTTTGTTCACTTTTTTAATTGAATCATTTGAAAGCTAAATATTCTGCAGGTCGCCTTTTTCATAGAGGAAGTGATATTGTAAAACAAAAATTGCTGAAAACTTTAAAGCCGTTTGAACTTTTAATAAATAATATCAAGTCAATAAGAGAGTTGGTACAGACGCTGGTTTAAGAATAGGTCATATAGTGGTCTATACAAAATATAATAGTGTTTACAAAGTAATCGAAATAATCGAGAAGAGCATTCGTGTTACTCCAAATAGCTAGTTTAATGTAATTCCTCGAGGGAAGTAGCACTATAAAGCTTATAATATTGTTTTAACTAGAAAAAGATCAAGATTTTCTAGCCCATTTCATTTTACAGCAACGTGTAATTACAGTCTAGCTGAAAAATGTTTTATTTTATTAAAAATTATCATTAAAATTATTCTAACCCTTAAATTGATGAAAAATGCTCATTTAAATGATGATATGCACTCGTCAATTGATTCTCCAATACGTTAGGATTTCAATTTAATAATAGACCGCTTGCTTGATGACGTCAGCGTGATATAAGGAGGGAAAGATTTCGGATACAAAACTTTCTACATTAAAAGTGTAGGCGTGTCGCTACAAGTTCTTGTAACAAAGCGGCCACTACAACGCCTGACTCCCTCAGATATCCCCTAGTTTTTCCAAGTGACGTAATTAAGCTTTAGGCATATTGGATACTTCATTGTTCCCTCGCACATTGAACATTATAAACTAGAAAATCTTGAGGATTTTTAGTTATAACAATGTTACAAGCTTTATAGTGCTACTACTCTGTTACAGTTCGTCTCGGCTATTTGAATAACTTTGTAAACGCTCTTATATTTTTAAAAATGCTTATTTTGGTATCAGCTGATACATAGATTCAAAGTCATGAAGTGTTCTTTTCTGTCAATTTGTTACTATTTGTATCTGTAATTTGGTATCCTACCAAGATAAACTGGGGTGCATAATTCAGCCGTGGAAAACGCTTACAAATACCTATCAGACCATTACAATGTTTACTTATCATACAACTGATAAAAATTTATATTGTCGAACTAACATTACTTTTATAAAGTTTTGGGTTGATACATTAATTGATGTTTTACACCGCATTCAAGATAATTTCATCTATATGGCGGCGTTGCCAGGTTTTGTGGGGGAGGAAACCGGGCTTATTGCACGGAGGAAACCCGCGACCTTTCGTGAGTGCCTGGCAACTCTTCCACATACGGCGATCGAGTGAAAAATCCACTCAAAAATTTTTAAATAAATATATTTGGTCTGAGTGGGATTCGAACACGCGCGGCATCGATGGAAGGGTGTGTGGAACTGAGGGACGATCACTCTAACCCACTGCACCACTAAAGTTTTTGGATATTTGTCCAGTACCAGTGTTGAATGAGGTCTAAAGTTCTCGGCTGCAAATAAGTCGCCTGATTGAAAAGATGTCGACAGTAATTATTCTTCCGCCCTCTTCTGTCAAGTATCGGTTTTCCAATGCTTTTCAAGCCAAGGAAATGTCAAGTTGGCTGTCAGGCTGTCGCTACTTCGGCACTTCTCAAGATCTATGTCTTGTCGCGGAAGTATTATATCGTTAAATGCCACTTAAGTGAACAAGCGGCCAATGTCGACGATGTTTTGTACAGGGTGAGATTACACCGGAAAACCGTTCCAAAGTGTGTAAAGAAAAAGGGCACGACAGTTTGAGTCCAAGCCTTGTTATTGTAAGCGAGTGGCTTCAGTTGAGGGGGAACATTGACGAAACTGTCTCAATTCAACACTTATAATTCTATTAAGTAGATTATTACCTCCGATATTTTCAAAATGCTTCTATCAAGTCAAATTTTCTCTCATTTATAGAGTTTCAAAAGCCAAGAATTTGGTGTAGAAATGTGAAGACAAGCTGACTGACATTGGCCCAATGTTAACGTCTTGAGTGAGTGAGTGATTGGGGTTTTACGTCCTGCTCAACAGTATTTCGGTTATATGAAGACGTTGTCTCCTTGTGACAGGGCGGATTTCCACCGCTCTTTTAGGTGCTGTCTCACCGAGACGACTTGCCGAAGACAACCAGCAAGCCCCCTCACCCAGTCACAGTATACTGACACCGGGCCAACCAGTCGCTGCTCTAACTCCTATTGCTGAGCGCCAAGCGAAGCAGTAACAGCTACCACTGTTAAAGTCTTTGGTCTGACTCGACCCGGGCTTGAACCCGGATCTCCCAGGCCTGAAGCGGACGCTCTACCGACTGAGCTATCGGGGCTGGTGTTAACGTCTTGAAACAATTTCTCACAAGAGATTTACACACGGGCCTAAAGTCGTTATTACAAAAGCTCATAAAGTAAACCAGAAATGTAAAGAGAGCAGAGCAAACAATTTTATTTCTAAAATATGCAATTGTGATGTTACATATACATAACCAAGCTAATCAACCAAATTGTTTAAGTTCAGAAGATATATGTATTTTAAATTTGATAATATAAAAAGGAAATGCATATGTTTATAGATCTTCGTAGAGTTTTTTTTTTCTTCATCATTCCAAAACTAAGAAAGCTATGTATATGTATTGATATCGATAAAAAACTTTTTTTTCGTTATATACCAAAATTTAAGTATACTTTTCTTGATATGCAATTCCCTGTGTAAGCCAATATGAGATTCTGATATTTCAAAGTTTTACAACTGTAGGCCCCATTTCCGTATTGCTTGTATTTATCAGAAAAACGATGGGACAAACGGATAATATTTAACATACAGAGAGCAAGCTGTTCAAAATATCACTGGTGATTCCCTAGACTCCAAGGTGTTAGTTGTTTAATTTGGCTAATTGAGTTTCGCTCGGGATCGTCCGTCGAAGTAAGTCCGTCTCTATCAAACCGGTCCCTTTTCGCGTCTCTTAAACAGATTAGTTTCGCGTTTTGCTTGTCTTTATGTCTTCTAATTTGATTGGTTATTGAGAAGGTGTGAACGTCACGTGACTAGTTGCGGCGAGCTCAGGCGTAAAACGTTCACGGTGCATGGTTAATTAGAAGACTGTTGGACGGAGAAATACGATTATCCCGCTCTGGAAAGACATAAAAAAATAACAAAAAGCGTTTTGTGTCTAACGGACTCTTTTGTGAGGGATTTATCTTCGTGATCACTAAAACTAACGGGTGTGATCTACAAATGTCGCTATTAAATTGTATACAATTCATCTCAATTTGTTTAATCGGATGAAGTAACACAGTATTTCGCATTACATAACCGTCCTCAAACTACGTCCCTGGCTGATTGAGGAAATCATTAAATCCCAAATGTGAAGTCAGTCAAACAATTAATCAACGAACTAAACTCTTTAGATGTTCCACGCTTTTTATATATATTTTATTTTTTACTAGATTTTCATGCGACTATCCTTTTATTTGTAAACGATCCTTAAAATTTAGGATTTTAAAATAACGTAACTTTTAGAGTAAAAATCTTAAATAAAAAATTCGTGCAGGTACATTCTATTCATGTCTTCACCAATATGTATGCGCTTCTCCACCGTCAACGAAGATGAATAAATTATATATGTTTTCATGAACAGAAAACAAATTTAAATATATATTCAATGGATAAACGATCCGCGAAAAAACGATGTTAGGTAAGAAAGAAAAGCGCTATTTTTTTTATACCCGCTAGTGAAGTTAATTCAAGACAAGTAAAGCAAATGGGTCAACTTTCAATGTTTCCCGCAGACCATTGTTTTTGGTATCGCCACATTTTCGTAAAAGGCACATGAACTGCCAAAATTTTCTTGAATTCAGATTGTCAAGAAAAAGAGGGAATTTGCAGCTCATTGAAAAACTAAACCAGTCACACAGAATTTAAATCGGTGTATACTTTGTATTATCTGGAAGAAATGTATCGCTGTTTGTTTTGAAACTGAAATAAGGCGGTCAAATTTGAATCGTAAGTATCAAGCGATGTGGCTGATCTTTTCCAAACTGTTTCGCCTGCCATTTGCCGGGTATTTCTTACTTATTCTAAAGACCGTTTTCGTCGAATTACTAAACAGTATAACGGGGATCTATGGAGACCGGCATTCTGCCTGGATTTTGAATGGCGGGATAGATGAGTTTAGCTTTGCGTGCTTAATGTTTCTAAGCAATTACTTAAAGTGGCATGAGCTGCCGAAATCTTGATATTTTTCCGTTAAAACAGAATTTCAAAATTAATGGCTATTTTTCCCAAACAGTACAAATAAAGAGCTTTTCTTTAATAAGTTAGAATTGCACGTTAAAGTGGCATGAGCTGCCAAAATGTTGATATTTTGACGTTAAAACAGAATGTTGAAATTATTGGCTATTTTTCTCAAGACGTGTATTTCAGAAGCTTTTTAGTGCTTCTAGTCTAGAAAATGTACGATAAAGTATTGTTTTGAACTGACTTTGACTTAGAATGAATGAATGGTTGTCCCGGTTATTTAAATTTGTTTACTTTTCGAAAACGTTTTCGGTTTGTACAGGTCACATACTGTATGGATTTTCCTCATTCCAAGGCCAATTATTTAGTTTTTCCATGGCATTCAAAACCTCTTGCTGTCGTGACGATCAGAAATTATGAAACAAGTGGGAATTTTGGCAGCTCATCTATGGTTTATATTGCCAAATGAAATCGTTTGAAATCAATAGATTTATTCACAACGCGGCCCGTTTAAGTGGTGTTTTGAAATGATAATTTTGTTTTTCTGATGTATTGGTTGGAAAAAACAACGACGATCCTGTTTTATTGGGAGTAATTGCAAGGAGGTAAGCATCAATTCTTGATACAAAATTGAGTAGATGGTGTTGGTTTACTGGACAGATGCTTTTAGTGTCTGTCCAACGTCGCACAGACATCATCATGTTATCTGTTTCCGTGCAATTTGTTTGGAATGAACGATTTCTATGATGTTAATTTTAGCGCACCTTTCGTTGCTTTGTCGTTCACTTTCCTGTACGTTTAAGCATTATTATAAATAATTTTTTCCACGCATTAACAGGGAACCTTAACTTCTGCAAGAAGACTCAACAAAACAGGATCTGTAGAAAAGGTAGAACAAAGAATAACGACATGATAACGTGTTATTTTTAAGGCGAAAGTGCATTTAAGGCGAAACTTTCTGTACATACCAGCAAACTTAGTATAATTCTTTAGTATAATATTTTCTAGTCTTTGTCCTCCATTGTAGTACAGGGGCATCCGTGGCTCAGTATGTATAGAGCGTTGGACACTAAATCCGAACAGCCTTCCACCAATGGTTCGCGGGTTCGAATCCCACTCAGTCCCAAAAAAATTGGAAAATTTTCTGACTGGGTTTTCACTCGAACGACCTATGTGGGATGGTTGCCAGTTACCAGCGGAAGGTCGTGGGTTTCCTCCGGGCATAGAGCCCGGTTTCCTCCCACAATAAAGCTGGCAACGCCGCCATATAAGTGAAATAATCTTGAGCACGGCGTAAAACACCAAACAATCAATCAACCATTGGAGTACATTGTTTTCTTATACAACTATAAAAGGCATGCTCGGCACGAAAATGTAGAAAACTTTTTACATTAAAAAGGAAGACATGCATATAAGTTTACATTAAAAAGGAAGGCATTCCTATAAGTTTACATTAAAAAGGAAGGCATTCCTTTTAGTTTACATTAAAAAGGCAGGCATTCCTGTAAGTTTACATTAAAAAGGAAGGCATTCCCATAGATTTACATTAAAAAGGAAGACATTCCTATAAGTTTACATTAAAAATGAAGGCATTCCTATAAGTTTACATTAAAAAGGAAGGCATTCCTATAAGTTTACATTAAAAAGGAAGACATTCCTATAAGTTTACATTAAAAAGGAAGGCATTCCTATAAGTTTACATGAAAAAGGAAGGCATTCCTATAAGTTTACATTAAAAAGGAAGGCATTCCTATAAGTTTACATTAAAAAGGAAGGCATTCCTATAAGATTGCATTAATAAGGAAGGATTCCTATAAGTTTACACTAAAAAGGAAGGCTTTCATATAAGCTTACATTAAAAGGAAAACATTCCTATAAGCTTACATTAAAAAGAAAGGCATTTCCATAAGCTTACATTGAAAAAGAAGGCATTCCTATAAGTTTACATTAAAAAGGAAGGCATGTATATAAGTTTACATTAAAAAAAGGAAAGCATTCCTATAAGTTTGAGACATAATGTTTAAAAAATAAAAAGACCTTGAATAAGTGTAATCCATCATTGACGTTACACGGTTTCTCACCGATCGGCTGATGTTGGAATTTCACTTTTAACTATGCCTTACACAACCATTTAGACATTTTAAACAAAAATGGAGGTATTGTATTTGTCCTATGTTTAATTTGGGGGATTGAGCTTATAGTAAGCTCAGGTAAATTCCTTTTCATCAGACATATCAGAAAGACCACTGTTGTGAGTAGGCCTCTAAACTTATTCAAAGATGATAATAGTTTCTCTAATTAAAGCGGTGTGAGCTGCCAAAATTCACATTTTTTTATTATTTCTCATCGTCGTGACAGTGAGAGGCTTTGAAGGTCATCTAAAAACTAAATGATTGGCGTTGGAATTAGGAAAATCCATACAGGCCTATACGAACCATTCATTTATTCTAAGCCAAAGTTAGTTCAATACTTTACCGTATACTTTCTCGAGACTAGAAACAATAAAAAGCTTCTGAATTATACGTCTTGAGAACAATAGCCGATAATTTCAACATTTTTTTATACGTCAAAATATCAACATTTTGGCAGCTCATGCCACTTTAAGACGCCATGTTAAAACACTAAAAGCCTGTTTTGTTAACGGACATTGAATTACGAGACATTTTCTTTCGGCATCAAGCGGACTGAATTTTCCTCCTCTAAGTGAAAAGATATCTAGTAGTGAAAGACATATTGTAAATTTCCAGATATTTTTGACATTTCCAAATATAAATTGAATTCAAATTTATTATAACAATAAAAAACGCTCTTCAAATGCTGGACAATACAGTGCCAATCGATATTTGTTTGTTTTATATCTGTTTGGTTTTGTCTCTCTTATTAAATATATTTCTTGGAAATGTAAAAATTTAAGAACATGTTATAACAGCCACCGAGGGCTAACAAAAACCTCACCTTACTAGCTATTCCATGCAATCCAACAATAGTACATTTTGGTCAATTATATCGGGAACCATTCTATAATCAATTTTTCAAAAGAGCCGCTGTTTACCTATATATTATCCAACAGGAAAATTTAAGCCATCCTGATTTTTTTATTGGCCTGGTCTTCGGAACCTGGTAAACTACTGTATAAACATATACAAAGGCAAAATCATTAAAGTAGATTAAATTTATCTATAAAAAAAACAATTGGTCCGTGTTTATACATGTATTAGAAACTTGTCTCCATGGTTATTTTAGACAAGAAGATTTTCCCTGTGCCCGTTTGTTTTAGTGATCATAAATATATATGTACAGTGGATGAACGGATAATTCCAAAATTATTTTAAATCACTGATTTGTCTTCTTTGTCGAATTACTAGAATTGTCTAGAAAGAGAAAGCCAACTTCTTTGAAAGTCTAATTGATTAAACAGTTATTGTAGAGTTACTTAAATAGAAAGAGGGTTTGGTAACGAGCATCCTGTCGGGGCCTCATGGATATCGAAGGTCTCTCAGAAATAATAGTTCTTTGGAAAAGGTCAATTACAATCAGTGTAACCCGCCATATATACCCCATAATTTGGAACAAATTATCAGTGAGTAACATTGAGTGTTCTGAATAGAGGGAGGGCTAGACAATGGGCTGGGACTATTTAACCTGCCACTAATGACAGAGAAGCTTCGAGTGCACTACGCCTTTCTTCTCTTGGGAGAGACACGCATGCAATCATCAGCCGACGTTGATGAAATATTTGCCTTAATTCGTGGACAACAATATCCAAATTTTAGGCAACTGATTTCCAAAGGTAGTTATTTAGAAGGAATTGCTTCTCACTATTGATGACAGGTCGTCGGAAGTATTCAATCTTACACAAGCTGAACGAGGGCAAGGCGGTCGTTTTCTAACGAAGCCACTGGTTTTCCCAAAGTCCATTGAGATCCCCCGAAGAAGACGGAGACCGAAGCATGTATCCGTCCCTCTAATCAGCATCTCTCACCGTTGCATCTGTAAAGATACCCTGGAACATAAAAGCCTTAATAAACCTGCCATTAATATCATGAGCATTAATATAGGATTAATCTGCGGTTTTAGAACGCATTAATAGAACGGGATAGACACTGAATGTCACGCAATACTACCAAATAAAGAAACAATAGTGATGAATGTACATGAATATCAAGTCGTCAACCTAATGAAATATCATAGGTTTACTTTATTACAACAATTTATGATGGGATACAAGGTGTTCCAGAAAATTCTACTGACTAAGGCCAAGCTCCTGTCAGTCGTCAACCTAATGAAATATCATAGGTTTACTTTATTACAACAATTTATGATGGGTATAAAGGTCTAAATGATATACCTCTTTTTAACACAATTAGATACTTGTCTCCGTGGTTATTTTAGACAAGAAGATTTTCCCTGTGCCCGTGTGTTTTAGTGTTCATAAATATCAAAGAGATGACTTCTTCATTATCCTGCAACACTTTTAAAAAATGCTCTTACAAAAATGTCGTTGTCTTTCGGACAAGTTTTCAACTTTATCTTTCTTTCTTTATGTATTTGCTAATTGCCATTTTCTTTCTGTTGTTAAGACATTGCCCTATGTTTTTTTAATGTTCATGAGGGGTGTCCTTGTGTTTTTTTACGGTGCTCATGGGTGTATCCCTTTCATGTATGTTTTTGTTCCAAATATTTTACGGGGTTTGCTTGTATACTTAGTTTTGAGTAACCCTAAGGTTTATCATAGCTTTCAACAGCTATCGCATATTTCGGAAACCATTCAATGAAAGATGTTTTGTCCTTATTCGACATGTACCAGTTCCATTTGTTGGAAGATGTGATAAGTAATCGAACTTACAAAGTGAGCCAGTTAAATAATCACCATTGTATTCAATACAACAGTTTTTTTTTCTTACTTCTGGAACTGTCCTTATTAATACACGGAAATCTGTCAAATCTGAAATACCAGTGTCTTAACTTTGAACAAACACTAAACCCTGGATCGCATTGAACTCACAAAGCTCGTTGAAGCAACTTGTTAATTAATACGGAAAATGGTGTATTGTTTGGTTTGGACTTATTGATTTCCGTCTATGCTTTCGTCTTGATATTGATGGAGAGAAAATCATTAGGCGAATAAGATGAAAATCCTGACAAGGAACGTCATCCGTTTAACCATCGTCACAGTGTTATTAAACAGCGACCAAGCAAGCCGCACAGGTCTCCCCGGGTCGAATCGCCTTTGATGGCAACACACTCATCAGTTAATAACTTCACAATTGCTATTATGTATAGGTAATCTGGCAAGCCAAAGCTGCATTCAGCTCTACTCGAGGAAAATATGGTTAATTTTCCCGGATCATCCTAACATCTTTCTCAATGTCTTGAACTCTGCGCCTTCAAAAGGGGAGATTATCAGAGTCAAAAGTAAGGCCAACGTCAAGAACAAAAGAAAGATGACAATGCAGCTCGTTTATATAGACAGTGTGTCAGTTCTCGATGAGCTTAACCAAGAAAGTCTTCATAACGCATAATTAGACTGAATGTATTCATTACAGATTACTGTATACTTTCTCAATACGTTATACTTTAAAATTCTCAGAACTATTTCATCTGAGCATTGGCTCGGGAATAATGGGTTGAAATTGATTCGCTATTTTCTGTCGTTCAGATACATTTAGATATTTTCCACAAATATTTCCAAATCTTCCAAAGTGTTATAAAAGCCACAAAAATGGAGAAGTAAGTCTCTAATTAAAAATTGAATACAATCAAAATGCATTTGGTTTATGTCCATTGCATATAAAAAAATCTTTTCATAGAAATAAATTCTTTAAGAGGCATTTAGAAGTTGACGTAACAATATTAACTCAAGAGGTTTATGGATTACAACTTCTGTTTATTTGTAAAGCAAATAAACAGAAGTTGTAATCCATAACACTCTTGAGTTAATATTGACATATGAGTAGGCTTACTATACAATAAAAAGTTGCTCTAATTTTATTTTATAAAAAAACACTAGTCTGACTCAAGTTATCATCTGTAAAACTGAAATTCACAATTGTGTCTGTCACGACACTTTGTCCATCACTCAGATATTGATATGATGTTTGTGTCGTCACAACTTTTATATATATCAGATCTTCTAGAGTTTCCTAAAAAAAGTCCTTAATTTTCCTCGATTCTTCGCGTTTCAGGAGAGGCGAAACATCATTTAAAAGGGCTAACCACAACTTGCTTCAAAATGTAGAAGCAGTCATAGGCCTAAAAGTCTTGTGTTGTTCAAACCTTATTTGATGTAGTTTGTGTTTTAGCATAGTAAAGTGGGAGTTATATTTTCCTGTACATTATCAAGTACATTGTAAACGGAATACTCAGTTGCTAAACTTCTATGTACGGCGAGACATATCTGAAAGTTTAATTTTATTTCGCCATAGACAAAAACTTTCCACTATATGTAAGGATTTTTCAAATCATTCATATCATGAAAGGTCATGGTTAGCATTAAAACTAGTTATTTTGAATGGTTACATTCGCAATTATGTATGGATATGATTGTGTGACGTATCTGTATTTTTAAATCTTGTTTTACGTGACAGGAGCTGTCAAAATGTTGATATTTTTCCGTACAAAAGAGAATGTTTAAAAACTATTTAGTTTTAGTGATACTCATCTCAAGAATTATAGTGTTTTGAACTAACTTTGGCTTTGAATGAATGAACCTTTGTCTCGCTTTTTTTTTTGCATTTTCAAAATATTAAGAAAAACTGATTATTTCGTTTGTACGAGTCACACTATGTATTACGTTAAACATATCAGCAGAAATAAAAGTCAATTCTTTCTACTTCTTTCTATTTTTGTAGGAGTTGCATACCATCTTTCACATATATTTGCCGTTCAATAAAATACTTTCAGCATGCCGTTAATTTTATTTATACCCTACAAATTTCATTTCTATATTTTCATTTTAGTTGGGGTTTTTTGTTGCCTTCTGTTTATGAATTTAAGAAAGGTTTATTCCTGTGATAGTTTCTTCTGTTCTCCCTGCGTTCTTTTCTGTCTATTTTTCTTTTTCAGATTCTCATTGGATTATTATTAAGCCACTATGAGGAACATCTCGGCTGTTATATCAACTTGAGGCATTCTGTTAATACATGAGTTGCATCACGTTTGCACACACAGACTTCCATATGAAATACCACACAGTAACAAAGACATATATAAAAGTAAATGTCGTGCTTGGTCCATCTTTATACGAGGGACTTACTTTGATCGGTCGCAGGTTCGATAAAAGAATAAATTTATTCGACGATAGACCAAAGAAATCAAAGTTACGGTCCTTGGTGTGTTACCTATAAATACAATTTAAGAGGATTGTTACGGTTCGACATGTGCGTATAGATTTACTTTCTTATCAATCCGTGGACCTCGTGTATTGCTTTAGGGTGTTATCTACGAAAGCCGAGGACTCATTCGAATTCCGAATTTCAGATTTTCAAATTCGAAATTCGAAATTCACATTTCTTCATTTCGAAATTCAATATTCACACTTAAATTAATTAAACAATCACTGACACCTTTTAAATTTTGTTTTCACCATTGTTAACACTAAATAGGTCAACATGTATACTGTTAGGTCAGCGATTTCATTATTGAATTTCAATTTTTTTTAAACTCAGTTTCACATTTTGAAATTCGAAATTCAAAAAGTAGAAGGTGAGTTTCGAGGTTTCAAAACGAAATAGTCACATTTAAGATGACCATCTAGATTTCAAACACTCATTTCACCTTCTGTTGCCATGTTTTGTAAACTCACAATTAATTTGTTTGAAATTGAAAGTCGATTTCCTAATTTCGAATTTTGAAACTTGAAATTCGAATGAGCTCTCTGGGCTTTCGTAGTTATCTCAGTTCGCTCTTAAAATATGTATTGGGTATTTTTCTCAGATCTCCAGTTTTTGTGTTTGTTTGGTGTTAAGCATTTGTGAATCAAACCTCGTCCCGCCATGTCTTTGGAGTTCTTTACGTGGGTTGCTTGGAAACGTCCTCGGTAAACGACGGAGACCCTGTGGTGACAAATGTAGATTTTCATTCCCGAGGGCAAAGAAAACTCAATATTTCTCCGAAAGACTGTCGATATCACTACTGGGTGTCTGTCAGACGTTACTGTTTGTTTTTCTTTCATTAGTGTAACTTACCTCGCTCAAAATTAGCCGCACGAGCTACACCTTTGAGTTGTTCCCTGGGAGATATCCGTAACTTCCGGTTAACATCCCAAGTCTTTAATGGACGGGGACCCTCACCAAGACGAGGCATGTTTCTTTTAAGGGGAAAAGTCTCTGGATGTAAAAAAATCACTAGTCTCTGTTTCCGTTTTCTCACTTAAACACGCATGGCCGAAATATTTTCAAACATAGCCTAATGAAGTATATAATGAGTTTATCTTGTGTTGTCGTCTGTTTCTTTTGGAATGGAAGCTAATTAAACAGCGCCCCCTACCGAGTACATCACGCACGTATTTCAGGGTGATCAAAGCCTATACAGCCCACTCGGCAGTCCATCGCTTCCCATCCTCATAGCAACAGCTTTGCCATTGATAGCTGAAAGCTCTGGACAGCGAAAACCGGAAATCAACTAACGACAAGTTTCGTTAAGCAGAGATTTTTCCAATTAACTCTATTGACTTGTTGGTTTTTAACATGGACTTTGTATAGAGAAAAATTTAATAGGTTACAAAATATCATCGTGTCCCCATCGACACTTGCATATCTCAACGGAGACATCGAGTTCTTTAAAACCTTACGAAACTCTGACCATTTCTAAGTGTGACATCCTTTTGTTTGCTTATGAAGTCGAGCGTTTACAAAGAATGTACATATATCTGTATAATACCTTGTTCTCATATGTATGTTTGTTTGCTGTCATCCGCTTGTTTAACAGTTTAATTTGTTGTTTTTTTTCTTTGTTTGTCTGTTTTGATATCTTTTTTTTGGTATCCAATAGAATTTCAAACAATAGTGATTGGTCATTTTGTATTGTTGATTTCTTCTTAAGATCTACATCAATGTTTTTGAAAGTTAAACTCAAGGTATTTCACAGAGACATCACTACATATCTACAGAGCTTATGTGTTGTTGTTTTTTTAGAGTTTCCGATCGTTCTTGGCCAGGTTGTTTTAAGAAAACGTTTCATGGCGAAACATGTCTAATTTCTCGTTGAAGAATTATATCAACCAAAATGTGCTGATCGCGAGACAAAATGTGCTGATAGCAAGACAAAATGTGCTGATAGCAACAAAAACGTGTTGATAGCAAGATAAAATGGGCTGATAGCAAGATGAAATGTGCTGACAGCAAGATAAAATGTGCTGATTACTAGATAAAATGTGCTGATAGCAAAACAAAATGGGCTGATAGCAAGACAAAATGTGGTGATAGCAAGACAACATGTGCTGATAGCAAGAGAAAATTGGCTGATAGCAAGACAACATGTGCTGATAGCAAGAGAAAATTGGCTGATAGCAAGACAAAATGTGCTGATAGCAAGAGAAAATTGGCTGATAGCAAGACAACATGTGCTGATAGCAAGCTAAAATGTGCTTATAGCAAGACAAAATGTGCTGATAGCAAGGTAAAATGTGCTGATAGCAAGACAAAATATGCTGATAGCAAGACAAAATGTGCTGATAGCAAGATAAAATATGCTGATAGCAAGACAAAATGTGCTGATAGCAAGACAAAATGTGCTGTTAGCATGACAAAATGGGCTGATAGCAAGACAAAATGGGCTGATAGCAAAACAAAATGTGCTGGTAGCAAGACAAAATGGACTGATGGCAAGACAAAATGTGCTGATAGCAAGACAAAATGTGCTGATAGCAACACAAAATGTGCTGATAGCAACACAAAATGTGCTGATAGCAAGATAAAATGTGTTGATAGCAACACAAAATGTGCTGATAGCAAGACAAAATGTGTTGATAGCAAGGCAAAATGGGCTGATAGCAAGACGAAATGTGCTGATAGCAAGACAAAATGTGCTGATAGCAAGACAAAATGTGCTGATAGCATGACAAAACGGGCTAATAGCAAGACAAAATGGGCTGATAGCAAGACAAAATGGGCTGATAGCAAGACAAAATGGGCTGATGGCAAGACAAAATGTGCTGATAGCAAGATAAAATGTGCTGATAGCAACACAAAATGTGCTGATAGCAACACAAAATGTGCTGATAGCAAGATAAAATGTGCTGATAGCAAGATAAAATGTGCTAATAGCAAGACAAAATGTGCTGATAGCAACACAAAATGTGCTAATAGCAATACAAAATGTGCTGATAGCAACACAAAATGTGCTGATAGCAAGATAAAATGTGCTGATAGCAAGATAAAATGTGCTGATAGCAACACAAAATGTACTGATAGCAAGACAAAATGTGCTGATAGCAACACAAAATGTCATATGAGAAACAAAAATGGGATGATACATAGAGCAAATCTTCTAATAGTAAGAAAAAATGTCATGATAGCAAGATAGAATGATTTGATATAGCAAGACAAGATTTACGCATACCTTATCTAATCAACTCAAGGTGTTTATTTTGTGCAATTAACCGATTGCTTGATGACGTCACTTGGAATTTACGCGCAAAGCATTTCGGGGGATTGAGGGATCTTAACATAATTTTAAAATATGGCGGAAGAAATAATACTGTATCGAGTAGAAGACGTTAAAGGCGTAAAGTTACCAGAAAAATGTGTGGATAAAAACAGGTTATGTCATCAATGTTTTCCAAAAAAAAAAGTGACTTCTTGCTAAGTACCAATAAACAAAATGGCGAACTGAGGTACATTTTACACAGAAAGCTTTGTGTAAATCTATGTGACGTCATCAGGCTCGGCGGTAAGTGGACGGTTGCTTGATGCCGTCACTTGGAATTTACGCGCAAAGCATTTCGGGTGATTGAGGGATGATTACATAATTTTAAAATATGGCGAAAGGAATAATACTGTATTGAATACAAGATGTAAAGGGTGCAAAGTTACCAGAAAAATGTGTGGATAAAAATACGTTATGTCACCAATGTTTTCCAAAAAAGCGACATCTTGCTAAATGCCAATAAACAAAATGGCGACCTGAGGTACATAGTTTACCCAGAAAGCTTTGCGTAAAGCTATGTGACGTCATCAGGCTCGGCGGTAATTGATAATAATATTGATTTTAAATTTTAAGCAGTAAATAACAAAATACCCACATGTATTTATTATATTTGTGAACACCAAAACACACGGACAAGGATAAAATCTTCTTGACTAAAATAAACATGGAGACAAGTTTCCAACTGTGTTAAAGGATGGTAAATCTCTCGAAATACATGCGGATTAACGTTATTAACAGTACTTAAAGCATTTCACGTTAATTACAGCCAGTGTCTCTCAAACTAATAAAAAATGTGTCCTTTCAGTGGCATATCTGTGTCGCCATTTTTTCCGTTTTAAGATGACGTGATGTTGCAGTAGCTATTTTTAAATCAATAATGACGTATTTTTGCCGCTCTCTAATGTATGATGGTCGACTTAGTTCCAAACATGGCGACAAACTTGAAATGGGAAGATTGGTTCGGATTATGTAGGTCGAGTCTTCCAAACACACTTCATTTCTTAGCCAAGCCATTGGCTAAAGTTGCATCACATGACTACTCTATAACGCAACTAAATTTTATTCACCAATGATATGATAAAACTAATGAAAAAATGGTGGCGGCCTTGTGAATGGCGTATGGAGCTTATTCTCTAATGTAACGACACATTCGAATTTCAATTATTCGCTCTACTCTTTCCATCTAAACTAGTCCAACGTTAAAATTTTCTTTCCCTTTAAGAAGGGTGCATGTAATTTTGACATTTATACCCAATCATAAGTTTTTGCAATTAACCAAAACCCATGATATTTCATTAGGTTATAAAGACAGAAGTTTGGCTTTAGTCATTAGAATTATCTGAAACACTTTGTAATATATTGACGTGGTTGAACGGATCTCCAACTATGGTAGCAATAAGTGAGATAAAACCAAATTTGATCCTCGGAAAATAAAGTGAATATTCGGTTCCATCAGAAATATCTACAGACAAGGGTAGATCATTCAAACATTTGTTCTTTTCTCAAGCAATGGCTGGCTTTTGGTCCAGAGGTGAAGCTATTTTATTTTGAAGTAGTTTGTATGCTTGTATTTCAATCTGGAGCCTGTTTCACAAAGCGGCGTAGATGTATTTTTTGCGCGACTTTCCTACTAACTTATCTCTACAGTATGGGTTGCTATGGCAGTTACGTGAAAACTTACGCTACGCCGCTTTGTGAAACAGGCTCCGGGACCATATACCTGCTGGCCTTATTATACTGAAACACAAATTGTATAATACTTGTTTACAACTCCTTCCCGGGTCCAAGTTCAAACCTATAAAATAAACATTTTTCAACAAGGAGATCGCTGAAGGTCGCTGTTTTTCTGGTTAACCTTAAAATGTCGGTCATACGACCAAGAACAGGCAATCTTTAAATCGACGTTTAAAAACAATCAAACCGACCAACAATCGTAAAATAGGCACTTTTCGTTGTACATATTAATCTTTGAAACTATTTTGTGTTTTTACTGGCTCGACATATTGCATATATCAATAACAATTTAGCACGTATATGGACTTCACTCGTAGTATTGTTTTCAGTTCTCCCTTCAGTTCTCACCTTCGAAATCCAGTGATCGGTAGAGTGTTTGGTGTTTGCTTAAAGTGGCATGAGCTGCCAAAATGTTGATATTTTGACGTAAAAACAGAATGTTGAAATTATCAGCTATTTTTCTCAAGACATATAATTCAGAAGCTTTTTAGTGCTTCTTGTCTCTAGAATGCACGATAAAGTATTGTTTTGAACTAACTTTGGCTTAGAATGAATGAATGGTCGTCCCGGTTATTTAAATTTTTTTGCTTTTCGAACACTATTCCGGTTCGTATAGTTAGCATACTGTATGGATTTTCCTCATTCCAACGCCAATCATTTTGTTTTTCGATGGCCTTCAAAACCTCTTACTGTCGTGACGATCAAAAATGATGAATACAGTGTGAATTTTGGCAGCTCATGCCACTTTAATTCGCCTGATTTATTTCTTGCATTTGGTGCGGTATCCCAATAATAACCGAGCCAATCGTTGTTGTATGGTAAAATCTCTTACAAATTACCTCCATGCATATAACATAACAAAACAAAATAAAATTCTTGCCAATATGCCTGTGCCAGTGTGACACCGGCATAAGAAAAACCATCTTGTCTAAAATAACACAGTGTGATTGTATATTTATGAACACTAAAACACACGGGCACAGGGAAAGGTATATAGGATTAAAAGCAATCAGCGATTTCAAAGCATTGCTGAAACGGCTTACTTGATCTGCCAACGTTATACACATTTAATAAATTGTATTCAAAGGTCATACTGGGTTATCAATTGTTTGTGGAACAGCAGCAAAGAAAGATAAAATAATCGGATCGTATGTTTGTTAGGTTTAGGCCTAAGATAACTTAACGTGTATTCAAGAGTCTGGTTTTTACAAATTTATAGAACAAGAGGAAAATGGCAGACATCATTCTGAGTTTGTTGGAGCAAAATGTTTTATGGCATTATGTTGTGTGTTTTTTGTTTGTTTGTTTTTTTGCACACGAGTAGATGCTAATTGAAGTTAACATGTAATGTGCGTATACATGACACTCGACGTAGACATTGGTCAATCACACGGCATCAATTTCACTCAATTTTTAATTCAAGCATCTACAGTCAAATGCAATTTTGGATTTTAGTTTCCCCCCACCGGGATGTGGAAATATTGGACCCCTCTGTGACGAGAGACAAATATAGTTTGTATAATGCTTTAAAAATCAACCTCAATCAGTCTTAGGCCTACAACCATGTTCAATAAACATTTTTGTTTTCGATAACATCTTAGTCAACCTTGTACACTGGAAGGAAATGTCCTCTGAACAGCTCATATCAATATAAAAAAGATTTTCTCAATCAACAAAAAATATTATTGTTCATATGGATAGAGCTTTGAGCACACTTGTGGATGTGTTGCAAAGTATTCCAGAACATTCGGCTGACTACAGCCTGGCTTCGATCTGTCTTCAACCTGATGATATGGTATTTTTTTTTGTTTATTACAACAGCTTAGGATTGGATATAAATGTCCAAATGACATGCCGTCTTTTAAATACAAATAGAAACTTGTCTAAATGGTTATCTTAGTCAAGAAAATTTCCTCCGTGCCCGTGCGTTTTAGTGTTCATAAATATACCATAGATTTGATGTTTAAAATCCACACTTACCGCCGTAACTTTACTGGCATTTGTAAAGAAAGCAAATGTACGCCACGATGCTTTTCTACAATTAAAGACACTAAATTTAACACGGGCAAACATTGTGTGTGAGTTATGTTTAAAATATCAAAATGGCGGGGTAAAAGCATGCGCAGGTTTAAAAGCCAAACACAATCTATCAATCAGCAGCCGGGTTACACTCATTTCAGTGTTGTTGTTTTTCTGTTTTAGTTTGTAATCTCAAATAAGTTGACAGGCTTGTTGTGTTCCTCAAACCGAACACTTCGTCTGTATTTCTCAGATAAAATAATTCTACTGTTATAGCTGGCTTTAGCGGTTCAAAGCATTAAGCCGGTTGACTCGAACTTTGTTTACATTGGGGGTGAATAACTAATCTCATTTTCAATTTCCAATAAAAAAATATCAAATGATGTCAAAACTTTCAAATTTTGGCAAAAATGGAAAGTTCCTAACTCCTTCCATCTGCGAAAAATACAGAAAACTGTGTGCGGTTTTAATGTAAATAGTGTTCTGGATTTTAACTGAAGTGCGTCACACAGTTTGAATGGATAACCCTCTATCACGAAATACAGTTAAATCCTAACAGCTTCATAAATATATATATGAATTGTGTTTTTTTCTTTTACACTTGATTGTCTTTTAGAAAAGAAAATAAGAATATTTTGATAGTTTTTTCTTGAATTTTTCAATCCAGAAAACATACGGAAATTCATCACCTATTTTGAAATGACTGCAACACCGAAGCCAGTATTATACGTGTTTCAATAGAATAAGCTTCCCCGAAAACAATACAGTTTTGGAAACTGGTAAGTATGCGAGAAACGGTTAATTGCTTCGAGAAGAATTTTCGTTTTTTGAGATAACACTTGAAGTGGTCGGTTTAGCGAGTAGACACGACATCCATTGCATTTGATTGCTGTTTTGGTGGATGTAGCGAATGTATGATCGAGCAACAGTTCGGAATCACGCAAAACCATCAGACGAATATCCGCCATTTTCTTTGAAAGTGTGTTCCCAAATAACGAAAATACTGCAATATTATTTTTTTCTGAAGCACGAATAAGTGAATCAAAAAAACAATAAGAAGTAAATAATTTGGTAGAAAAAAAGAAGAGCTCAAATAAGTTTTAAAGTATATTAATATATCACATGAACATAAACAAAAAAGTCATCAATAATTTGTACATATACGGTTGAAGGTATCGTTCTTGCTCACAAAGCAATTTCTTCAACAATTAATATAAAAAGATCAGATCATTTTGGGGGTTTAGGAAACAATACCATCTCTTCAATAGCACTTCAGCATTTTAAAATAAGTAGAATTTTTTTACAAAAATTATACTAAGAATTGTTTCAAATGCTACATGTATATCTCGTCAATTTAAAATGGCCTTATTTAACTTATAAAATCGCCAATATTCTGCAACAAAAACAGTTAGTTTTTTAACAACTATTTCTAAAATTCGGAAAGCACTAGACATTACCGGCCAATCTCATATTTTTTTTACTACTGGTGTGTATTCTACGTGTACATATGCAAAACTGTTGACATTTACCTGAAGGGATTTCGATTCCAATACTGTAGCATTAATTCATTAAGAAAAGCTTTAGGAACAAGTTTTGCTCCAGAATGGTTTTGAGTTAATGTTCGTGGATAATGTTCAACTGTCATTCTTTGTAACTTTGTCATAAGAACGAGCCATTATTCTAGAAAGAGTTTCTTGCCATTTTTGTGCGGACGAAATAGAATCTTGTTGAGTAACACATATTGGAAAAGATGGTCTTGCTTGAACTAATAAAGACGAATAAGAAGTGGGTGCTAACGAAGTGGGCACAGGGACACTCATCATTCTCTGGAAGGCACTGGTTCGCTCCGGCCAGCATAAAGCCCCTTGTGTTGGTAGAACGTGATGGGTGGGGAATGTCATACCCAGACCGTTTGTAATAACCGTTGGTGCTGTAAGGTGTAGTTTGGTTACTGATGCTGCTGCCCCTTCTCGCTCCTCGCTAGTTTGTCGAGAACGGTGGATTTGTAAATCCAACGCTTCTTGGTCCTCTTCAACATTACCATCCTCGCTTTCTCCTTTGCTTATACTCGACTGGTCAAGAGTGCCGTGCCCTGAGTCAGGAGAAAATTGTAAACTTGATTTATCTTCGTGCGAACCAGAATCGTCGGCAACATTTATTTCAGTATCCGAGTCATCTCGCCCTTCTCTTCCACCTCGTCTTATAGATAAATCCGAGGCGACGAAGGTCTTGAAAGCTCTCGGAGAATCGTTATCGGGAGCTAAGAGGCTCTCCATATCAAACAATCGCCGTTTGATACCCGTTGGTTTCTTAACAAGCTCTCGGTCTCTGTCATTTTGCACAACTGCCCCAGGGCATCTACCGTTACTCGAGTCAATTATTGGGGGAGCTGTTAAAATTGTAGTGGGCACGAGAGTTGTATTGTCTACTTCTGGGGCACTTTCTGTAACTTGTACCTCTCCTGTATAATTGCCATCAATTGGTTTTTCGTCGTTCCAGGATTCTTGTGTCGGGTTTGGTGGAGGTGGGCTGGGGCTGTCTTCATCATCGGGCACTGATAAACCTAAATATTTCCGCACTCTTCTCTGAGCTCGACGGCGCCTGAAATCCCCCTTTTTAAAGTCCTCCATATTTGCTGGGTGAATTGCCCAATAATGTCCTTTTCCGTTAGCACTTCTTCCTGATTTAATAAAACAGTCATTAAGAGATAGATTATGCCGAATGCTATTCCTCCAACCTGGTCCACGGGTACGGAAATAAGCATAGTGATCCAAGATGTACTGATAAATGTCACTGAGAACCATTTTCTTCTCTGGGATACTCAAAATGGCCATTGCGATAAGCCCGATGTAACTTTGGCTGGGTTTAGGTTCTTCGTGGATAAAATTGGCCCGGGGGTCGTGTTTAGCATAGAGGTACAAATGTCTGAACGGGTCATTTGCATTACCCATATGGTGGTAGGGTGCTAGTGTAGGATATCCCCTAAGAGCAAATTGTAAGTTAAGACGACTGCTGTAGTCATAGACTTGAGCTCTGTGGAAATCCAATGTTTGCTGGTTCATCCCTCCGATGACTGGTAGAAGAGGTGTAGGGTTGGGCACTCGAAGTCCGTAAGGTAACACATTGGGAGAACCATTGCACATGGCCGCAGCAGTGCCTTTTGTAAGCTCCATATCTTACAAGTCAAAAACTCTTCTTCTATGACTGACTTTTTTTCTATCCGTTGACTGCTTGTGAACACTAAGAGTGATAACAGAGATTGTGTATCTTCATATTTTCCACAACAGCTTATAAACTGTTACACACCGTGGACATACACAGGGATGTCAAAAGGCCGCCTGCAATGCTCCATTCTCATTGGATAATGCATACTGAAGGCTGTTGAATATTCATGCCTGCTGGGTTGACGGACACAGGGCTAGTCACACCTCTCCCTGAATCCCCTGTAGATTAACACCCTCTTCCAATCACATTAACCTTCCACAATACAAAATCGATTTGATAATGATATAAGCAGAGATTACTACCAGAGATATTAGCTGGAGAAATAGTAGATGTTGAATTCATTTCCCTTCAACCAGAGAAATTAGCTGCAGAAATGGTAAATCTTGAATCCATTTCCCTTCTATTTAGTTTATTAAATATCACCCATTTAAAACGTTTTTGAATAAAATTAATCAATAAAAAATATTTATTGAAAATAGCAGAAATCTGAATATTTTGCGAAAAAAAAAACGCTTAGTGTAGTCGTAGTTGACAATTATTTTGGTAAATACCTCTTGATGTAGGCCTAATATTCGATATGTTCGTTTTTTTTTATTGTTTTTCCATTCTTCGATTAATATTTCAAATTTACGGCTAAATCAGTTTCACAATAATTTAGCAGTTGTCGTGCTGTGTATTTCTAATATTTCAGTTTGCATGTCAGTTTTCGCCAAACTGACATATATGTACACAAACACAGTATGCTTTCTTAAGATTTCTTCACTTGTTGTGGAATCTTATTGTCTTCGTATTTTTTCTGTTTTCTCGTCCTAATTATCCACTGTGATCAGCTTTTAATTTTTCGGATGACGGTTCGCTCAAGAAAGCAGCAGGGCGTGTTTGCTATGACTGAGTGTTTGGTAGGCTCGTGTTTATGTCATTAGCAGACCACCGAGAGAGAACAACAGCACGAGCTCTTTCTTGCTTCCCATTGGTTTACATAAATTGCTGTCAGCTCTTCTGTAGGTGGAGGGAACAATAGTTTAGCTGTCAGCTTTTGTCCAAACAACAGCCCGCGATTACTCTCCTATGGAGGAAACTTAACGCCTTAGTACAGAACGCAACCAACTGTCAAGAAGAATTCAATCGAATGTGTTTTGACTAGCTTATTCTTCCATACAGCCAGAAGTTGGAACAATTCACCACTATGGCCACCGTGAAAATTCAATTCTTTGTTGCAGAAAAACTGGCAGCTCTGTTTCTAAAGAAAATAATAGTTGGTCAACAAATTACTCGAATTCCGATCTAAAAGATTGTCGGGATAGCATACTGACGGTCAATACTTACCTGTACTGATTGATCGGTAATAAAGCGTTTTTCTCGCAACTAATCGGAAATAGTAGCGGTTTTGACATTTGGCAAACGTGAGAAACGATGTAATACATTGGTGCCATGAGAAAATATTTACGGAAATAAAAGTATTGTAATTTTATTCTCACGATTTTCAGCATGCTAGATACATTCCAGCAATAGCAGTTTTCAACTAAATGTATTATTTCACTTGTTTTAGTATTTTCATTTGATTTTGCGTTAGATACAGAACAGCAGCAATGTCCGAGGACAACTGACAAGGCCTGAATAATCCTCATTCATTTATTGTATTCATTCATTCATTAATTCATTCATTCATGTTATTCTCCCTGACCAGCATATCTGGTATAAGGGGTAAATCATACATATAAAAATATACAAACAAATATCCTCAAATATTCCCAACTCTGTTTCCTGTGCTCCGATGAAGACAATCATTTTTATAAGCGAACAAACACTTTGATTTATAGCTCATATTTCCTTTAAACTTTGTAAAAAATAATTCATAAAAACGAATGAATGTGCAGTATTAAATTATCGTTCCATTTTTCATTTTACTGGACCCCTTCACCAAAATGTTTTACAGATATAATGATAGAATTAAGCTTTACTTTTAACTATTTCCTTTGTGTTACAGTCATTGATCTGTGATCTTAACCATAGAAAGGTGAAACGGCAACAATCAGCTCGATTTTGATCAAACATTATGGTTAATCCGGTTTAAAGATAATAAGATTATCAAAGCAGATATGCAGGTAGAGGGGATTGGCGCTATATACTGCCCTACGAAACTTGATCGGCCCGCGGGGGTAAATCATACCCTACGGCCATGGCACGTGTCAAACACTCACTATATGAACACTGGGCCTTCTAGGTAAGCTTCATTTAGATAGGGGCTTAATTTTAAGCCTTGTCGTATACCCCCGATAGATTTGAGATTATAGACATTAAATAAACCGTTAAAACACGGAGTATAAATCCGAAAATAACCCATGGCATGAATGTAACTAAAGATACACCTGTGAGTGCTATTAATCTTATTGCCGTTTTAATACAGTTATATGAATACCCGCTTTTTAAGATATATTTAATGCCGATTTGAATAAAGAGCGGTACATGTTAGCTATCGTGCAATCTTTCACTTGGCGTTATCGCGTGTTAAGCACGATGTTCTCTTACAAGGGAACTGTTTCAGCTTGTACGACGTCTTTAATCTGTGATTCGGACAATTTTACCCTAGGGCTTCGTTTTCTCACATCTAAAAAGTTAACTTAGAGATTTCATGTGTTACATTTTGGGCCATATCTCCGCATCTAATCTGTATTTGTTATTTTTGTTTCACCTTTAAGATATGTAAATGGAAATAAAATTACGTTTATTCTCAGTTTAAGCGGATAGTATCATCCATGCAGTTATTAGAATTGGTATGTGAGATAGACCGGGACATAAACCGATGAATAAACCGATGCCTTCTCCTGTATATTTTACTCTCTAAAAGAGAAAACTAACAAAAAATAACGACTGTTCCAAACACATACTTTTTCTATTTTTACACCCGACAGTGAGATGATTTATTAAAAAATCAAAATAAATTGGTCAGTTACCTAGATCTAGAAAATTGCAACCAGTTTCTTAAAAGTTAGATTGAATTACAAATGAAGAAAATGTGACTTTGCGATAGGATGGTCTGAGTGGAATATTGGTGAGTTAAGGAGGCCTTGAAGTTTAAGTGAAATTTGTTTTACAGGCAGTAATATAATCTATGAACTTCACATCGGGCACAAAAAAAACTCCCGAATTTACCTGGTATACCGTTAGAAATGTAAATTTAGCACGCTACTGAACTATTATAGGTGTTTTTGTTTTTATAAATAAGCGCCTTACCGACGAAAATGCATTCTTTTATAGAAGCAATAACGCATGCATGTTATTGCAGTCTTTTTTTCCTTTTTCTCCTTCACTTAGGAAAAACACCCATTGCAGCTGCTATGTATATATGATAGATTTTACATTTATGGTCACTAAAACACACGGGCACAGTGAAAATCTTCTTGTCTAAAATAACCATGGAAAGATTTTATAGTTATGCATTGGCTTTGTCATTCGCTGTTCAATACCAAAATATCATATTTTTTTTTTTCAATTATTATCAAAAATGTTTTTAAAAATATACGCCCTATTTGATTATTTTCGATTTAATAATAGCTTATACATTGTATTTGTTTTTAATGCCTTGCATGCAATACAAGCACGACCTTCCTTCTTTTGGAATGGTTAGAAATTAGCACCAACAGAACTGATGGCAGTGAAAAGGTGTGACAAACATTATCTTGTTGTTTTCAGATCGAACAACACAAACATGTTTTGCTAGACCATTTCCACACCAACTTTGTTTCCTGTTTAAATAATTTTACATAAAATTATTTATATATTTTAAAAGTATATGTGCTTAATGGTTGTAATCAAAGTAACACTGATTCCTCGAACATTGCAAGAGCTTTAAGCCTATATTTATTTATGAACACTAAAACACACGGGCACAGGGAAAATCTTCTTGTCTAAAATAACCACAGAGACAAGTTTCTAATTGTGTTAAAAAGAGATATATCATTTAAATATATATACGTTTTCCTGCGTGTTGTTCTTAAGAGAGAATGTACAAGTTGAGTAGATAATTAATCACAGCTGAACACGATGGTTGTCAGGAATAGACTTGAAATTATATATGTATATATTAGTTCTCTTTAATTACTTAGTAAAAGGCCAAGAATTCGATGAATATCAAAGTTGAAGGCCAATGATGACCAGGTGACGATTTTACTCAGTGGAATTGTTCTGATGGTCAGATAATACGACTCTTTGGAGATCTTCGAAAAAACTAAATGATTGAAGTTTCACGGGATAATGAAAATCCGTATACGGTGTCTGGCCTGTGCGAATTGAAATCCTATTCTTAAAGTAAACAAAAAGGTAACAATCAGACGAACTTTCATTAATGTTAGGCCTAAGCGAGGGTGAAACACCAATATTATACACAATCTCGATTTTTGTAACATTAAATAGCTGCTAATTTGAAAACTTTTATTGACTGATAAATGTAAACATTTTGTCACACCATGCCCATTTAATCGTCTACATATTTGTTATCCCCATGTATCATTCTTATATTTATGGACACTAAAAAGTTTTAAAAGTATATGTGCCTAATGGTTGTATTCAAAGTAACACTGATTGCGCGAACTTTGCAAATGCTTTAATTGATTGATTGGTTGATTGTTTTACGCCGCGCTCAAGATTATTTCACTTATATGGCGGCGTTGCCAGTTTTATTGTGGGAGGAAACCGGGCTCTATGCCCGGAGGAAACCCACAACCTTCCGTTGGTAACAGGCAACCATCCAGTCAGAAAAGCAAGAGCTTTAAGTCTACATTTAAATATGTACGTTTACCTGCGTGTTGTTCTTAAAAGAGAATGTACAAGTTGAGTAGATAATTAATCACAGCTGAAGACGATGGTTGTCAGGAATGGTCTTGAAATTATATATGTATATATTAGTTCTTGTCTCCATGGTTATTTTAGACAAGAAGATTTTCCCTGTGCCCGTGTGTTTTAGTGATCATAAATATATATATTAGTTATCTTTAATTACTTAGAAAAAAAGGCCAAGAATTTGATGAATATCAAAGTCGAAGGCCAATGATGACCAGGTGACGATTTTATTCAGTGGAATTGTCCTGATTGTCAGATACGACTCTTTGGAGATCTTCGAAAAAACTAAATGATTGAAGTTTCACGGGATAATGAAAATCCGTATACGGTGTCTGGCCTGTGCCAATTGAAATCCTTTTCTTAAAGTGAAAAAAAAATGTAACAATCAGACCAACTTTCATCAATGTTAGGCCTAAGCTAGGGTGAAACACCAATATAATGCACAATCTCGATTTTTGGTAGCATTTTAAATAGCATCTACTTCGTATTTCTTGCGAAAAATAGCTGCTAATTTGAAAACTTTTTTGACTGATAAATGTCAACATTTTGACACATCATGCCCATTTAATCGTCTACATATTTGTTATTCCCACGTATCATTCTTATAGTTATGGACACTAAAACACACGGGCACAGGGAAAATCTTCTTGCCCAAAATAACTATGGAGACAAGTTTCTAACTTTGTTAAAAAGAGGTATACATAATATCATTTAGACCTTCGTATAGTGTGTATGTAGTCAATATAATACAAAGTGTTCCAGAAAATTCTACCGAGTAAGGCCAAGCTCCTTTCAGTCGTCAATCTAATAAAATATCATAGGTTTACTTTATTACAACAATTTTTGATGGGGTATAAAGGTCTAAACCTATTTTTGACACAATTAGAAACTTGTCTCCATGGTTATTTTAGACAAGAAGATTTTCCCTGTGCCCGTGTGTTTTAGTGTTCATAAATATAATATTTTGTTTTAAGTTGTCGTCCTTGTTATATCTTTATCCACAGACAAAAGCCTAAATGTGTCATCACACGATTGTAAGGCGTATATATGGTTCTTACGAGGATTTTGTTCCATCGATTGAAAACATATCACTTATATTCTGTCATTTTTATACTTAAACTATTTAGCGTTAAGTCACATTTCAAGGGGCATGAGCTGCCAAAATGATATTTTGAGGTTTAAACAGAATGTTGAAATTATTGACTATTTTTCTCAAGACGTACAATTCATAGGCTTTTTAGTGCTTCTAGTCTCGAAAATGTACGATAAAGTCTTGTTTTGAACTAACGTTGGCTTAGAATGAATAAATGGTCGTCCCGGTTATTTAATTTTTTGTTTACTTTTCGAACGCTATTTCGGTTCGTATAGTCCACATACTGTATAGATTTTCCTCATTTCAACGCCAATCATTTAGTTTATTGATGACCTTCAAAGCCTCTTACTGTCGTGCCGATCAGAAATTATGAAAAAAGTGTGAATTTTGGCAGCTCATGCCACTTTAAAGCATAAATCATCTATATTTTTTGAAATTATAACTCTAATATGATGGCATATTATAAAATAATCAAAGAGCAAGAATTGGTTTCCCTTTTCTGATTCAACTTTTGATAAAATGGCTGACGTTTTCCAGGGCGATATTTAGTGAGATGGTACGTTGAATGAGGTGACACTTGATTCCTATTTCCTGTAAGTTGAACACTGTTGATCGCAATCACTATGTGAACACAATGTTTGAGGGTCTACTGGGAAACTTGACTCAATCTATTATAGAAGGACACAGAAAAGCTATTTTACAAATAACGACTCTTTAACAGGTACTTGTATCGCCTGCCAGCGTTTATTTGTGAACTTTATTTCGTTTTGTAACTTATAATTCAAAAGGTAGATTTGGTGGCAAATAAATGCATTTGATCTTTTGCTTTTATCAAAAATCTAGTTTTTCTTGGCGGGTTTTTGTTATTACCTTCACTTTTCTGAGTTAAGCCATAAAATATGTAATGTACGTTCATACATTTAAAGTGACATGAGCTGCCAAAATTCGAACTTTTTGCTGGTCACGAAAGTAAGAGGTTTTAAAACTCTTTATACAGCCTGTGTGCTTTACGAACCGAAATAGTGTCCCAAAAGTAAACAACATTTAAATATCCGGGACGAACATTCATTCACTCTAAGCCTAAAATGCTACTTTAACGTACATTCTTGAGACAAACGGCTCTAAAAAGCTTCCAACTTGTACGTCTTGAGAAAAACATAAACCGATAATTTGACCATTCTGTTTTAACAGAACCAAATCAACATGCCACTTTAAAATAAGGTACAAAATTTGTACCTCACTATGTTCCTTGGAATAAAACAAACCGTTTGGCTTTAATCCCGCCAAATAATCATTTCTTTTCTTTTATTGTATTTCATTCCATTGCATTATATTTATATACTGTTCACATAATTCCTTATATTTGGTAAATAAACAATCAACCAATCACAAAGACGATAACGATATTTAGATGATGAAAAAAGTATTTAACTTTTGTAGGGAAACAATAGCTTTTCGGTCACACCATATTTATTTTTCGGCAATCATAAAGAAGTATGTCATTAATTTGAAATAAACCTATTGAGCAATTCCCTAAATATATATAATCCTCAAGCTATATGCCGCAAATGATCAGTAAATACAGATCTTGTATTTAGATATGATATACCTCTTTTTAACACAAGTAGAAACTTGTCTCCATGGTTATTTTAGACAAGAAGATTTTCCCTGTGCCCGTGTGTTTCAGTGATCATAAATATATAATTTATTTTAAAGACACAAGTTTGAAATAAATCTTCTAGTTCATCTTTAGAGTACAGCCTGGTCAACTAAACAGACATTCTTTATATGTTCAATAAGTTCGTTTCAAACACTAGTTTGTACAGGTTGATATTTTTTTGTTTCTGTCTCGAACACGTGATTAGTTGTGTCTTGTTCCAAAGTTACAAGAAGTTAGCCAGTGGGATTAAATTTCTAAAACAAGTTATCAATAATTGTAATTTACTTTTACGATAGAAATGAATTAGCTAACAGATTTTTGTTCATATTTTTAATAAGCCTTTAAAATTATCGTCCAACCCTCTTAAGTTATTTAATGGTGTAAATGTGTAACTTTTGATTGAAATGACAAGTTTGAAGGATGCCGGAGTCCACCCATTTTCTCAGTTTGAATATGTTTACTTCAGGATCTCTACGTAATCTGTATAAACTGCTAATTGTGTTTAGCGCCTTTTCTGTAAACATTTTCCTTGTTATTAGGACCGGGCAAATCAGTTTCTAAACACGTTTGGTTGTATTTATTCTCAGGTGGGAAACAAACGTATTTTGATCATGGTGCGATCACACATTCGGCCCCATTGTTCCGCGTGTCTTTCTCTTGAAAGACAAGTCTTTGATTCCAATTTTCACCTCGATCCTGTACTATTGACGTGGGTTGTGAAGAAGAAGGAAATGTTACGAGGGGCCAAATATGGCCACCCAGAATGCCGTCTGTGGCCGAGCAGCAAAACCAGGCCCACTTGAGTGGGGAAATGGTAGGCGAACTAAGAGCAATCATGTTATTAACTCAGCACGTTCTCTTTTCAACCCGTGCCAACACTTCATTTTGAAGGCCAGATTTCGTTGACAGAAGACCCACTTGGCGAGCACCCTTGTGAATACCCCTCTGCCCAGGCATCCTCGACAGGACGGTCTGATTACCTACATAGCCACAATAGAGAAGGGGTCTCTATCCAATACAGAGCTTTTGTTTGCTTAATAAATGCCTTTTCTTGTCCCCTTTTTCCAATCGTTTATCAAGAAGCCATTGTTACTGTGTTGAGAATTGCTAGAAGCAGTTGGTGATCAGATGAGTCTACATGTGATCTTGGACATCGGCTCCATGGATTCTGGCCATTGTTAACAAGCATTTTGAACATCTAATCAAATGATCGCAGGCTTTAGTTCGCATTTCTTTTGGCTATTATTTAACAGGATATGTCGTATAAACGTCAATTGGTCAAGCCCGCCTTCAAGTACCCGGCAAACAATGTCAAATCTAAACTATTCATTCTGACTGATACTTCTAAAAGCCTCCCGATGAACGTTCCTGATAAGTTTGTCCGCTAATAATAAATGCATCATTTAATTCTTCCTTAACTTAATTTTGAAGTGTCGTTTAGTGTTGAATTAATTCCGTCTATATTTTAGGTGGCGCTGATGTGACATACTTGCCATATTGTTCTCGTCATTTTATTTCATCTTGAAATAGAACCCGAAATCAAATTGTGAACACTTGAGCACATTTATTGTTGATAAAAATCCGTAAGAGAGTAAGAGTGATAATAAAACTGACAAAATGTAACATGTTATTGAAGGTTCACATTTTCTTAAATATTTTAGCTTTATAGAGAATATTGAAAATGCCAACACGAGTTAACTTTTTAGATTTTAATGAATACAATTCCACATATTGAATAATATATACATATATGTGTTTTGGCATACCTGTATGGTAATGTATATATGTGACACGAAAATAAATTGTCTCCATGGTTATTTTAGACAAGAAGATTTTCCCGTGTATGTATATGTATTATGATTGGGTATAAACGTCAAAATGATATGCCCCTTTTTAACACAATAAGAAACTTGTCTCCGTGGTTATTTTAGACAAGAAGATTTTCCGTGTGTTATAGTGTTAAAAATATATATGTAAACGTAAATTTGGTGTTATATGTTACCTAGCTGAATATTGGACGATGTAAAAATACTTGATTGATTGGTTGATGTATGTCGCATTCCAGATTATTTTATTTATATGGCGGCATTGCAGGTTTAGTGGGGAAGGAAACCGCGGAATCTTTGCTCGGGGGAAACCACCCGACTTTCAGTGAGTACCTGGCAAATGTTCCCCATACGACGATCGAGTGAAAAATCCACACATAAATTTTTCAATTTTTATTTACTCTGAGTGGGATTCGATCCAGCGCCGGATCGATGGAAGGCCTGTGTCGGACTGAGAGACTATCACTCTAACCGACTGAGCCACCGTAAAATAGCTGAAATAGAACAAATAACTTTGCTTACCAAAAGTCAGACAAAAATTGAAACATAATTCCGAAGATTGGTCACCTGATAGATTTATGCTTCATATGTCTAAAATTATTTCACTTACATGACAACGTTGTCAGGTTTAGTGGAGAGGAAATAAGACTCTTTGTCTTTAGGTATAACCAATATTCGCATTATTTCAGAAATGGCTTTTCGGTAAACCAGCATATCAGTCATGCAAGAGCGCTTTTCATGTATGACAGTTTTTATTTTGTCATATCAGGGAAAGTTCCTCTGTGAATATAGTCATAAAATAGTGATTCGATAAAATGCTATTGGTATAACAAAATAAACTGTCACAAGGGAATGCCGGTTAACAGAAAAAGCCATTCCCGAATCTAACTGGATCTCCGGTACTAAGGTCCCGACAACGATTTAGCATAATGCGATCGAGCGAAACCCATTCAGAATTTCACACCACGTTTTACTTTCGACTGATTGAAGATTGTACATTCCACTTTCTGATGAAAGTATGATGTAGCCTATAAAAATATCGCTTCCCAAAATCTCCACAAATTGCATTCGAGAGTTCAGATTTTGAAAATGGTGGATATGTGATGAAATAGGTTTTCACACGTTCCCTATATTTTGTCTTTTCAACAAGAAAATAGTTACACTTCATCTGTTGAAGTCAAATTTGATTTATTTCTGGATTTAAAGAGATTTAAATGTATGTTGTTTTTGTCAGTTTTTTCACCGACTGTAAGACCTTCAACGTCCTTTCCTTCCAACACAAAGACATTTCTGTTATTAGTTTTTAATGGATGGCTGTGGTGATCTCGATACAACATGTGATGTTTGGAACATTTTAAATCAGGATTAAATTCAATCTGTGTTTGCTTGTCAGTGGGTAGAAATCGAAAATTACATGAACGCCGTTAATAATGAATCTGTCGCTTCCGTTTAATAAACAGCAGGGGTAGAGAAATGCTCATCTCTAGACAATTTCAAACCATTTAGCTCAATGAAAGAACACAATGAGGGTAAGGCTAGGTGAATTGTTAACTCGGCGATTAAATAGCTTTAAGCCGAGGGTTATTACTCAGGGATAGATCAAGAGTACAGTCACGGCGATCTCCAATAAACACCATTACCGGTACAGACTTGGGGCAGTTTGCGAGGAGCAGACGACACGAACAAATCAAGGAGAACACGGTAAATGTAATAAACGAAACACAAAAGAATCTCCATTAAGTATTAGAAACTACGACGGAGTAATTTTCTATCAATTTTCACCGTTTACACAATGCACGTAGGAGGCTTGTTCGTCGTCTCGTGATCGAAAATATTTGTACAACTTGCTAACCATGGGAAATCGACTATTATGCTTAGAAAGTAACATTTGTTGCGCAGGAAGATCGCGGCTAGATGAAAATAATGTAATTATTTTTGCTTCTAGCGAAAACACTTCCGGGCCCCATCGGCAACGAGGCAGGCCACGGGCAAAACGGAACTACAAACTTTTAATACCAAAAGCCGCTGGATTTCCCTTCGATTTTTTGTGAGAGCTCTCTATCGTTCTGAAACGCCTTACTTGTCAATACTTGCGATACAGGTTTTAATGAGCAAAGAAACTCCGTCAACGAACGCCACGGCTGATTAAACAAATTATGAAATTGACTTTCTAAATGATACCACAATTCATCAGAGTCTGTTACACCATTAGATTAGTATAAAATGTTGAAGGGTCAATAATCCGTCATTATTCGATAAGCAGCTTGTATTGATTTGGTACAGTAGTAGACGAGCAGAAGTCTGTCAAATTTAACGTGGCGTGAAATCAAATTGATATCAGAGAAGTGCGATTGCTGAACAAAAACAAGAGAGTCGGCCATAAAAGGTTCAAAGACCTAAGTTGTGTTCAGGGCTATCACAGGATCATTTTGAATGAACATTCCTATTTTCCGCAGTTTGTGTGGGCTATATTTCTTACGTATGTTTCTTTATTGACAATTTATTGGGGTTAGTTGTTTAATATCACATATATATTTATGAACACTAAAACACACGGGCACAGCGAAAATCTTCTTGTCTGAAATAACTACGGAGACAAGTTTCTAATTGTGTTAAAAAGAGGTATATCATTTAGACCTTTATACCCCATCATAAACATATATATATATGTTATAAAAGTGATGGAATTTTTAGGTTTCTCTTTGTAGAACAGTCATCGGAAGAAAAACGAGTCATTCTTTCTAACACTTGATTGCAAAACAATGAACTGTAAATTTTGTTTCACGAAACCGCTTTTTTGTAACAAAAATAGCCACTTATCTTTTAGTGGAAAATTATTTTGGTTGGCTTAATTTTACCAGCAAGTCTGTTATTGGAAGATAGAGTTTCATGGAATAGCTAAAATTGTAAGAAAGGAAGAAATGCTAGCATTGAGCCCTTGGTGAAGACGCATTAGGTTGTCCATCAATCCCCTTTGGGAGTTCTCTGCTTACAGGAACGCCAATAAACCCGAGTCAGATGTATGCCGACTCAGCCATAATATTGTCATAATCATTAATGTAGCGTTTCAATCGCGATTTGATTCAATTTTGATTATTATAGAGAATAGAGGTGTTAACCTCGGAGCAGGAAGGCCGACTTTTTTCTCTGGAATCACAGAAATATTTCCTCGGTGGATAGACACTTGACAAAGACGAGGTGTGTAAGCGAGGCTCGCCAATCCAGCGAGACACCCTTTTTATTTAATGATGATATTCGCAAGGGCGAGCAATTCTTTACAGGAGATTTAAAAGTCTGTTGAAGATTTGGTGCTTATTAAATCAAATCTGACCCAAGGTGTAAGGAGGACGAATTAACCACCCTGCATAGAATGTCAGACGAACTGAACTTTTATTTTTCACAACGTGCCAAAATCACCCACAGATATTCCCTTGAAACGCAAAACGAAGTTCTAGAATGAAGTCTTATGGAATGGTTTTCTTCCCTCACAAAAAAAAACCCTTAAGAAAAACGGCACTATTTTATATTTGTATGGTTACAATATTATAAGGAGCATTTATAGCTTGTGTTACCTCTTGGAATACAATAGGAATCGTGTTATTGTTTCTATCAATTGCTTTCGAACTATCAGTCATCATGATTGATTGATTGATTGTTTGGTATTTTACGCCGCGCTCAAGATTATTTCACTTATATGGCGGAGTTGCAATTTGTATTGTGGGAGGAAACCGGACTCTGCGCCCGGAGGAAACACACGACCTTCCGTTGGTAACTGGCATCCACCCCACATAGGTCGTTCGAGTGAAAACCCAGTCAGAAACAGTCATCATGAAAAACGCTGCTGTATTCTCACCATATCATCCTCGGTGTTTCATTTCCTTTATTGTGTTGGTTTTATTTGTTTTTTCCTTTTAGATCTATCCTATTGTTAAGACAAAAGATCGATACAATTTGTTATGCAGGGTATAAGAAGAAGTTCTACACAGTAGACGGAAAGTATTCTGCTATTTAGGAACACTAAAACACACGGGCACAGCGAAAATCTTCTTGACAAAAATAACCATGGATATATACAAGGTTTTAATTCTAAGGGGGAGGGGGAGTCATTTAGACCTTTATACTCAATCATAGGCCGTTGGCTTTGGAGTAGTATGTATTCTTCTCGACAAACAAGGCGGTCATTTCAAAGAAACCACAATGCAATTCGGCCTTTGAGAATGACGTCATTAGGCTTTAGGTCCTTTCTCAAAGGTATGACAGACTCCTTGATAACATTCTAGAAAACAAAACGTCATCCTATCAGTATGTTTATGCGTCTACGTGTGTTCCACAAATGGTAGGATTTATTGAAATTGAAAAATCGCTTAATTGAAAGTTGAATCGCAGGCTAATGGGAAATTTGAAAGACAAAACGTTCTTGAGTAAATTTTTATGGCATAATGATTGTCAGGATAATTGATACTTAAATAGTTGAAAAGGAAGAATTTTAAATGGACTTTCTGGCTGAAGAGAGTATATTGAATAGAACTCTTTCAGTCAGCCTTTTGAGGGCATTTTAAAACGGGTACACCAACTGGATTATTTAACATAAGGGGCGTAACTACAGAGATAACAATGATGGACTGAGAGTGGCTGACCAAAGATTTTAACATTTGATTTCCCATCTTCAATCCTAAAATTGAGATGGCTATCTATGCCATAGAAATTGGACTATAATTAGGTGATCTTAAGGACCCGCGTGTCAATGTATTGTAACAAATTTTAGGAGACAAAAACTCCGAGAGTTGTTCGCGAGTGCCACACGACCTGTTTTCATTAGAAGACAATGGCCCAACGTGTAATTACTTATTATCAAGATAAGATTAGGTCAAGTTTAATGATCAGAATAAAAGGCAACATTATGAGTGGCACACTTCAAGATGACTCCCGACTGAGACACGGTGTTGACATACGACCCCGATCATTTGACAGACAGGAAAACAATATAGCGATGGTAAAACATCCACTTAACATCAATCAAGAGATTAATCAAACCTCTAACAGAGACGGCCATGATTGATCGAACTCTAAAGTTACATGATTTCTTTCCTTCTTTGATTGATTATTAATAATAACATATAAAATAAAAACCTATGGATTTATCTTCATTAAATTGTTTATAACAAATATTTTCAATATCTTATCAGTGTCGTGTATTGTTTCTTAATTAATGTCTTCGTTACATTAACAAAACACGAACGAGAGCAATGAAACGTTCTATTAATGGCATTATCACAACTGACAGAGAATCTTAAAGTGGCATAAGCTGTCAAAATGTTGGTATTTTGACGTTAAAACAGAATGTTGAAATTGTTGGCTATTTTTCTCAAGACGTATAATTCAGAAGCTTTTTAGTGCTTCTAGTCTCGAAAGTGTACGATAAAGTATTGTTTTGAACTAACTTTGGCTTACAATGAATGAATGGTCGTCCCGGTAATTTATATTTTGTTTACTTTTCGAACACGTTTTCGGTTCGTACAGGCCACATACTGTATGGATTTTTCTCATTCCAACGCCAATCACTTAGTTTTTAGATGGCCTTTAAAGCCTCTTACTGTCGCGACGATCAGAAATTATGAAAAAAGTGTGAATTTTGGCAGCTCACGTGCAAAAAATGGTGCAGGCAATACGTAGGAGAAACTCATAATTCTCAACAACAAAGAGCCGCCAACCATTTATCTGGTGTTAGACGTAGACATGATGTGCTATGATGTGTTAAGGACAATTTCGAAATCATGCCCATTGGAAAAATCTCTCACTTCCCCTGTTGATACCAAGCAAAAGCGCTTGCAAAAGAAAGTTTTTTGTTTCAAACTTTTTATCCTTTGGGTTTGAAATTGGACACAGGAAGATGTCGTTAAAAACTAAAATACCATTTGTGTTTCAGTATAACAAGGCTAGCATCAATATGGCCAAGATCATAGTAGAAGAATACTTAATACTTCGACGTAAAATGGCTCGACCTCAAAGCCAACGGCCAGTCATTGGTTATAAAAAGAAGAAGTGTTTGAAAGATCACTAGTCTGGGGTGAACTCCCTTGCCTGTCTGCTATCTAGGTATTTCTAGGGGGAACCAATATTTTCAATTTCTTGTCCCCTGATCATGATTGGTTTACCACAGCTGAAGATGCGTAAACATTGTCAAGTTCAAGTTCAAGTTCATTTTATTCACTCTAAAACCACACAGGGTGGCATGAGAGGTTACAATTTACATGGCGAGACATAACACAACATTTGATACAAACATCACGGTATGACAAAGAAATAACGAATAAATATAATACATACATCTAGACCTGACTATTGCATTAGATTGATTATGATCATTGTATATCTTATACATATTAGGTCTACAACAAAACATCAGTTCTATTGAATTTCATTTACTAATTCAATAGTTTAAGTCCTGCGTTTATAAAATTCACAAGATGTTGTAGTGATTGGACATGTCTGTTTTGAAATAATTCTCTGGTCTTAATTGCACTAGGTCTTAAATAACAAAATCGTGGTAAGTATTTCTGGCGATATGGTAACAGTCTGGTACAGTGAAATAAAAAATGGAATTCGTCACCTACGCTGTTAGTTTGGCATAATGTGCAATATCGTTCAGTTGATGGAACGTTGCGCCATCTTCCGGTTTCTACAGGTAGTCTGTGACTAGAGCATCGAAATCTTGGTAATATTTTCCTATTTGTTTCATTAAGAAGCAATAGGTAATCTTCTAGTTCGAAATTTGTTTTTAAGATTCTGTACATATTTCCTTTTGTAGAGTTTAACATTTGGTACTGCCAGTTTTGCATATATTGGTCATACAATGTTTGCTTAACAGTTGTGATTAAATATACAGCATGTCAATGTATTTCAAATTAGTGTTGAAGACTACTGACTATAAACCCAAATCCTGTCTGTCGTCAACCTAATGAAATACCATGGGTTTTAGTTTTTTACAACAGCTTATGATTGAGTATTAAGGTCTAAATGATATAAATCCCAGCAACAAGCTTTAAAAGTTGTAGCCATTAAGATAAAAAATGTTTCCAACCCCATCTGCATGCAATATTAAGTGAATTCTGACAAGCAAGAATTTGTGAACATTTAACGACCATTTGAATATCAAATATCAAAAAAAAATTAAACCGAGAAATTTGTGTGCAAGGAGGACAATTAAAAATATAAAAAGGACACATTTTATTTTAAACCATCATTGGTTACAACGCAGTTCGATAAAATATTCTTGCTATAGCAAATGCCATTATTCGAGAATTCTCTGACGTGGTAACTATTCATGTCCAAACGGCTTGATTGATCGATTGATTGATTGTTTGGGGTTTTACGCAGCGCTCAAAATTATTTCACTTATATGGCGGTTTTGCCAGTTTTGTGGGAGAAAACCGGGCTCTATGCCCGGAGGAAACCACGACCTTCCGTTGGTAACTGGCAACCATCCCGCATAGGTCGTTCGAGTGGAAACCCAGTCAGAAAATTTTCCACTTTCTTTTAGACTCCAAACGGCTTGAAATGTATGACCAGATTCTACATGAGCTAGTCGTCTACCAGATCATTCTTTGAGCGGAATGATCAAGAATGGCCTGGTTCTTCTTGAAAGGAATGATTAATTGATGGTTTACGCCGCACTCAAGGATATTTCACTTATATGGCGACGTTGCCAGGTTTAGTGGGGGAGGAAACCGGGCTCATAGCCCGGAGGAAACCCCCGACCTTCGGCGAGTGCCTGGCAACTCTTCCACATACGGCGACCGACTGAAACTTCTTGATGATCTGAGTTATATAGAGTGAAATATTTTCAACAATTTTTTCATCCTAAAAAAAGTATATCATTTCGTTTCTAGGAAACAGGGCATTTCAAAAGTTTATTAATTTAAATTTTGCTCTTCAGCATTTCTTGTGTCTTTTTAGCACAAATTCTCAAGTTTGTATTTGATTTTTGCAAAAATCAATGTACAGTTAGCTAGGTGCACTGCATCAAAGAAGTCCCCCTGTTAAGGTATGTATATATTTATGAACCCTAAAACACACAGGCACGGGGAAAATCTTCTTGCCTAAAATAACCACGGAGACAAGATACGTATAATGAGGCTGAATTTCATTAACCTGCATGACTGTGATATAGCTGGAAGGGTTTGTTTTGTTCGTGTATATTGTTTCGCTGACGTAAGTAATCCATTAACAATACGATCGATGACAGTCTAGTGCTTTCTAGTTATGACACCTTTTGTTCTCACATATTTCTTCGTGATCACAACGGGTCAAAAACATTGACAGAATGCACAGGGACATTATAGCCAACATTCTTACCTCGCTTATAAGCCGAAAAAGCAAGGTATATAAAGAATAACACACACGTACAAGGTGCTAGGTCTAAAACTGATAATCAGTGACAGGACCTGTTAAAATTTGACTTTTTATCCGTCTAGAAGTCAATTATTAAGAGAGCGTGGGTGCAGGGTTGCATTGAAAAAAAAAGTAATTATGTACGATTAAACAATAAATTGAACCAGAAGTATGCAACAGGTCTAACGGGACGCTTTAAAATGTGTTGCGAGTGCGTGTGTGGGGGAGGGGGGGGGGGGGGGTGGAGGCTAGATAAATGGGTGAGGACCAAGGGGTGCATAAGAAAACAAAATGATCCAGGATCCTTTTTTGGGAATTCTGCTTATCTCATAAACACTCTATCGAGTTGATATCCGATCTTATTTTTAACATTTTACATTCTTTCCAAATGAAAACTATCACAATGTTATTTGTTGTTTCAAAGAGTGGATATTTTGAGCTGTTTTTCCCCCAGACATTGGACCTTTAGTGGGTTGATACAATTACGTTGGCAGGGGGCACAGTCCCTACAGTTGTGCCTTTCAACCATTGAAATAGTCTCTTCTCTCGAGTCACCCCACGTTCCATTAAAGGCTCACTGACCAGTTACATCATAAATACTGGTGACATATTTCTGTATTTTCCCAGGCGAACGAAGTTAGGATATTTCTTTTTTCGACAAAATAATTTTAAATTTTATATTCTTAATTGATTGGTGAGGTAACTTTGGGCTAGACATATTTTAGGGCACTGCACATGCTAGACACATTAGAACACAAACTTCGCCAAACAAAGGAGAATTTGGCATTATAATCTCAACATCTTACTCTGACTGAAAACCATTTTACGGTTGACGTATGCTGGAGGGCACACGTTGTTTGTCTAAAAGTCAACTTCCCTTTTATTTTTCTCTGATGCCGGTACCCAGTACTCTGTAATTAACAGATGAAAGGGTTAATGTATTGAACAGTAGAACAGATTCAATATAGCACTATTGCTCTGTAGTAGTGAATGGACCATTGTTATCAAACAAAAAGCGACCGATTCTAGTCCTTATTCGGGCTTTAGATTATAATAATGTTTATAGAGCGTTTTTGTTAAAACCACCCTCGAGGGAACGATCGGAGAATATTGGGCGTGATTTTATCAAGGGTTTTCTTCTAAAACGTTTTTCTCCCTTTTAATTTGTAAAGAATAACCAGTGTAAATATGGTTATCCGGGGTTCACTCGGAATAATCGGTATATTTACACCCTGACGCAACGCCACACTGAGAGAAAAACTAATCCGACGTATGCCATATTCAGCTATGTACCAACCACTTTACTAACGTCACTTCTGACTGACACATACATTGTACAATCGTCATCCAGTCTCGTTTGCTGTGATTGGTCGCACGAAAACAGCAATCCAGGACGATTCAGAGCAAAATGTTCTATCTGGTCTCTTTTTTATCACTTGAACAGATTAAAGTGGAAAATAGTGGAAATAGTATCTGAAAAGTTAACAAAATTTAAAAAACAGGGACGCCCATTCATTCATTCTAAGCCAAAGTTGGTTCAAAACAATACTTTATCGTTCCTTCTCGAGACTAGAAGCATTAAAAAGCTTCTGAATTATACGTCTTGAGAAAAATAGCCAATAATTACAAGATTTGGGTTTAACGTCAAAAAATAAAACGGAAATCTGTAAGACCATTAACGAATATTTGAAAATAAAACGGATGCTTTTTTAGAGTGAGTCTGTCGCCATTCCAGCCAGCTGATATTAATTTGTTGGTAGTACATAACTCCTGAAAAATGACACAAACAAATGGCCTATTTGTTGTCATTAGACTAAATCAGCTAACCAACCAATCAGTTAACAAATGAAGTTTAAAAAGACCATATTTTCCCCATTAACAGTCACAAATTCAACTTAATCTAATTCAATTAAACTCAACTTCATCAAATTTCAAATCACAAAAGAACTATGCGAGGCTACCCGTCCATTCGCCTCACGTTATGAATATAGCTGTTAATTAATAGACATTTTATGCCTGATCTAGAATAGTTTTAATTTACAAGTAATAGAAGGTAAACGAGGTAGTAATAAACATTTATAAACAGGTTGAACATTCACCGTAATGTAACAAAATTAACTCGATAAGAAAAATAGGGCGGGCCATTACATAATATACCAGCTGACGGTATTGTTAGATTGCGTTAATATTTAGCCTAGCGTTATAGGGGGTTAACCTATGGATGAAAAGATGGGGAAGTGTAACCGGAGACCTTCTCCTCTTGTTCTTCACCACCTGTCAGACAACAAGTACTAATCATGTTATAATGCGCGGCTTCTTTTGTTACACAATGGGACAAATTTCACACTTGGAGAGGCACACCCGAATAAAGCACAGTGCTTTTTAAGGGGAGGTAATTCTTGCGTGCTTAACCAACACGGAGTTTATTCTGTTGTAAATCGATTGTAAGTTTTAAAAGAGCGTGTTGTATGAACTATAACATTCCTTGTGTATATGATAAAATAATCTGATTCTGGTTGCTTATTTAGATAAAGTGGCTTTAACTGCCAAATACTAAAAAAAATCGTTTAATAAGTAATTTGTACCACTGATAAGTTTAACATAGTAGGCCTACACATGCAAGTAGCGTAACTCCGAAAAACGTAAGACCCATATTTGACTCAATATTTCGGCACTTTATTTTGCCATCATCATTTAATCAATGTTCTGCACTCCTGATGATGGCGAAATAAAGTGCGGTAATATTGAGTCAAATATGGGTCTTACGTTTTCGGAGTTACGCTACTTGTGTACAGAATAAGCTAATTGTTCGTACATGTACTTTTTCTGAAGATACAAACTGAGACCTCTCCACTGATACCAATCTTGGAGATGTAGGCTGAGTTAGGATTTACAATTAGGTAAAAAAAACACTCTAAATGGTATTCATACATCCTGGCTTTTACATTTTAGCAATCGTTTGCGCACATCTTTCAGAATCTGGATTTGCCGAGGGCACGAGTAGAAGGCGTCTCCACTTTCATCATAACGACACGGGGATACGAGATACTCCCCCCTCCCCCCCCCCCCCCCCCCCCCCACCCGATAGTGGCGTTATGGGCTCTACTTTATAATAAAATGTGGGTATATATGTATTTGTTACAAGGGATTAAATGCCATAAATTAAGTGAAGTCTTTGAGAGTGTTACATTTGAGAAAATTGGGAAAAAAATCTGAAAATTGTAAGCAACATTGTATACTCAACATTGATAACATGGCGAGCAAATCTTTTAGAGTCAAAATTTCACCAAAACAGGACGCATGTAGTTAAGAATCAAATCTTCGGCTTGTACGGATTACAGACTTTTTTATTTAAATGTCAATTCTTCATTTTTAAGGTACTTCAATCGCTTAACTTCTCGTGACAATAGGAATTTATGAAAAAAATGGGCTGCTACACTATAAATACATTTTTTGAAATAACGTGTTTTTCCAAAAAAAGATGCCATACTTGGTTGCTATCTGAATTATATAGTGATGTGAATCTTTCGCAGAGTAGTGGAACATATGCCAGGGGAGACAAATGCTGGGGGAGAGACAAATGTTTCCAGTGAGACAAATGTTTCCAGTGAGACAAATGTTTTCTGTGAGAGAAATGTCCGGTCAGACAAATGACAGGTTAGACAAATGTCCAATGGGACAAATGTCCAATGAGACAAATGTATGGTGAGACAAATGTATTATGAGACAACTGTCCAGTGAGATAAATGTATTATGAGACAACTGTCCAGTGAGATAAATGTATTATGAGACAACTGTCCAGTGAGATAAATGTATTATGAGACAACTGTCCAGTGAGATAAATGTCCGATGGAACTGATTATGGTGAGACACATATCCGTTTGGACTGATGTATGTTTAGACATACCCGGTGGCACCAATGCATGGTGAGACACAGATCCGATGGGACTTATTATGGTCAGATACATAATCTCTGGGACTGATTATAGTGAGACACATATCCGGTGGGACTAATGCATGGTGAGATAAATGCCCGACAGGACTAATTATAGTTAGACACATATCCGGTGGGACTAGTGCATGGTGAGATAAATGCCCGACAGGACTAATTATAGTGAGACACATATCCGGTGGGACTAATGCATGGTGAGATAAATGCCCGACACGACTAATTATAGTGAGACACATATCCGGTGGGACTAATGCATGGTGAGATAAATGCCCGACAGGACTAATTATAGTGAGACACATATCCGGTGGGACTAATGCATGGTGAGATAAATGCCCGACAGGACTAATTATAGTGGGACACATATCCGGTGGGACTAATGCATGGTGAGATAAATGCCCGACAGGACTAATTATAGTGAGACACATGTACGGTGGGACTAATGCATGGTGAGATAAATGCCCGACAGGACTAATTATTGTGAGACACATGTACCATGGGACTAATGCATGGTGAGATAAATGCCCGACAGGACTAATTATAGTGAGACACATGTACGGTGGGACTAATGCATAGTGAGACACATATCCAGAGGGACTAATGTATTACGAGACAAATGTTTGTAAGACCAGGGATATATAAGTTTCCGATGGGGTAAATATTATTCACATCAAAAGTAATTGTAGATACCATTGCCTAATCGAATCTGTGGCTGTGAAATGTTTAATTTAGTTAGTCAATAAAGACGACAAGGAGATGCTAATAAAGCTCTGTACCAGGAAGCAGAAATTAAAGGGCAAATACGTAAGTAGAATATCATTGCTCGTCAATTAATTAACACGGTTGACAAGCTATTATTTACTCCCTCATTGATGCGATGGGAAAGACGCGCATCATCAACCTTTCTGGTGTTAATCTAATTGACATGGATGACTCGTCACATATTTAAGGTAGAAGCGCGGGTGAAATAAAGATGTATTATAATGGAATGTAATGGATAGACGAATCATTAAAGTGGCATGACCTGCCAAAATGTTGATATTTTGATGTTAAAACAGAATGTTGAAATTATTTGCTATTTTTCTTAAGACGTATAATTCAGAAGCTTTCTAGTGCTTTTAGTCTCGAGAATGTGGGATAAAGTATTATTTTGAACTAACTTTGGCTTAGAATGAATGAATGGTCGTCCCGGTTATTCAAATTTTGTTTACTTTTCGAACACTATTTCGTTTCATATAGGCCACATACTGTATGGATTTTCCTCATTCCAACGCCAATCAATTAGTTTTTCGATGACCTTCGAAGCCTCTTACTGTCGTGGCGATCAGAAATTATGAAAAAAGTGGCAGCTCATTCCACTTAATAGCCCCCTATTGCTTTTTCATTTCAGTTTGCGTTTTGCAGTTTTTAGTTTGCACACTCCCTTGAGATAAAGTGTACTTTAGTCTTATATAGTCATACTAAAGATTTAGGTTGGTTGGTTGTTTTAGCTTATTGGCGCGTCCATTCGTATGAATGATGTACGCCATACTAGTGAGTAATTATTACCTTGAGCGATTACTAAAGATTTAGGTTTTCTCCCCAACAAATTACAATGTGAAGGTTGGTCACTGGCTGATCGCCTGGACGTTGAAATTATTTATAAGCGTATTGCTTGATAAAAACGTAAAACGTAAGCTACAAACGGTAAATCGTAGGCCTAAACTTTGTTTCTTGCTCTGACTGATGCAGAGTTATTAATTCGGAGAGAGAGAATTGTACGATAAATGTTTTGAAGTAAAGCTGTTTATTCTAGCCATTAACGTTACAAAATGTAATTCTTTTGCCCTAGTTATATTTAACCCCATGTATTTGAATTTGACTCCAATTGACGTGGTCTTTGTAGCGGAAACGTCACTGGTTTATCCAATTAAAAGGGAAATTAGCTAGCTCATTTAACGAACCAATGCCCCACTATGTTGCATATATTCTACTCATCCATAAGTTGGTTGGCTGCTTAGCGATCGCTTGGGTTGGTATGTTGGTTCGTTGCTTAAAGTGGCATGAGCTGCCAAAATTCACACTTTTTTCATAGCTGCTGATCGTCAAGACATTAAAAGGTTTTGAAGGCTATCGAAAAACTAAATGATTGGCGTTGGAATGAGGAAAATCCATACAGTATGTGGCCTATACGAACCGAAATAGTGTTCGACAAGTAAACAAAATTTAAATAACCGGGACGACAATTCATTCATTCATTCTAAGCCAAAGTTAGTTCAAAACAAAACTTTATCGTAGATTATCTAGACCAGAAGCACTAAAAATCTTCTGAGAAAAATAGCCAATAATTTCAACGCTCTGTTTTAACGTCAAAATGTCAACATTTTTGCAGTTCATGCCACTTTAATGGTTGCTTGGGCGGTCTTTTGGTTAGCTGCTTACAGCTTACTTGGGCGGGTCGTTAGCTGCTTAATGCTTACTTCAGGCTGGTCGGTTGGTTGCCAAATGATTGCTTGGGTTGGTATGTTGACTGGCTACTTAAGGGTTGTTTGGATTTGTCTGTACGTTGGTTGCTTGGGTTTGTATGTTGATTGGCTCCTTAATCTACCAACACAACTCAAGCAGCCATTAAAGAGCCAATCAACATACAGACCCAAGCAACCAACGTACAATGACTACGTGGGTCGGTATGTTGGTTGGATGGTTGATGATTACATGGACGGTCCATCTTTTGATTGTTTACTCCTTGGTTAATAAGTCTGCGTGGGTAGCTGTTAGGCTGGTCCATAGATTTACTGATTCATTGGTGAAACCATTGGTGGATTGATTGACGGATTTATTCGTTGATTGTTAGTTTGTTCAAAAATAAACAAGCTTCCATGTTAACTCCACAAAAACACGGCAGTAAACAACGCTAATCTCTCTTTCCCTCTCAACTCTCATCATTGTAGTTTCATCAATAGATCTATTGTATTCCGTTTTGTAAAGTTCTGTACATAACTTCCACTTTCCCTTTTAACAGAACTCGGGAGCACGAGCAGCTGACTGTCACATGTTTCTACAATGTCCACCATATGTCCAAGGGTCTCCTTTTGTTTGCAATGATTTTGACTTGGCGGTTAACGTCTTGGGTCTTTTCAAACGCTAACATACCTGTGGGTTTAAACAATATCACTTCGACTGAATGTTCAGTTGGCAAAGATAAATTAAGTTGCCAAGGGGTGAGATCATTGCACATTGTGGGGTAGGACAAAACTGACCTTAATATTGTGGCATACATATACAATGATTCCTCCCATCCCTCAGACTTGAACACTTCGATGGGAAATTTCATCAGTGGCAGTTCTCTTTATATTTTCGATTTGTCCATCACAGACAAGATCAGTACGTGTATCAATCTTAAGTTGCTCCTCCGATAAAAAGGCAGCGTAAAATTCTAGAAAAATAAAGATGAGTTTTTATTGAGTTTTTATTGAGTTCTCGACAGTGAGGGGTTGCAGGATTTTTTCTCAGGGTAAGTTCTGATTGGAGTTTCAATTGTGTTCTCGGCATCGAGAGGATGTTGGGTTTTGTCTCAGCTTAAATTGTGTTAGGGTTTTAATTGAATTTTCGACAGTGATGGGATGTTGGGTTTTGTCTCGGGGTAAGTTCTGATCGGAGTTTGAGTTCTTGGCAGTGATGGGAAGTTGGGTTTTGTCTCAGGGTAAGTTCTGATCAGAGTTTGAGTTCTCGACAGTGATGGGATGTTGGGTTTTGTCTCGGGGTAAGTTTTAATCAAAGTTTGAGTTCTCGACAGTGATGGGATGTTGGGTTTTGTCTCGGGGTAAGTTTTAATCAAAATTTGAGTTCTCGACAGTGATGGAATGTTAGGTTTTGTCTCGGGGTAAGTTTTAATCAAAGTTTGAGTTCTCGACAGTGATGGGATGTTGGGTTTTATCTCGGGGTAAATTCTGATCGGAGTTTGAGTTCTCGGCAGTGATGTGATGTTGGGTTTTGTCTCAGGGTAAGTTCTGATCGGAGTTTGAGTTCTCGGCAGTGATGGGATGTTGGGTTTTATCTCGGGGTAAATTCTGATCGGAGTTTGAGTTCTCGGCAGTGATGTGATGTTGGGTTTTGTCTCAGGGTAAGTTCTGATCGGAGTTTGAGTTCTCGACAGTGACGGGATGTTGGGTTTTGTCTCAGGGTAAGTTCTGATCAGAGTTTGAGTTCTCGGCAGTGATGGGATGTTGGGTTTTGTCTCGGGGTAAGTTCTGATCGGAGTTTGAGTTCTCGACAGTGACGGGAAGTTGGGTTTTGTCTTATGGTAAGTTCTGATCAGAGTTTGAGTTCTCGACAGTGATGGATGTTGGGTTTTGTCTCGGGGTAAGTTCTGATCGGAGTTTGAGTTCTCGCCAGTGATGGGATGTTGGGTTTTGTCTCAGGGTAAGTTCTGATCAGAGTTTGAGTTCTCGGCAGTGATAGGATGTTGGGTTTTGTCTCAGGGTAAGTTCTGATCGGAGTTTGAGTTCTCGGCAGTGATGTGATGTTGGGTTTTGTCTCGGGGTCAGTTCTGATCGGAGTTTGAGTTCTCGGCAGTGATGTGATGTTGGGTTTTGTCTCTGGGTAAGTTCTGATCGGAGTTTGAGTTCTCGGCAGTGACGGGAAGTTGGGTTTTGTCTCGGGATAAGTTCTGATCAGAGTTTGAGTTCTCCGCAGTGATGTGATGTTGGGTTTTGTCTCGGGGTAAGTTCTGATCAGAGTTTGAGTTCTCGGCAGTGATGGGATGTTGGGTTTTGTCTCGGGGTAAATTCGGATCGGAGTTTGAGTTCCCGGCAGTGACGGGATGTTGGGTTTTGTCTCGGGGTAAGTTCTGATCAGAGTTTGAGTTCTCGGCAGTGATGTGATGTTGGGTTTTGTCTCGGGGTAAGTTCTGATCGGAGTTTGAGTTCTCGGCAGTGATGGGATGTTCAGTTTTGTTTCGGGGTAAATTCTGATCAGAGTTTGAGTTCTCAGCAGTGATGGGATGTTGGGTTTTGTCTCAGGGTTAGTTCTGATCGGAGTACTTTTAGAGTTTTGTCTCAATTCAAATTTAAATTGAGGTTTAATTCTATTATCTAGCATTGCAGGTTTACAGGTTTTGACTCTGGGTTTGAATGAATTCTCAAGGATTGAGAAAATGTTGCATTTGTCTCATCTTCAAGTCAGGTTTGCGTGAGTTTAATTAAGTTCTCCTGCATTGAGAGGTTGTAGAGTTTTGTCTTAGGATAAATTCAAACTGGCGTCTTTTTCTCTCCTCAGCATTGAATTCAGATTGGAGAATTTTGTCTCGGGGTAAACTTGAATTGAGTTCCATGTTTTATTGTGGGACGAAACCGGGCTCTATGCCCAGAGGAAACCCACGACCTTCCGATGGTAGCTGGCAACCATCCCACATAGGTCGTTCAAGTGAAAACCCAGTTGGGAAATTTTCCAATTTTTTGTTGACTGATTGGGATTCGAAGGCTGTTTGCATTGAGCGTCCAACGCTCTACCTAATGAGCAACAAAGGCCCCGGGATTCATTAAAATGGGAAACATTATCTGGAAGTACAGAGGAAAAAATAAGATGAAACAAATATTTTATTGTAGGAGGCGGGCTACTTATGAATCTGATGATGCGAACCGAAATGTAATAAACTACCGTAATGTCATAAACTGGTGGAGAGGTGGCAGATCGGGTTGGGTACCGAGTGATTAACTGAATAAAACGTGAATGCAGATTGTCCATTGTGTGGATACCGGGGTACCCAGGTGTAGTGTAGTAGGGATTTGAGTTTTTGAATTCAGATGGTCGACATTTTGGATACCGGGGATACTCAGTTAGAGTGTAGTTGGGATTTGAGTTTGAATTTAGGTGGTTGACTGTTTGGATCGGTATCCAGGTGGAGTATCGTGGGGATTTGAGTTTGAATTCAGATGTCAACGGTTTGAATACCGGAGTACTCAGGTGGAGTTAAAGTGGGGATTTGAGTTTCTGAGATTGAATTCAGATGTCAACCGTTTGAATACTGGAGTACTCAGGTGGAGTTAAAGTGGGGATTTGAGTTTCTGAGATTGAATTCAGATGTCAACTGTTTGGATACCGGAGTACTCAGGTGGAGTTAAAGTGGGGATTTGAGTTTCTGAGATTGACTTCAGATGTCAACTGTTTGAATACCGGAGTACTCAGGTGGAGTTAAAGTGGGGATTTGAGTTTTTGAGATTGAATTCAAATGTCAACTGTTTGAATACCGGAGTACTCAGGTGGAGTTAAAGTGGGGATTTGAGTTTCTGAGATTGAATTCAGATGTCAACTGTTTGAATACCGGAGTACTCAGGTGGAGTTAAAGTGGGGATTTGAGTTTTTGAGATTGAATTCAAATATCAACTGTTTGAATACCGGAGTACTCAGGTGGAGTTTAAGTGGGGATTTGAGTTTTTTTAGTTTGAATTCAAATGTCAACTGTTTGAATACCGGAGTACTCAGGTGGAGTAAAGTGGGGATTTGAGTTTTTAAACGCCCGGCTTGAAAAGCGGGCTGTATTATGTTATCATCTCCGTCCGTCCGGCAGGACGGCAGTCCGGCTGTCCGCTTTCCCTTCCGCTCCATAACTTCTAAAGTTTTGATTCCATCTGCACAATTTTTTCTAAGTATATACCTTATGGGTAGAAGGTGTGTCGCAAACTATTTTTAACATCACTGGTTACATAATATGTGAGTTATATTGGATTATGTAATATTCCCTTCCGCTCCATAACTTCCAAAGTTTTGATTCCATCTGCACAATTTTTTCTGAGTATATACCTTATGGGTGGAAGGTGTGTCGCGAACTATTTTTGACATCATACATTGCGTAATATGGCAGCCATAATGGGTTATGTAATATTTACTTTTTCTCTCCATAACTTTAACAAATATGATCCGATGTTTTCAAATCTTTCATGTTACATACCATATTAACAGACAGTGTGTAAAAATATTGTTTATGATATCAACTATTGCAAATTATTGGATTATGTACATTCCCTTTTATTCTTACTTTCATTTTCATGAAATTATAAAATGGCTTCTACTCTTCCGATTCTCATCAAAAAAGGATTTTTATCAAATTGCAATAATGTTTCTAAATTGATTAAAACTATTCTTAAATCAATATATAACGTTTTAATCAAATGAAAAATACATATAAGGATTAAAGTTTTATCTACAGACAAAGAGATGAGTAACCCAGCCTTGTTCTATTTACATACCGGTACTCTATTTAAACATACTCTAAAGCTCTAAGTCTCTTATCACTACAAGTGTTGACAGTTTTACGGTGCTCCATACCACATGGCCATGCCATGCTCAACTGTTTTTTTTGTAGCCAAATAATATAGAAAAATGATATTATGAGAAAAAATTTCAAATCTACTTGAATTGGTGTGAGCTGCAAACTTGCCAATTAATTGCCTTTGTTTAAGTATGATTAGTAAATTATAAACTACTCTTCTAAAAAATTGAAACATTTTAGTCCAAACTATATTGACAACAAGCAATGTTTAACATCACGATTTAACAGCAGCGAGAATTGATGACTTGTACCGAGTACAAATCTTGTTAATAATCTTTGATCCAAATAGGTTTTAGTGGTAAGATTTCATTTTGTTGACATTACATCACCTTTTACCAAGCTTCAACTTCCTTCCTCTGAATTTTGAAAATTAAATTTAAATAGATATGGAAGGATTTGTTTTGGTATGGCCGCAGTTACTCTGCCTTTCCGGGCGTATTTTGGGTTTCCCGAAACTCTTGTTGAGTTTGAATTCAGATGTCAACTGTTTGGATACCGGGGTACTCAGGTGGAGTAAAGTGGGGATTTGAGTTTCTGAGATTGAATTCAGATGTCAACTGTTTGAATACCGGAGTACTCAGGTGGAGTAAAGTGGGGATTTGAGTTTTTGAGTTTGAATTCAGATGTCAACTGTTTGAATACCGGGGTACTCAGGTGGAGTAAAGTGGGGATTTGAGTTTTTGAGTTTGAATTCAAATGTCAACTGTTTGAATACCGGAGTACTCAGGTGGAGTAAAGTGGGGATTTGAGTTTTTGAGTTTGAATTCAGATGTCAACTGTTTGAATACCGGGGTACTCAGGTGGAGTAAAGTGGGGATTTGAGTTTTTGAGTTTGAATTCAAATGTCAACTGTTTGAATACTGGAGTACTCAGGTGGAGTTAAAGTGGGGATTTGAGTTTTTGAGTTTGAATTCAAATGTCAACTGTTTGAATACTGGAGTACTCAGGCGGAGTTAAAGTGGGGATTTGAGTTTTTGAGTTTGAATTCAGATGTCAACTGTTTGAATACCGGAGTCCTCAGGTAGAGTAAAGTGGGGATTTGAGTTTTTGAGTTTGAATTCAAATGTCAACTGTTTGAATACGGGAGTATTCAGGTGGAGTTAAAGTGGGGATTTGAGTTTTTGAGTTTGAATTCAAATGTCAACCGTTTGAATACCGGAGTACTCAGGTGGAGTTAAAGTGGGGATTTGAGTTTCTGAGATTGAATTCAGATGTCAACTGTTTGAATACCGGAGTAATCAGGTGGAGTTAAAGTGGGAATTTGAGTTTCTGAGATTGAATTCAGATGTCAACTGTTTGAATACCGGAGTACTCAGGTGGAGTTAAAGTGGGGATTTGAGTTTCTGAGATTGAATTCAGATGTCAACTGTTTGAATACCGGAGTACTCAGGTGGAGTTAAAGTGGGGATTTGAGTTTTTGAGTTTGAATTCAGATGTCAACTGTTTGAATACCGGAGTACTCAGGTGGAGTTAAAGTGGGGATTTGAGTTTCTGAGATTGAATTCAGATGTCAACTGTTTGAATACCGGAGTAATCAGGTGGAGTTAAAGTGGGAATTTGAGTTTCTGAGATTGAATTCAGATGTCAACTGTTTGAATACCGGAGTACTCAGGTGGAGTTAAAGTGGGGATTTGAGTTTCTGAGATTGAATTCAGATGTCAACTGTTTGAATACCGGAGTACTCAGGTGGAGTTAAAGTGGGGATTTGAGTTTTTGAGTTTGAATTCAGATGTCAACTGTTTGAATACCGGAGTACTCAGGTGGAGTTTAAGTGGGGATTTGAGTTTTTGAGTTTGAATTCAAATGTCAACTGTTTGAATACCGGAGTACTCAGGTGGAGTTAAAGTGGGGATTTGAGTTTCTGAGATTGAATTCAGATGTCAACCGTTTGAATACTGGAGTACTCAGGTGGAGTTAAAGTGGGGATTTGAGTTTCTGAGATTGAATTCAGATGTCAACTGTGTGAATACCGGAGTACTCAGGTGGAGTTAAAGTGGGGATTTGAGTTTCTGAGATTGAATTCAGATGTCAACTGTTTGAATACCGGAGTACTCAGGTAGAGTTAAAGTGGGGATTTGAGTTTTTGAGTTTGAATTCAAATGTCAACTGTTTGAATACCGGAGTACTCAGGTGGAGTTAAAGTGGGGATTTGAGTTTTTGAGTTTGAATTCAAATGTCAACTGTTTGAATACCGGAGTACTCAGGTGGAGTTAAAGTGGGGATTTGAGTTTTTGAGTTTGAATTCAAATGTCAACTGTTTGAATACCGGAGTACTCAGGTGGAGTTAAAGTGGAGATTTGAATTTTTGAGTTTGAATTCAAATGTCAACCGTTTGAATACTGGAGTACTCAGGTGGAGTTAAAGTGGGGATTTGAGTTTTTGAGTTTGAATTCAAATGTCAACTGTTTGAATACCGGAGTACTCAGGTGGAGTTAAAGTGGGGATTTGAGTTTTTGAGTTTGAATTCAAATGTCAACCGTTTGAATACTGGAGTACTCAGGTGGAGTTAAAGTGGGGATTTGAGTTTTTGAGTTTGAATTCAGATGTCAACTGTTTGAATACCGGAGTACTCAGGTGGAGTTAAAGTTGGGATTTGAGTTTTTGAGTTTGAATTCAAATGTCAACTGTTTGAATACCGGAGTACTCAGGTGGAGTTAAAGTGGGGATTTGAGTTTTTGAGTTTGAATTCAGATTCTTCAGTTTCGATACGAGAGATTCTGTATCTGGAAGATACGGTGGCTCATTAGTGTCATTGGTGGAATTTGGATATTTCTGGTGTTTTTGGGCCGTTATCGGAATTTTACCTGGTTTTGAAAAGTTGTTCTTGATATGTTCTAGAAACCCAAGGGTACATCATAAGAAATATACGTCTAACTAAAAATATTAACAGAGAAATTCGAAACCCGTATGTAATCTGTCAAATCACAAGGTAAACATTTTCACCGCTGAGAAAAGGTTGTCACCGCGGCGGTTCCCACGACAGTTGAAATTCAAATTGTTTGTGAACGCCATGTGATTTATTTCTCTGCAAATCGTTTACCTTAAAGTGAACACTTTAGGTAAAAAACATGATACTTCATCTTAAAGACAATATCTACCTGGTTCCAAAATACTGGATGTCACTGAAACATGGGCACACCTTGCAAATGGCAATATGATTGGTTTATTTGACCTAAATACACCAATAGCATTTCAGCATACCAGGTGTGCACATGTTTCAGTGACATCCAGTCACCTTGACATCTGAGAATAATTAACCATAGCTTCTTGTAGGAAAGTCATAAAAAATAAATAAACCCTGTTTTGGCACCAGGTAGATATTGTCTTTAAGATGAAGTATAATGTATTTTGCCTAAAGTGTTCACTTTAAGATACGCTTGATTTTCTTCGAGATACGGAATCTCTCGTCTCAAAACCAAATATCCACTTGTGAAAAATACTGTTAAGGGTGAAAAACACTGGAAATGACAAAATTTCACCCATGGCACTAAAAGGGATCCGTATTTAAATGCACACTCGCCGATAAAATCCAAAATACTGTTTACATAAGAAACGGTGGGTGTTTTTTCTGTATTTTTCCCAGACAGAAAAAGTTAAGAAAATTAAGAACTGACCACAGTAGACTTAGGATTAGCCCATTTTCGAGCATTTAAGTTCCTAGATTTCGATCGACATCTTTGGGCATTCTTTAGTGGGACTTCTCATAAGCTAGGAATACTGTTTTGACTATTGATGTGACAACGAAGTAGTAGTTTGCCTGAAAAATATAATTATGAAAGGTGAAGATTGAATATAAGTGGCGGATTGAGCTGCATGTCTGACGTGGGGGTGATTTGGCCCATGACAACAGTGTGACTTGTGTCGTCTGCACCCCTGTCCCTTTCGGAAGTGAAAATCTTGAGATTTCTCCCTTATTGCTCCGTCAAGATTTGAACTGCACACTTGTCAAGGGTCGTTCCTAGTTTCCACCAGGGCTTTTGGCTGGGCGAATGTTTCTAACCCGAGTGACAGAGCCAAACATTACGGCAAATGGAAAATTAATTGCCTACTGATGTCAACTAAAGTCAGAATCCCATTGTGTAGGATGGATACTGTGAATCTAGCGATGTATAATCTTCTTACTGTAGGGCAATATAAGTCCACTGCTAGATTAACTGTATACAACCTATACAATGGGAGCCTGGCTTTAGTTGGTTATTTTATTCTCAATAATCCAGCTGATTTTAAGTTTAAATCCTCTTCACTTTATCTACTATGTAACAAATATGCCTTTATATATCTGTTGTTTTCTTACTTGTATTACATTCCTACGAAGGCCTATTAGGGGCATGAGCGGGATTTGGACTTTTCCAGCGTTTTTCTGTCCTTAACCAGCGGAAACCTGGTTTTGAGACGAGCGATTCTGTATGTCGAAGAAAATCAAGCGTGTATCTTTAAGTAAAACGACTTGCAGAGAAAGTTGTAAAACGCATGTAAAGTGTCAAATCACAAGGGAAACATTTCCACTGCATGCGGTGGAAATGTTACCCTTATGATTTGACAGTCTACATGCGTTTTCAGCTTTCTCTGCAAATGGTTTTAGTTACATGTTTGATTCTTATGATACACGCTTGATTTTCTTCGACATACAGAATCTCTCGTCTCAAAACCAATTTTCCGCTTTTGCAAAATGCTGTTTAAGACGGAAAAACACTGGAAATGTCAAAATTCCACCCATGGCACAAATAGGCCTCCGTACATTCCTGATGATGGCTTGTTAGATCTGCCGAAATATAGAATATCATTTAACTATGGCTTCAGTTTTCGGAGTTGCATTTCTTTTGTTTTATACAAAATTGTATGTTGGTAAGCCATGTACGGTGTATAATGTGTTTTATGTTTAATGTTAGTGGTGTTACTTGTAGTAGGCCTAAGCTTGTGTAAATTGGCTAAATATCATAAAGACTATAAGGCGGAGTGGACAGTTAAAGAAAAATATGACAGAAACAAAAAAAAACTGATTAAAGGAAAATTAAGGTAACCATAACTGGTTTCGTGAAGAAAAAAAAAACCCTGAGGCTGTATGGTTTATTTAACATATAAACATGATATCCCAGGCAGAACTGATGAGGGATGAACAATCGTTTTAATCGTGGGTTCCGACGATGCTTCGTAGAGAGTATTGTAAAGGCTTCAAGTTTCGGCATGCCCACAAGCTTGTGACCACGCTTTTTTTTTTTTTTTTTTGGTGGAATAAAATAGCGTTGTATTTTTAGAGCCGCCCGATATATCAACGGTCAACAAACAATCTTCTAAAATATGTTCACGATGCCAATATCGAGACCGAAAGAATCTCGTTGCCCCTGAACCTCGTGGCTTCGACAAATTATCACCCCGAAGATGCGATAATCTCGTGTGGGTTGAGCTACAGAATATATCTGGAACTGAACCTTGAATGAATTTCGAGTACCAGACAGAAATGGACGAAAAATAGATAATGCAGGTTATTGCGAATTGTACAATTGTCTTTGCCTGTGATTGTGATGACGTCACTTGATAGACAGATGTGTCATTAAGTGTAGATTTACGCGCGTTTGTTTGTTTTGATTCTTGAGAATAAAATATATTACGTCTTTTGGATATTTTTCATTGCTTCACGTACATGTAGTATATTTAATAGTTATTAAATTATATGGATTGACTTCAATGTTTCTTCGGTTCATCGAGTTATGAACGAACTGGTCCCTGTGCACATTTTTCATAAACCGCTTCGCGGATTTATATGGTTTGCACAGGGGCAAGTTCGTTCATAATTCGAAGAGCCGAAGAAACATTGAAGTCAATGCTTATTTGAACAACTCAGCCCAGATATACTTGACTAACGGAGCTTTGAACTACCGGCCTCTTATCCATGGGCTAACATGGAAGCGTTTTCTTACCGTGCCTCGGTTGGTCCCAATCCCGAAGGTGTGAAAATCTCATATGGCATACAACGTTTTCACAAAGCTCCAGTTGACACTTGTTACTCGATAAAAATTTCATGAAAAGGAGAGCAATTTTTTAAAATACAAAAGACTTTGATGTGAGTGAAATTAACCTAAGTTTGAAGGGAGACTTTGAAAGTTGAAAGATATTTTTTTTTATAAAATTTTACTTCACTCCGGGGTATAAAATATATCCCAAAATTATGCATTTTGGAATATATGATTGAAATGCACGTATATATTAAAGCACTTCTGTTGGATACAGAGGTGTTGTTTATTCCTTTCCTCAGTATACGAACAATCACATTTTGCAGAAAAGATAGCTTATATACCCTATATACACGCTAGGCTTCAATTTGTAATATAATAAAGACTTCATGAAGATGCTGTATAAAATAAAGTATTTAATCCATACGTTTATTTTCAACTCGTAGGACTACGAACGGTCGAATTGTTCAAAATAACTCAAGCTTTATAAAAGTTCTAAAACTCAGTGTAACCTTATAGTTATAACGCTAAAGTGATTCATAAGGAGGGGGTGGAGTGCGAGTGCGAGTGTCTGAATTAGGAGAAATGATAAACTCCCCATCAGTTAAGTTGCTCTCTCGATTGAGTGGTACAGGAGGGACAATACTTGACGATCCCTGATTGGAGATTGTGGAGGCTGATGTTTCTCCGTGTTGATGAGCAGCAGAGGTTTGTCGGGAAGTTAAATGAAGATTCGTGGTTGTTTGAATACTTCGCCCCAAGCAGTTTTGCCTTGACATTGAATTCAGATTCAAGGCTCTCCCGGCACTTGATTCCTGGTAAGTAGCAGAGTTTTGCCTTGCAGATACAGTATTCAAATTGAAGACAGATAGCGTTGTAAAGTTTTCGGGAGCCACAGAAATCTGTAACGGTTGCAAGGGCAAATTGTCACATTGATGATATTGGTATCTCCCATTCGGGACTGTTGTGTTCCATCTTCCATTGGGAATGGTAAGAGGGCCCGGAATATTAGAAGTGTAGATGGAGGATTCATTTACGTCTAATTGTCGCCCAACTGCAAACAAATTAAATTGCGAAGGTTTTGGTTACAAAACATATGTTTTGGATTGGGGATATCCTGTCAACAAGCAAGAACCAATGAAATTATCTTAATTGGGAGCTAACGGAAAAACGGACAGAAATACATTCACTAAAACGTGTTTAATTACATATGTATCCGATATTAAGCTACAAATCAAATTTCATAAAATTCTGTCAATCAGTTCAGATGATATCTTGCAGACAAGCAGACATACATTTCGACCCCAAAACTTTATCCATTCCAAAGGCACCCAGCAATAAGCTAAAAATAAAATTTTATAAAATTCTGATATATTGTAGAAAAGCAGCAAGCAATGGAAATATCCGAAGTGGAGGCTAACGGACCAACGGGCACACACCAAAACTTGAAAAATGACAAAGGTCTCTACCAAGATTAAGACATAAGTAAAATTTACCAACCAGCGGTGCCGGGGATATCTTACAGACGGGCAACAACCAACGAAAATTTCCAACAGACAGGAGTACGGACCCCAAAGCTTTATCAATTATAACAACCCCCGCCCATAAACTAAAAATAAAATCCTGCAGACAAGCAACAGCCGATGGAAATACTCGAATTGGAGATTAACAGAAGAACGGACGGGCGACACACCAAAGGTCTCCAACAAAAAGTTACAAATCAAATTCCGAACAGCGGTTCAGGGGACATCTTGCAGACATGTAACTACCGATGAAAATTGAAAATATCCGAATTTGAGGCTAACGGAAGAACTGACGGACGTACACACACCAAAATTTGATGCATTACAGAAGACCCCAACAATAAACTAAATAAAAAAAAAATTTTGGCCAGCAGTTCTGGAGATATCTCACAAGCAAGCCTTAGTTGCCGGATTAGACTATCAATATGATGACGTAGCCTTTTTCAGAGAGCGTCTCGCAGCAAAAATCAAATGGCACATGCAGAACTTTAAATGCTACACCTCTGACATCGTGTGTCGTGTCGTGTGCAAAAATCTCTTTAAAATGCGGAGTTTCCTTTGACAGAGAACCGCCCGATCGTTTGTCTGGTCTTAGATTTAGACATGCTGTTACACATCATTTTAACACTCAAGGGCCCTTTCGAAATCATGCCCATCTAAAAAATCCCTTTCAAAAGAGAAAGTTTTTGGAATCAAATGTTATAAACTGTATATCCTTTGGATTGGAACTTGGACCCGGTAAGGTATAGTGAAAAAACTATTATACCATTCGTGTTTCAGTATAACAAGGTCGGCATCGCTATGGCCAAGATTATAGAAGAACATTACTTCAAAGTAGAATAAATCGACATCCGACCCAAAGCCCAGTCATTGCTGATAAAAAGAACAAGAACAAGATCTACTAGTTAGGGCTAAACTCCCTTGTCTGTCCTCTACCAAGGTATTTCTGATTGAACCAAAATCTTCCCACGATAACCTTTTCAATATATTACTAATTTCTACCGACGTAAGCCAAACTCATGTCTATCTTCAGCCTCGTGGGATGCATCTTCGCAAGCCAAGTTAAAATCTTTATGTCCACATTCCGTAAAACACGGATTTTAACTTGGCTAGAGAAGATGAGTGGGATGTCATGGGCTTGTATTTATTACAGCAACCTATGACTGTGTATAGAGGTCCAAATGACATACCCCATTTTTATAACACAATTAGAAATTCGTCTCCATGGTATTTTAGCCAAGAAGATTTTTTCTGTGTTTTAATGTTCATAAATTTGAGAAGAATTGTAATGTCAAAAATTAGCCCTTACCTTCACGTTCTCTAAGACGTTTCTTCTTTAGGTAGATTCGGATGGCAAAAATGATTAAAACCAGCACAAACAACCCCAGCAACAGGCCAGTAATTAAATAAATAACTTCCAATTCTACCACATTATCTACCATGGTATGCGAACCTGGAATATAAAATCATTTTAAACAATCAGAACACGAATAAATATAGTTAGCACGCTAAAATAGGACTTTGTCATTGCGAATAGCAACAAGTCTTCTGGATTTTTATAATTGTATTGTATAATTCCAGGCTTCATGGAAAAATATTTCATTTCAGCTGCATTTTAAGGTTTTAAATGAAGTATTTCTGTGACCAAAGACGTAAAAAAAAATGTTTAGTATGGTTAAAACAGTACTCATAATTATTCTTAGATGGACAAATATGTTCAAAAATCCAAAAATCATATTTATAAAAGATGTTAAAGCACACAGAAAAACCAAGGGTGCGTTGAACCAAACCAGAGATTTTTTCGCAGGTATATTGATAGCCTATCCTCGCAAATTGGGCGGATGCAGAGGGGTCAGTTGCCGCCACTGCCTTTTTTCTGAGCGAAATATGAGAAAGATAATAAGAAAAGAAGAGCGAAGAAGGAATGAACCCAGAATCAAAAGGTTTCTTATTGTCTTTACTTTGACGGCAACCATGTTGATATGTCTTCTGGTATTATTAGTTACAGGGTTTGTTCGAGGCGCCGAGCCCAATATACAGTTTAATGACCCCATATATTTCCGTATCCACCCTCGAACAAACCCTGTAACGAATTTATCCCACCGAAGACCTAACTTGTACGATATTCAAGCCTTCTTTCTGAAAATTGGCTTTCATAAAAGGCAGAAAGTGAACTCCGAAAGGTATTTTCTAATGTGTATGGCACGAACAGACACGACTGGCAAGCATCTAGGCATGACGTCACAAACCATATATGGTAGTCGCCCTGTATGGATCAGCACGGCGACGTAATATGGAAATATAAAGGGTCTCCACGTGACTGGTTTGAACCAATCAACAGGAAGTATTCAGTGTGAGGCGGGATAATGTGTGTGTCATAGTCTGTGTTGTAGTTCTAAGCTACATCACGTTGACTGCATATTGTTCACTTTATTTTGAGAACTGAAATTTCTGTCTCACCGACAAGTTAGTGTTGGCCCTGAGAATAAAGGAGTTTCTCTTGAATAGTTTTCCAACAGATATGGGGCATTATACAAAATACAGTACAAAACTATAAGCATCATTATTTGGTGAGATTTTGACTCTGTAGGTCAGGTTCTCAATAGGAAATCAGTTCATGTTGTTCAACATCTTCAAATCATGCCTTTAGGCTATTTCATTCTTTCCAGAATATGATATACCTCTATTTAACACAATTAGAAACTTGTCTCCGTGGTTATTTTAGACAAGAAGATTTTCCCTGTTCCCTGTGTGTGTTTTAGTGCTCATAAATATATATATATGCCAACATAATGTTGTCTTATTAAATACAGTCCGTTAGTCAATAACTAGGTCGTGAAAATAGTATAAATCAGCTAAGGAATTAGCAATAGAACTTACAGATCGACTTTGTTCCACTTTCTCACATCCGTTGATTTTTGGTATGTGAGTAAACCATGATGTGTTACAGATGATGCGTTTCGTTCGGCTTGACTAATTTTTCTGAAAATGTCGGCCCTTGCTCTTTTTTGCAAAAACTTTTAAATACTGGACTGATTTTTAGTGAGTCAAACACGTTTCGTACTGCTCGACTTTTTGTACGGAAATGTGGCGCTTGAATTTTCTTAGAAATGTCAGATGCCCTGGCTTTTTTTTCTAAAATTTTGGGGATATTGTGCTGAAATTTTAGATTTGAGTCGATCATGATGAGTTACAGTGAAGTTTACGTTTTGTTCTGAAATTTTTTCCAGAAATTCCGGCCCTTGGATTGAAATATTCCTATAAATTGCAACTTTTCGGACTTTTTTTCCAAGCGCTTTTATACTCGGCTGATTTTTGGTATGTGAGTCAACCATAATGAGTTTTAGATCAAGTTATTAAGTTTTTGTGCGTGAGACCAAGTTAATGGATTGATTGATTGTTTGGTGTTTTACGCCGCGCTCAAAATTATTTCACTTATATGGCGGCGTTGCCAGTTTTATTGAGGGAGGAAACCGGGCTCTATGCCCGGAGGAAACCCACGACCTTCCGTTGGTAACTGGCAACCATCCCACATAGGTCGTTCGAGTGAAAGCCCAGTCAGAAAATGTTCCATTTTCTTTTGGACTGAGTGGGATTCGAACCGCGACCCATTGGTGGAAGGCTGTTCGGATTGAGCGTCCAACGCTCTACCTACTGAGCCACGGAGGCCCCGTCCAAGTTAATGCAATGTATGGCCCTTGGGCTATTACATTTTCATGGAAATGTCAGTTTTTCTGATGTTTTTTGCTAAAGGCTTTCAGATATTGTCCTCAAATTGTATACGTTAGACGAGTTACCGGTTAAAGGAGGAGAAAACAAAAAAACAACATGCAATTGTATCGAACGGGCTCCCATAGACCATCGTATTCATGTGTGTGAGTCTTGCACATGGTTTACGGTGTGAAAATACAATGAAAATGAATCTGTCAGACAAGCTTGTGCTCGATCGTCAGTGGAGCGCGCCATTGACGGTTTGAAATTGACCGGAAAAAGTATTAGTAGATTACTTCCCTTGCGAGCTTACCATATCTTGTATGGTTATAACATGCAATGTCAGCGGTAAGACTATCTTTTCTGAAAATTCTACAACGATCCCCACAAGTCGCGTAGACAACATATGCAGCCTGTCACGTCTTCCCAAAAGGTTGATTTACTAGCTAGTGTACATTTCAGAGTTGTTAGAGTGTTCGTCTTCTCTTATTAGAGCCTCGAAATGATCGAAATTAACCTAGGTTTAAATGGCAGACTTTCAGAGTTGACCAATTTCGTTTACACTAGCGAGTGACTGGTGGCCAGGCGTATGCTGATTGGCCGATCGAGACACACAGCTAAGCTCTGCTGTGAAGATGGCTGCCGAGTCAGTTTAGACGTTCTCTGATAACGATTGTTAACTTTCTTATAGCACAGTTTGGCGAGGAAAAATCGCAGAAATATGGTTTTGGTACCGTTAGAAAGGAAAATGTGTCGCGCCTGTACTGTATTTACTTAGTTCTTTCCTTTTCTTCTCCTTTAAATTTTGATATATAGAAATAACAGTTTAGGAATGTGCTTCTATTTTATATATCATTCTTCGATGAAGAGTAACAGATAACTTTCTTCTGCTCAAGTAATTTTTACAAAAATAGGTTGATTTTTAATAGAAATAACCGCTCATGGAAATTTTAACGACATTTTTTTAAAAATATTTACATTCAGCTTCCGGTAGAGGACTATTCTCAGAAAGCTTGTTTTAAATTCATGTCGTATGCTGTGATATAACATACACATTCAAGCTCTTCAGAGAAATTAATAAATAAGTAAATAACCGACCTTATGTACGTAGGCCTACGTAATAGATCCGGAAAAGATGTCGGGCTGGCTTGAGGCTTTAACTCATAACGTAGGGTTACCTAGGAATCGATGACGAAATTAGAACATGGCGACAGTTTAAATCCACGGTAATTCCCCCCAAAAACTAGGATTCACCACAAAATATGGCCTAATGCGTACCCAAGTGTATTAGCCATTTAGACGGCCGTAGCTAGGGGCCTATAGATGGATCATAGACAATATAACGCTCAATCTGAACTGGTTTTGGTCGAATACCGTTCCAGTAACTGGAAAATGTACTAGAATCAGCACCGAATTATGAAATGGGAACTATATATAAGTGTTTATCCTGTTAGGATTTTATATATACTTTCTTCATAGTTAATTTATAGTCAAGATTTTATATGCCGGTGTGTTTGAGTGTTCATAATAAATATACTTACTATCTGGTATTCACGACCAATACACCCTCTGCTCAACACCTGTATGGCTGCTCATCACCTAAATTATATGACACATAGGCCTAGTTATCGTTTCTCTAATCTTATGAGGCGTTTACAACGCAAACAGAAGAGCCTCCTTACTCAGCTGCCTATACTGCTTGTATTACCTGTGCTGGTTATCCGGTTTTTAGTACTTTAAAAAACAAGGCTATTTCTCTTTATTTATCCCATTTAGATATATTTTTGAAAATAAAGTCACGCTGCCATAGTAACCCCGTTACAGGGTGTGGTTTACTAGAAAAGTTATATAAGTTGGTCAGTCATCTACGGAACCGTGGAAGGGACATGGCGAAAAAGAAATTTAATATCACTCGAAGACTAAAAAAAATATTTTCCGACCTGTCTTTTGGACGCGCACGGGAAGTAAAAAAAAAATTTTTTTTTCCTAACGAAATGTAAGTCGAAAAAAAAATTTTTTTACAACTAAAAAAAAAGAAAATTTCCACTTTTTTAATGTTACTATATTTAGACTTGCAAACCATTGACCAATGGAAGGAGCGGATAGAATCTAATGGTGCCAAAAAGCTAAGCTTTGATTGGTTGGTTATCGCGGGGTCCGAGATAACAACGCGGACCCTGACTTAATTAGCCAATCTCAGTGCGTTTTACAAAAAGACTTCTTTGAGAATGGCCATGGTCTTTTTACACCGCATGAATAAACCAACATACGTTTACGATAACAACCTTCCTAATATTAACTGGTATGAATTAACAAACTATGATAAAACTCATTTGCTCCAGTATGTAGGCTACGCATTTTCCTGAATTATGTAAGCATAGCTTTTTGACACCATTAGATTCTATCCGCTCCTTCCATTGGTCAATGATTCACCAGTCTAAATATAGTAACATTTAACAAGTTGAAATTTTCTTTTTTTTCAGTCATAAAAAAAAAAAATTTCGACTTACATTTCGTTAGGAAAAAAAAATTTTTTTTTACGTCCCGTGCGCGTCCAAAAGACAGGTCGAAAAATATTTTTTTTAGTCTTCGAGTGATATTAAATTTCTTTTTCGTCATGTCCCTTCCACGGTTCCGTAGTCATCAGTGTACTACACTGTAAAAAATGTGGTTGTAATTTTAGAGCAAAATTCGCGGGCAATCGTAGGACAAGTAAAATTTGCTGTAGTGTAGATTTACATCTGTGCGAATATGTAAATTTACAGTGTGGTGTTAGTAGATTTACAGCGAAACAGTGGATTTACTGCACTTCGCGCTTTCTTATCTCTTTAGATACAAGTATCTTCTCTGTTAAAGTGGCATGAGCTGCCAACATTCACACTTTTTTCATTATTTTTAATCGTCTCAACAGTAAGAAGCCTTGAAGGCCATCGAAAAACTAAATGATTGGCGTTGGAATGAGAAAAATACATACAGTATGTGGCCTGTACGAACAGAAAACGTGTTCAAAATGTAAACAAAATTTAAATAACCGGGACGACCATTCATTCATTCTAAGCCTAAGTTAGTTCAAAACAATACTTTGTCGTACATTTATAAGACTAGAAGCACTAAAATGCTTCTGAATTATACGTCTTGTGAAAAATAGCTAATAATTTCAACATTCTGTTTTAACGTCAAAATATCAACATTTTGGCAGCTCATGCCCATTTAGAGTCGTATGAGCTGCCAAAATTCACACTTTTTTAATAATTTCTGATCGTCACGACAGTAAGAGGCTTTGAAGGCCATGCATCGAAGAACTAAACGATTGGCGTTGGAATGAGGAAAATCCATACAGTATGCGGCCTGTACGGACCGAAAACGTGTTCGAAAAGTAAACAAAATTTAAATAATCGGGACGACCATTCATTCATTCTGAGCTAAAGTTAGTTTAAAACAATACATTATCGCACATTTTCGAGGCTAGAAGCACTAAAAACCTTCTGAATTATACGTATTGAGAAAAATAGGCAATAATTTCAACATTCTGTTTTAACGTCAAAATATCAACATTTTGGCAGCTCATGCCCCTTTAATTGAGTGACAAAAAACCAGAGGAGTCAAACCCTTTTTGAACTAAGAAAACTGACTGAATTGCTGAAGTTGTGTGGTTTGGGGTGTCTATCTGGAAAATGCTGTCATTCTCGGCTGTTGGTGAATCTATTTTCTCGCCACTTCTTAAAACGCGCAACACTTGTCCGTTTTATGTGCGTTGACAATAAAGTGTTTTTTGTTCATTTATCTTTAGGTCAGCCGATTTTGTCGCTCATTTGTCGTCATCCTTATCCAAAAGATTGAACGCGGAGAGCAACTTTTGTTGGAAAAAAGGTTGACTATATATATATATGGCCCCACAAATGTTGCACCCCCCCCCCCCCCCCCCCCTACATTTTGAATGATATATAGGCCTGTGCTGTACTAAACCAATTGTCAGTGAATACCAAGAAAACAGTCCACGAACGTAGGCCTACATGAAGAATACTTGGTCAAGAGCTTCTAGGCATTTGAGGAACTCGTGCTCAGCATGAAAATTCAAGAAAAACAAGAACAATATTATGTCTTTCAATGGCATTTAGAAGTTGAAAAGTTAACAATAAGGTGAAGAATTACTTATGGATAACAACTTCTTGGTTTATTGGGTGACGACGTTTCGATGTAGTTCTTACATCGTTATCAAAGTCAATGTCTTTGATAACGATGTAAGAACTACATCGAAACGTCGTCACCCAATAAACCAAGAAGTTGTTATCCATAAGTAATTCTTCACCTTATTGTTAACAATATTATGGTGACATCTGACAATTTAATGTTGACAGAACTTATTAATAACATGGTAACACCGCCATATATATAAGTAAAATAATTTTGAGTGCAACATACAACAGCAATCAATCAATCACAAGAGTTTGGAATTGCTTTATAAGCAGCTGGTAACATATAGGCCTATGCCCCATGCAACCCTGCTTCAAAATTATAATTTCTGTGGTTTCACCAAAAGAGAAATCGCTAAATTTTCCGCAAATCGTAATTATTTACACTGATGAAAATCTACTGTAACTGGAATTTTCGCTGCAAAACTATTGCAATAAAATTTTCAATTTAGTACAAGGAGACTTTCAAAATTTACCCAGCTTTTTATAAGAAGAAATCTTTTTTAATTCGGCTTCATTATTGTTGTTGAGTATCACGAAAAAGCTTCTAAAATTTAAAAATATTGTTCTAAAGAAAAGAAAAAAATCTATATAGGCCTATTTTATAATAGGAGCTCGATCATACCACAAAATCAGATAAAGTACGGTGGCCGAGGCTGTCGCCATCAGAACCCCTCGGGTCTGGGCCAAAGAAACCAAAAATATATGTCTTTTCCAGACAATTTGTTGTGAGTGAAAAACTTCTCCAGATGTGTTTACAAGGTTCAATGGACAGACGGACGGACGGACGACGGAGGCAACGACAAATTTTGCCCGAGGGGTAAAAAAAAATCAAAATGAAATCTACCGGAAGTGACTGAAGCAGACGGTTCAAGGGAGATAAATGTTGCGGCAAAAGAGTTAACGCGCGCAGAACAGCTTATCGTGAAATTTCAAATAGATTTAGGTTGCCATTAAATTGCATGGATGATTTATACGTATCATCTAATCTAAATTTATATTCATAACACATTTTGTCAATTTTAGCGGAGAATCAAGCTCAAATACTACATATCTCTTTCACGGACGTGGTTAGTGTCAAATTCAAAATGGCTTCTCGCGAAAGGTACAGCGGGAATTCAGGTTTTGGCATTAGAATAAACGCAAACCGAGATTACAGAAACAAACAACAGAGCTCTCCGTCAGGGAGGTATATACGTTTTTTAAAAATAGAATGCCTTTCTAAGCTGTATGCTTTTCATATCAGATCATACTCTATGTAAAGCTAAAGGATGATGCCATCAACCTACATTGACATTGAACACTGTCCAGTTTTCGACACGCTTAGTCTTAATTCAATTCAATTCAATTTGTATTGTACAAAACTCCAAATATGTGGCAGTCTACTAAAAACATGAAGAAGACAAAACAATAACACCATCTTTCATCTCAAATTATTAGACCGAGTTCTTATGACCGAGTTGGAATGACTGTGTTCCCCAAATTGGACCACCATAGGTTGAAATAGGTTTACATATGCAATTCAAAAGTTTTAGCAAGGATAAGGTAGGCATTTAGCTACCAGAACATACAATAATCAATATATGTAAGTTTTGCCTCACTTTATACAATACCAAGGTCTCCACGGAGTTCTCCAAAATTCTCCCAGCAGGTGAAAATTAACAATAACATGGTAGTAAATAAACAAGAAGCAAATTTTCAACTGTAAGTTAAAGCTGGGCCAAATAAATTCATATGGCATAATATTAATAATAATAGTTGTTACATCCTCGATTTCAGCGTGAAGTCAAAAACAAGGGTTCTAATTTACATATACTGATATAGGTGAAAATAAGTCAGTGATGGCGCCATTTTGATTGGTACTATTTAGACTATTTAAACCATTTTCAAAACTTCAAAAAGTTTGAAGTTTTAAAATCCATGAAACATTTTTATTTCCTGCCTCAGTTTAAGTAATTCAAAACTGGTCATTTCTAGAATTTCAATTGTATGTAAAAGAGGGGAACTCATGAAATACATGTACATGTGTTTATGGCAAAGAGCCCCATGTTACAAGTATGGAAAAAATGCTGAATTTTTTTCCAATATAACAAATAATAGCTCTTTTTGGACTGAAAATTGTTCAATACATGTCAACGACAGCGGCATATTCGTCACTCTTGACTAAGTAACCTCGTTTGCATATTCATTCTAAAAGGATACTTTTCCCCAAAAATTTAAAAGAATAAGTTATATGTCTTAAAGGCTGAAAACTTCACTACTCAAGTAATTTTTTATAAGGAATCCATTAACGGCGTCAGCATGCTTAGCAATCTTTATTAAATAACCTGATTTGCATTCTAATTAAGGAAGGATATAGTAAAATTGTTCTTAAAACAAAAAGTAATGTGACATTTGGACTGAAAATTGCACAACATGTTGATGTTTTGATGAGGAATTCACAAACGTGATCTATTGTTCGTCAATCTTCACTTATCCTCATTTGCATAAAATTTGCAGATTAATTGATAATTAAGAAAATAAAGGGAAATTGTTGTTAAATCAAAAAGAAAAGTGACTTTTGGGCTGAAAATTTCTGAACATGTTAATTTTGTTATAAAGAATTAACTAATAGCATCCAATGTCTGTCGATCTTGACTTATCAACCTTATTTGCCATATTAGCGATATTGTGAAATGGTTTAAAGCAAACAGCAGTGTGACTTTTGGGCTGGAAACTCCTGACAAATCGTGTAAATCTTGACAAATTCACCTCCTGTGCAAACTAATTAAGCATGCATAAATTGTTCTGAAATCAAGTCACATTTAACAACTTATGTTGCATATTAATTGATTTAGCTGGATTTTCTTTCCAATGTAGATCTTCCTAAGTTGCTGCCTTACTATGTATGCTGTTAGCTCCTTTTAATAGTTGCATAGACTGTAATTCAATAATATTGAATGCCTACAGGTACCTCGTTATTTATGTTTGGATATTTATTGGTCGGCACCTGGTCGACGACCATTAAATGTCGGAAATTATAAATAACGGAGTAAGACCTTTACTTAAATGAAGTACATAGACTGATACTTTGTCAGTTCCAGTGTTCGGACCTTTTTTTAGGTTGTAGAAATGTTGTATTTGTGCAAACAAACTTAATGTGAATTTCATATTGAATGGCTTAATGTATACTAAAAACCATCTGCTGGCCTGATTACCACGCCTTTGGGAAAAGATTGTATGCATGAATTTCCTATCAATCCTTGTTTCACACACGTTATGGCGTACATCATTCATACGATTGGACGCGCCAATAAGCTAAAACAACCAACCAACTTGCTTCACACAACTCTCATCAAAATGTATTTCTTTCTCTAGATTTTATGGAAACCAGTCCCAGGCCAGGAGTCAGTCATCCTTGAATTCCGACAGCTCCTATGACAGTTATGATGTTCCATCTCGAGACCGTGGACCCAGTCTTAAAGAAGATGTGTGTGTTGGAGAGGAAGTGAAAATTGCTGTTAACATGGCAATAGATAGGTTTATTAATGATGAAAACAGCAAAGGTTAGAAGTGGGCAGTATTCATCGCTCATCAGTAGCTGATCCAATAATTTCCCTCCATAAACCGATAGCTTAGCCGAGAAATCATGCCTGTGTTTTTTATTTTTATGTTGATATCAATCTTGTAGATGTATGTTTAAATAGTTTTATAAGCAATATAATGCCTGGCTATTGAGATTTTGTGCGTAATTTGCACACAGCTTTGGTTCGTACGGGTTACTGACTTTACCAATATTTTTTTATTTTTATGTTAATTGTTAAGGTATTTCACATGCTGAACTTCACATAACAATCGAACTTTATGAAAATATGCTCAATTTTGTCAGTTTATGAGACTAAAATGGGGACATCTGGGTATTGAGAGGGAATCACAGTAAAGTACAGTGTATAGGCGGCAAGCAGTCATTCATGTGGCTACAACTTGCATTGATTGATGTTTTACGCCACACTCAAGATTATTTCACTTATATGGCGGCGTTGCCAGGTTTAGTGGGGAAGAAAACTGGGCTGATATCCTAGTGAAAAATTCACTCAGAAATTGTTTAATTTTTATTTCGTTTGAGTGGGATTCAAACCCGCACCACCTGGATGGAAGGTCTGAGTGGGACTGAGGGACGATCACTCTAACACTGTGTTAAACAAAGTCGTCACTTTAAAGCATTTCCCTCTTACATCCCATAAACTTTCATGTTAAGTTATTAGACTTCAGGTCTATAGACCTGTTTTCTTAAAGTGGCATGAGCTGCCAAAATTCACACTTTTTTCATAATTTCTGATCATCACGACAATAAGAGGCTTTGAAGGCCATCGAAAAACTAAAGGATTGGCGTTGGAATGAGGAAAATCCATACATTATCTGGCTTTTACAAACCGAAATACTGTTCGAAAAGTAAACAAAATTTAAATAACCGGGACGACCATTCATTCATTCTAAGCCAAATTTAGTTCAAAACAATACTTTATCGTGCATTTTCGAGACTAGAAGCTCTAAAAAGCTTCTGAATTATATGTCTTGAGAAAAATAGCCAATAATTTCAACATTCTGTTTTAATGTCAAAATATCAACATTTTGGCAGCTCATGCCACTTTAATGAGAACACAAACTTTTCTTTTTTTGTTAGATATTATTAACATAGTTTTGTTGATGTTGTAGAGCTTGAATTCCCATCCTCATTCACTGCCACTGAGCGGGCATATATCCATCGTCTTGTTCAACCAATGGGATTGAAAAGTAGAAGTAAAGGGTAAGTCAAAGTATTGTCTATTTTACAACTTCGGATAGGATATACACAGATGGGTAAAAAAATTTAATTTTCTGAGATTCATTTCTTTCCAAATCACATGACCTCTGTAACTCGATACTGCATTACATGTACAGTCCTATCGCCGTAAGCCGGCAAATCCCCAGCCGACCAATGCGGTAGACAGCCTTCGGAAGCTTCCCCGAGAGTTGAACTTGCCCTGCAAAACGGCTAATAATGAGTGCGCTATTGAAAGTAGTCCGACTTAAAATTCACTATACGGGATACATTTTAGCTTTATTTTTGTATGAAAATGTCAACAGATTTCCTTTTAGTCTTATATTTATCAATCTTCAATAATAAAACAGTATTTTATTTAAGATTTGTTACTAAGCACCCACGAACTGTATGTGTTACTTTACCCTGGGACAGGCCGTCTGTGTTTCTTCAGTGAACTCCAGCAGAGCCTGGACTACTCCCTGTGGCAGACAAACCCATGGTCTAACGACCGATTAAAACTAGCCCCTGCAGTTTACGCGGAAGGTGCTTATTGTTGTCTTAGACCTGTGTTCACTCAATTTTAATTTTATTAATATTATTATCTGTTTTCCCCGTAATCAAATGAATTTGTCGTTTTCACGGATCTTTCCTTTTAAAATTCACATGAAATGTCTTTCATTTGGAAATAACTGGTTCCTAAATATCTGATCCTGGTGATTAGTCACTCGTTCTGTAAAGTATTTTTTCCACAAATGAATCTCTAAACACAACCTAAAGGGATATCCACCGTTTGCGTGATAGTGCACGGTAAAAATCCCAATAAAGACATATGCGCAGTTGATCAAGCCTGGTTGAGTCCATTCCTTTCTGTGGGGTGTAGAGTTTTGGAGGTTTTTTATTTACATGTATTATCAACAAGAAATATGGTTATTATTGGGTAAGGATTTCTTTAAATCGTTTTACATTAAAAAAAAAATTGAAATTGAAATGTTCGACTATTTCTAAGACAACAGCTACATGTACATGGCACATGAAGGTTACACCCCTATTAATATTAAATAAGGATTACCCAATGAGACTTTACTGACAACAGTGTCATGTAGACTGTATGGCGTCACCTGGATCGAGTTGTAGAGGGTACAGACCAATGGGAAGTCAGAATATTAATTGAGAGTTGAAACTTTCCAAGTTGTCTATAACTGTCACTTCACAACGGCTGGTTTATGGGGCTAGGTGTCCTTAGTTATATTGTGGTCAGCTTAAATACAAACAACTGAGTGGTTTCTTTATTAAACATATGTAATTCAACAGCTGAAGTAAAGATAAAACTAATACTTGTACAAATCAGAATTCGTATAAAGTATTATGATTCAACGGCTATTCCCAAGATGAATACTTTTTTTTTATCGTTTGCGGCATTTTTGATGGCAGTGGAAAAGCAGGGTCGGGGATGAGCCCGATTTCCTCCCCCACTAAACCTTACAACACCGCCTTATAAGTGAAATAATCTCGAGTTCGGCGTAAAACAGCAATCAATCTAAAAGCTCATGAACTTACACGTGTCAAAATATGAAGGTAAACAGATCGTGTTTATTTAAGAAGGGGCAGCTGATTACGGCAAGTTCGTCATGTAAGACAACTTCAAAACAGTATATATATGTATATATATATGATCGGCATTATATATATAGGCCTATAGATATATCTTTACGATATCAACTGACTCTCACCCATATGTATGTACGTATATGATATGTCAAATTGTTTGTGTTCTACTGTACATTGTATATGTTCAAATAAATATATATCTAAGTATATAACGCTTATAAGTGGTATCGTTTACTGTGTATCATTTGCTCGTTACTATATATATATACCCATCTTCGAATCCCCGGTCCCCATTATCCCCACTAAAGTTTTTCTGCTACCCTGTTTATATGTCTGGAATATTTTACTTATTGATGTTTTTAAATAATGTGTATCTATACATCTGACTTCGCGTCCCCAGTCCCCGTTATCCCCACAAAAATTAGTGTGTTCGTTTCTATAGTGAGTCCACTTAAATCAAATAACGCTACATGTACATGCATATATTATTTCACTGTATATATTAAATCCGCGTCCCCAGTCCCCGGTATCCCCACAGACGCTGTGTTCGTGTTAATAGTGTGTCTACTCGAAATTAAAGCTACATAGGCCTATATATATGCACGTATTAGTATATATTATAAATTCGCGTCCCCAGTCCCCGGTATCCCCACATACGCTTTCTCCTACATGTTCTGTCTATTCTCCAGTGTTGTATCACAGAGAGTAAATTGACAAGAGTGGTCACTTCCTCCAATCAGCATTGCCGGCATGTTCTTCTGGCCCCCTAGCGGAAGGGTGTTCCAACTGTACATGATTTGATCAGGGCGCCCCCTACAGGAAGGAGGTTCCTAATTGAATCGTGTCAGTTCAAATTTAACATGGCGCGCACGAAGTGACCACTCTTGTCAATCTTCTCTCTTTGGTTGTATGTCAGAATGTTTGCGGCTGTATGCATAGGGGCCTACAGTTGGAAGCTATTTAGTCATATCCAATGAGAAACTATCCCCAATATATTTGCAAGTTCACTGTGAAAGTTAGATAACTGTAAACTCGTATCATTATGAATAATTTGTAATTATCTATTACACTGGTAAAATAGCTTTGAATTTCTTGTTCGTTGACATTTTTTAATTGATAACAACAGTTCAGCAACCAACTTTCCGTTTATCAGAAACATCAGAACTTCTGACAACTTTCAATTATTTTATATTTTTTGGCCAAAAGACATCCCCCCCCCCCCCCCCCACAAAAAAAAAAAAACGTTTTATCTAAAATTTCCTAACGAAGCCTAAAAGAATATTCCCCATAAAAAGATAAACTTAATACAAAAAACCCGATCATTTAGGAGCTTTTCGATTTCACATCAAATTTTCATAATAAATGCACATTCAAAGAAAAGGTGTTCGATATAATCCATTCTTCCACACGAGTTCCTCTCACAATAAAACAGGCAACGCCGCCATATAAGTGAAATAATCTTGAGCGCGGCGTAAAACACCAAACAATCAATCAATCCGCATGAGTTACATATTTTTTCGGGGGGGGGGGGGGGGGGGGGAGAAAATGTCAATAGGCATCTTCGAATAAAAGGCATAATGTTATAAAAAGTTCTGATGCTTTGAGAGCAATGTAGAGTTCATAACTTATTCTTCAACACAAAAATACATGTACAAGATTGCTTTTATCTGCATTCGAAGACAGTCACGTTATTCTGATTTGATTCTTTAACCGTTTCTGGGCATGTTATTAACATCAGTATTTTTTTTTTCATTCTGGTATGTTCACCTGAGGGACTGCTAACGGTGTGAATCTGTTCAAGCGATTTAAAGAATCAAAGCCAAAGAAAAGTCGCAAATACGACAAAAAATGTTTTCTACGGGATTGAAATGATACACGATTTCGAATATCGCTGTAGGCCTACGGGTACGTTATATTGCGTTGGTCATTTTTAAAGTCATCCTCTGCTAGGATTAAATGTAATTTCAAGGAAATTCCAGGCATTTGGGATACCCTTTGTTTTATCTCGAAGTCTCGCTTCTCGGCATCGCGGTCTGGTTTCGAAAAAGACAATTTACCACGGCAACAATGATTTACTGCGGCATTTTTTTTTTTTTTTGTATCGCAGTTATCACGTGCGTTTCTCGCGGTCGATCGATCTCGCAGTATTACGATGGTTTTTGAAATGCGAGATCACTGGATGGCCTCTATCGGTGTAGACAGTATGCACGCATAATCACCCTGGTGGCTATTAAAGCTTTCATGAATCACAAAGTTATAAATGCAAATCATGGCCTGTAATTTATTTGCTGTTTTTATCCACACTTTTAATTATTTCACTTTTGTGAAGGGGTTTCCAGGGTCCTAAGGTCTCGCATATAATCATGATTTTGATCATCTATTATTCTTAATCTCATAAGACGTTTCGATTGTGATTATCAAAATCCATTTTTCTCTTACATACGCTCATTTTCGCAGGCCTTTCGATTACAGAAACATAACAAATTTAAAAGAGACATTAGGCGAGGGTTTAATTTCCGGATTTTGCTTTCCTTAATTCTTAAAAAATAACAGTGAAGTCGTTATGTTCCCCAGCTTTAAGTGAAGCATTGTGGCGCATTAAAGCATGGAGAAGGGGGTGACTATTCCGAAGCTCTGGAGTTCATGATTGTCCGAGAAGCGTTCTGAGGGTGTTCTGCAACTAAAAATGCTAATAATTTCCGAATTTTGCTTTCCTTAATTCTTAAAAAATAACAGTAAAGTCGTTATGTTCCCCAGTGTTAGGTGAAACATTGTGACGCTTTAAAGCACGGAGAAGGGGGAGGGGGTTACTATTCCAACGCATTAGGTGAGGGTCCAGGGGCCGCCTAGGCCCCGGAAGCTCTGGAGTTCTTGATTCCCCGATAAGCGTTCTGAGGGTGTTCTGCAAATAAAAATGCTAATAATTTCCGGATTTTGCTTTCCTTAATTCTTAAAAAATAACAGTAAAGTCGTTATGTTCCCCAGTTTTAAGTGAAGCATTTTGACGCTTTAAAGCATGAGAAAACGAAAGCGGAGAGAGCGGAAGTAATCTGCAGGCATGTGTATTGTGTCAGTAATATAATGAACCGATCACATCGAACAGATTACCTTCCCATCACTCACAACTAGACAACTAGGAGCCGTCATATTATTCAGACGTATAATTCAGAAGTATTTTAGTGCTTCTAGTCTTCAGCCTGTAGGATAAAGTATTATTTTGAACTATAACTTTGGCTTAGAATAAATGAATGGTCGTCCCGGTTATTTAAATTTTGTTTACTTTTCGAACACTATTTTGGGTCCCCCCCCCCTTTCTTCTTAGCAAAAAAAAGTAGAGAAAAAATAAAAGAAGAGAAAAAAAGAAGAGAGAAAAAAAAGGTAGGGAGAGGAGAAAGCACCAAAACGTATCATTATATATGCAATCTAATGCAAGGCCTGCCAGTTCCATGTCATCTTTAGTTTGCCGGTAACCACTAACCACGGTAACTATGGTGATATGTTTCCTTTTGAACATTTTGAACAGGAATATGGCACTCAAGAATAGAGAACAAAACTATATACACCGTTTTTTGTTTAGACACATCTTCGGCCATGAAGAGCCATAGGGCTTCCTCAAATATGGCGGATCGTCGATCATTTATATACAAGATTTCTCTGAGAAAGTGTTTTCAGTACTGCAACTGTTACTTTCAAGAAAGTATAACGAAAGTCATGGACAGTGTTTTGCTTGATGATTGTAAGAGCCTAGGTGGCCCGTGGACCCACGTCTGTATATAGGCCTACTGGGTTTCTGTAGTCTGCCACTTTCCCACTTTCAATAAAGAAAACTATCCACGGGAGATTTTATGTAGCACAAGTATTTAGTTTTCCCATATAATTGCCCAAATCAATATAAAACCAATCACGGGCGCTTCTCCAGAAATTATTTACTTGCAGAACAGCCTCAGAACGTTTCTCAGGCAATCTAGAACCCCTGATTTTCCGGGGCCTAAGCGGCCCCTTGGTCCTCACCTGATGTGTTGGTATAGTAATCCCCTCCCCTATGCTTCAAAAACGTTACAAGTCTTCATCTATAACTTTGGAACATGACGATTTTACTGCTATTTTTTAAGAATTAAGGAGAGGAAAATCCGGAAATTGTTAGTATTTTAAGTTGCAGAACACCCTCAGAATGCTTCTCAGGCAATCTAGCTTTCCCTGCGCTTCCGGGGCCCAGGCGGCCCCTGGACCCTCGCCTAATGCGTTGTAATAGTAACCCCCTTTTCCATGCTTTAAAGCGTCAAAATGCTTCACTTAAAACTGGGGAACATAACGACTTTACTGTTATTTTTTAAGAATTAAGGAAAGCAAAATCCGGAAATTAAACCCTCGCCTAATGTCTCTTTTAAATTTGTTATGTTTCTGTAATCGAAAGGCCTGCGAAAATGAGCGTATGTAAGAGAAAAATGGATTTTGATAATCACAATCGAAACGTCTTATGAGATTAAGAATAATAGATGATCAAAATCATGATTATATGCGAGACCTTAGGACCCTGGAAACCCCTTCACAAAAGTGAAATAATTAAAAGTGTGGATAAAAACAGCAAATAAATTACAGGCCATGATTTGCATTTATAACTTTGTGATTCATGAAAGCTTTAATAGCCACCAGGGTGATTATGCGTGCATACTGTCTACACCGATAGAGGCCATCCAGTGATCTCGCATTTCAAAAACCATCGTAATACTGCGAGATCGATCGACCGCGAGAAACGCACGTGATAACTGCGATACAAAAAAAAAAAAAAAATGCCGCAGTAAATCATTGTTGCCGTGGTAAATTGTCTTTTTCGAAACCAGACCGCGATGCCGAGAAGCGAGACTTCGAGATAAAACAAAGGGTATCCCAAATGCCTGGAATTTCCTTGAAATTACATTTAATCCTAGCAGAGGATGACTTTAAAAATGACCAACGCAATATAACGTACCCGTAGGCCTACAGCGATATTCGAAATCGTGTATCATTTCAATCCCGTAGAAAACATTTTTTGTCGTATTTGCGACTTTTCTTTGGCTTTGATTCTTTAAATCGCTTGAACAGATTCACACCGTTAGCAGTCCCTCAGGTGAACATACCAGAATGAAAAAAAAAATACTGATGTTAATAACATGCCCAGAAACGGTTAAAGAATCAAATCAGAATAACGTGACTGTCTTCGAATGCAGATAAAAGCAATCTTGTACATGTATTTTTGTGTTGAAGAATAAGTTATGAACTCTACATTGCTCTCAAAGCATCAGAACTTTTTATAACATTATGCCTTTTATTCGAAGATGCCTATTGACATTTTCTCCCCCCCCCCCCCGAAAAAATATGTAACTCATGCGGATTGATTGATTGTTTGGTGTTTTACGCCGCGCTCAAGATTATTTCACTTATATGGCGGCGTTGCCTGTTTTATTGTGAGAGGAACTCGTGTGGAAGAATGGATTATATCGAACACCTTTTCTTTGAATGTGCATTTATTATGAAAATTTGATGTGAAATCGAAAAGCTCCTAAATGATCGGGTTTTTTGTATTAAGTTTATCTTTTTATGGGGAATATTCTTTTAGGCTTCGTTAGGAAATTTTAGATAAAACGTTTTTTTTTTGTGGGGGGGGGGGGGGGATGTCTTTTGGCCAAAAAATATAAAATAATTGAAAGTTGTCAGAAGTTCTGATGTTTCTGATAAACGGAAAGTTGGTTGCTGAACTGTTGTTATCAATTAAAAAATGTCAACGAACAAGAAATTCAAAGCTATTTTACCAGTGTAATAGATAATTACAAATTATTCATAATGATACGAGTTTACAGTTATCTAACTTTCACAGTGAACTTGCAAATATATTGGGGATAGTTTCTTATTGGATATGACTAAATAGCTTCCAACTGTAGGCCCCTATGCATACAGCCGCAAACATTCTGACATACAACCAAAGAGAGAAGATTGACAAGAGTGGTCACTTCGTGCGCGCCATGTTAAATTTGAACTGACACGATTCAATTAGGAACCTCCTTCCTGTAGGGGGCGCCCTGATCGAATCATGTACAGTTGGAACACCCTTCCGCTAGGGGGCCAGAAGAACATGCCGGCAATGCTGATTGGAGGAAGTGACCACTCTTGTCAATTTACTCTCTGTGATACAACACTGGAGAATAGACAGAACATGTAGGAGAAAGCGTATGTGGGGATACCGGGGACTGGGGACGCGAATTTATAATATATACTAATACGTGCATATATATAGGCCTATGTAGCTTTAATTTCGAGTAGACACACTATTAACACGAACACAGCGTCTGTGGGGATACCGGGGACTGGGGACGCGGATTTAATATATACAGTGAAATAATATATGCATGTACATGTAGCGTTATTTGATTTAAGTGGACTCACTATAGAAACGAACACACTAATTTTTGTGGGGATAACGGGGACTGGGGACGCGAAGTCAGATGTATAGATACACATTATTTAAAAACATCAATAAGTAAAATATTCCAGACATATAAACAGGGTAGCAGAAAAACTTTAGTGGGGATAACGGGGACCGGGGATTCGAAGATGGGTATATATATATAGTAACGAGCAAATGATACACAGTAAACGATACCACTTATAAGCGTTATATACTTAGATATATATTTATTTGAACATATACAATGTACAGTAGAACACAAACAATTTGACATATCATATACGTACATACATATGGGTGAGAGTCAGTTGATATCGTAAAGATATATCTATAGGCCTATATATATAATGCCGATCATATATATATACATATATATACTGTTTTGAAGTTGTCTTACATGACGAACTTGCCCTGATTACCTTGAGTTAATTCTGAGTTGTTTTCAACAGAACCCAGTTTTAAAAAAATGCTGTGAATACTCTCACCATGTGTTCGGATTTATTATATAACGACACCATTTATAGTCTCTAATTACCCGGCACTTGAAAATAACATGCGATTAACGTAAGGGAAATTTCCAAGGGAGTGTTGCTCAACACAGCGTGAGCATATAAATCATACTGCCAACAGAGTGTTATGGATATATTTTAAAACAAACAAAAAAGAAAGCAAGAAAAACACAAAACTAGATTGTGAAATATGTTCTGTATTTAATAACTGCATTTTTTACCGACAATCTCTTGTGTATGAATTAAACTCTTTGTTTGACCTTCTTGGGCATTTTTTTATGTTACATGAGCTTATATTCGATTACGTTTTCTGTTACATCTCCACGATCCAACATTTATAATTTTTGTCACTTGTTTCGCACAAGGTATCGATTTCATATACCGTCATACAACGATTCAAAGCTTTACAAGTTAGGAATTCTGAATTTCCACGTCGTATTTTATTAAAATTCCTCCCTTACTCTGTACTAAACATTTTTAGAAGCTATTTTTATATAAATGTTATTCACAAATTCAGTCCGCCTTTTGAGTCGGACTCGTTTTCAAACAGAGCGCATGGGCAAAATATACCATAATGATAGTTTGATACGCGATTTGTGAAAGTAATCAAACCATGCATCAGGAAAATCAACGATATGGGCTTTTTGATTAAAAATATTAGGTTTTTGTTGACAAAAACTATGCATGGCGTAAATTTGACTAAAGCCCAATGTAAGCTGAAGTGACTGGACTGGCTTCCGCGTTAACGAAGACACTACGGGAGCTCGGACGCAGTGAATACACACCTCTCCAGGCGACCTGAACTACTTCTGAAATACCTTCCGCGGACAAAATCTCATCCAGCTGTGAGAATAAGCGTGAGTTCAGACCAGTTTCCGCGAAAGCTACCGAAAATTATTTGCCGGCTTACGGCGATAGGACTGTAGGTAAAGCCTTGGAAGCCCAAAAAAGCCACAAATATACATGTAATAATCATGTATGAACATTTTCTGTGTTTCATTTAATAAAGCTATTTGGGAGGTTGGCTAGGAATCAAGGAACATAATTGGGGGGGGGGGGGGGGCTCTTTAAGGCTGCCACGGTTCAATGATTCCTCAGTTCGGTTCGGTTTGTGTGCTTCGGTTTCGGTTAATTCGGTTCGGTTTTTAATATTTTCTGTTTTGCAATTTTTTACTAGGTTTATTGTAGTAGATGGACTTACATGTAGTCTGGTAGCTTTAAGAAAGTAAATGAACATGGTTGTCAAATTGTGATATTATATATTCACTCAACAGAAAGAAGTATTTAACTCACAATTCCAAATAAAGTATATTTTTTGAACAGAAGACTTTGGCAAACCAATTATCAAAGATAATTTATCACAAAAATAACTCCACTTAAGCTTCAACAAAAAATTGTGAGCATTTAAGTTTAGACCTTGCTTGATCTGCACACAAATGATATAAACTGCTTATCCGTGTGACTAAGTTGTAACCGCCGAATGCGTTGTACTTTCGTTTTTGCCCGGTGTGGCTGTCCGTGAACTGACAGAAATTCCATGCTTGCATTTTAAATTAGCACTTTTGAGCAGCCATTGAAGACGTTGATCTGGTGGAATATTTCATTTTCACTGCACGTAATTTACAAACTATCGATGACTTATCAGTTTCTCCTTCATCAATGAAATAAGAAAAATATCCCTACACTCCAGACTTCGCGGACATTCTTTGACCATGTGTGATTCTCAGAGCAACCTATTCCGTTTAAAAGCAGTAACCCAATTGGATATCTTAGGGACAGTGGCCCAATCAAATTGCACGTAACTTCGAGTGGGTTTGACTTGACAAGCGAAGTGACCTTTCTGACTATTAAATATTCATTCATGTATTACGCTCACCTAATTCAAATATTTTTTTTTTCGCAATTAACTACAGGGAATTTTGAGAGATTAATACAGTTATACAATGTTTTTAAAATGACAAGAGACATCAACTCTTTAAGATAAGACACAAACAACATAACATCTTGTAACTGCGTTAGTAACTGCGTAGTTACTACGGTCGTACTCGTAACGAGTCGTAGTTAGGTCAGAATGGCAAATGTCGGTCATGATTTTAAGATTCTTCTTCTTAAAATTGGTATTATTAAATATTTCTAATTGGCTAAATAGTGTCCACTAAACTTAAATAAAGAGTAAGATTATTTATCCCTTATTTAGATAAATTTGCTGAACCGAACCGAAATGTTGTTTTCCCGAACCGAGAACCGATTGAAAGCTGCAAACCGCAGTTTTCGATTTTTTCGGTGAACGGTGACAGCAGGGCTCTTGCTTTAGAGGAAGAATTTTACTCCACTACGAAATCTATTTGTGAAATATTGTTCAATATGACATAGATAAAGCACCAAACAACTAATCCCAATCTTATTCCATTTCTTCTTCTCAGGAAAAAAATTAACAGGACCCTAACTATCTATAAGACACCAAAGAGCAAGAAATTACTTCAGGGGGAGGCCAAGTTTCAGTTGGTGGACAATTCTCGTCATCAAATACAGTCACTCTTACAACGGTTTCCCTTAACTAGTAAAGAAAGACAGGAGCTGCAACCCAGAGCTGAGAAAGCTTTCTGTAAGATGTTCTCCTCACTTCAATTTGAAATGCTATTAAAGTATTTCTTTGTGGATTACAAATTGTGCTATTTAACACTTGTTTACATATGGATAACGTCCCGAGAAATCTTATTTTTCCATTTATGTCTATTATTTACTTCGGCTTTATTGCTGTTTGTGTACTTGTATCATGGTTGCCTTTTTTTTCGTTTGCTGAGCGTCATTTTACAAATATCACACCAAGAAAACGCAGAATGATCATAGCTTACAAAAATTCCCAGATTCAAAAATTATTCCATGGGTTTTGTGTCACAGTTTTGCTGGGTGTCAGTTACATGTGATATCTACACATGCAATGGTTGCTGGTAGCAACAAAAGACAGCGTCTACTAATTTCATTCATAGTTTTTAAAATTATGATGTCATTAAACAGACATTGATAATGATTTTGTCGGTCAACAAAAAAGTCTGCATCTGTAAACAAGATTACAATGATTTGATTGACAATGTCGGTCTGTTGTACATGTATGACGATAAAGGTATTTGATTGATTGTTTGGTGTTTTACGCCGCACTCAAGATTATTTCACTTATATGGCGGTGTAGCCAGTTTTATTGTGGGAGGAAACCGGGCTCTATGCCCGGAGGCAAACCCACGACCTTCCGTTGGTAACTGGCAACCATCCCACATAAAGGTATTTTGTTGATGAACTCCTTTGAGTATGAAAGGTGAGTGAATAAGGAAAGATTTAATGTCGCTTTCAACACAATTTCACTTTTATCGCCACAGTGAGTATGAAAGTCGTGAGTATGAAAGTCGTGAGTATGAGATACATCTTGAGAGGCGTGGTCTAGTGCTCATGCACACACTTTCAAAATATCTTTCTTAAGAATATATGGTCTGTATTTCTGTTGTTCTCGTTGTTCCATACTTAGGAATTGCAGCAATATACCAAACAGGTTAAACTATCTTAACATGGTAGAAATATACCAAATAGATGGATGTTAAATCCAAAAAATAACAGGTATTATCCATTTTAAGAAACCGTAAAGAGATTAATGACTTTGTTTTATGTTCACAGTTTCAAGAGATATGAACAAAACCACAACTGGGAGATTGACTAATGGTGTCTCACAAATACCCCCATGTCGGGGTGACTCTGAATTAAATAGATTCCGACAGACTTTGCCAATTTTTGCTCATGGCCGAGAAATACTGAATGTCATTAACAATAGTCGTGTGTCTTTGATATCTGGAGAAACTGGATCTGGAAAAACTACTCAAGTAAGCATGTATTGGAAAGTAACTTTGATCCCAGGTCCTTCGCCCTTAATTAAAGAAATGAAATTGCTTGGCAGACTTCAAGAAAATCCCTCCCTCCCCCCTTCCACACTTCTTGCATGGTCTAATTGTCATTTACCTCTTTTTCAGCTCATACCGTTTTTTTCCACATAAAAGTTTAGTATATTAGAAAATTTCATGTGTCATAGGGGGGCTCAGACGGTTGAACAATAAGTCTCTCAGTTCGATGCTAGCCTTCCTTTAAGTTTTTGTTTTGTTTTTAATTTGTGTATAATGACTTCATGATATTATATTTATGATCACTAAAACACACGTGCACAGGGAAAATCTTCTTGTCTAAAATAACCATGCAGACAAGTATGAACACTAAAACACACGGACACAGGGAAAATCTTCTTGTTAGAAATAATCATGAACAATGTCTTTTCCACTACCATTTCCTTCCATTGTTTATCATAGGTTCCACAGCTTATTCTGGATGACTGTTATGCACATGGTAAACCTTGTAGGATATTCTGTACACAACCACGTCGTTTAGCAGCTTTGACTATTGCTGAGAGAGTAGCAGCAGAACGTGGGGAAAAGATCGGACAAACAGTTGGATATCAGATCCGTCTCGAGAGCAAGTAAGCTTACGTGTTTTATTTCTAGGGTTAATTTGAAAACAAGCCCTATTCCTTAAAGTGGCATGAGCTGTCAAAATGTTGATATTTTGACGTAAAAACAGAATGTTGAAGTTATCAGCTATTTTTGTCAAGACGTATAATTCAGAAGATTTTTAGTGCTTCTTGTCTCGAGAATGTACGATAAAGGCTTCTTTTGAACTAACTTTGGCTTAGAATGAATGAATAGTCGTCCCGGTTATTTAAATTTTGTTTACACTTCGAACACTATTCCGGTCCATATAAGCCACATACTGTATGGATTTTCCTCATTCCAACGCCAATCATTTCGTTTTCCGATGGCCTTCTAAGCCTCTTACTGTCGTGACAATCAGAAATTATGAAAAAGTGTGAATTTTGGCAGCTCATACCACTTTAATGGAAATAGGAAACCTTTTTACTTAAAATATATCAAATTAAAGGATAAATGTCAAGTTCTTTCTAAACACTTAGCTGTGATTTGTAACTGTAAATTGACTAAATATGTATTTAAAAACACAATGTTGAAACAAAACGATCATCCTGTAAAGGCTCCAGGGTGTCAAAGAAAAAGCGATTGAAAATATGCATATCTCCCCCCCCCCATTCTTTCCAATGTCCCCATCCATCTATCATAATCATATATCTACAGTTATCATATTCCTATACGTCAAACCCTACTGATACACAGCTATCTGATAATTTTCCGTATCAGTATAGTTTGACTCAAGGCAAAACAAGTTATGAATGTCACGTGATAACAGAAATGGAAATTCCTGCGCAGTGATTGGTATATGTGCGTCATTGACAAACGCTACTGTGTCAGAGGAATTATAGATAAATTTTTGCTTTTTTATACTTCATTTGTTGCTTCTTCCTACTTAATCGGTTGAATAATACATTAATTCTGATTCAATAATCTTTTGTGACGATATAAAGTCAATGATTTCTGCGAGCTTAGTATTTTTATCTTGGGTCTACTTCTCGCGCTGGGGCCTTTTGAAAGTAAATGCGCAATTCGGCAAAACTGCCAGTCGAAAAGTGACATTTGTAAATGTGTGGCTTTTGCAGCTAAAACTAGGCCTACACATGTTTCAGCGGTAAATATGATAAATAGATTATCATAACACTGTGTGATATGTGAGGCCGTATCAACATCTCGTTGGCTGAGATCAGACATTCGCATCAGCCTCGCCCTTCGGGCTCGGGTGATACTTTTGCCCGATCTCCGCCAACTCGGTGTTGATACGGCCTCACATATCACACAGTGTTATGGTAATCTGTATTTATCTTGTGTGTGGTTTGTGCAATTCCCAGATTATATTTGCTTTCCTGGTAATTCCCTGTGTTTTTTTTTAATTTATTTTAGAGTTTCTCCTAAAACCTTACTGACATTCTGTACAAATGGTGTGTTATTAAGAACACTGATGGGAAGTGACAATGCCCTTAACACTGTTACACATGTTATTGTGGTAAGTTGGTTATCAACGACATTATTTTAGCTATATAAAAAAACGCTTGAAGAATATCATTTTTAGCGCATATATATTTAAGTGGCATGATCTGCCAAATATATGATACATTTTACTGAAGTAAGACCGTTCTGATGTTACCAATATCGGCAACAAATATTATTCGCAACAAAAACCCTAAAATGTACCCATGCATCCCGGCTATTTCAATTGTGTCCTTTTCACTTGAACGACCTATGTGGGATGGTTGCCAGTTACCAACGGAAGGTCGTGGGTTTCCATATAAGTGAAATAATCTTGAGTGCGGCGTAAAACACCACACAATCAATCCATCGTGTTCGTTATTAGCACACATGTTTGGATTGGTACTGGCTTTACCAATATTTTTTTTATCAGCATGTTATGTTTTTCAAGGACCTTTAATTAGCATAACTTCTCTTGACAATTGCAATTTATAACACAAGTTCTAACTTTGCCAGCCCATGCCATTATACATGTAACTGAAAATGAAAAGTGTTGTTGCCAGGTTCAGTTTTTATGTTCCGGCCAAGCACAATGCTATAGCAGGCCTGCATTGACTGTAATGACAATAGTTCATTTTGTTTGGAATGCGCAGTTACAGAATGGGACAAAAGGTTTCCCTCCAGCTGTTTTATTTTATAACATTGTTGAATTGCTTTTTTCATGTTTTATCAAAAGCTTGGTGTCTGACACAGGCCTTCCATCGATGCGGCCCGTGTTGAATCCCACTCAGACCAAATAAGAATTAAACAATTTCTGTGTATTTTTCTTGCCGTATGTGGAAGAGTTGCCAGGTAAACGCCGAAGATTAGGGGTTACCTCCAGGTAAAGAGCCCGGTTTCCTCCCCTACTTAACCTGGCAACTCCTTGTAAGGGAAATAATCTTGAGTGTGGTGTAAAACGTCAATCAATCAATGAAAAGCATGTTTTTTTTTCTAATCGTCAGGATGAGGTTCATGAACGTGACAGATTTAGTGACTTTTTGTTAATCTGTCTACGTGATCTGCTGTCCAAGTTTCACCATCTCAAGGTCATATTGATGAGTGCTGCTCTTAACGTGGATTTGTTTGTCTCATATTTTAACTCCTGTCCTGTTGTATCAAGTAAGTTCATAACAAATGATAACTGTTTATGTCTCTTCATAAATTCCAAGGGGACACGGTGACTCAGTCATCAGAGGGATAGTCCCTCAACCAGTCACAGGCCTGCCATCGATATGGGGGGCCTCGGTGGTCCAGTGGGATAGAGTGAGAGTCCGTCCCTCAAGCATTCACAGGCCGTCCATCGATGTGGGGGGCCTCAGTGGTCCAGTGGGTTAAAGTGATAGTCCCTCAACCAGTCACAGGCCTTCCATTGATGTGGGGGGCCTCGGTGGTCCAATGGGCTAGAACGATAGTCCCTCAACCATTCACAGGCCTTCCATCGATATGGGGGGCCTCAGTGGTCCAGTCGAATTAGAGTGATAGTCCCTCAACCATTCACAGGCCTTCCATCGATATGGGGGGCCTCAGTGGTCCAGTCGAATTAGAGTGATAGTCCCTCAACCATTCACAGGCCTTCCATCGATATGGGGGGCCTCAGTGGTCCAGTCGAATTAGAGTGATAGTCCCTCAACCATTCACAGGCCTTCCATCGATATGGGGGGGCCTCAGTGGTCCAGTCGAATTAGAGTGATAGTCCCTCAACCATTCACAGGCCTTCCATCGATATGGGGGGCCTCAGTGGTCCAGTCGAATTAGAGTGATAGTCTGTCAACCAGTCACTGGCCTTCCATCGATGTGATGTGAGCTCGAATTGCACAATAGAAATTAAAAAAAATGATTTTTTACTTGATCTCCGTATGTGGAAGAGGTACTCGCCAAAAGTTGATTGTTTCCTCCAGTCAAAGAGCACAGTTTTCTTCCCCAATAAACCTGCCAACCTTTTTTCATCAATAACATTTGAAAAGTCCTTGGAGGTGATTATGTGAGTTTGACCATATGGAAACTGACAATAATACAGAAAACTTTATGAGTCAGATTTTCACTCATGATCCAAATTACAAAAAAATACACAAGCAGCCATTTGGACTGTGTCATAATTCCCATTGACTTTTCAACGTAATTTATAATTAACTCTCTGATTGAAATAATTTGAGTTTGCAAACAATTTTGGATGAATTCAATATACTTTTGTACGTACGAAAAAAAAAACATTGAATAGATTGAATGTATATATTTATGAACACTAAAACACACGGGCACAGGGAAAATCTTTTGTCTAAAATAACCATGGAGACAAGTTTCTAATTGTGGAAAAAAGAGGTATAGATTGAATGTATAAATATTATATCGAATATTTGTATTTCTTTGTTTTCAGTACCTGGTAATCTGTTTGATGTTCAAGAGTATTTCCTGGAAGATGTCCTCAAATGGTAATTTAGCGGTGGAAAATACTTTATTTCTCATTTAAGATAACTTGTAGTCCTGTATGGGGCATATCTGGGGCCGGTTGTTCAAAAGTGTATTAGACTTACGGTAAGAATTTCGCTAATTCAAGTACTCAAAACATTACGAAAAGCACTCTAAAAGTTTGAGACTTTTCGTTGGGTGTCTTACCTCCTGCATGGAGTGACCGATAATTCTATTGAGCAATCGCTATTGTTGTTGTTTTAGACAAACATAGCAGAAAACAGTCTAATAATTTGTTATCTTCACATTGCTCGTCCTTGAATTAGCGTAATTCTTACCGTAATACCGGTATAACTTTGTAACGTCACAATTGAATTTCTTTGTTACACATCATTTAGACCGATATTAAGCCTAATACACTTTTGAACAACTCAGCCCTGTTCCCCATGTTGTAGAGCGTTGCAGTTTGCCTGAAAATTATTATTGGATTAACATTGATTTTAATACATGCTACTTTAGCCTGATATTCAAATTTGTTTTGTTGTTGCTTCTTTTTATACGCCCGACTTAAAAAAGTCGGTCGTATTATGGTATCACCAGCTCCATCCGGCCGTCCGTCCCGGATTCCCTTCCGCTCCATAACTTGAAGAGTTTTGATCTAATTTTTACAATTCTTTCACAACATATACCTTGTGGGTTAGGGTAGAAGGTGTGTCATGAACCATTTATGACATCGTCGATTGCGTTATCTAACGAGAGCCAGTGTGTTACGATGTATATCACTCGAGTCTATTAATTTTCAAAGTCACGAGCCTCTGGCGAGTGACTTTGGAAATTAATAAACGAGAGTGATATGCATCGTAACACACTGGCTCGAGTCTGATAATCTTTTTCTCACACTACACAAAAAATACAGCGTTTTATAAAAAAAACACGGCTCTAGTTGAAAAAATATTTGGCGACGTCGCTCTATTTTCAAGAATGGCTGTCCGAAAAAGATTCGATGAGGCATTGTGACGCCAGAAATGACGTCATCAACGACGGCATCCCAGGCCCTTCAATATAGAGTTTCTGCTGGACGCTCGATCTTAACGGCATAATGACTGATGACGTAATTCATTTGTGACAGATCTTTCGTGAGGTCATAGCGTTACTTGGGCCATAATTTCACACGTTGATTATGCAAAAAATAACACACTGCCTGGGAGTGGAATTATCGGGGGTGTAGTGTGAGAATGTAGTATTCTGTCTTAGTCTATATCTTCGTTCCCTTCCGCTCCATAACTTGAAGAGTTTTGATCCGATCTTTACAATTTTTTTTACAACATATACTCTAGGGGTAGAAGGTGTGTCATGAACCATTAAGAACATTGTCGATTGCATAATATGGCTTCTACATTGGGTTATGTAATATTCTGTCTTAGTCTATATCTTCGTTCCCTTCCGCTCCATAACTTGAAGAGTTTTGATCCGATCTTTACAATTTTTTTTACAACATATAGTTTAGGGGTAGAAGGTGTGTCATGAACCATTTAGGACATTGTCGATTGCATAATATGACTTCTACATTGGATTATGTAATATTCTGTCTTAGTCTATATCTTCGTTCGCTTCCGCTTCATAACTTGAAGAGTTTTGATCCGATCTTGACAATTCTTTGAGAGTATATACCTTATGGGCAGACGGTGTGTCGTGTACCATTTCTGACTTCACCCGTTGCATAATATGGCAGCCATAGAGGATTATGTAATATTCCCTTCCGCTCCATATTTTTTAAAGGTTTGATCGGATCATGACAATTCTTTCAGAGTATATACCTTATGGGCAGACGGTGTTTCACGTACCATTTCTGACATCACCTGTTGCATAATATGGCAGCCCTATTGGATTATGTAATATTCCTCTTCGGCTCCAGAACTTCTTTCGTTTTGATATAATCTCTCCAATTCTTTTAGAGTATATATACCTTATAGGTGGTGTGTCGCATACCAAATTTGATTTGGGTACACATATTTTTTGTCTGTTTTCAAGAGTTTTTTTGATCAGAAATGTGTACCTGATTAATATATATATATAAATATATATCAATGCTTTTTTGAGTACACTTGGTCCAGAGTAATACTGGAAGCCAATTAATTTATACATTCTGAGACTATTTTCTTGGATAGTTTAATGTGCACTATAATAACAAAAAAAGACCATTTTCCCACTTTATTACCCATCTGGTATTTATCAGAGTGGCTGTTTAAATAGAGATAAGGGGACAATGACTTCCACTGTTCAAAGTGGACACACCAGGTTTGTATATTTACACACCATAATATCAGTGGTCAGCCTGAAGATTGTTTGCTTTGTAATAAAACTATTACAGCCAAGTCCAATAGAACAGTGTCCCAGTCAAAACTGTTAAAATTCAAGAATTGTAAGCTATTGTATTGATTGCTCCTTCTCAATTATGGAATATATCAGCAATGTCAAAACAGCCGCAATATTTCAGTTTTTGCAATTAAAATGTGATTGAAATTACCTGAACAGATAATATATGTGTACTATAACGTACTGGTATTTAGTTGCAGCTTCATCAAATTCAGAAAAGAAAAACTTCTAATGTGAACAAAAAATTCGAATTGATGAAATTAAAACAAATGTTATATTAAATGTAAAGTTGTTAATCGTAGTGGTTCGACTTTGCCACGGCGGGCGTATGTTGAGTTTACTAAAACTCTTGTTTGTTCATGGAGCTATTTGGTATAGCTGTTATCGATCTATAGTATATAACAATATCTGCTTATTTCTTTTGTTCGTTTGTTTTAGTGTTCATACATTTTAAAGTGGCATGAGCTGCCAAAATGTTGATATTTTGACTTAAAAACAGAACGTTGAAATTATTGGCTATTTTTCTCATAACGTATAATTTAGAAGCTTTTTAGTGCTTCTAGTCTCAAAAATGTGCGATAAGGCATTGTTTTGAACTTTGGTTTAGAATGAATGGTCGTCCCGGTTATTTAAATTTTGTTTACTTTTCGAACATGTTTTCCGTCCGTACAGGCCACATGCTGTATGGATTTTCCTCATTCCAACGCCAATCATTTAGTTTTTTGATAGCCTTCAAAACCTTTTAATGTCGTGACGATCAGCAACTATGAAAAAAGTGTGAATTTTGGCAGCTCATACCACTTTAAGCAACGAACCAACATACCAATCATTTAGTTTTTCGATGGCCTTCAAAGCCTCCTACTGTCGTGACGAAGTGTGAATTTCGGCAGCTCATGCCACTTTAATATATTTATGGTTTTATTACTTCAACGTATGATTGGGTATTACGGTCTAAATGACATATCCACCATTTAACACAGCTAGAAACCTATATGCAAGGGTATTTTAGTCAAGAAGATTTCTCTGTGTGTTTAAGTGTCTATAATATATATATATATTTTTTTTTTCTTATAGGACAAAGTACAGCAACAAGAAAATGGAAGTTTATATGTCTAATTTGACCAAAGGTAGGTTTTTGTGTCTATCTGGATGTTTTTGTGTCTATCTGGATGTTTTTGTGTCTATCTGGATGTTTTTGTGTCTATCTGGATGTGTTTGTGTCTATCTGGATGTGTTTGTGCCTATCTGGATGTGTGTGTGTCTATCTGGATGTGTTTTTGTCTATCTGGTTGTTTTTGTATCTATCTGGATGTGTTTGTGTCTATCTGGATGTTTTTGTACTATCTGGATGTGTTTGTGCCTATCTGGGTGTTTTTGTGTCTATCTGGATGTTTTTGTACTATCTGGATGTGTTTGTGTCTATCTGGGTGTGTTTGTGTCTATCTGGATGTTTTTGTGTCTATCTGGATGTGTTGGTGTCTATCTGGATGTTTTTGTGTCTATCTGGATGTGTTTGTGTCTATCTGGATGTTTTTGTGTCTATCTGGATGTGTTTTTGTCTATCTGGATGTGTTTGTGTCTATCTGGATGTTTTTGTGTCTATCTGGATGTTTTTGTGCCTATCTGGGTGTGTTTTTGTCTATCTGGATGTGTTTGTGTCTATCTGGATGTTTTTGTGTCTATCTGGATGTTTTTGTGTCTATCTGGATGTGTTTGTGTCTATCTGGATGTTTTTGTGTCTATCTGGATGTGATTGTGTCTATCTGGATGTGTTTGTGTCTATCTGGATGTTTTTGTGTCTATCTGGATGTGTTTGTGTCTATCTAGATGTGATTGTGTCTATCTGGATGTTTTTGTGTCTATCTGGGTGTTTTTGTGTCTATCTGGATGTGTTTGTGTCTATCTGGATGTGTTTGTGTCTATCTGGATGTGTTTGTGTCTATCTGGGTGTGATTGTGTCTATCTGGATGTTTTTGTGTCTATCTGGGTGTTTTTGTGTACAAACGCCACATGCGTAATTCGAGATGAAACAGAAACATATCGGTGGAAGTTTTTGTCGGACTTTTGGGTTTTTAGGGAAAGAAAAAGACAACAAGTGCGGTGGTACATGTAGCTCATTGAACCTGCTAAAGCCACATCAAATTCTCAGGTTTGCATAAAATTTATAGACATAATCAATTTGATCAACTAATCAATGTTTTTGTTGATGTTGTAGTTGAAAAACAACAACAACATTTACAGGAATGGTGCAGGACTAGATTACCAGGCACCTCCTCAGAAGTAAAGCCTCATATAGAAACATCAGAAGGATCATCAGTATTGTCTGCAGAGGTTTGTGTAATCAAATATCTTCTTTATTTCTCATTTGTCAGAATGGTAGTCTCTCATCCATAGATGGTATGCATGTTTGTATCACGGTTTTCACTCGAACGACCTATGTGGGATGGTTGCCAGTTACTAGCGGAAGGTTGTGGGTTTCCTTCGGGCACAGAGCCCGGTTTCCTCCCACAATAAAACTGGCAACGCCGCCATATAAGTGAAATAATCTTGAGTGCGGCGTAAAACACCAAACAATCAATCAATCAATCAATGTTTGTATCACAAGCAGATAAAACAAAATTGAGAAATTTCAGAATGGGTCATTCACTCAATCTCTGTATGTACAAGAGTTACCCGGAGTTTCTTCCGAGCAAAGAGCCTGGGAGTCGTTTCACAAAGCAGTTGCATCGCAAACGATGAATGCTGAGTAAAACATCAATCAATCCATATGCTTATTATGTTTTGTGTAAAAGTGGAAGCGAACCGAATTTGGTGGAATATATTTCTGGAATCTTGTCAAATGTTGTACATTTAGATGAATATGTTGGAATCTGGTCAAATTTGGTCCATTTAGCTGATTATGTTGGAATCTGGTCAAATGGGGTCCAGTTGGTTGAATATGTTGGAATGTGGTCAAATGGGGTCCAGTTGGTTGAATATGTTGGAATGTGGTCAATTTGGTCGAATATGTTGGAATTTGAACCCGCGCCTCATCGATGGAAGGCGTGTGTGGGACTGGGGGACGATCACTCTAACCCACTGGACCACCGAGGCCCCAACAAAATAGGAGGTATTGTTTTAAACTTGTCGTTTATCCTCTTTAATTGTCCTTATTTCATTCTCATCAGTTAGGAGAGGAGAAGGATGAATTAGAACCCTGGCTGATGAAGGAGATGGATGACATTATGGGTGATATATGGCTGAATGGTAACGAGGAGAGTTTCACCCAAGTCTTCCACTTAATTACCAGTGAAGGAGTCTCAGGTATCATTGTTTGTAAATACTTGTATGGATTTCAAATCTTTCAATGGCATTGGGAAGTTGAAAGGTTACAGTAAGGTGAAGAATTACTTATGGATAACAACACATGGAGATGCGGCCATTTGAGACATCATGTCACCAAATAAACCAAGAAGTTGTTATCCATAAGTAATTCTTCACCTTATTTTTATGGATTTGATTACCAATATTCTATCAATTATTTTGCAACTTCTTAATCATAGTCCATACTGCTCCAAAAATTCGCCAGAGGTTGGGGCTTTCCTCCTGGCAAAGAGCCCGATTTCCCTCCCCCCCCCCCCCACACTAAACCTGGCAAAGCCGCCATACAAGTGAAATAATCTTGAAAACAGCTTAACACACCAATCAATCAATCAACCAGTAATGGGAGAAAACTCATGCCATGATGTCAAGCCATTGTGTGCAAAATTGGCAAATGGACTATTGAATGTGTGGTGATCACTGCAGTTTCCTTTCACACTAAGCCTGTCAACATTGTCATAACAGTGAAAGACTTGCCAGGTACTTGCCGGAGGTCTGGGTTTCCTCCGGCCAAAGAGGCCGGTTTCCTCCCTCGCTAAACCTAGCAACGTCGCCATATAAGTGAAATAATCTTGAGCGTTGCGTAAAACATCAATCAACCATAACAGTGAAATACTTTTCTAGAGGAATTCTTTGCTTCTTGTTGGCTACCACATACAATTTTCCTAAGCCCATCAGAGTTTTGAGTAAGAAATTCACCACCCTGCTAGAATGCTGTGTATGATCAGTGAACAATCAAAGAGGGGCATCACAAATTATATGAAGGCTACTTGTTTATGATGTACAAATTATAAACAAAAATGTTAACTGGCTCTGGTTATAAGCATAACAATGCTGGGTGAAAAAGTGAAAAAGGAAAGGAAGTGTTTACATTCAAATGGTTCTTTCTTTTCACCCATGGGTGCCTCTGTGGCTCATTAGATAGAGCGTTGGACGCTCAATCCGAACAGCCTTCCACCAATGGGTCGCGGGTTCGAATCCCATTCAGTCCAAAAAAAATTGGAAAATTTTCTGATGGGGTTTTCACTCGAACGACCTATGTGGGATGGTTGCCAGTTACCAACGGAAGGTCGTGGGTTTCCTCCGGGCATAGAGCCCGGTTTCCTCCCACACTAAAACTGGCAACGTAAAACACCAATCAATCAATCTTTTCACCCACAGTTGATTATTGTCACACTGAGACTACAGCCACTGCATTAATGATAGCTGCAGCTCGAGGGTTTGTCGAGGTCGTTGAACAACTGTTAAATCTAGGAGCAAACATAAACAAGCGAGCCTCCAATGGCTGGACAGCTTTGGAAATGGCAAAGAAATTCTCACAAGAGCCAGTCGTAGAACTTCTCGAGGCTTACATGTATGTATTTTCTCAATGATTGATATTATATTTATGATCACTAAAACACACGGGCACAGGGAAAATCTTCTTGTCTAAAATAACCATGGAGACAAGTTTCTAATTGTGTTACAAAGAGGTATATCATTTAGACCTTTATACACCATAAATTGTTGTAACAAACCAAACCTATGATACTGTATTTCATTTGGTTGATGTTATAGTGATTAGTTAAAGAATTTCAGCCGATGTAGTAAGCTCACATAAGATTTTATCAGGCCATCAACTGCCACGTGTAAAAATAAAAAAAATTATTACTTGTACAAACTCAGTCCTCAACATACCTAACAATTATTCTTTCTGGGTGTATAAAAATTGAAATGCTATTAAAATATGATTGATTGATTGCTGTTTACGCCGCACTCAAGATTATTTTACTTATATGGCGGCGTTGTCAGGTTTAGGTTTAGGCTCATTGCCCGGAGGAAACCCTGACCTTCGGTGAGAACCTGCCAACTCTTCTACATACGGAAATATGATAAGATGATTTGATGTTTAATAAATGTTCTTGTGGTTAAGAAAGCTTTAAAGAAAACAATAATATTGGTAACTCAAGATTTTCCGAGCACCCGACTTAAAATGGGGGTTTGCTGTGCAAAGCAAGTTTTAGTTAAATGAACAACTTTTTAAGAAATAGCCAAGAATATTTTCAAAAAATTAGAAAATTTTTATTTTAAAATAGACAGTGTTTCATTAAGGTGAAGTAACAACAGTTATTGATGTGTGAAATGTTTTCAGAGCTGCTGGGGAGGAGGGTCAGTTAGAAGGGGAGGCTGTGGATGAGTGCGTTGAAATGTCACAGGAAGATAAAGATTTATTAGCAGTCTATCAGGCGTGTTTTGATGATGAGAAAGTAGACGTTGACCTGATAACAACATTAGTACACAAGATTCATTCAACACAACCAGAAGGTAAAGATGTCACACAATTCTTTATATTTCCATCAAGGAAAAGTTACTCCCCTTGCTGTGCTCTCTATTGAAAGGAGGAAGCATTTTCCCACTCTCGCGAAATTTCTGGGACGGGCCTTGTGTTCAACGAATGGGGAATTGTACAAAAAACTGTTGACAGGCTATAGGAACAAATGATTTCTTTGGATTTTACCCCAGATAGAAAAAATAGACATATAAAGATATAAATAGATCAGTAAAACCTAACGAAATTAGCTGTAAATAGATCTCTTTCATTGTTTGTATTGCTTTACATTATAACGAGAAGGAAGCTGTCCCATTCGTACCACCAAATGCACCTCCACTTTGAAGAGTTCTACTAATGGAAATATAACGCATTAATTAAAGCATTTGCTCATTTCGTCAAGAAACTCAAATTTGCTTTGCTTAAGAAAGTTGACATTATCCAGTTAACAGAACTAGTGTACATGTTCCATTCAACACAAATGGATTGATTTATGTTTGTCATATTTTAGGTGCTATTTTGGTTTTCCTACCGGGCTATGATGATATAGTGGCTATCAGGGATCAAATTAACGAAGACCCAAGGTTTGAGAACACAAGGTAAACATTTAGATGTATTTGCGACGATACTGTTTTACAACGGGAAGGCTTGCATATAGATGTCAACTTCTTCATTTATTAGTTAGCAATGTTTCGATCTTCATACTTAGACTGTTTTCAAGCTTTCTGATTTCATAGCTGGAAAACGGTCTAAGTATCAAGACCGAAATGTTGCTAACTAATAAATGAAGAAGTTGATACCCATATGCAAACCTTCCCGTTATACTTATTCCAGCTTCTAAATGCCACTCGAAGAACAACTTATCAGATACTGTTTTAGTTGATAAAATTGCTATGTAAATTGGAGAATTTGCTCTTTAGATTCCCATGATATTCTTGTTTGGGAGCTTTTATTGTTTTATTTTTTCTTCTCTGAAGCAGTTTTCTATCTTTTTCTTTTCAGATATGTTATGTTTACGCTTCACTCAGCCATGCAATCCACGGAACAGAAAAGGGTGTTCAGATCAGCCCCACCCGGTGTCAGAAAAATTGTAAGAACCGCTCCTGTTATTTTATATCACAAAACAAAGGATGATCAGTTTTGTCATTGTAAAAAATAGTGAAGGGCTATATGTAGGGGAGACTAATCTGCCGGATATATAAGCATCCACTCAATTTTATTTGTTCACATCTTGGCCGCTGATTATTCTTCATATAAAGTATTAATCAATAAAGAAAAAATTGATTCATTGATGTTTTACGCCGCACTCTAATGGCCGGCGTTGCCAGGTTTAGTTTTCAATTTTGGTTTGGTCTGAGTGGAATTTGAACTCGCGCTGCATTGAAGGAAGGCCTGTGTGATACTGAGGGACTATCACTTTAATCGACTTAGAGAAAGAATACAAGCCATCTACCATTTATTGGAGTGGTTATTTAAGTTGATGAATAGACTATTTTACAGATAAGCATCATCCTTTAAAATGGGAATTGCATCACCTTTAGGGAAAGGTGTTTATATCGCCAATCCTATATTCACCTTTTGGATGAATAAAAATACACTTTACAAAAAAAATCCTTTAAAATCAGTTTTTAAAAAGATTTAAATATGTACTGTATACTTTGATATTCAAACAATGGTTATTATTATATTTTTCTGTATATAAAAACAAAAACTTAATATGACTGTTTTCTGATACTTACAGATCCTGTCTACAAATATTGCAGAGACCAGCCTGACAATTAATGATGTAGTCTATGTCATCAACTCTGGAAAAGTCAAGGAAGTATGTAAATAAAAGTCATTTTTTCCCTGATTATATTTCTAATAGACCCTTGCGACTTAAGGACTGACACTTGCACAGAAACCTCGCTGTATGTCAAAATGACGCTAAATTGAGTTTTTGGATTAATCTGACGTCGGAATCGTGTTCATTTCTTCTATGACACAATGCGAAAGAGGCATGTCCTAACGATTGCAACAGAGAAATGAAAGAGAAATCAAAAGTCCTAGATTGATTTATTGATTGATTGGTGTTTTACGTCGCGCTCAAGATTATTTCACCTATATGGCGGCGTTGCCAGTTTTATTGTGGGAGGAAACCGGGCTCTGTGCCCGGAGGAAACCCACGACCTTCCGCTGGTAACTGGCAACCATCCCACATAGGTCGTTCGAGCCTAGACTATTATTATTAGACAACTAAAACAAATTAACCAATGGAACGCTTACGATTGTAGCATTTTTCTATCACATATCAGTCCATATTGGACTGGAGCTGATATCATTGTTGGAGTGTCATGTTGAAACTGACGTGATCCAGACAAAGTGGTCGTGAAATGTTCTAAACAGTCTATAAATGATATGATAGGGGGAAGTATTTCACCGCAGCCGAACCATTTATTGTATGTGCTATTGTTAATCTATAAGAAATGGATCATTATTTCACTTGTATGTATTAACCAAACTTTGTTTTGTTATTGTTGTTTAAAGAATGTTACTGCTTATCTTTTAAAAATAAAATTTACTCCATAAATACGACTAGTATACAGGTAGTTCAAAAGATACTATTATTCATTCATTCTAAGCTACCGTATTTGAAGCTACCTGCATGTGTGCTTGTTTTTGTTTTATTCTTGAATTTTGATAAACATTTCCACTTCAAGATTTATAAGTCCTGTATGATCAGGTATTGTCTACAAAGTTGTGTATGATCAGGTATTCTCTACAAAGTCCTGTATGATCAGGTATTGTCTACAAAGTCCTGTATGATCAGGTATTCTCTACGTGTATGATCAATACAAAGTCCTGTACGATCAGGTATTGTCTACAAAGTCGTGTATGATCAAGTTTATTTATACACCCTCCTTGTGTTTTCAGAAAACCTATGATGCTTTGTCCTCTGTTGTGATGTTAAAGAGTTACTGGACTTCCAAAGCCAGCGTCAAACAGAGGAAAGGAAGGTCTGTTTCACTCACATAGTTTTACTCCTCATTTATTAAGCATATGCATCCAGAGCGATAGTTTTTAGAGAGTAAAATGTTATTCAATTTAAACAACCGTGGCTATGGCTCCGATGCAAATCAACAAGTGTTTTACTTTAATGAATTCTTTATATTGGCTGTATTTTTCTTATAAAGGTGTCGAAAGCTTGTGTTGTTTAAAAACAACTGGCGACGTGGTGATGTCTTAATTTTTTATCATTTGTATTTTTCTTGTTTTGCTGCCTTCTCAATTTTCCAAAATGTCCTGCAGATTTGAATCTGTTAATTCGGCAAGCACTAAGTTTTGTCCATGTTGGAATAAGGAGGAAGTTCACTGATATAACATCAAATAAAATATCTATTGCGGAATCCTCTCTAGGTCATACATTTAAAATTGTTGACCTGGCACTGGGTGCAAATTGACCAACCGATTTCAACTTAATGAAAATTGATAAGTTATAATAATTAATTACATTGACCTTCACTTTTATTGTTGCATGTTTGATACATTTTAATTCATGTATCATTTGATATGTATATTCCTGTATTTCTAGAGCTGGACGGTGTCGTCCTGGTGTGTGTTATAACATGTTTAGCAGTGTGAGGTTTGCCCACATGTCCGAGTATCAACTACCAGAGATTGTTAGATATCCTCTACAGGTATACATTTTGATCACAACATAAAGTTTTCATCTCTTTGATGATCAGTTTGTACCATATAACTTGTTGAGAGTCCTGGGGCCTGTTTCACAAAGCGGCGTAGCGTAAGTTTTTACGTAATTGCCATAGAAACGTATCTCTACAGAATGGCAGTTACACAAAAACTTACGCTACGCCGCTTTGTGAAACAGGCTCCAGGTCAATCACGCATGACCACAAGATGAGACCCTTTGAAGAGTGATTGAACGGTTTAACCACACTCAACATTATTTCACTTAATGCATTGTTGCCAGGTTGGGGAGTTGGGAAGGAAACCAGACTCTTTACTCGGAGGAAACCAGATTTTTTGCCCAAAGGAAACGCCCAACTTTCAATGAATACCTGACAGCTCTTCCATAATAATTTTAAGACCAGCATAAAATCTCTCACAATCAATCTTATTTGATCCGTGGATGCTTGGGTTGGTCCTCCTCCTTGGCTTTGAGTGTGACATAAAAACCCCAAACAATTGACTAATTGCTTGATGATGTCACAGGGGATTTATTCGCAAAGGGATTGAGGGATGTTTACATAATTTTACAAAATTGCGAAAGGAATAATACTGTATCGAGAAGAAGACGTAAAAATGCATGGACAAAAGCATGTTATGTCAGCAATGTTTTCCAAAAAAAAGTGACGTCTTGTCAGGTACTGGTAAACAAAATGGTGAACTGAGGTACATACTTTACCCAGAAAGCTTTGCGTAAATATATGTCATTATGCTTACCATTGAACTGAAATAAACTTGACTGTGACATTAAATGCCAATCAATCAAATATAAGTAGAAATAATCTTTATTCAGGAACTGTGTTTACACACCAAGCTTCTGACCTCTCCCGATGTCTCCGTAGCTGATTTCTTATCGCGGGCCCCAGAGGCTCCTGCCTTTCTCATGATCAAGAACGCTGTGCAGCTTCTTAAGGTTTGTCCTCTTAATCGTATTAAATTACAACCTATAGATCAAAATAAAGAAATATTTTTCAACTAAACTTCACATACTGAAATAGAGTAACATACTAAAATAAAAGAATCAGAACTCGCCATTAAAATTTTGTGACGAAATATCAGTATAAGAGATACTGAGCCCAAGCTGTGCCCAAATACATGTAATAATATGTATAAAGGTCTAAATGATATACCTCTTTTTTTAACACAATTAGAAACTCGGTTATTTTAGACGAGAAGATTTTCCGTGTGTAATAGTGTTCATAAATATAATAATAAAGTAATATCAGTATAAAAGGTACTGTGCCCAAGCTGTACCTAAGTGCATGTAATGATATGTATAAAAAAGTCTAAATGATATACCTCTTTTTTTAACATAATTAGAAACTTGGTTATTTTAGACGAGAAGATTTTTCATGTGTTTTAGTGTTCATAAATATAATAATAAAGTAATATCAGTATAAAAGGTACTGTGCCCAAGCTGTGCCCAAGTACATGTAGTAATATGTATAAAGGTCTAAATGATATACCTCTTTTTTTTTTACACAATTAGAAACTTGGTTATTTTAGACAAGAAGATTTTCCGTGTATTTTAGTGTTCATAAATATAATAATAATGTAACCTATTCATCCGGCCGTAAATAACAGAAAAGTGATAAAGAATCTTTTATACATGTCATATTGTTTGTGTTTGATAGCAAATGGATGCATTTGACGGTATGGAAGACTTGACAGAATTGGGACATCATCTCACGGATTTGCCCTTGGATCCACGTCTGGGGAAAATGGTGCTCTATTCTGTGGTTCTGAAATGTCTGGACCCTGTACTCACCATCACATGTGCCCTGGCCTACAAAGATCCATGTAAGCTATCAGCTTCCTCAATACATTGTCACGGTTTTAGTTACAAAACAATTTCCCTCATGAGCTGCCAAAATGTTGATATTTTGACGTTAAAACAGAATGTTGAAATTAAAGGCTATATTTCCCAATACGTATAATTCAGAATTTGCGATATACTAACCATAACAATCATCCAAGGCTATAGAGTATATAGCTGCTGTATAATCAATTCTCTACAACAAAGGCAATAAATGCTGCAGATTAGAGGAAATTGGTTTTGTTCTTTGTACAAAAATATGACCTATAAAGCTTTTTGCTGCAGAAAACTGGGTCCGTTTTTTAATATTGAGGGCTGCTCTATGGCAGAAGCCCTAGATAGTTAATTCAATGGCTGGAAAAAAGTAGAAGAGTGCAAATTCTCATCTTAATTCAAGAGAGAGCTTGTAAAACATTTGAGTATTAACTGCTGGTCAATCATCTCCCTGGACTGAGATGTGTTGAAAGTTTAAATCTCATTCAGAACCTTTTTGTTATTGAGGATTTAGCAACATGCGTAGTACTTTCTCAATTGCCTAAGGGAGATAATCTGTACAAATCTCTCCTATCTGTTTTTACTAAGTGGCTTATAACATTCTCACAACTATCAAGTGTTTTTCCTCGAGTGTTATTGATTTTGAATTGCCTGTTAAGTATTTAATCAATCAATCAAAGATTTAATGTAAACTTTGCAAATGTTGTTGATTTCTCTACAGTCTTATTACCAACATTACCGTCTCATAAAAGGGCTGCCAATGCAGCTAGGAAGAAGTTTTCTGCTGGAACTTTCAGTGATCACATGACATATCTCAGAGCATTTCAGGTAGCTTATTTGTGATTTTCTTTGTTGAAAATGAATGACCATAATCAGTTTTCCATTATAGTTTCCGTATTACCGTTACATGGTTTTAAATGATAATAAGGGGAATTTTCTCTATCGCAGAGTTTCTCCAGCCTCTCATTTTTTTTTTTTTTTTTTTTGAGGCATAAAAAGTTCTGTTGGTGGTTAGCAGTTTTGTTATTTATCGATTGGTCTCCACACTTCTTTTTTATGTTTTTCGTGTATTTCTGGAAAAATTACTGATAATGAAATCCAATGTTAGCTATTATATAACTAAATCACACACCCTACCAAGCCGAAACAAAATTGTGATTTTATAATGCCGTGGAAGAAAGACAATACACAGTGAAACATCTTTAAAGAACAGACGATAGCATCAATCAGTATTTTTATTTCTGTTTGACAAATTACATGAGAAGTTCTCATAACGTCTGATATTGTATAAACATTCCCTGAATTGTGTGTGGTTTTAGGCGTGGCAGAAAGCACGTTCAGATGGATGGGAGAGATCATTCTGTGAGAAACATTTCCTCTCGTCCGCTTCATTTGAGATGATTGTTGGAATGAGGTAAAAGTTAAACCAGCTATATATATTTATGGACACTAAAACACACGGGCACAGGGAAAATCTTCTTGTCTAAAATAACCACGGTTTCTAATTGTGTTAAAAAGAGGTATATCATTTAGACCTTTATACCCCATATAACCACGGAGACAAGTTTCTAATTGTGTTAAAAAGAGGTAAACCAGCTATATACATGTATTTTCACCTTTTGTCCTTGCTTTGGACTTTATATTAGAGTGGTTCAGGTTGACCTATAAGACCATTTTATGCCAGTAAACATACATGTGGGGTACAGTTGGCTAGGGAAAAAAGAGAAATGTCAACTCATTTTCCTTTTAATATCGCCTTTTTAGTCAAATAATCCAGATTTCAGCTCATCAAAGATGAAATAATTGATTAGTTGATGTTTTATTTTGCACTTAAAATTATTTCACTTATGAGACGGCTTTTGGGTAAAATATAAAAAGCAATTGTTTCTAAGCCAGTTGTCTAGACTTTATATCACATTATCTGCAGGGTTCAAAATTAACAGCTTTCAGCAAAGCTCGCAAAATTTTAACGATTTACCTAACTTGGTTTTTATTTAGTCCTTGAGTTTGGAGACAGTGTTACTCTGAAATCTCAGAATAAATTTTTAAAATGTGCAAAATCGTTTTTATTGTATTTTTTGTTAAAGGCAAACCCTCTGGTATATTTATCATATTGTTATATGTATATTCAGAACACAGTTGTTGGGTCAGTTGAGAGCCTCTGGGTTTGTTCGAGCAAGAGGAGGTGGAGATATCCGTGATTTGAACACAAACTCCGAGAACTGGCCCGTGGTGAAGGCAGCCCTGTGTGCTGGTAGTTATCCAAATCTACTGAGAGTGGATCGTGCAAGGTCTTGTCTTGTCACACAGTAAGTCAAAGTCCAATTGACCGATTGCTTGATGACGTCACTTGGAAATTACGCGCAAAGCATTTCGGGAGATTGAGGGAAATTTACATAATTTTACAAAATGGCCGTAGGAATAAAACTGTATCGTGGAGGAAGTAAAAGGTGCCAGATCTTTCGCCGACGCTTATCTGTCGTGCTTCTGACTTGAAAACACAACATATGTTGTTTTCATAACTCTATCAGCATCAACTTTTAAATACGTTATGTCATCAATGTGTTCCATCAATGGAAGTGACGTCTTGATATAACTTTATAAGTAGGCCTACCGGTTAACAAAATGGCGAACTGAGGTACATTTTACCCAGAAAGCTTTGCGTAAATCTGTGTGACGTCATCAGGCTCGGTGGTAATTGATTCTACAATAAATGTACAGTTTGTAATATTTTACAGTTTACACCAAAAATAGAAACAATTTTAATATATTCTAAAAAAAGAAAAACTTCACCAACCTTTTGGGATAGAATAAAACTGATTTTATCAACTTTTTCAAAATACATCTACTGCAAATGGCGCTTTACTGCCCGTTGATAAAGCTATAAATTACAAGCTTTATTCTCTATCCATCTCCAATCAACTTTTCTGGGATCTTTGTGAATTACATGTACCAATCAACCATCAAGGGTTTCCACTCACTATTGAGCAATCTTTCTCCCCCCCAACACACATGCAAAGCTCCCATATTATATTTTACCATTGTGATTGATTATTGATTGAGGTCGGTGTGGGACCGAGGGACGATCACTTTAACCCACTGGAGCACCAAGGCCCCTTTACCATTTTGCGCCTGACCTAAAACAAGCTGCTTACGTTCTTATTTAGAGAATTTAAAGGTGTACAAATGTATTTTTGTTATGTTTTAAGCAGTGGTACGTGTTATTATTATTTTTTCTACTCAATTATTACTTTATGTACCTGGGCCTAGTTTCACAAAGCGATCTTAGCTAAGTGTGATCTTAACTACCATGGCAACCAATGCTAAAGGTATACGTTGCCATTGGTAATTAAGATCCCCTTAAGTGAAGAAACTATAATTGAAAACTAAGACGATAGTTCTGTATAATTGACAGGAAGAAGGATAAAGTTCACATCCACAATTCATCGGTGATTTGTTCCACCAGCAGCTATTTATCTTCTAAGTCATTGGCCAAAGCAGTTCGAGCATTACCATCTGATTGGTTGATTTATGAAGAGATGGGTCAACGTTTGAACTCTGGTTTTGTCCGATGTTGTACAATGATTTCCCCGATAACGGCCCTGATGTTTGGAGGACCTGCCAAGTTGCCTACAGATACTATCCGAGAAGCAGAGAATCACACACAGGGTATACCCAAGTGTCTTTTACTAAGTTATATCACCAAATACTGATTTGAAAATTTTCTGACTGGGTTTTCACTCGAACGACCTATGTAGGACGGTTGCCAGTTACCAGCGGAAGGTCGTGGGTTTCCTCTCGCAATAAAACTGGCAACGCCGCCATATAAGTGAAATAATCTTAAGCGCGGCGTAAAACACCAAACAATCAATCAACCAAAATACTGATTTGAACAGAAATTCACTAATGATTACAAGTGTCTATTACTAAGTTATATCACCAAATACTGTTTTGAAAAGAAATTCACTAATGATAACAAGTGTCTATTACTAAGTTATATCACCAAATACTGATTTGAAAAGAAATTCACTAATGATAACAAGTGTCTATTACTAAGTTATATTACCAAATACTGATTTGAAAAAGAAATGCACTAATGACTACAAGAGTCTATTACTAAGTTATATCACCAAATACTGATTTGAAAAGAAACTAGTAATGATAACAAGTGTCTATTACTAAGTTATATCACCAAATACTGTTTCGAAAAGAAATTCGGTAATGATTACAAGTGTCTATTACTAAGTTATATCACCAAATACTGATTTGAACAGAAATTCACTAATGATTAAGCCCCAGTCCCATATAGGCCCCGGATAACCCCGGATTAGTCCGTAGCGATCCGGGGTCCGATCCGTTACTTGGCCGGAATGGTCCGGAATGGTCCTTGTATGTCCGGGATGATCCTTGGGCATCCGCCAACGTCCTGGGGGTAGTCCCGGAAGTTTTTGACTGTCAAAAACTTCCGGGATGATCCGTGACGAGCGTTCATCCGTAGTCATCCTGGACAAAACCGGGACACATCCTGGAATCCGCCGGGTAGGTCCGTATCGGTCCTGGAAGGTTCGTGAAGCCGCCTGCATGGTCCTGGACGATCCGAGACAGTCCGGGAAGGAAAAATACATGCCGGATCATCCCATTTGACATACGGACTGTTACGGAATGTTCAGGACCATGCCGGCGGCTTCACGGACCTTCCAGGACCGATACGGATTCTAAATGAATTTCATGTTTTACAGGCCGGAAAAGTCACGGGACTATCCGTAACTCTGCCTGGATGGTCCTGGACTCTGCCGGGATGATCCGGGCCTGTCCGGGACGGTCCGGGGTCACATCCGGGGTGGTCCTGGACTCTGCCTGGATGATCCTGGACTCTGCCTGGAAGGCCCGTTACTCTACCGGGACTATCCGGGCCGGTATGCAACTGAGAGGAAATCTTGCATTTTTTCGTGGTCCGGGACGAAAATCATCCCGGATTAGGTCCCGGCAGTCCGTGATAGATCCGGTGCTTCAGATCCGGGGTGTCCCCATATGGGACTGTAGCTTTACAAATGTCTATTACTAAGTTATATCATCAAATAGTGATTTGAAAAGAAATTCACTTATGATTACAAGTGTCTATTACTAAGTTATATCACCAAATACTGATTTGAAAAGAAATTCAGTAATGATAACAAGTGTCTATTACTAAGTTATATCACCAAATACTGATTTGAAAAGAAATTCAGTAATGATAACAAGTGTCTATTACTAAGTTATATCACCAAATACTGATTTGAAAAGAAATTCAGTAATGAAAGCAAGTGTCTATTACTAAGTTATATCACCAAATACTGATTTGAAAAGAAATTCAGTAATGATAACAAGTGTCTATTACTAAGTTATATCACCAAATACTGATTTCAAAGAAATTCAGTAATGATTACAAATGTCTATTACTAAGTTATATCACCAAATACTGATTTGAAAAGAAATTCACTAATGATAACAAGTGTCTATTACTAAGTTATATCACCAAATACTGATTTGAAAAGAAATTCACTAATGATAACAAGTGTCTATTACTAAGTTATATCACCAAATACTGATTTGAAAAGAAATTCACTGATGATAACAAGTGTCTATTACTAAGTTATATCACCAAATACTGATTTGAAAAGAAATTGACTAATGATCACAAGTGTCTATTACTAAGTTATATCACCAAATACTGATTTCAAAGAAATTCAGTAAAGATTGCATGTGTGTATAACAAAGTTGTATCCCTTGTCTCCATGGTTATTTTAAACAAGACGATTTTCCCTGTTTTAGTGTACATAAATATATATATTTATAATCACTAAAACACACAGGCACAGAGAAAATCTTCTTGTCTAAAAGAAGATTTTCCCTGTTTTAGTGTACATAGTACATGTAAATATATATATATGTATGAACACTAAAACACACGGGTATAGGGAAAATCTTCTTGTCTAAAATAACCTTGGAGACAAGTTTCTAATTGTGTAAAAAAGAGGTATGGTATATCATTTAGACCTTTAAACCCAATCATAAATTGTTGTAATAAAATTATTGTAATTTCATTTAAAGTGACTTGAGCTGTCAAAATTCACACTCTTTTCATAGATTCTGATTGTAACAACAGTAAGAGACCTAAAATCCCATTGAAATACTAAATGATTGTCGTTGGAATGAGGAAAATCCATACAGACTCTGATATGAGGCTCCGTAATAGTGTTCATTAGTTCATTTTCTTGTCAGGTACTTACAAGGATGTAGACAACTTACATGTAGTATTATCAACTTTCTTGACACTCAAACTGTTTATGGGTTAAATATGCTGAGACACTGAACTGTGACTGTTTATTTCAGGAGTGGGTAGTGAGATAGGAGATGAAGACAGTGATAGTGAAAGTGAAGACAGACTAGATGGAAATAAATCTACCCTCAAACTCGATGACTGGATCTCATTTAAAGTGGATGCTGAGGTAAAGTTCTTCTCTATGCAGATATTTGAAACTTAAGTAAAGTAATTATATGTATATATTTGTTTTGTATATTTGGAATTTTAGGTATTTGTTATACTTATTGTAGTTTTTTATTTGTGTTGATTGTGTAATTTTTTCCCGGCTCGTTATGAATAGAGTGACAGCATGGAGTTATGCCTCCACGAAGATCCTATAGTTTACCACGCGTTTGCGACTGGCGCAACTTACGCCAGCTTATTAAATCAAGCCCCTGGTAATAGCATTTATCCAAAGCAGGAAAGTAATTTATCAGATTTCAAATTACCTACTTTAATTTTACCCCTTGTTAAGGTATTTCCAATGTTCTTATTTGTTCATGTTTGTGGCATGGTTCTGCAAATGAATGGACTAGAAGAAAAGTTGGGACCCCATAGTTGGGCTTGACTATTACAGTCGACAACACCCTAAGGTCCCTGAGGGCTACATGGGAAGAACTCCTGCTTTAAATAACTATTTCTGTCTAATATGTCCCTAATGTTCATGTTTTGAAGAGCATTTTTCACTTGTATTCAATAATTAAAGTAATAATCACAATAGTTTTTTTTTTCTTCCAAATCTGAATATTGCCAAAGCCCAAAAACCCCATATATGTGCCTAGATTAGGCCCTAAATAAGAAAAAATGTACGTATAAATACATATAAGTTTTGCTCTACAATAAACAATTTCACTAATATCCTGTTTTGCTGTTTGTTCTCAGACCATGAATTTAGCACTGCATCTACGACAGAAGTGGCATGCACTGTTCTTTAGAAGAATGAGAACTCCGTCCAAACCATGGTCTCAGATAGATGAGGTAGGCTGTATGTGTAAACATTTTATGTATGTTTCATGAGTGCACACATAGTGTTATAGACGTTACTAGAAACTGATGTATGCTGGAAAACTATTGCATGTAGAAATGTTCGGAATTCAAATGCTTTTTACTAACACTTGTATGATAACGGTATAGGGCTTGTTATTTGTTTGTTCAGCTTATAACTTTTATAAGAATTTGAGTGATTTTGCTATCCCTATAGGTTACAGCTACAGTTTCATTCCAATTTGCAATAATGTTAATGTTTTAATTTGTGGCTAATTCCCTAAAATCTGGTTATGGCTTTTCCTTTCGATTTTCAAGTAGATAATTGGTTAAAAATTGACAATAAGCACCAAAAAAAATCTTTAACCAGGCATTGATTGAAAGTTTAAACTTTGTACTATAAATCCTCATTAGTTTGATCCAATATTCAATTAACCCAGATACAAAACTACCGCAAACTAGTGGCTCTAGCATAACCAAGATCAATTTTCAATGGCTGAAAAACCAAAACAGGGACCTTTGACCTATAAAATCACTCAAATTGTTTCAAAAGTTATTTATGTTTATGAACACTGAAACACACGGGCACAGGGGAAATCTTCTTGTCTAAAATAGGGGGCCTCCGTGGCTCAGTAGGTAGAGCGTTGGATGCTCAATCCGAACAGCCTTCCACCAATGGGTCCAGGGTTCGATTCCCACTCAGTCCAAAAAATTGGAAAATTTTCTGACTGGGTTTTCACTCGAACGACCTATGTGGGATGGTTGCCAGTTACCAACGGAAGGTCGTGGGTTTCCTCCGAGCATAGAGCCCGGTTTCCTCCCACAATAAAACTGGCAACGCCGCCATATAAGTGAAATAATCTTGAGCGCGGCGTAAAACACCAAACAATCAATCAATCTTGTCTAAAATAACCATGGAGTTGCACTTACACTTTCCAAATAACTGAGCTCAAAAGCGTTACCATGCATGTGTCCTCTTCTGTAATTGTACATGTAATTCTGATGTTTTTCATTGAGGGGATTTACATGTAACCTTCTGTTTACCTATTGTAGGGTGTTCTTCGGACTGTGATCAGTGTGTTATCATCTGAAGAACAAGCCATTGGACTCCAACAACCAACTGGCATTGGACAAAGACCAAGGCCTATGTGTATGTCTTTTAATAATCATTATTCGCGTTATTTTGGGATTACACTTTCTTAAAAATATGGTAGAAATTCCTCTACCGATTTTACCGACTATACCCACTTTCTAAAAGACACTAATTAATTGAATAATCATCTTTAGTTTTTACCTGATCTTGACATTTTTTTCAGTGTAAATATAATAGTTATGGGTAGATTTTTGTCTGCAACAGTTTAAGACATCGCTGATTTCATAATACAGCATCCATATTAGATAATGTTATATTCTGTTATAGTCTATATCTTGGATGCTTGTGCTCCAAAATTTGAAGAGTTTGATCTTTACAATTCTTTCACGGGATTTACCTTATGAATACATGGTGTGTTGTCAACCGTTTATGACAATTTTTGTTGCATGATTGCATAATATGACATCTATATTAGATTATGTAATATTCTCTTTAAGTCCATATCTTCTTTAGTTTTGACCTGATCCTGACAATTTTTAGAGTATATGTACCTAAGGCGTAGATGGTGCGTCGTTGGTTACTTACATGATACGGCATGTATGTTTATAGAATAGAGAAATGAAAATCTTTCATATGAACATAGGATTTCAATTGCTGAAATTTAAACAAACAGGTTCTATAATATAGATTAATCAGTCATAGTGGAGGGCGTATGTTGAGTTTACTAAAACTCTTGTCATATCCTTAAGATACTTGGAATCCTCAAACTCCTTGTTAAAATTCTCTAGTTTTACACACTGTTTGGGAATGTAACATGAGAGCAGGTTTAGGATCAGTGGGACAAAAACTAGCCTGAGTGTTCTGAAATTAGAAAAGTCTCCTGTCGTAAAATCTTCTATTCATTATTTAGACATTGTTGTGTGTATTGGACATTCAAACTGATATTTGTTTGGTTTACAGCTGTAGAGTCATTTCAGCAAAGTGGTGGCCGAGGCTCGTACGAGTATGATGAGTATAACAGCTACCAGGATAATCGGGGAAACAATCGCCCACGAAAGAGTCCTGGCACTACTCCCAAGAGAACAACCTGTGAGTTACTTTTTTTTTTATACGCCCGGCTTGAAAAGCGGGCTGTATTATGGTATCATCTCCGTCCGTCCGGCAGTCCGGCAGTCCGGCTGTCCGGCTGTCCGGCGTCCGCTTTCCCTTCCGCTCCATAACTTTTAAAGTTTTGATTCCATCTGCACAATTTTTTCTGAGTATATACCTTATGGGTAGAAGGTGTGTCGCGAACTATTTTTAACATCACTGGTTACATAATATGGGAGTTATATTGGATTATGTAATATTCCCTTCCGCTCCATAACTTTCAAAGTTTTGATTCCATCTGGACAATTTTTTCTGAGGATATACCTAATGGGTAGAAGGTGTGTCGCGAACTATGTTTAACATCACTGGTTACATAATATGGGAGTTATATTGGATTATGTAATATTCCCTTCTGCTCCATAACTTCTAAAGTTTTGATTCCATCTGCACAATTTTTTCTGAGTATATACCTTATGGGTAGAGATATACCTAATGGGTAGAAGGTGTGTCGCGAACTATGTTTAACATCACTGGTTACATAATATGGGAGTTATATTGGATTATGTAATATTCCCTTCTGCTTCATAACTTCTAAAGTTTTGATTCCATCTGCACAATTTTTTCTGAGTATATACCTTATGGGTAGAAGGTGTGTCGCGAACTATTTTTAACATCACTGGTTACATAATATGGGAGTTATATTGGATTATGTAATATTCCCTTCCGCTCCATAACTTTCAAAGTTTTGATTCCATCTGGACAATTTTTTCTGAGGATATACCTTATGGGAAGAAGGTGTGTCGCAAACTATTTTTAACATCACTGGTTACATAATATGGGAGTTATATTGGATTATGTAATATTCCCTTCTGCTCCATAACTTTCAAAGTTTTGATTCCATCTGGACAATTTTTTCTGAGGATATACCTTATGGGTAGAAGGTGTGTCGCGAACTATTTTTAACATCACTGGTTACATAATATGGGAGTTATATTGGATTATGTAATATTCCCTTCTGCTTCATAACTTCTAAAGTTTTGATTCCATCTGCACAATTTTTTCTGAGTATATACCTTATGGGTAGAAGGTGTGTCGCGAACTATATTTAACATCACTGGTTACATAATATGGGAGTTATATTGGATTATGTAATATTCCCTTCTGCTCCATAACTTTCAAAGTTTTGATTCCATCTGGACAATTTTTTCTGAGGATATACCTTATGGGTAGAAGGTGTGTCGCGAACTATTTTTAACATCACTGGTTACATAATATGGGAGTTATATTGGATTATGTAATATTCCCTTCTGCTCCATAACTTTCAAAGTTTTGATTCCATCTGGACAATTTTTTCTGAGGATATAGCTTATGGGTAGAAGGTGTGTCCTTGGGTAATTTAGTGATAGCTACATGTATGGTGGCCAAAACCTAAAAAGTTTAGAATTATAATTATTTCTCTGCTTTAAAGGCTCTTCAATTCAGTTTTATTACCCATATGGTAAAGCAAATATAGCTGCTTTGACAATATTCATAAACCTGGTTGTAAGTGTAAACAGATAAGACTTGTATATTTACACACCATTGACCATCTCAGAGATTGGGCTCTGTTCAAATATACCTATATAAAATGTAGCAAACATCCTGACCAGTGATGTCTTGAGCAAGTGATTGAACCCACTGACCAGTCAGAATTAGCTGGACTCCAAGCTGAAGACCTGGACATTTAACACCAGATGAGATTTAATATTTGAAGGACCCGTTGCATATATTCAAAAATATATATAAGGGAAGGATTTGTTTTGGTATGGCTGCAGTGACTGTGCCTTTCCGGGCGTATTTTGGGTTTCCCGAAACTCTTGTCTAATTTACCATTACTATTATCAGCTTTGGGATTATATGTGAACTCTGACCTTATATTCTGGTTACTCTTTTGAGGAGGATCAAGACCATTCTGTATATTACATGTTTGTAAACCTTGTGTAAATTCATTTGTGATTTTAGCCTCTGGCAGACTAGCACCAAAGTTCTGGGGTTATTTCTTTTTTCTGAGCGTTTTTTATTCTTCCCCCTCCCCACCCCCTTAATGCAGATTTTTATTGAAGTTAAGTTTAATATTTCTTTATGATTATGTATTGGATTTCAGCTTTCAACGCCTTCAAAAGTCCAGGTGATAGGTCGGGGTCAGATAACAAGGCAGGGGGGAATAACTCTGGCTGTAACAGCCCTAGAGGAAGTGGAGCAAGCACTCCATGTGCCAGCCCTGGCTCTCTGTCCCCTTCAGTGTGGGTTGAAAAAGATTTAGGGGATTGTCGATACTTTGTTTTGAAGTGCAGAAACAGTCGAGATTTGGAGACTTGTGTTGCCACAGGCATGTTGTCTGTCACAGCTGCTGTTGAAAAAAGATTGAGCAAAGCCCAAGAGGTAAGTAAGATCTTAGCCGAGAAATCTGGGCTCTGCCGAATTTTTTTTTCTCTCCGTGTTCGTCATAGCCCAGATCACTTCCAGAGTAAAAATGTGATATTTTTTAAGGAGGCCCGCCGAATAAATCGGCAGCGCAAATTTCACAACAAATAAGCAAAGAATAAAGTTTTTACCTCTACATTCCGATAGCATAGACCTAGAAGGAGTTCGTCAACTTTACGCGGCTGTAATGTGGTAAGCTTTCCTTTATGCAGTCAATATTTTCTTCCAAGTCCACTGACTTTCAACCTGACGCAACCACCATAGTAAAACATCAACCGACCTAAAAATTCGGCGGGGCATCTTAGAAATACGTAACTCGTAATCTTCGGAAATCTTTTGTCATGACCAATGAACTAGGCCGAATACGAAATATTCTTGGAGTATTAAATACTAAATGTATAGACCTATATTTCTCCACAGTTATATCGATATTATTTTACCCTAGTGATTCGGGCTAAGCCGACAAGACACATTAGCAGCCATATAATACCAGTCGCTGTAAGACCGATAATCCGGGCTAATAAGATCCATGCTTTGAGTAACAGAGCATGATACTTGACTAAATTAACCAAATGTTAAATTGGGATAAGATAAGCTTTATTTAAAGTCAATTCAACAGTAAAAAATAAAACACAAAAATTTGACTTTCATGGAAACATCGAAATTTGTACTTTTTTTTCCTTATCCTTTCAACTGGCATGAAGCACTTTTTTTTTACTTTTCTCAAGAATACTAGAATTTTAGCTTTTGAAGTTTTTTGCAAAATTCTTGTTGAAGTAAAAAATCAAACAGTTTATCAAGTATACACTTTCAGGCCTAGTTTATTTCTAAACACTACATGTACATACAATTATCGATACTTCTTTATACAATAGTATAAAAAACGTTAAGAATCATATTATATCCAGTACTTGTGATATTTCATTCATATGTTATTATGTTTAATTATGAATTATGTTTCTGTAGGCAGACTATAGTCCTATGGTTTATGTTTTTGTAGGCAGACTATAGTCCTATGGTTTATGTTTTTGTAGGCTGATTATAGTGCTATGATTTTTGTTTTTGTAGGCTGATTATAGTGCTATGATTTATGTTTTTGTAGGCTGATTATAGTGCTATGATTTATGTTTTTGTAAGCTGATTATAGCACTATGATTTCAGTTTTTGTAAGCTGATTATAGCACTATGATTTCAGTTTTTGTTAGCTGATTATAGCACTATGATTTATTAAAGTTTTTGTAGGCTGATTACAGTGCTATGATTTCAGTTTTTGTAGGCTGACTATAGCGCTATGATTTATGTTTTTTGTAAGCTGATTATGGTGCTATGATTTCAGTTTTTGTAGGCTGATTATAGCACTATGATTTATGTTTTTGTAGGCTGATTATAGCATTATGATTTATGTTTTTGTAGGCTGACTATAGTGCTATAATTGATGTTTTTGTAAGCTGATTATAGTGCTATGATTTCAGTTTTTGTAGGCTGATTATAGCACTATGATTTCAGTTTTTGTAGGCTGATTATAGCACTATGATTTATGTTTTTGTAGGCTGATTATAGCACTATGATTTCAGTTATTGTAGGCTGATTATAGCACTATGATTTCAGTTTTTGTAGGCTGATTATAGCACTATGATTTATGTTTTTGTAGGCTGATTATAGCACTATGATTTCAGTTATTGTAGGCTGATTATAGCACTATGATTTCAGTTTTTGTAGGCTGATTATAGCACTATGATTTATGTTTTTGTAGGCTGATTATAGCACTATGATTTCAGTTATTGTAGGCTGATTATAGCACTATGATTTCAGTTATTGTAGGCTGATTATAGTGCTATGATTTATGTTTTTGTAAGCTGATTATAGCCCTATGATTTAAGTTTTTGTAGGCTGATTATAGCCCTATGATTTAAGTTTTTGTAGGCTGATAATACATGTAGCGCTATAATTTTTTTGTTTGTGTAGGCTGATTATAGTGCTGTGATTTGTGTTTTTGTAAGCTGATTATAGTGCTATGATTAATCTAGATTATTTTTGTAGGCTTATTATATCAGGATATTTGTTGTAGGCTTATTATAGCGCTATGATCTATCAAGATTTTTTTTGCAGGCTGGGCACTATGTGATTCTGATCTTCTCAGTTCAAGGAAGTGGTCACTTCCAAGGCTATGCAAGGCTTTTGTCAACGGGTGAACCAGTTATCGGTCACGATGGAAAGCTCAATAATAAATATGTTGGTGTAAAATTGGAATGGATTCAAAGGTAGATCTCACTGGTTTTAGCTATGTATATATCAATAGCAAATTGTTGTATTAGAAAAACTAGTGGCTAAGTGCTTGAATGACTTGTTAGTACATATACATTGTCTCAACTTTAATTTAATTCAATAGTATTTAGCTGTCTTTCTCAATCTAATTTGTAGCTAGAATGATATAGATTGATTGATTGATTGTTTGGTGTTTTAAGCCGCGCTCAAGATTATTTCCCTTATATGGCGGCGTTGCCAGTTTTATTGTGGGAGGAAACCACGACCTTCCGCTGGTAACTGGCAACCATCCCACATAGGTGGTTCAAGTAAAAACCCAGTCAGAAAACAGAATGAATTTGATATAGAAACTTTTAAAAATACCATATGAGTCCAAACTGAATCCTTTGTACAAGTGTTACAGTATAACTGAAATCTTGTCTGTTTCCTACATGTAGGTTTGATATACCCTTCCAAGACACACAGCGCTTCCGCAACAAATACTTTGAGAACAAAAGAATTCAAGAGAGCCGAGATGGACAGGTTAATATATTTATGCTTCTCACTCTGTAATTGTTTATTGTATATCTTTTCACATTTACACATATAGGTCTGTATCACCTGATATAGGGAACGAGAGTATCCTGAGAATTCCACAAATATCCTGTCACTGGCATTGTCATTGCGCATGTGGGGAGCCTTTATTGTTTGAATGTGACGTTCATTTCTGACGTTGTGGAAAATAAAATGCAATCAAACTGTCACGGAGTATCGTGAAATCTCTGGGGAACTCCCAGGCCCTATTGGGAACATGTCAGTAAAATATCTGTTTTATTTTTAATTTGACTAACAAACTGTTTATACTTTATGAATCTGTTCAAGCGACTCTGTTAATGTGATTGATTGATTCGACTGAATAAGAAAGACGACAAAATCGCCGCTGCATTTGCCCGGCCAAATGCTTCTGCATTGATGTCACAACATTGTGTTTAGAACTGACAAACAGATTATTGAAGACTAATGGACCCATGTTATGTTTTGTTACAGGAAATAGAGCCTAGAGTTGGTAAAGCTTTGGTAAGCCTATGGCATCAAAGACATCCTGGATCAGGGGACGGACCCACCCAATGGGCTGGAACGAGATCAAGGAACTCGTCGACTTCCCAATCAGCTGACATAAGGGAGTCTTACCCTGTCACCTCAGCTACGTATTCCTGTAACAACCCTGATTTACCCAGTATGGAAGGTCTATCTATGACACATACGGATATTCCATCCACCAAAGCACCTGTGAGTATCCTACAGAGAGACAGCAGTAATAAACCCGTGGAACAGTCAACTAATACCACAGCTCCTGGCTCATATCCTGTACATAATGCCAGAGTATTTCAATCCACACAATATAAATATCACCCTCAACAAAATGAGCACACTTGAAACTGGACAAATTCTCAGAAATGAAATGTTTTTACAACCAACCAAGATGAAATGGGGGACAAATTCTCAGAAATTAAATGTTTTTACAACCAACCAAGATGAAATGGGTCAGTTCGATTTCTAGTTGAAGAATGGCTGCTAATGGAAAGTTATATGTTTCATACGGCTCCTGCCCCAATCAGGTTGGCAATCCCAACCTAACATAAATTCTGCCCTCCTCCCCCATATACAAGGCAGTGATGCCATGAATAAAAAAAATCGTCATTGCGGTGTTAATGAACATGGTTTCTAGTTTCCTAACAACGCTGAGTTCTGCATAAGACATCAATCAATATCCTGATGTGTTGAACATCAGCCGAATTACCGCCGAGCCTGATGACGTCACACAGATTTACGCAAAGCTCTCTGGGTAAAATGTACCTCAGTTCGCCATTTTGTTAACCAGTACTTATAAAGTTATAGCAAGATGTCACTTCCATTGATGGAACCCATTGATGACATAACGTATTCAAAAGTTGATGCTGATAGAGTTATGAAAACAACATGTTGTGTCTTCAAGTCAGAAGCACGACAGATAAGCGCCGGCGAAAGATCTGGCACCTTTTACGTGGTCTACAATACAGTTTGATTCCTTTGGTCATTTTGTAAAATTATGTGAATTTTCCTCAATCTCCCGAAATGCTTTGCGCGTAATTTCCAAGTGACGTCATCAAGCAATCGGTCAATTGAAAAAGAGTATACTATGGTTTAGTAGATATCATTTAAAGTACCCACAGGCACAGGGAAAATCCTTCCTTAAAAGTTTACTCTTTTTATGAGAGAATATTTTGGAATAAGATAGATCTTTGATGGAGCTGAGATGTTCATTTGACTCTTCAGACTACTCAGAAATTATGTCCCTGGTGCAATTTTATTTTACCTCTTTAGAATATTTCATACTAATGAGAAATGATTAAGGCATCACCATGAAGTAAGTTGTTTGTGAACAAACGTGGGATATCTACATGTATACTGGTGTCTTTATCAAGTTAAACTGACAGCTTGGCTTGACAAAGACACCGGTATAGGTGCCTTAAAGTGGCATGAGCTGCCAAAATTCCCACTTTTTTCATAATTTCCGTTCGTCATGACAGTAAGAGGCTTTGAAGGCCATCGGAAAACTGAATGATTGGCGTTGGAATGAGGAAAATCCATACAGTGTGGGGCCTGTACAAACCGAAAACGTGTTCGAAAAGTAAACAAAATTTAAATAACCAAGACGACCATTCATTCATTCTAAGCAAAAGTTAGTTCAAAACAATGCTTTATCGTACATTTTCGAGACTAGAAGCACTAAAAAACTTCTGAATTATACGTCTGGAGAAAAATAGCCACTAATTTCTACATACTGTTTTAATGTCAAAATATCAACATTTTGGCAGCTCATGCCACTTTAATCATTTCTCATTAGTATGGAAGCCACGTTTAAAGAGAGTTTCAACTTTAAAAAGTTCATATTTAAAAACAATAGGATAGTTTGAATTTAATGCCATCTTTCAATAAACTACATTTATAAAATTCCCAAAATGCATTAAAATAAGGACGTTATTTTGTTTCATTTACATTGTTGCTATTGCCAAAGATTTAGTCGATATATGTTTGAACTGTGATGTCATACATGTAATGCCTCAGTACACCAATCATCATTACATATTTTACCTGCATGTTTTATTATTGTTGATTATTTACCACCTTCATGTTATAGTTATATTTTATCCTTATTTATTAAACGTAATGCTCATTTTTCTTGTTTTTAGAATCTTGTATAGATTTAATTATCAAATCATATTTTGTCATCTGTGGTTCATTTTTCAGATATACAAATCAATGTTATAGAAACATTGGAAAAAATTTGAGAATAATGACCTTGTTAAAAAGCGTTTTGCTGTATTTGTTTCATTGTTATCTACAAATTGTAGATTTATTTTTAAAATTCCTGAATTTCAAGAATGTTATTTAATGTGCATTGTTTTCTATTACATTTTATTTTTTCAGGCTGTTTAAAAGTAGATTATTTTCAGCATTTCACATTCAGGCATTAGCTGAAAGCTAAATCAATTACTTAAAAATTCAAAGTTTGACGTTTGGTCAGAATTTCAATTTTAAGTTATTTTAATATGCATTTCCTTCTTTTAAATCTGTTTCAGCTACATAATATATAATTTTTGTGCATTTTATTGCACTCTAATCAATGATGTGATTTATGTTTTGAAAATATTGTTAATCTTTCAAATTTATTTGTTTAATTACTGTTATCAATTGTTTTGACTCAAAGAGAATAAATCTTTTATTCTTTAAAATGATTTATTGGCTTACAAATTTGGTTCTTATTCCTTTTTGATGGCTGCCAGTTACCACCGGAAGGTCGTGGGTTTCCTCCGGGCATAGAGCCCGGTTTCCTCCCACAATAAAACTGGCAACGCCGCCATATAAGTGAAATAATCTTGAGCGCGGCGTAAAACACCAAACAATCAATCAATCATTTTCCTTTTTTGGTCATTGGTTAAACTTGTTGTGAGGTTTTCTATAGAAACACGCCCAACGACAAGTAATGGTGTTAAATGAGAAGAAAAGGAAAGAACTAAGTAAATACAGTACAGGCGCGACACATTTTCCTTTCTAACGGTACCAAAACCATATTTCTGCAATTTTTCCTCGCCAAACTGTGCAATAAGAAAGTTAACAATCGTTATCAGAGAACGTCTACACTGACTCGTCAGCCATCTTCACAGCAGAGCTTAGCCGTGTGTCTCGATTGGCCAATCAGCATACGCCTGGCCACCAGTCACTCGCTAGTGTAAGAGAAATTGGTCAACTCTGAAAGTCTGCCATTTAAACCTAGGTTAATTTCGATCATTTCGAGGCGCTAATAAGAGAAGACGAACAATCTGACAACTCTGAAATGTACACTAGCTGGTAAATCAACCTTTTGGGAAGACGTGACAGGCTGCATATGTTGTCTACGCGACATGTAGGGATCGCTGTAGAATTTTCAGAAAAGGTAGTCTAACCGCTGAGATTGCATGTTACAACCATACAAGATCTCGTAAGCTCGCAAGGGAAGTAATCTACTAATACTTTTTCCGGTCAATTTCAAACCGTCAATGGCGCGCTCCATTGACGATCGAGCACGAGCTTGTCTGGCAGATTCATGTTCATTGTATTTTCACACCGTAAACCATGCGCAAGACTCACACACATGAATACGATGGTCTATGGCAGCCCGTTCGATACAATTGCATGTTGTTCTTTTGTTTTCTCCTCCTTTAATCAATAATTTTGAGTTTTCTAACATTGGCATATTGTAGTTTTGGTCATGACTGTACAATATGTATATCATGCCACACATAGCCAGACCTCACTATCGGAGAGAAAAAAACGCTAATGCTACCCCATAAAAACATGTAAAAACTCTTTTTTTCATTTTCAGTTTGTTAAATCAAAACTTGGAAGCGTATATAACAAAACTGTGTATTGGGAGTTAGATGTTTGTAAGGCCTTTCCTATAGACCCTTTCGGCTTAGAATGACGCATCTTCTCAAGCCAAGTTAAAACCTGCATGTCCCCATTCCGTGTTTGACCTTGGCAGACTACTACACTCTAACCCGTAAATCGAACAGCGCCCACTGGTTGGAATGTAAGAGTTGTCTTTCCTACACTTACAGAGTCTTGGCCAATCAGCACTCGTTACAGAAAAGTTCAAGGTGAACACAGCCGCCATTACGTTATTTTCAGTGTAAGTGCCCAAGGTTTTGATTAGCTGCGAGAAGTTTTACTCGCATCCAATCAAAATGAGCTGTTCGATTTACGGGTTTGAGTGGAGTAGTCCACCATGGTAAAACGCAGAATGGAGACATTTAGGTTTTATCTTGGCTGGAGAAGATGAGAACGACGTGTTTATGACGTTGTTCGAATTATATGGCATTGACGTCATCTCTCTGTTGCGGTCGCTGTGACACCCCTCTTTTGCATTACGTCATAGACGAAATGAACACGATTCTGACGTCAGATTGATCCAAAAACTCAATTTAGCGTAATTTTGCCCTACAACAAGACTTCTGCGCAAGCGTCAATCCTTAAACCGAAATGGTCTATTGTTGCTTTTTAAACAAAACAAAAAAGCAATTATAATGTTTGTTGCAATTCTCCATTGACCTTCAGATTAGAAAGACTGCCAGTTGACTTTCATGCAAAAATGTACACTTAAAGAGTTAATCAATGAATTCTTTGTAACTATTGTTTTGTCTTGACAGTCAGTAAACAAACAGCCGAGAATGCATCCCCTGTGCAGCCACAAAGGGGTCTTACTGCGCAGCTAACCCATTACCACAACAAAGCAGACATTGGAATCCTCAAATAAAACGCCCTATCTAGTGGTCCATGGGAGCTGGGAAAGTTATCAATGGCCATCTGGAAACCCCATTTTTATATAAACAACGTTCGAATAGCACACATCATAACAAATTTTGTTTCTCTGTCTCCTTTACTCCTCTTTTGGTTTCACAAATAATGATTAACAAATAATTGTTGACTTTTTATACGCCCGACTTAAAAAAAGTCGGTCGTATTATGGTATCACCAGCGCCGTCCGTCCGTCCGGCCCGGATTCCCTTCCGCTCCATAACTTGAAGAGTTTTGATCTAATCTTTACAATTCTTTCACAACATATACCTTGTGGGTAGAAGGTGTGTCATGAACCATTTATGACATCGTCGATTGCATAATGTTGCTTCTACATTGGATTATGTAGTATTCTGTCTTAGTCTATATATTCGTTCCCTTCCGCTCCATAACTTGAAGAGTTTTGATCCGATCTTTACAATTTTTTTGACAACATATAGTTTAGGGGTAGAAGGTGTGTCATGAACCATTTCTGACTTCACCCATTGCATAATCTGCCAGCCATATAGGATTATGTAATATTCCCTTCCGTTCCATAACTTCTAAAGTTTTGATCCGATCTTGATTCTTGAGTATATACCTTATGGGCAGACGGTGTTTCACGTACCATTTCTGACATCACCTGTTACATAATATGGCAGCCCTATTGGATTATGTAATATTCCCTTTTGGCCCCAGAACTTCCTTCGTTTTGATATAATTTCTCCAATTCTTCTAGAGTATATATACCTTATAGGTAGATGATGTGTCACATACCAAATTTGATTTGGGTCCACATATTTTTTGTCTTTTCAAGAGTTTTTTTTTTATCAGAAATGTGTACCTGATGTTTAATATATATATATTCATATATATCAATGCTTTTTTTAGTACACTTGGTCCAGGGAAATACTTGAAGCCAATTAATTTATACATTCTGAGACTGTTTTTTTGGGTTAGTTAAATGTGTGCTATGATAAAAAAGGACCATTTTCACAGCTTTATTGCCCATCTGGAATTTACCAGAGTGGCTGTTTAAATAGAGATAAGGGGACAATGTCAGTGGTCAGCATATCAGTGGTCAGCCTGAAGATTGTTTGCCACTTAAAGAGATTGTTTGCTTTGTAATAAAACTATCACTGCCAAGTCTAATATAGTCAAAGCTGTTAAAATTCAAGAATTGTAAGCTATTATGGAACATACCAGCAATGTCAAAACAGCCACAATATTTCAGTTTTTGCAATTAAAATGTGATTGAAATTACCTGAACAGATAATATGTGTGTACTATAACGTACTGGTATTTAGTTGCAGCTTCATCAAATTCAGAAAAGAAAAACTTCTAATGTGAACAAGAAATTTCAATTGATGAAATTAAAACAAATGTTATATTAAATGTAAAGTTGTTAATCGTAGCGGTTCGTCTTTGCCACGGCGGGCGTATGTTGAGTTTACTAAAACTCTTGTTTTCAGATACTGTGGCATGGCTTACTATGGCAGTATTAATGTATTTTCAAAATGTCATCTAATTAATCACCTTTGTACTGGAGTTTAAATATTGCTGAGATGGGCAGGGGTATCACAATTCACTTAGTTTGATGTTGGTAACCAGGCTGGAATGTCAATCATCCCTTTGATGTTGGTAACCAGGCTGGAATGTCAATCATCCCTTGCTGGCTTAGGCAGTCGTTGGAGCAATAGTATAGGGGTTTCCTCCCCACTAAACCTGGCAATGCCACCATGTATTTAATGCAGCGTAAAACATCAATTGACTCAAGTTTTCCATAGATGGATAGCAGTTTTGAATACCACTCAATCCAAATAAAAAAATTTTAAAATTGTTTTGAGTGGGTCTTTATGCGATAGCCCCATGTGAGGGTTGTCGAACATCCTCCAAAGGTCGGGGGTTCTCTGACGCATATAGCCCATTTCCCTCGCTAACTAAACTAGGCAACACCCCTATGTAGTCCAAATAATCTTGAGTTCAGTGTATAAATCAATTAATCAAGAATTCGCCCCCCCCACACCCACCTGATCCCACAATTCCTATCAATTTAACAGCGAAACAAACTTTCCAAATTATATAAACATTAATATGTAACACAAATTTATAAATACGTCATGTTCAGCTTAATTTTAAAATGTTGTATAATTATTTTAATGCTTTTTTAGGAGATCAAACTCTGAGAAGTATTCTGGCTTCTAAAATTCAAAGAATTATCAGGGTGCAACCTAGTTTCCTCTCTGAGCTGTCAGACAGTGTGTAGCCTCTGTGGGAACAAAATAATCTCCAAGTGGTATTAAAGGCCAAAAAAAGAAGGAAAAAAGTTCTGCGTAAACCATGTATGATGTTTTCCTCTTGGGCTGTTTGAAAGTGATCAGCCAGTGTGTAGGTTAAATAATCATCAGAGGGAAATGAAACGCTGTAAATATCTGTTTGTGTTCATAATCTGCAAAATGTCTTCAAATACAATTTCTCACTCCGAACAGCCTTCCACCAATGGGTCGCGGGTTCGAATCCCACTCAGTCCCAAAAAAAAAATGGAAAAATGTTCTGACTGGGTTTTCACTCAAAAGACCTATGTGGGATGGTTGCCAGTTACCAACGAAAGGTCGTGGGTTTCCTTCAGCCCGGTTTTCTCCCACAAAAAAACTGGCAACGCCGCCATATAAGTGAAATAATCTTGAGCGCGGCGTAAAACACCAAACAATCAATCAAATACAATTCAATTCTTTTGTCACACTTTTAAAAAAAATTCCTGTTACCAGTTCTTCAAAACTCTTATTACAGTGTAGATCAGAGGCAGGTTTAAAGCAATGTGTTTGTATTAAATACGCCATCATTTTAACCTTTGCTTTGAGCAATCAACCCTAGAAGTCAACTGAATTTAAATATATGTGTGGTCAAACTTGTCAATTATTATAATGTCTTTAGTAGTAAACAACAAACATATATAACATGCATGATACTAGAAGTCAACTGAATCTAAATATATGGGTGGCCAAACTTGTGCATTATTATAATGTCTTTAGTAGTAAACAATGAACATATATAACATGCATGATACTAGAAGTCAACTGAATTTAAATAGATGGGTGGTCAAATTTGTCCATTATTATGTCTTTGGTAGTAAACAACGAACATATATAACATGCATGATACTATAAGTCAACTGAATTTAAATATATGGGTGGTCAAACTTGTCCATTATTATCATGTCTCTGGTAGTAAACAATGAACATATATAACATGCATGATACTAGAAGTCAACTGAATCTAAATATATGGGTGGTCAAACTTGTCCATTATTATCATGTTTGGTAGTAAACAATGAACATAACATGCGTGATACTAGAAGTCAACTGAATCTAAATATATGGGTGGTCAAACTTGTCCATTATTATCATGTCTCTGGTAGTAAACAATGAACATATATAACATGCATGATACTAGAAGTCAACTGAATCTAAATATATGGGTGGTCAAACTTGTCCATTATTATCATGTCTCTGGCAGTAAACAATGAACATATATAACATGCATGATACTAGAAGTCAACTGAATCTAAATATATGGGTGGTCAAACTTGTCCATTATTATCATGTCTCTGGCAGTAAACAATGAACATATATAACATGCATGATACTAGAAGTCAACTGAATCTAAATATATGGGTGGTCAAATTTGTCAATTATTATCATGTCTCTGGCAGTAAACAATGAACATATATAGCATGCATGATACTAGAAGTCAACTGAATTTAAATGTATGGGTGGTCAAATTTGTCAATTATTATCATGTCTCTGGCAGCAAACAATGAACATATATAACATGCATGATACTAGAAGTCAACTGAATCTAAATATATTGGTGGTCAAGTGTGTCCATTATTATCATGTCTCTGGCAGTAAACAATGGACATATATAACATGCGTGATATGTGAGCTGAAGGAAGATGATCTGACAGTACCAGTCTGTTACAGAACCAGGAAGACGTCCCCTATCATATTACACTGAGCCCAGTTAACTATATACACTTCACAGTATGTATCATATTGCCTGCAGAATTAAAAACAACACACCTCTGATTTACTTATATTGAAATTTGTATCCAGAGGTTATAAGACTTACTGTTTTTATTTTTTATCTTCACCAATGGGTCGCGGGCTCGAATCCCACTTAGTCCCACTATATACACTTCACAGTATGTATCATATTGCCTGCAGAATTAAAAACGACACACCTCTGATTTACTATTATTAAAATTTTTATCCAGAGGTTTTAAGACTTACTGTCTTTTTATGTTATCTCCACCAATGGGTCGCGGGTTCGAATCCCACTCAGTCCAAAAAAAATAGGAAAAATTTCTGACTGGGTTTTCACTCGAATGACCTATGTGGGATGGTTGCCAGTTACCACTGGAAGGTTGTGGGTTTCCTCCGGGCATAGAGCCCGGTTTCCTCCCACAACAAAACTAGCAACGCCGCCATATAAGTGAAATAATCTTGAGCCCAGGTAAAATACCAAACAATCAATCAATTATTTGTTATCATTTTTTTTTTAAATGTTTTTGTTCGACATGACTTGACAACGTAATATTGAAGGTATATTTTGCCATGACAGTTAAGTTTTTCGTTGGGTGGAAATGTTATCCTTTGCTCAGTAGATTAAATAGTGGGTGTCAATTCCTACTCGGTTCAAATAAAAATATTTATTTTTCTAACTGGATTTCATCCAAGCATGAAGGGGACCTCAGTGGTCCAGTGGGTTAGAGTGATCGTCCCTCAGTCCTACACAGACCTTCCATCGATGCGGCGCTGGTTCGATCGCACTCAGACCAAATAATAATTTTTTAGTGGATATTTCACTTGGCCGCCGTATGTGGAAGAGTTGCCAGATACTCCCCGAAGGTCGGGGGTTTCCTCCGGGCAATGAGTTTGGTTTCCTCCCCCACTAAACCTGGCAACACCGCCATATAAGGGAAATAATCTTGATTGTGCCGTAAAACATCAATCAATCCATCCATCCAAGCATGAAGCCTAGTTTTTTATATATATGTATTTTTTTTTTTGCCAATATTGTTTTTGCCTAACTCATTTGTAGAAATTAGTGGTGTAACAACACAGAACAAACCATATCTTATTTTGCAACCTCTGTTATATTTATGCATTTTTTATATTTTAAAAATGTTTTACCTAAATTTAAGAGAGATTAAAATTCCAGAAAGAGAATCGGTTGTGTTATGATAGTTTTTGTTGCGGAGTTCAAAACAAACAAATTGATTTCAAAAAGATAGCTGATAACTTATTAATATTCATGAGGTCCAAAGTAGAGTGGATTTCAACGTATCTTAATCTCCCCTATATTCTGACCTATAATCAGTAAATTAGACCTGTACAAGATGAGTCCATGCATGAAAGTTAACACCCTCTGTGTGAGGCTCCATAGGGCGGTCCTAATAATCAGTTCATCTCTGATATCAAACAACATCACTGCTTGTACTTTTGCCAATGTTATTTTAGAGTCTACTACGCATTGTGGATATACAGGATTGCAATTTCTTTATTGAACTGTTAGAAAATGTCGGCTCACAGAAATAGCTCATGTCAATCTATGCAGAAGATTTTTAATATTAGATAGAGAAATTGTCTGAAAGATTAAATAGTGGAATGTTACAAGTTCATTAAACTTTTAATCCAGTTTTATCTAGAGTGTTCCCATGTGATTTTACCAAGTGGATATTTACAAACACACATAGGCAAGTATAACATGTTTCAGCTTGTTATTATCGCTGTTTTTAATTCAGTTTTAATTTTTTTTTCAATTTTATTTTTATTTTTTAGTATTCATTTTGGCAATTAAATATATAACCTTTATCTTTAAGTGGCATGAACTGCCCAAATGTTGGAAATGTTTCAGCTGAAACTAAGTTTTCAAATTATCGATGACTTTTCAGAATAAGTCAAATTTAGAAGCTTTTTATTGCTACTAATCTTGATAAGGAACATTTGTCACAGTAGTGTTTTGAACTAACCCATGCCTTGAATAAATGAATGTTTGTCTTCGTTATTTAAATTTTGTTTACTTTTCTGACACTATTTCGGCTCATACAGCTCACAAATTGGATGGATTTTCGTCTTTCAAATGTCAATTTTTTAGTTGTTTGATGAATTTCAAACCAACTTATTGTCATCTACAATCATAATTTATGAAAACAGTGGATATTTCGGCAGCTTATGCTACTTAAGGTTAGATTTTTGCACTTTTTTAATCTGTTTGAATTTAAAGTGGCATGAGCTGCGAAAATTCACACTTTTTTCATAATTTCTCATTGTCATGACAGTAAGAGGCTTTGAAGGCCATCGAAAAACTAAATGATTGGCATTGGAATGAGGAAAATCCATACAGTAGGTGGCCTTTACGAACCGAAAAGTGAACAAAATTTAAATAATCGGGACGAAAATTCATTCATTCTAAGCGAAAGTTAGTTCAAAACAATACTGTATCATACATTTTCGAGACTAGAAGCACTAAAGAGCTTCTGAATTGAACTTGAGAAAAATAGCCAATAATTTCAACATTCTGTTTTAACGTCAAAATATCAACATTTTGGCAACCCATGCCACTTTAACCGAAACATTTGTGTCAGCTGTCAGGTATTGTCAGGTGGAAACAAGTAAATTGAATATGAATTTGAGGAAGTTAATTACAGTTTGTCCAGGGTGAATACTGTGTGGAAACAAGTAAACTGAATATGGATTTGAGGAAGTTAATTACAGTTTGTCCAGGGTGAATACTGTGTGGAAACAAGTAAACTGAATATGGATTTGAGGAAGTTAATTACAGTTTGTCCAGGGTGAATACTGTGTGGAAACCAGTAAATTGAATATGGATTTGAGGAAGTTAATTACAGTTTGTCCAGGGTGAATACTGTGTGAAAACCAGTAAACTGAATATGGATTTGAGGAAGTTAATTACTGTTTATCCTGGGTGAATACTGTGTGGAAACCAGTAAATTGAATATGGATTTGAGGAAGTTAATTACAGTTTGTCCTGGGTGAATACTGTGTGGAAACCAGTAAATTGAATATGAATTTGAGGAAGTTAATTACAGTTGGTCCAGGGGTGAATACTGTGTGGAAACCAGTAAACTGAATATGAATTTGAGGAAGTTAATTACAGTTTGTCCAGGGTGAATACTGTGTGGAAACAAGTAAATTGAATATGGATTTGAGGAAGTTAATTACAGTTTGTCCAGGGTGAATACTGTGTGGAAACAAGTAAATTGAATATGAATTTGAGGAAGTTAATTACAGTTTGTCCAGGGTGAATACTGTGTGGAAACAAGTAAATTGAATATGAATTTGAGGAAGTTAATTACAGTTTGTCCAGGGTGAATACTGTGTGGAAACAAGTAAATTGAATATGGATTTGAGGAAGTTATTTACAGTTTGTCCAGGGTGAATACTGTGTGGAAACAAGTAAATTGAATATGAATTTGAGGAAGTTATTTACAGTTTGTCCAGGGTGAATACTGTGTGGAAACAAGTAAATTGAATATGGATTTGAGGAAGTTAATTACAGTTTGTCCTGGGTGAATACTGTGTGGAAACCAGTAAATTGAATATGAATTTGAGGAAGTTAATTACAGTTGGTCCAGGGGTGAATACTGTGTGGAAACCAGTAAACTGAATATGAATTTGAGGAAGTTAATTACAGTTTGTCCAGGGTGAATACTGTGTGGAAACAAGTAAATTGAATATGGATTTGAGGAAGTTAATTACAGTTTGTCCAGGGTGAATACTGTGTGGAAACAAGTAAATTGAATATGAATTTGAGGAAGTTAATTACAGTTTGTCCAGGGTGAATACTGTGTGGAAACCAGTAAATTGAATATGGATTTGAGGAAGTTAATTACAGTTTGTCCTGGGTGAATACTGTGTGGAAACCAGTAAATTGAATATGAATTTGAGGAAGTTAATTACAGTTGGTCCAGGGGTGAATACTGTGTGGAAACCAGTAAACTGAATATGAATTTGAGGAAGTTAATTACAGTTTGTCCAGGGTGAATACTGTGTGGAAACAAGTAAATTGAATATGGATTTGAGGAAGTTAATTACAGTTTGTCCAGGGTGAATACTGTGTGGAAACAAGTAAATTGAATATGAATTTGAGGAAGTTAATTACAGTTTGTCCAGGGTGAATACTGTGTGGAAACAAGTAAATTGAATATGGATTTGAGGAAGTTATTTACAGTTTGTCCAGGGTGAATACTGTGTGGAAACAAGTAAATTGAATATGAATTTGAGGAAGTTATTTACAGTTTGTCCAGGGTGAATACTGTGTGGAAACAAGTAAATTGAATATGGATTTGAGGAAGTTAATTACTGTTTATCCAGGGTGAATACTGTGGGGAAACAAGTAAATTGAATATGGATTTGAGGAAGTTAATTACAGTTTGTCCAGGGTGAATACTGTGTGGAAACAAGTAAATTGAATATGGATTTGAGGAAGTTAATTACAGTTTGTCCAGGGTGAATACTGTGTGAAAACAAGTAAATTGAATATGAATTTGAGGAAGTTAATTACAGTTTGTCCAGGGTGAATACTGTGGGGAAACCAGTAAATTGAATATGGATTTGAGGAAGTTAATTACTGTTTATCCAGGGTGAATACTGTGTGGAAACCAGTAAATTGAATATGAATTTGAGGAAGTTAATTACAGTTTGTCCAGGGTGAATACTGTGTGGAAACAAGTAAATTGAATATGAATTTGAGGAAGTTAATTACAGTTTGTCCAGGGTGAATACTGTGTGGAAACAAGTAAATTGAATATGAATTTGAGGAAGTTAATTACAGTTTGTCCAGGGTGAATACTGTGTGGAAACAAGTAAATTGAATATGAATTTGAGGAAGTTAATTACAGTTTGTCCAGGGTGAATACTGTGTGGAAACAAGTAAATTGAATATGAATTTGAGGAAGTTAATTACAGTTTGTCCAGGGTGAATACTGTGTGGAAACAAGTAAATTGAATATGGATTTGAGGAAGTTAATTACAGTTTGTCCAGGGTTAATACTGTGTGGAAACCAGTAAATTGAATATGGATTTGAGGAAGTTAATTACAGTTTGTCCAGGGTTAATACTGTGTGGAAACAAGTAAATTGAATATGAATTTGAGGAAGTTAATTACAGTTTGTCCAGGGTGAATACTGTGTGGAAACAAGTAAATTGAATATGGATTTGAGGAAGTTAATTACAGTTTGTCCAGGGTGAATACTGTGTGGAAACAAGTAAATTGAATATGAATTTGAGGAAGTTAATTACAGTTTGTCCAGGGTGAATACTGTGTGGAAACAAGTAAATTGAATATGAATTTGAGGAAGTTAATTACAGTTTGTCCAGGGTGAATACTGTGTGGAAACCAGTAAATTGAATATGAATTTGAGGAAGTTAATTACAGTTTGTCCAGGGTGAATACTGTGTGGAAACCAGTAAATTGAATATGAATTTGAGGAAGTTAATTACAGTTTGTCCAGGGTGAATACTGTGTGGAAACAAGTAAATTGAATATGGATTTGAGGAAGTTAATTACTGTTTATCCAGGGTGAATACTGTGGGGAAACAAGTAAATTGAATATGGATTTGAGGAAGTTAATTACAGTTTGTCCAGGGTGAATACTGTGTGGAAACAAGTAAATTGAATATGAATTTGAGGAAGTTAATTACAGTTTGTCCAGGATGAATACTGTGTGGAAACAAGTAAATTGAATATGGATTTGAGGAAGTTAATTACAGTTTGTCCAGGATGAATACTGTGTGGAAACCAGTAAATTGAATATGAATTTGAGGACGTTAATTACAGTTTGTCCAGGGTGAATACTGTGTGGAAACCAGTAAATTGAATATGAATTTGAGGAAGTTAATTACAGTTTGTCCAGGGTGAATACTGTGTGGAAACAAGTAAATTGAATATGGATTTGAGAAAGTTACTTACAGTTTGTCCAGGGTGAATACTGTGTGGAAACAAGTAAATTGAATATGAATTTGAGGAAGTTAATTACAGTTTGTCCAGGGTGAATACTGTGTGGAATTAAGTAAATTTAATATGGATTTGAGGAAGTTAATTATAGGTTGTCCAGGGTGAATACGGTGTGGAAACCAGTAAATTGAATATGGATTTGAGAAAGTTAATAACGGTTTGTCCAGGGTGAATACGGTGTGGAAACAAGTAAATTGAATATGGATTTGAGAAAGTTAATTACAGTTTGTCCAGGGTGAATACGGTGTGGAAACCAGTAAATTGAATATGGATTTGAGGAAGTGAATTACAGTTTGTCCAGGGTGAATACTGTGTGGAAACAAGTAAATTGAATATGGATTTGAGGAAGTTAATTACAGTTTGTCCAGGGTGAATACTGTGTGGAAACAAGTAAACTGAATATGGATTTGAGGAAGTTAATTACAGTTTGCCCTTGGGTGAATACTGTGTGGAAACAAGTAAATTGAATATGGATTTGAGGAAGTTAATTACAGTTTGTCCAGGGTGAATACAGTGTGAAAACAAGTAAATTGAATATGAATTTGAGGAAATTAATTACTGTTTGTCCAGGGTGAATACTGTGTGGAAACAAGTAAATTGAATATGTATTTGAGGAAGTTAATTACAGTTTGCCCTTGGGTGAATACTGTGTGGAAACAAGTAAATTGAATATGAATTTGAGGAAGTTAATTACAGTTTGTCCAGGGTGAATACTGTGTGGAAACAAGTAAATTGAATATGTATTTGAGGAAGTTAATTACAGTTTGCCCTGGGGTGAATACTGTGTGGAAACAAGTAAATTGAATATGAATTTGAGGAAGTTAATTACAGTTTGTCCAGGGTGAATACTTTGTGAAAACAAGTAAATTGAATATGGATTTGAGGAAGTTAATTACAGTTTGCCCTGGGGTGAATACTGTGTGGAAACAAGTAAATTGAATATGTATTTGAGGAAGTTAATTACAGTTTGCCCTGGGGTGAATACTTTGTGAAAACAAGTAAATTGAATATGGATTTGAAGAAGTTAATTACAGTTTGTCCTGGGGTGAATACTGTGTGGTAACAAGTAAATTGAATATGAATTTGAGGAAGTTAATTACAGTTTGTCCTGGGGTAAATACTTTGTGAAAACAAGTAAATTGAATATGGATTTGAGGACGTTAATTACAGTTTGTCCAGGGTGAATACTGTGTGGAAACAAGTAAATTGAATATGGATTTGAGGAAGTTAATTACAGTTTGTCCAGGGTGAATACTGTATGGAAACAAGTAAATTGAATATGAATTTGAGGAAGTTAATTACATTTTGTCCAGGGTGAATACTGTGTGGAAACAAGTAAATTGAATATGGATTTGAGGAAGTTAATTACAGTTTGTCCAGGGTGAATACTGTATGGAAACAAGTAAATTGAATATGAATTTGAGGAAGTTAATTATAGTTTGTCCTGGGTGAATACAGTGTGGAAACAAGTAAATTGAATATGAATTTGAGGAAGTTAATTACAGTTTGTCCAGGGTGAATACTGTGTGGAAACAAGTAAATTGAATATGAATTTGAGGAAGTTAATTACAGTTTGTCCATGGTGAATACTGTGTGGAAAGAAAGTAAATTGAATATGGATTTGAGGAAGTTAATTATAGTTTGTCCAGGGTGAATACTGTGTGGAAACAAGTAAATTGAATATGAATTTGAGGAAGTTAATTACAGTTTGTCCAGGGTGAATACTGTGTGGAAAGAAAGTAAATTGAATATGGATTTGAGGAAGTTAATTACAGTTTGTCCAGGGTGAATACTGTGTGGAAACCAGTAAATTGAATATGAATTTGAGGAAGTTAATTATAGTTTATCCAGGGTGAATACTGTGTGGAAACCAGTAAATTTAATATGAATTTGAGGAAGTTAATTACAGTTTGTCCATGGTAAATACTGTGTGGAAAGAAAGTAAATTGAATATGGATTTGAGGAAGTTAATTACAGTTTGTCGAGGGTGAATACTGTGTGGAAACCAGTAAATTGAATATGAATTTGAGGAAGTTAATTATAGTTTGTCCAGGGTGAATACTGTGTGGAAAGAAAGTAAATTGAATATGAATTTGAGGAAGTTAATTATAGTTTGTCCAGGGTGAATACTGTGTGGAAACCAGTAAATTGAATATGAATTTGAGGAAGTTAATTATAGTTTGTCCAGGGTGAATACTGTGTGGAAAGAAAGTAAATTGAATATGAATTTGAGGAAGTTAATTATAGTTTGTCCAGGGTGAATACTGTGTGGAAAGAAAGTAAATTGAATATGGATTTGAGGAAGTTAATTATAGTTTGTCCAGGGTGAATACTGTGTGGAAAGAAAGTAAATTGAATATGGATTTGAGGAAGTTAATTACAGTTTGTCCAGGGTGAATACTGTGTGGAAACCAGTAAATTGAATATGAATTTGAGGAAGTTAATTATAGTTTGTCCAGGGTGAATACTGTGTGGAAAGAAAGTAAATTGAATATCGATTTGAGGAAGTTAATTACAGTTTGTCCAGGGTGAATACTGTGTGGAAACAAGTAAATTGAATATGAATTTGAGGAAGTTAATTATAGTTTGTCCAGGGTGAATACTGTGTGGAAAGAAAGTAAATTGAATATGGATTTGAGGAAGTTAATTACAGTTTGTCCAGGGTGAATACTGTGTGGAAACCAGTAAATTGAATATGAATTTGAGGAAGTTAATTACAGTTTGTCCAGGGTGAATACTGTGTGGAAACAAGTAAATTGAATATGAATTTGAGGAAGTTAATTACAGTTTGTCCAGGGTGAATACTGTGTGGAAACAAGTAAATTGAATATGAATTTGAGGAAGTTAATTATAGTTTGTCCAGGGTGAATACTGTGTGGAAAGAAAGTAAATTGAATATGGATTTGAGGAAGTTAATTACAGTTTGTCCAGGGTGAATACTGTGTGGAAACCAGTAAATTGAATATGAATTTGAGGAAGTTAATTATAGTTTGTCCAGGGTGAATACTGTGTGGAAACAAGTAAATTGAATATGAATTTGAGGAAGTTAATTACAGTTTGTCCAGGGTGAATACTGTGTGGAAACAAGTAAATTGAATATGAATTTGAGGAAGTTAATTACAGTTTGTTCAGGGTGAATACTGTGTGGAAACAAGTAAATTGAATATGAATTTGAGGAAGTTAATTACAGTTTGTCCATGGTGAATACTGTGTGGAAAGAAAGTAAATTGAATATGGATTTGAGGAAGTTAATTACAGTTTGTCCAGGGTGAATACTGTGTGGAAACAAGTAAATTGAATATGTATTTGAGGAAGTTAATTACAGTTTGTCCAGGGTGAATACTGTGTTGAAACGAGTAAATTGAATATGAATTTGAGGAAGTTAATTACAGTTTGTCCAGGGTGAATACTGTGTGGAAACAAGTAAATTGAATATGAATTTGAGGAAGTTAATTACAGTTTGTTCAGGGTGAATACTGTGTGGAAACAAGTAAATTGAATATGAATTTGAGGAAGTTAATTACAGTTTGTTCAGGGTGAATACTGTGTGGAAACAAGTAAATTGAATATGAATTTGAGGAAGTTAATTATAGTTTGTCCAGGGTGAATACTGTGTGGAAACAAGTAAATTGAATATGAATTTGAGGAAGTTAATTACAGTTTGTCCAGGGTGAATACTGTGTGGAAACAAGTAAATTGAATATGAATTTGAGGAAGTTAATTACAGTTTGTTCAGGGTGAATACTGTGTGGAAACAAGTAAATTGAATATGGATTTGAGGAAGTTAATTACAGTTTGTCCAGGGTGAATACTGTGTGGAAACAAGTAAATTGAATATGAATTTGAGGAAGTTAATTACAGTTTGTCCAGGGTGAATACTGTGTGGAAACAAGTAAATTGAATATGAATTTGAGGAAGTTAATTATAGTTTGTCCAGGGTGAATACTGTGTGGAAAGAAAGTAAATTGAATATGAATTTGAGGACGTTAATTACAGTTTGTCCAGGGTGAATACTGTGTGGAAACCAGTAAATTGAATATGAATTTGAGGAAGTTAATTATAGTTTGTCCAGGGTGAATACTGTGTGGAAACCAGTAAATTGAATATGAATTTGAGGAAGTTAATTACAGTTTGTCCATGGTGAATACTGTGTGGAAAGAAAGTAAATTGAATATGGATTTGAGGAAGTTAATTACAGTTTGTCCAGGGTGAATACTGTGTGGAAACCAGTAAATTGAATATGAATTTGAGGAAGTTAATTATAGTTTGTCCAGGGTGAATACTGTGTGGAAACAAGTAAATTGAATATGAATTTGAGGAAGTTAATTACAGTTTGTCCAGGGTGAATACTGTGTGGAAACAAGTAAATTGAATATGAATTTGAGGAAGTTAATTACAGTTTGTTCAGGGTGAATACTGTGTGGAAACAAGTAAATTGAATATGAATTTGAGGAAGTTAATTACAGTTTGTTCAGGGTGAATACTGTGTGGAAACAAGTAAATTGAATATGAATTTGAGGAAGTTAATTATAGTTTGTCCAGGGTGAATACTGTGTGGAAACAAGTAAATTGAATATGAATTTGAGGAAGTTAATTACAGTTTGTCCAGGGTGAATACTGTGTGGAAACAAGTAAATTGAATATGAATTTGAGGAAGTTAATTACAGTTTGTTCAGGGTGAATACTGTGTGGAAACAAGTAAATTGAATATGAATTTGAGGAAGTTAATTACAGTTTGTTCAGGGTGAATACTGTGGGGAAATGAGTAAATTGAATATGAATTTGAGGAAGTTAATTATAGTTTGTCCAGGGTGAATACTGTGTGGAAACAAGTAAATTGAATATGAATTTGAGGAAGTTAATTACAGTTTGTCCAGGGTGAATACTGTGTGGAAACAAGTAAATTGAATATGAATTTGAGGAAATTAATTATAGTTTGTCCAGGGTGAATACTGTGTGGAAACCAGTAAATTGAATATGGATTTGAGGAAATTAATTACAGTTTGTCTAGGGTGAATACTGTGTGGAAACAAGTAAATTGAATATGAATTTGAGGAAATTAATTATAGTTTGTCCAGGGTGAATACTGTGTGGAAACCAGTAAATTGAATATGAATTTGAGGAAGTTAATTACAGTTTGTCCATGGTGAATACTGTGTGGAAACCAGTAAATTGAATATGAATTTGACGAAGTCAATTACAGTTTGTCCAGGGTGAATACAGTGTGGAAACCAGTAAATTGAATATGAATTTGAGGAAGTTAATTACAGTTTGTCCAGGGTGAATACTGTGTGGAAACAAGTAAATTGAATATGAATTTGAGAAAGTTAATTACAGTTTGTCCAGGGTGAATACTGTGTGGAAACAAGTAAATTGAATATGGATTTGAGGAAGTTAATTATAGTTTGTCCAGGGGTGAATACTGTGTGGAAACAAGTAAATTGAATATGGATTTGAGGAAGTTTATTACAGTTTGTCCAGGGTGAATACTGTGTGGAAACAAGTAAATTGAATATGAATTTGAGAAAGTTAATTACAGCTTGTCCTTGGGTGAATACTGTGTGGAAACAAGTAAACTGAATATGGATTTGAGGAAGTTAATTACAGTTTGTCCAGGGTGAATACTGTGTGGAAACAAGTAAACTGAGTATGAATTTGAAGAAGTTAATTATAGTTTGTCCAGGGTGAATACTGTGTGGAAACAAGTAAACTGAGTATGAATTTGAAGAAGTTAATTATAGTTTGTCCAGGGTGAATACTGTATGGAAACAAGTAAATTGAATATGAATTTGAGGAAGTTAATTACAGTTTGTCCAGGGTGAATACTGTGTGGAAACAAGTAAATTGAATATGAATTTGAGGAAGTTAATTACAGTTTGTCCAGGGTGAATACTGTGTGGAAACAAGTAAATTGAATATGGATTTGAGGAAGTTAATTACAGCTTGTCCTTGGGTGAATACTGTGTGAAAACAAGTAACTTGAATATGGATTTGAGGAAGTTAATTACAGCTTGCCCTTGGGTGAATACTGTTTGGAAACAAATTAACTGAGTATGAATTAGAGGAAATTAATTACAGTTTGTCCAGGGTGAATACTGTGTGGAAACCAGTAAATTGAATATGGATTTGAGGAAATTAATTAGAGTTTGTCCAGGGTGAATACTGTGTGGAAACCAGTAAATTGAATATGAATTTGAGGAAATTAATTACAGTTTGTCCTTGGGTGAATATTGTGTGGAAACAAGTAAATTGAATATGAATTTGTCCAGGGTGAATACTGTGTGGAAACCAGTAAATTGAATATGGATTTGAGGAATTTAATTACAGTTTGTCCTGGGTGAATACAGTGTGGAAACAAGTAAATTGAATATGGATTTGAGGAAGTTAATTACAGTTTGTTCAGAGTGAATACTGTGTGGAAACCAGTAAATTGAATATGGATTTGAGGAAGTTAATTACAGTTTGTCCAGGGTGAATACAGTGTGGAAACCAGTAAATTGAATATGGATTTGAGGAAGTTAATTACAGTTTGTCCAGGGTGAATACAGTGTGGAAACCAGTAAATTGAATATGGATTTGAGGAAGTTAATTACAGTTTGTCCAAGGTGAATACTGTGTGGAAACAAGTCAATTGAATATGGATTTGAGGAAGTTAATTACAGTTTGTCCAGGGTGAATACTGTGTGGAAACCAGTAAATTGAATATGAATTTGAGGAAGTTAATTACAGTTTGCCCTAGGGTGAATACTTTGTGAAAACAAGTAAATTGAATATGTATTTGAGGAAGTTAATGACAGTTTGCCCTTGGGTGAATACTGTGTGGAAACAAGTAAATTGAATATGGATTTGAAGAAATTAATTACAGTTTGTCCTGGGTGAATACTTTGTGAAAACAAGTAAATTGAATATGTATTTGAGGAAGTTAATTACAGTTTGCCCTTGGGTGAATACTGTGTGGAAACAAGTAAATTGAATATGGATTTGTAGAAGTTAATTACAGTTTGTCCAGGGTGAATACTGTGTGGAAACAAGTAAATTGAATATGGATTTGAGGAAGTTAATTACAGTTTGTCCAGGGTGAATACTGTGTGGAAACCCGTAAATTGAATATGAATTTTAGAAAGTTAATGACAGCTTGCCCTTGGGTGAATACTGTGTGGAAACAAGTAAATTGAATATGGATTTGAAGAAATTAATTACAGTTTGTCCATGGTGAATACTGTGTGGAAACAAGTAAATTGAATATGGATTTGAGAAAGTTAATTACAGCTTGTCCTTGGGTGAATACTGTGTGGAAACAAGTAAATTGAATATGGATTTGAGGAAATTAATTACAGTTTGTCCAGGGTGAATACTGTGTGGAAAGAAAGTAAATTGAATATGGATTTGATGAAATTAATTACAGTTTGTCCAGGGTGAATACTGTGTGGAAACCAGTAAATTGAATATGGATTTGAGGACGTAATTTACAGTTTGTCCAGGGTGAATACTGTGTGGAAACCCGTAAATTCAATATGGATTTGAGGAAATTAATTACAGTTTGTCCAGGGTGAATACTGCGTGGAAACAAGTAAATTGAATATGGATTTGATGAAGTTAATTACAGTTTGTCCAGGGTGAATACTGTGTGGAAACAAGTAAATTGAATATGGATTTGATGAAGTTAATTACAGTTTGTCCAGGGTGAATACTGTGAGGAAACAAATAAATTGAATATGAATTTGAGGAAGTTAATTACAGTTTGTCCAGGGTGAATACTGTATGGAAACCAGTAAATTGAATATGAATTTCAGGAAGTTAATTACAGTTTGTCCAGGGTGAATACTGTGTGGAAACCAGTAAATTGAATATGAATTTGACGAAGTTAATTACAGTTTGTCCAGGGTGAATACTGTGTGGAAACCAGTAAATTGAATATGAATTTGAGGAAGTTAATTACAGTTTGTCCAGGGTGAATACAGTGTGAAAACAAGTAAATTGAATATGAATTTGAGGAAATTAATTACAGTTTGTCCAGGGTGAATACTGTGTGAAAACAAGTAAATTGAATATGAATTTGAGGAAATTAATTACAGTTTGTCCAGGGTGAATACTGTGTGGAAACAAGTAAATTGAATATGTATTTGAGGAAGTTAATTACAGTTTGCCCTTGGGTGAATACTGTGTGGAAACAAGTAAATTGAATATGAATTTGAGGAAGTTAATTACAGTTTGTCCAGGGTGAATACAGTGTGAAAACAAGTAAATTGAATATGAATTTGAGGAAATTAATTACAGTTTGTCCAGGCTGAATACTGTGTGGAAACAAGTAAATTGAATATGGATTTGAGGAAGTTAATTACAGTTTGCCCTTGGGTGAATACTGTGTGGAAACAAGTAAATTGAATATGGATTTGAGGAAGTTAATTACAGTTTGTCCAGGGTGAATACAGTGTGAAAACAAGTAAATTGAATATGAATTTGAGGAAATTAATTACAGTTTGTCCAGGGTGAATACTGTGTGGAAACAAGTAAATTGAATATGTATTTGAGGAAGTTAATTACAGTTTGCCCTTGGGTGAATACTGTGTGGAAACAAGTAAATTGAATATGAATTTGAGGAAGTTAATTACAGTTTGTCCAGGGTGAATACTGTATGGAAACAAGTAAATTGAATATGTATTTGAGGAAGTTAATTACAATTTGCCCTTGGGTGAATACTGTGTGGAAACCAGTAAATTGAATATGTATTTGATGAAGTTAATTACAGTTTGCCCTGGGGTGAATACTGTGTGGAAACAAGTAAATTGAATATGAATTTGAGGAAGTTAATTACAGTTTGTCCAGGGTGAATACTTTGTGAAAACAAGTAAATTGAATATGGATTTGAGGAAGTTAATTACAGTTTGCCCTGGGGTGAATACTGTGTGGAAACAAGTAAATTGAATATGTATTTGAGGAAGTTAATTACAGTTTGCCCTGGGGTGAATACTTTGTGAAAACAAGTAAATTGAATATGGATTTGAAGAAGTTAATTACAGTTTGTCCTGGGGTGAATACTGTGTGGTAACAAGTAAATTGAATATGAATTTGAGGAAGTTAATTACAGTTTGTCCTGGGGTAAATACTTTGTGAAAACAAGTAAATTGAATATGGATTTGAGGACGTTAATTACAGTTTGTCCAGGGTGAATACTGTGTGGAAACAAGTAAATTGAATATGGATTTGAGGAAGTTAATTACAGTTTGTCCAGGGTGAATACTGTATGGAAACAAGTAAATTGAATATGAATTTGAGGAAGTTAATTACATTTTGTCCAGGGTGAATACTGTGTGGAAACAAGTAAATTGAATATGGATTTGAGGAAGTTAATTACAGTTTGTCCAGGGTGAATACTGTATGGAAACAAGTAAATTGAATATGAATTTGAGGAAGTTAATTATAGTTTGTCCTGGGTGAATACAGTGTGGAAACCAGTAAATTGAATATGGATTTGAAGAAGTTAATTACAGTTTGTCCAGGGTGAATACTGTGTGGAAACAAGTAAACTGAATATGAATTTGAGGAAGTTAATTACAGTTTGTCCAGGGTGAATACAGTGTGGAAACAAGTAAATTGAATATGGATTTGACGAAGTTAATTACAGTTTGTCCAGGGTGAATACTGTGTGGAAACAAGTAAATTGAATATGAATTTGAGGAAGTTAATTACAGTTTGTCCATGGTAAATACTGTGTGGAAACAAGTAAATTGAATATGAATTTGAGGAAGTTAATTACAGTTTGTCCAGGGTGAATACTGTGTGGAAACCAGTAAATTGAATATGAATTTGAGGAAGTTAATTACAGTTTGTCTAGGGTGAATACTGTGTGGAAACAAGTAAATTGAATATGGATTTGAGGAAATTAATTACAGTTTGTCCAGGGTGAATACTGTGTTGAAACGAGTAAATTGAATATGGATTTGAGGACGTTAATTACAGTTTGTCCAGGGTGAATACTGTGTGGAAACAAGTCAATTGAATATGGATTTGAGGAAGTTAATTACAGTTTGTCCAGGGTGAATACTGTGTGGAAACCAGTAAATTGAATATGAATTTGAGGAAGTTAATTACAGTTTGCCCTGGGGTGAATACTTTGTGAAAACAAGTAAATTGAATATGTATTTGAGGAAGTTAATGACAGTTTGCCCTTGGGTGAATACTGTGTGGAAACAAGTAAATTGAATATGGATTTGAAGAAATTAATTACAGTTTGTCCTGGGTGAATACTTTGTGAAAACAAGTAAATTGAATATGTATTTGAGGAAGTTAATTACAGTTTGCCCTTGGGTGAATACTGTGTGGAAACAAGTAAATTGAATATGGATTTGAAGAAGTTAATTACAGTTTGTCCAGGGTGAATACTGTGTGGAAACAAGTAAATTGAATATGGATTTGAGGAAGTTAATTACAGTTTGTCCAGGGTGAATACTGTGTGGAAACCCGTAAATTGAATATGAATTTTAGAAAGTTAATGACAGCTTGCCCTTGGGTGAATACTGTGTGGAAACAAGTAAATTGAATATGGATTTGAAGAAATTAATTACAGTTTGTCCATGGTGAATACTGTGTGGAAACAAGTAAATTGAATATGGATTTGAGAAAGTTAATTACAGCTTGTCCTTGGGTGAATACTGTGTGGAAACAAGTAAATTGAATATGGATTTGAGGAAATTAATTACAGTTTGTCCAGGGTGAATACTGTGTGGAAACAAGTAAATTGAATATGAATTTGAGGAAATTAATTACAGTTTGTCCAGGGTGAATACTGTGTGGAAACAAGTAAATTGAATATGGATTTGAGGACGTAATTTACAGTTTGTCCAGGGTGAATACTGTGTGGAAACCCGTAAATTCAATATGGATTTGAGGAAATTAATTACAGTTTGTCCAGGGTGAATACTGCGTGGAAACAAGTAAATTGAATATGGATTTGATGAAGTTAATTACAGTTTGTCCAGGGTGAATACTGTGTGGAAACAAGTAAATTGAATATGGATTTGATGAAGTTAATTACAGTTTGTCCAGGGTGAATACTGTGAGGAAACAAATAAATTGAATATGAATTTGAGGAAGTTAATTACAGTTTGTCCAGGGTGAATACTGTATGGAAACCAGTAAATTGAATATGAATTTGAGGAAGTTAATTACAGTTTGTCCAGGGTGAATACTGTGTGGAAACCAGTAAATTGAATATGAATTTGACGAAGTTAATTACAGTTTGTCCAGGGTGAATACTGTGTGGAAACCAGTAAATTGAATATGAATTTGAGGAAGTTAATTACAGTTTGTCCAGGGTGAATACAGTGTGAAAACAAGTAAATTGAATATGAATTTGAGGAAATTAATTACAGTTTGTCCAGGGTGAATACTGTGTGAAAACAAGTAAATTGAATATGAATTTGAGGAAATTAATTACAGTTTGTCCAGGGTGAATACTGTGTGGAAACAAGTAAATTGAATATGTATTTGAGGAAGTTAATTACAGTTTGCCCTTGGGTGAATACTGTGTGGAAACAAGTAAATTGAATATGAATTTGAGGAAGTTAATTACAGTTTGTCCAGGGTGAATACTGTGTGGAAACAAGTAAATTGAATATGAATTTGAGGAAGTTAATTACAGTTTGTTCATGGTGAATACTGTGTGGAAACAAGTAAATTGAATATGAATTTGAGGAAGTTAATTACAGTTTGTTCAGGGTGAATACTGTGTGGAAACAAGTAAATTGAATATGAATTTGAGGAAGTTAATTATAGTTTGTCCAGGGTGAATACTGTGTGGAAACAAGTAAATTGAATATGAATTTGAGGAAGTTAATTACAGTTTGTCCAGGGTGAATACTGTGTGGAAACAAGTAAATTGAATATGAATTTGAGGAAGTTAATTACAGTTTGTTCAGGGTGAATACTGTGTGGAAACAAGTAAATTGAATATGAATTTGAGGAAGTTAATTACAGTTTGTTCAGGGTGAATACTGTGGGGAAATGAGTAAATTGAATATGAATTTGAGGAAGTTAATTATAGTTTGTCCAGGGTGAATACTGTGTGGAAACAAGTAAATTGAATATGAATTTGAGGAAGTTAATTACAGTTTGTCCAGGGTGAATACTGTGTGGAAACAAGTAAATTGAATATGAATTTGAGGAAATTAATTATAGTTTGTCCAGGGTGAATACTGTGTGGAAACCAGTAAATTGAATATGGATTTGAGGAAATTAATTACAGTTTGTCTAGGGTGAATACTGTGTGGAAACAAGTAAATTGAATATGAATTTGAGGAAATTAATTATAGTTTGTCCAGGGTGAATACTGTGTGGAAACCAGTAAATTGAATATGAATTTGAGGAAGTTAATTACAGTTTGTCCATGGTGAATACTGTGTGGAAACCAGTAAATTGAATATGAATTTGACGAAGTCAATTACAGTTTGTCCAGGGTGAATACAGTGTGGAAACCAGTAAATTGAATATGAATTTGAGGAAGTTAATTACAGTTTGTCCAGGGTGAATACTGTGTGGAAACAAGTAAATTGAATATGAATTTGAGAAAGTTAATTACAGTTTGTCCAGGGTGAATACTGTGTGGAAACAAGTAAATTGAATATGGATTTGAGGAAGTTAATTATAGTTTGTCCAGGGGTGAATACTGTGTGGAAACAAGTAAATTGAATATGGATTTGAGGAAGTTTATTACAGTTTGTCCAGGGTGAATACTGTGTGGAAACAAGTAAATTGAATATGAATTTGAGAAAGTTAATTACAGCTTGTCCTTGGGTGAATACTGTGTGGAAACAAGTAAACTGAATATGGATTTGAGGAAGTTAATTACAGTTTGTCCAGGGTGAATACTGTGTGGAAACAAGTAAACTGAGTATGAATTTGAAGAAGTTAATTATAGTTTGTCCAGGGTGAATACTGTGTGGAAACAAGTAAACTGAGTATGAATTTGAAGAAGTTAATTATAGTTTGTCCAGGGTGAATACTGTATGGAAACAAGTAAATTGAATATGAATTTGAGGAAGTTAATTACAGTTTGTCCAGGGTGAATACTGTGTGGAAACAAGTAAATTGAATATGAATTTGAGGAAGTTAATTACAGTTTGTCCAGGGTGAATACTGTGTGGAAACAAGTAAATTGAATATGGATTTGAGGAAGTTAATTACAGCTTGTCCTTGGGTGAATACTGTGTGAAAACAAGTAACTTGAATATGGATTTGAGGAAGTTAATTACAGCTTGCCCTTGGGTGAATACTGTTTGGAAACAAATTAACTGAGTATGAATTAGAGGAAATTAATTACAGTTTGTCCAGGGTGAATACTGTGTGGAAACCAGTAAATTGAATATGGATTTGAGGAAATTAATTAGAGTTTGTCCAGGGTGAATACTGTGTGGAAACCAGTAAATTGAATATGAATTTGAGGAAATTAATTACAGTTTGTCCTTGGGTGAATACTGTGTGGAAACAAGTAAATTGAATATGAATTTGTCCAGGGTGAATACTGTGTGGAAACCAGTAAATTGAATATGGATTTGAGGAATTTAATTACAGTTTGTCCTGGGTGAATACAGTGTGGAAACAAGTAAATTGAATATGGATTTGAGGAAGTTAATTACAGTTTGTTCAGAGTGAATACTGTGTGGAAACCAGTAAATTGAATATGGATTTGAGGAAGTTAATTACAGTTTGTCCAGGGTGAATACAGTGTGGAAACCAGTAAATTGAATATGGATTTGAGGAAGTTAATTACAGTTTGTCCAGGGTGAATACAGTGTGGAAACCAGTAAATTGAATATGGATTTGAGGAAGTTAATTACAGTTTGTCCAAGGTGAATACTGTGTGGAAACAAGTCAATTGAATATGGATTTGAGGAAGTTAATTACAGTTTGTCCAGGGTGAATACTGTGTGGAAACCAGTAAATTGAATATGAATTTGAGGAAGTTAATTACAGTTTGCCCTAGGGTGAATACTTTGTGAAAACAAGTAAATTGAATATGTATTTGAGGAAGTTAATGACAGTTTGCCCTTGGGTGAATACTGTGTGGAAACAAGTAAATTGAATATGGATTTGAAGAAATTAATTACAGTTTGTCCTGGGTGAATACTTTGTGAAAACAAGTAAATTGAATATGTATTTGAGGAAGTTAATTACAGTTTGCCCTTGGGTGAATACTGTGTGGAAACAAGTAAATTGAATATGGATTTGTAGAAGTTAATTACAGTTTGTCCAGGGTGAATACTGTGTGGAAACAAGTAAATTGAATATGGATTTGAGGAAGTTAATTACAGTTTGTCCAGGGTGAATACTGTGTGGAAACCCGTAAATTGAATATGAATTTTAGAAAGTTAATGACAGCTTGCCCTTGGGTGAATACTGTGTGGAAACAAGTAAATTGAATATGGATTTGAAGAAATTAATTACAGTTTGTCCATGGTGAATACTGTGTGGAAACAAGTAAATTGAATATGGATTTGAGAAAGTTAATTACAGCTTGTCCTTGGGTGAATACTGTGTGGAAACAAGTAAATTGAATATGGATTTGAGGAAATTAATTACAGTTTGTCCAGGGTGAATACTGTGTGGAAAGAAAGTAAATTGAATATGGATTTGATGAAATTAATTACAGTTTGTCCAGGGTGAATACTGTGTGGAAACCAGTAAATTGAATATGGATTTGAGGACGTAATTTACAGTTTGTCCAGGGTGAATACTGTGTGGAAACCCGTAAATTCAATATGGATTTGAGGAAATTAATTACAGTTTGTCCAGGGTGAATACTGCGTGGAAACAAGTAAATTGAATATGGATTTGATGAAGTTAATTACAGTTTGTCCAGGGTGAATACTGTGTGGAAACAAGTAAATTGAATATGGATTTGATGAAGTTAATTACAGTTTGTCCAGGGTGAATACTGTGAGGAAACAAATAAATTGAATATGAATTTGAGGAAGTTAATTACAGTTTGTCCAGGGTGAATACTGTATGGAAACCAGTAAATTGAATATGAATTTCAGGAAGTTAATTACAGTTTGTCCAGGGTGAATACTGTGTGGAAACCAGTAAATTGAATATGAATTTGACGAAGTTAATTACAGTTTGTCCAGGGTGAATACTGTGTGGAAACCAGTAAATTGAATATGAATTTGAGGAAGTTAATTACAGTTTGTCCAGGGTGAATACAGTGTGAAAACAAGTAAATTGAATATGAATTTGAGGAAATTAATTACAGTTTGTCCAGGGTGAATACTGTGTGAAAACAAGTAAATTGAATATGAATTTGAGGAAATTAATTACAGTTTGTCCAGGGTGAATACTGTGTGGAAACAAGTAAATTGAATATGTATTTGAGGAAGTTAATTACAGTTTGCCCTTGGGTGAATACTGTGTGGAAACAAGTAAATTGAATATGAATTTGAGGAAGTTAATTACAGTTTGTCCAGGGTGAATACAGTGTGAAAACAAGTAAATTGAATATGAATTTGAGGAAATTAATTACAGTTTGTCCAGGCTGAATACTGTGTGGAAACAAGTAAATTGAATATGGATTTGAGGAAGTTAATTACAGTTTGCCCTTGGGTGAATACTGTGTGGAAACAAGTAAATTGAATATGGATTTGAGGAAGTTAATTACAGTTTGTCCAGGGTGAATACAGTGTGAAAACAAGTAAATTGAATATGAATTTGAGGAAATTAATTACAGTTTGTCCAGGGTGAATACTGTGTGGAAACAAGTAAATTGAATATGTATTTGAGGAAGTTAATTACAGTTTGCCCTTGGGTGAATACTGTGTGGAAACAAGTAAATTGAATATGAATTTGAGGAAGTTAATTACAGTTTGTCCAGGGTGAATACTGTATGGAAACAAGTAAATTGAATATGTATTTGAGGAAGTTAATTACAATTTGCCCTTGGGTGAATACTGTGTGGAAACCAGTAAATTGAATATGTATTTGATGAAGTTAATTACAGTTTGCCCTGGGGTGAATACTGTGTGGAAACAAGTAAATTGAATATGAATTTGAGGAAGTTAATTACAGTTTGTCCAGGGTGAATACTTTGTGAAAACAAGTAAATTGAATATGGATTTGAGGAAGTTAATTACAGTTTGCCCTGGGGTGAATACTGTGTGGAAACAAGTAAATTGAATATGTATTTGAGGAAGTTAATTACAGTTTGCCCTGGGGTGAATACTTTGTGAAAACAAGTAAATTGAATATGGATTTGAAGAAGTTAATTACAGTTTGTCCTGGGGTGAATACTGTGTGGTAACAAGTAAATTGAATATGAATTTGAGGAAGTTAATTACAGTTTGTCCTGGGGTAAATACTTTGTGAAAACAAGTAAATTGAATATGGATTTGAGGACGTTAATTACAGTTTGTCCAGGGTGAATACTGTGTGGAAACAAGTAAATTGAATATGGATTTGAGGAAGTTAATTACAGTTTGTCCAGGGTGAATACTGTATGGAAACAAGTAAATTGAATATGAATTTGAGGAAGTTAATTACATTTTGTCCAGGGTGAATACTGTGTGGAAACAAGTAAATTGAATATGGATTTGAGGAAGTTAATTACAGTTTGTCCAGGGTGAATACTGTATGGAAACAAGTAAATTGAATATGAATTTGAGGAAGTTAATTATAGTTTGTCCTGGGTGAATACAGTGTGGAAACCAGTAAATTGAATATGGATTTGAAGAAGTTAATTACAGTTTGTCCAGGGTGAATACTGTGTGGAAACAAGTAAACTGAATATGAATTTGAGGAAGTTAATTACAGTTTGTCCAGGGTGAATACAGTGTGGAAACAAGTAAATTGAATATGGATTTGACGAAGTTAATTACAGTTTGTCCAGGGTGAATACTGTGTGGAAACAAGTAAATTGAATATGAATTTGAGGAAGTTAATTACAGTTTGTCCATGGTAAATACTGTGTGGAAACAAGTAAATTGAATATGAATTTGAGGAAGTTAATTACAGTTTGTCCAGGGTGAATACTGTGTGGAAACCAGTAAATTGAATATGAATTTGAGGAAGTTAATTACAGTTTGTCTAGGGTGAATACTGTGTGGAAACAAGTAAATTGAATATGGATTTGAGGAAATTAATTACAGTTTGTCCAGGGTGAATACTGTGTTGAAACGAGTAAATTGAATATGGATTTGAGGACGTTAATTACAGTTTGTCCAGGGTGAATACTGTGTGGAAACAAGTCAATTGAATATGGATTTGAGGAAGTTAATTACAGTTTGTCCAGGGTGAATACTGTGTGGAAACCAGTAAATTGAATATGAATTTGAGGAAGTTAATTACAGTTTGCCCTGGGGTGAATACTTTGTGAAAACAAGTAAATTGAATATGTATTTGAGGAAGTTAATGACAGTTTGCCCTTGGGTGAATACTGTGTGGAAACAAGTAAATTGAATATGGATTTGAAGAAATTAATTACAGTTTGTCCTGGGTGAATACTTTGTGAAAACAAGTAAATTGAATATGTATTTGAGGAAGTTAATTACAGTTTGCCCTTGGGTGAATACTGTGTGGAAACAAGTAAATTGAATATGGATTTGAAGAAGTTAATTACAGTTTGTCCAGGGTGAATACTGTGTGGAAACAAGTAAATTGAATATGGATTTGAGGAAGTTAATTACAGTTTGTCCAGGGTGAATACTGTGTGGAAACCCGTAAATTGAATATGAATTTTAGAAAGTTAATGACAGCTTGCCCTTGGGTGAATACTGTGTGGAAACAAGTAAATTGAATATGGATTTGAAGAAATTAATTACAGTTTGTCCATGGTGAATACTGTGTGGAAACAAGTAAATTGAATATGGATTTGAGAAAGTTAATTACAGCTTGTCCTTGGGTGAATACTGTGTGGAAACAAGTAAATTGAATATGGATTTGAGGAAATTAATTACAGTTTGTCCAGGGTGAATACTGTGTGGAAACAAGTAAATTGAATATGAATTTGAGGAAATTAATTACAGTTTGTCCAGGGTGAATACTGTGTGGAAACAAGTAAATTGAATATGGATTTGAGGACGTAATTTACAGTTTGTCCAGGGTGAATACTGTGTGGAAACCCGTAAATTCAATATGGATTTGAGGAAATTAATTACAGTTTGTCCAGGGTGAATACTGCGTGGAAACAAGTAAATTGAATATGGATTTGATGAAGTTAATTACAGTTTGTCCAGGGTGAATACTGTGTGGAAACAAGTAAATTGAATATGGATTTGATGAAGTTAATTACAGTTTGTCCAGGGTGAATACTGTGAGGAAACAAATAAATTGAATATGAATTTGAGGAAGTTAATTACAGTTTGTCCAGGGTGAATACTGTATGGAAACCAGTTAATTGAATATGAATTTGAGGAAGTTAATTACAGTTTGTCCAGGGTGAATACTGTGTGGAAACCAGTAAATTGAATATGAATTTGACGAAGTTAATTACAGTTTGTCCAGGGTGAATACTGTGTGGAAACCAGTAAATTGAATATGAATTTGAGGAAGTTAATTACAGTTTGTCCAGGGTGAATACAGTGTGAAAACAAGTAAATTGAATATGAATTTGAGGAAATTAATTACAGTTTGTCCAGGGTGAATACTGTGTGAAAACAAGTAAATTGAATATGAATTTGAGGAAATTAATTACAGTTTGTCCAGGGTGAATACTGTGTGGAAACAAGTAAATTGAATATGTATTTGAGGAAGTTAATTACAGTTTGCCCTTGGGTGAATACTGTGTGGAAACAAGTAAATTGAATATGAATTTGAGGAAGTTAATTACAGTTTGTCCAGGGTGAATACAGTGTGAAAACAAGTAAATTGAATATGAATTTGAGGAAATTAATTACAGTTTGTCCAGGCTGAATACTGTGTGGAAACAAGTAAATTGAATATGGATTTGAGGAAGTTAATTACAGTTTGCCCTTGGGTGAATACTGTGTGGAAACAAGTAAATTGAATATGGATTTGAGGAAGTTAATTACAGTTTGTCCAGGGTGAATACAGTGTGAAAACAAGTAAATTGAATATGAATTTGAGGAAATTAATTACAGTTTGTCCAGGGTGAATACTGTGTGGAAACAAGTAAATTGAATATGTATTTGAGGAAGTTAATTACAGTTTGCCCTTGGGTGAATACTGTGTGGAAACAAGTAAATTGAATATGAATTTGAGGAAGTTAATTACAGTTTGTCCAGGGTGAATACTGTGTGGAAACAAGTAAATTGAATATGTATTTGAGGAAGTTAATTACAATTTGCCCTTGGGTGAATACTGTGTGGAAACCAGTAAATTGAATATGTATTTGATGAAGTTAATTACAGTTTGCCCTGGGGTGAATACTGTGTGGAAACAAGTAAATTGAATATGAATTTGAGGAAGTTAATTACAGTTTGTCCAGGGTGAATACTTTGTGAAAACAAGTAAATTGAATATGGATTTGAGGAAGTTAATTACAGTTTGCCCTGGGGTGAATACTGTGTGGAAACAAGTAAATTGAATATGTATTTGAGGAAGTTAATTACAGTTTGCCCTGGGGTGAATACTTTGTGAAAACAAGTAAATTGAATATGGATTTGAAGAAGTTAATTACAGTTTGTCCTGGGGTGAATACTGTGTGGTAACAAGTAAATTGAATATGAATTTGAGGAAGTTAATTACAGTTTGTCCTGGGGTAAATACTGTGTGGAAACAAGTAAATTGAATATGGATTTGAGGACGTTAATTACAGTTTGTCCAGGGTGAATACTGTGTGGAAACCAGTAAATTGAATATGAATTTGAGGACGTTAATTACAGTTTGTCCAGGGTGAATACTGTGTGGAAACCAGTAAATTGAATATGAATTTGAGGACGTTAATTACAGTTTGTCCAGGGTGAATACTGTGTGGAAACCAGTCAATTGAATATGAATTTGAGGACGTTAATTACAGTTTGTCCTGGGTGAATACTGTGTGGAAACCAGTAAATTGAATATGAATTGGAGGACGTTTATTACAGTTTGTCCAGGGTGAATACTGTGTGGAAACCAGTCAATTGAATATGAATTTGAGGACGTTAATTACAGTTTGTCCTGGGTGAATACTGTGTGGAAACCAGTAAATTGAATATGAATTGGAGGACGTTTATTACAGTTTGTCCAGGGTGAATACTGTGTGGAAACCAGTCAATTGAATATGAATTTGAGGACGTTAATTACAGTTTGTCCTGGGTGAATACTGTGTGGAAACCAGTAAATTGAATATGAATTGGAGGACGTTTATTACAGTTTGTCCAGGGTGAATACTGTGTGGAAACAAGTAAATTGAATATGGATTTGAGGAAGTTAATTACAGTTTGTCCAGGGTGAATACTGTGTGGAAACAAGTAAATTGAATATGAATTTGAGGAAGTTAATTACAGTTTGTTCAGGGTGAATACTGTGTGGAAACCAGTAAATTGAATATGGATTTGAGGAAGTTAATTACAGTTTGTTTAGGGTGAATACTTTGTGGAAACCAGTAAATTGAATATGAATTTGAGGAAGTTAATTACGGTTTGTCCAGGGTGAATACTGTGTGGAAACCAGTAAATTGAATATGGATTTGAGGACGTTAATTACAGTTTGTACAGGGGTGAATACTGTGTGGAAACAAGTAAACTGAATATGGTTTTGAGGAAGTTAATTACAGTTTGTCCAGGGTGAATACTGTGTGGAAAAAAGTAAATTGAATATGAATTTGAGGAAGTTAATTACAGTTTGTCCAGGGTGAATACTGTGTGGAAACAAGTAAATTGAATATGAATTTGAGGAAGTTAATTACAGTTTGTCCAGGGTGAATACAGTGTGGAAACAAGTAAATTGAATATGAATTTGAGGAAGTTAATTACAGTTTGTCCAGGGTGAATACTGTGTGGAAACAAGTAAATTGAATATGAATTTGAGGAAGTTAATTACAGTTTGTCCAGGGTGAATACTGTGTGGAAACAAGTAAATTGAATATGGATTTGAGGAAGTTAATTACAGTTTGTCCAGGGTGAATACAGTGTGGAAACAAGTAAATTGAATATGAATTTGAGGAAATTAATTACAGTTTGTCCAGGGTGAATACTGTGTGGATACAAGTAAATTGAATATGGATTTGAGGAAGTTAATTACAGTTTGTCCAGGGTGAATACTGTGTGGAAACAAGTAAATTGAATATGGATTTGAGGAAGTTAATTACAGTTTGTCCAGGGTGAATACAGTGTGGAAACAAGTAAACTGAATATGAATTTGAAGAAGTTAATTACAGTTTGTCCAGGGTGAATACTGTGTAGAAACAAGTAAATTGAATATGAATTTGAAAAAGTTAATTACAGTTTGTCCAGGGTGAATACTGTGTGAAACCAGTAAATTGAATATGGATTTGAGGAAATTAATTACAGTTTGTCCAGGGTGAATACTGTGTGGAAACAAGTAAATTGAATATGGATTTGAGGAAGTTAATTACAGTTTGTCCAGGGTGAATACTGTGTAGAAACAAGTAAATTGAATATGAATTTGAGGAAGTTAATTACAGTTTGTCCAGGGTGAATACTGTGTGAAACCAGTAAATTGAATATGGATTTGATGAAGTTAATTACGGTTTGTCCAGGGTGAATACAGTGTGGAAACAAGTAAATTGAATATGAATTTGAAGAAGTTAATTACAGCTTGCCCTTGGTGAATACTGTGTGGAAACAAGTAAATTGAATATGAATTTGATGAAGTTAATTATAGTTTGTCCTGGGTGAATACAGTGTGGAAACAAGTAAATTGAATATGAATTTGAAGAAGTTAATTACAGCTTGCCCTTGGTGAATACTGTGTGGAAACGAGTAAACTGAGTATGAATTTGAGGAAGTTAATTACAGTTTGTCCAGGGTGAATACTGTGTGGAAACAAGTAAATTGAATATGAATTTGAGGAAGTTAATTACAGTTTGTCCTGTGTGAATACTGTGTGGAAACCAGTAAATTGAATATGAATTTGAGGAAGTTAATTACAGCTTGTCCAGGGTGAATACAGTGTGGAAACAAGTAAATTGAATATGAATTTGAGGAAATTAATTATAGTTTGTCCTGGGTGAATACTGTGTGGAAACACGTAAATTGAATATGAATTTGAGGAAGTTAATTACTGTTTGTCCAGGGTGAATACTGTGTGAAAACAAGTAAATTGAATATGATTTTGAGGAAGTTAATTACAGTTTGTCTAGGGTGAATACTGTGTGGAAACCAGTAAATTGAATATGAATTTGAGGAAGTTAATTACAGTTTGTCCAGGGTGAATACTGTGTGGAAACAAGTAAATTGGATATGGATTTGAGGAAGTTAATTACAGTTTGTCCAGGGTGAATACTGTGTAGAAACAAGTAAATTGAATATGAATTTGAAGAAGTTAATTACAGTTTGTCCAGGGTGAATACTGTGTGAAACCAGTAAATTGAATATGGATTTGATGAAGTTAATTACGGTTTGTCCAGGGTGAATACAGTGTGGAAACAAGTAAATTGAATATGAATTTGAAGAAGTTAATTACAGCTTGCCCTTGGTGAATACTGTGTGGAAACAAGTAAATTGAATATGAATTTGATGAAGTTAATTATAGTTTGTCCTGGGTGAATACAGTGTGGAAACAAGTAAATTGAATATGAATTTGAAGAAGTTAATTACAGCTTGCCCTTGGTGAATACTGTGTGGAAACGAGTAAACTGAGTATGAATTTGAGGAAGTTAATTACAGTTTGTCCAGGGTGAATACTGTGTGGAAACAAGTAAATTGAATATGAATTTGAGGAAGTTAATTACAGTTTGTCCTGTGTGAATACTGTGTGGAAACCAGTAAATTGAATATGAATTTGAGGAAGTTAATTACAGCTTGTCCAGGGTGAATACAGTGTGGAAACAAGTAAATTGAATATGAATTTGAGGAAATTAATTATAGTTTGTCCTGGGTGAATACTGTGTGGAAACACGTAAATTGAATATGATTTTGAGGAAGTTAATTACAGTTTGTCTAGGGTGAATACTGTGTGGAAACCAGTAAATTGAATATGAATTTGAGGAAGTTAATTACAGCTTGTCCAGGGTGAATACAGTGTGGAAACAAGTAAATTGAATATGAATTTGAGGAAATTAATTATAGTTTGTCCTGGGTGAATACTGTGTGGAAACACGTAAATTGAATATGATTTTGAGGAAGTTAATTACAGTTTGTCTAGGGTGAATACTGTGTGGAAACCAGTAAATTGAATATGAATTTGAGGAAGTTAATTACAGTTTGTCCAGGGTGAATACTGTGTGGAAACAAGTAAATTGAATATGAATTTGAGGAAGTTAATTACAGTTTGTCTAGGGTGAATACTGTGTGGAAACCAGTAAATTGGATATGGATTTGAGGAAGTTAATTACAGTTTGTCCAGGGTGAATACTGTGTGGAAACAAGTAAACTGAATATGGATTTGAGGAAGTTAATTACAGTTTGTCCAGGGTGAATACTGTGTGGAAACAAGTAAATTGAATATGAATTTGAGGAAGTTAATTACAGTTTGTCCAGGGTGAATACTGTGTGGAAACAAGTAAATTGAATATGAATTTGAGGAAGTTAATTACAGTTTGTCTAGGGTGAATACTGTGTGGAAACCAGTAAATTGGATATGGATTTGAGGAAGTTAATTACAGTTTGTCCAGGGTGAATACTGTGTGGAAACAAGTAAATTGAATATGGATTTGAGGAAGTTAATTACAGTTTGTCCAGGGTGAATACTGTGTGGAAACAAGTAAACTGAATATGGATTTGAGGAAGTTAATTACAGTTTGTCCAGGGTGAATACTGTGTGGAAACAAGTAAACTGAATATGAATTTGAGGAATTAATTACAGTTTGTCCTGGGTGAATACTGTGTGGAAACAAGTAAATTGAATATGGATTTGAGGAAGTTAATTACAGTTTGTCCAGGGTGAATACAGTGTGGAAACAAGTAAACTGAATATGAATTTGAGGAAGTTAATTACAGTTTGTCCAGGGTGAATACTGTGTGGAAACAAGTAAATTGAATATGAGTTTGAGGAAGTTAATTACAGTTTGTCCAGGGTGAATACAGTGTGGAAACAAGTAAATTGAATATGAATTTGAGGAATTTAATTACAGTTTGTCCAGGGTGAATACAGTGTGGAAACAAGTAAATTGAATATGGATTTGAGGAAGTTAATTACAGTTTGTCCAGGGTGAATACTGTGTGGAAACAAGTAAATTGAATATGGATTTGAGGAAGTTAATTACAGTTTGTCCAGGGTGAATACTGTGTGGAAACAAGTAAACTGAATATGGATTTGAGGAAGTTAATTACAGTTTGTCCAGGGTGAATACTGTGTGGAAACAAGTAAACTGAATATGAATTTGAGGAATTAATTACAGTTTGTCCTGGGTGAATACTGTGTGGAAACAAGTAAATTGAATATGGATTTGAGGAAGTTAATTACAGTTTGTCCAGGGTGAATACTGTGTGGAAACAAGTAAATTGAATATGGATTTGAGGAATTTAATTACAGTTTGTCCAGGGTGAATACTGTGTGGAAACAAGTAAATTGAATATGGATTTGAGGAATTTAATTACAGTTTGTCCAGGGTGAATACTGTGTGGAAACAAGTAAATTGAATATGAATTTGAGGAATTTACTTACAGTTTGTCCAGGGTGAATACTGTGTGGAAACAAGTAAATTGAATATGGATTTGAGGAATTTAATTACAGTTTGTCCAGGGTGAATACTGTGTGGAAACAAGTAAATTGAATATGAATTTGAGGAATTTAATTACAGTTTGTCCAGGGTGAATACTGTGTGGAAACAAGTAAATTGAATATGGATTTGAGGAATTTAATTACAGTTTGTCCAGGGTGAATACTGTGTGGAAACAAGTAAATTGAATATGGATTTGAGGAATTTAATTACAGTTTGTCCAGGGTGAATACTGTGTGGAAACAAGTAAATTGAATATGGATTTGAGGAATTTAATTACAGTTTGTCCAGGGTGAATACTGTGTGGAAACAAGTAAATTGAATATGAATTTGAGGAATTTACTTACAGTTTGTCCAGGGTGAATACTGTGTGGAAACAAGTAAATTGAATATGGATTTGAGGAATTTAATTACAGTTTGTCCAGGGTGAATACTGTGTGGAAACAAGTAAATTGAATATGAATTTGAGGAATTTACTTACAGTTTGTCCAGGGTGAATACTGTGTGGAAACAAGTAAATTGAATATGGATTTGAGGAATTTAATTACAGTTTGTCCAGGGTGAATACTGTGTGGAAACAAGTAAATTGAATATGGATTTGAGGAATTTAATTACAGTTTGTCCAGGGTGAATACTGTGTGGAAACAAGTAAATTGAATATGAATTTGAGGAAGTTAATTACAATTTGTCCAGGGTGAATACTGTGTGGAAACAAGTAAATTGAATATGAATTTGAGGAAGTTAATTACAGTTTGTCCAGGGTGAATACTGTGTGGAAACAAGTAAATTGAATATGGATTTGAGGAAGTTAATTACAGTTTGTCCAGGGTGAATACTGTGTGGAAACAAGTAAATTGAATATGAATTTGAGGAAATTAATTACAGTTTGTCCAGGGTGAATACTGTGTGGAAACCAGTAAATTAAATATGAATTTGAGGAATTTAATTACAGTTTGTCCAGGGTGAATACTGTGTGGAAACAAGTAAATTGAATATGAATTTGAGGAATTTAATTACAGTTTGTCCAGGGTGAATACTGTGTGGAAACAAGTAAATTGAATATGAATTTGAGGAAATTAATTACAGTTTGTCCAGGGTGAATACTGTGTGGAAACCAGTAAATTGAATATGAATTTGAGGAAGTTAATTACAGTTTGTCCAGGGTGAATACTGTGTGGAAACAAGTAAACTGAATATGAATTTGAGGAATTTACTTAAAGTTTGTCCAGGGTGAATACTGTGTGGAAACAAGTAAATTGAATATGAATTTGAGGAAGTTAATTACAGTTTGTCCAGGGTGAATACAGTGTGGAAACAAGTAAATTGAATATGAATTTGAGGAATTTAATTACAGTTTGTCCAGGGTGAATACTGTGTGGAAACAAGTAAATTGAATATGAATTTGAGGAATTTACTTAAAGTTTGTCCAGGGTGAATACTGTGTGGAAACAAGTAAATTGAATATGAATTTGAGGAAGTTAATTACAGTTTGTCCAGGGTGAATACAGTGTGGAAACAAGTAAATTGAATATGAATTTGAGGAATTTAATTACAGTTTGTCCAGGGTGAATACTGTGTGGAAACAAGTAAATTGAATATGAATTTGAGGAAATTAATTACAGTTTGTCCAGGGTGAATACTGTGTGGAAACAAGTAAATTGAATATGAATTTGAGGAAGTTAATTACAGTTTGTCCAGGGTGAATACAGTGTGGAAACAAGTAAGTTGAATATGAATTTGAGGAAGTTAATTACAGTTTGTCCAGGGTGAATACTGTGTGGAAACAAGTAAATTGAATATGAATTTGAGGAATTTAATTACAGTTTGTCCAGGGTGAATACTGTGTGGAAACAAGTAAATTGAATATGAATTTGAGGAAATTAATTACAGTTTGTCGAGGGTGAATACTGTGTGGAAACCAGTAAATTGAATATGAATTTGAGGAAGTTAATTACAGTTTGTCCAGGGTGAATACTGTGTGGAAACAAGTAAACTGAATATGAATTTGAAGAAGTTAATTACAGTTTGTCCAGGGTGAATACTGTGTGGAAACAAGTAAACTGAATATGGATTTGAGGAAATTAATTACAGTTTGTCCAGGGTGAATACAGTGTGGAAACAAGTAAATTGAATATGGATTTGAGGAAGTTAATTACAGTTTGTCCAGGGTGAATACTGTGTGGAAACAAGTAAATTGAATATGGATTTGAGGAAGTTAATTACAGTTTGTCCAGGGTGAATACTGTGTGGAAACAAGTAAATTGAATATGGATTTGAGGAAGTTAATTACAATTTGTCCAGGGTGAATACAGTGTGGAAACAAGTAAATTGAATATGGATTTGAGGAAGTTAATTACAGTTTGTCCAGGGTGAATACTGTGTGGAAACAAGTAAATTGAATATGAATTTGAGGAAGTTAATTACAGTTTGTCCAGGGTGAATACTGTGTGGAAACAAGTAAACTGAATATGGACTTGAGGAAGTTAATTACAGTTTGTCCAGGGTGAATACTGTGTGGAAACAAGTAAATTGAATATGAATTTGAGGAAGTTAATTACAGTTTGTCCTGGGTGAATACTGTGTGGAAACAAGTAAATTGAATATGTATTTGAGGAAGTTAATTACAGTTTGTCCAGGGTGAATACTGTGTGGAAACAAGTAAATTGAATATGAATTTGAGGACGTTAATTACAGTTTGTCCAGGGTGAATACTGTGTGGAAACAAGTAAATTTAATATGGATTTGAGGAAGTTAATTACAGTTTGTCCAGGGTGAATAATGTGTGGAAACAAGTAAATTGAATATGAATTTGAGGAAGTTAATTACAGTTTGTCCAGGGTGAATACTGTGTGGAAACAAGTAAATTGAATATGAATTTGAGGAAGTTAATTATAGTTTGTCCAGGGTGAATACTGTGTGGAAACAAGTAAATTGAATATGAATTTGAGGAAGTTAATTACAGTTTGTCCGGGGTGAATACTGTGTGGAAACAAGTAAATTGAATATGAATTTGAGGAAGTTAATTACAGTTTGTCCAGGGTGAATACTGTGTGTAAACAAGTAAATTGAATATGGATTTGAGGAAGTTAATTACAGTTTGTCCAGGGTGAATACTGTGTGTAAACCAGTAAATTGAATATGAATTTGAGGAAGTTAATTACAGTTTGTCCAGGGTGAATACTGTGTGGAAACCAGTAAATTGAATATGAATTTGAAGAAGTTAATTACAGTTTGTCCAGGGTGAATACTGTGTGGAAACAAGTAAATTGAATATGGATTTGAAGAAGTTAATTACAGTTTGTCCAGGGTGAATACTGTGTGGAAACCAGTAAATTGAATATGAATTTGAGGAAGTTAATTACAGTTTGTCCAGGGTGAATACTGTGTGGAAACAAGTAAATTGAATATGAATTTGAGGAAGTTAATTACAGTTTGTCCAGGGTGAATACTGTGTGGAAACCAGTAAATTGAATATGAATTTGAGGAAGTTAATTACAGTTTGTCCAGGGTGAATACTGTGTGGAAACAAGTAAATTGAATATGAATTTGAGGAAGTTAATTACAGTTTGTCCAGGGTGAATACTGTGTGGAAACAAGTAAATTGAATATGGATTTGAGGAAGTTAATTACAGTTTGTCCTGGGTGAATACTGTGTGGAAACAAGTAAATTGAATATGAATATGAGGACGTTAATTACAGTTTGTCCAGGGTGAATACAGTGTGGAAACAAGTAAATTGAATATGGATTTGAGGAAGTTAATTACAGTTTGTCCAGGGTGAATACTGTGTGAAAACAAGTAAATTGAATATGAATATGAGGACGTTAATTACAGTTTGTCCAGGGTGAATACAGTGTGGAAACAAGTAAATTGAATATGGATTTGAGGAAGTTAATTACAGTTTGTCCAGGGTGAATACTGTGTGGAAACAAGTAAATTGAATATGAATTTGAGGAAGTTAATTACAGTTTGTCCTGGGTGAATACTGTGTGGAAACAAGTAAATTGAATATGAATATGAGGACGTTAATTACAGTTTGTCCAGGGTGAATACAGTGTGGAAACAAGTAAATTGAATATGGATTTGTGGAAGTTAATTACAGTTTGTCCAGGGTGAATACAGTGTGGAAACACGTAAATTGAATGTGAATTTGAGGAAATTAATTATAGTTTGTCCAGGGTGAATAAAGTGTGGAAACCAGTAAATTGAATATGAATTTGAGGAAGTTAATAACAGTTTGTCCAGGGTGAATACTGTGTGGAAACCAGTAAATTGAATATGGATTTGAGAAAATTAATTATAGTTTGTCCAGGGTGAATACTGTGTGGAAACAAGTAAATTGAATATGGATTTGAGGAAGCTAATTATAGTTTGTCCAGGGTGAATACTGTGTGGAAACAAGTAAATTGAATATGGATTTGAGGACGTTAATTACAGTTTGTCCAGGGTGAATACTGTGTGGAAACAAGTAAATTGAATATGGATTTGAGGACGTTAATTACAGTTTGTCCAGGGTGAATACTGTGTGGAAACAAGTAAATTGAATATGGATTTGAGGAAGTTAATTACAGTTTGTCCAGGGTGAATACTGTGTGGAAACCAGTAAATTGAATATGAATTTGAGGAAATTAATTACAGTTTGTCCAGGGTGAATACTGTGTGGAAACAAGTAAATTGAATATGGATTTGAGGAAGTTAATTACAGTTTGTCCTGGGTGAATACTGTGTGGAAACAAGTAAATTGAATATGGATTTGAGAAAGTTAATTACAGTTTGTCCAGGGTGAATACTGTGTGGAAACAAGTAAATTGAATATGGATTTGAGGAAGTTAATTACAGTTTGTCCAGGGTGAATACTGTGTGGAAACAAGTAAACTGAATATGAATTTGAGGAAGTTAATTACAATTTGTCCTGGGTGAATACTGTGTGGAAACCAGTAAATTGAATATGGATTTGAGGAAGTTAATTACAGTTTGTCCAGGGTGAATACTGTGTGGAACAAGTAAATTGAATATGGATTTGAGGAAGTTAATTACAGTTTGTCCAGGGTGAATACTGTGTGGAACAAGTAAATTGAATATGAATTTGAGGAAATTAATTACAGTTTGTCCTGGGTGAATACTGTGTGGAAACAAGTAAATTGAATATGGATTTGAGGAAGTTAATTACAATTTGTCCAGGGTGAATACTGTGTGGAAACCAGTAAATTGAATATGGATTTGAGGAAGTTAATTACAATTTGTCCAGGGTGAATACTGTGTGGAAACCAGTAAATTGAATATGGATTTGAGGAAGTTAATTACAGTTTGTCCAGGGTGAATACTGTGTGGAACAAGTAAATTGAATATGGATTTGAGGAAGTTAATTACAGTTTGTCCAGGGTGAATACTGTGTGGAAACCAGTAGATTGAATATGGATTTGAGGACGTTAATTACAGTTTGTCCAGGGTGAATACTGTGAGGAAACCAGTAAATTGAATATGGATTTGAGGAAGTTAATTACAATTTGTCCAGGGTGAATACTGTGTGGAAACCAGTAAATTGAATATGGATTTGAGGAAGTTAATTACAGTTTGTCCAGGGTGAATACTGTGTGGAACAAGTAAATTGAATATGGATTTGAGGAAGTTAATTACAATTTGTCCTGGGTGAATACTGTGTGGAAACCAGTAAATTGAATATGGATTTGAGGAAGTTAATTACAGTTTGTCCAGGGTGAATACTGTGTGGAACAAGTAAATTGAATATGGATTTGAGGAAGTTAATTACAGTTTGTTCAGGGTGAATACAGTGTGGAAACAAGTAAATTGAATATGGATTTGAGGAAGTCAATTACAGTTTGTTCAGGGTGAATACAGTGTGGAAACAAGTAAATTGAATATGGATTTGAGGAAGTCAATTACAGTTTGTCCAGGGTGAATACTGTGTGGAAACAAGTAAATTGAATATGGATTTGAGGAAGTTAATTACAGTTTGTCCAGGGGGAATACTGTGTGGAAACCAGTAAATTGAATATGAATTTGAGGAAGTTAATTACAGTTTGTCCAGGGTGAATACTGTGTGGAAACCAGTAAATTGAATATGAATTTGAGGAAGTTAATTACAGTTTGTCCAGGGTGAATACAGTGTGGAAACAAGTAAATTGAATATGGATTTGAGGAAGTTAATTACAGTTTGTCCAGGGGGAATACTGTGTGGAAACCAGTAAATTGAATATGAATTTGAGGAAGTTAATTACAGTTTGTCCAGGGTGAATACTGTGTGGAAACAAGTAAATTGAATATGGATTTGAGGAAGTCAATTACAGTTTGTCCAGGGTGAATACTGTGTGGAAACCAGTAAATTGAATATGGATTTGAGGAAGTTAATTACAGTTTGTCCAGGGTGAATACTGTGTGGAAACAAGTAAATTGAATATGGATTTGAGGAAGTTAATTACAGTTTGTCCAGGGTGAATACTGTGTGGAAACAAGTAAATTGAATATGGATTTGAGGAAGTTAATTACAGTTTCTCCAGGGTGAATACAGTGTGGAAACAAGTAAATTGAATATGGATTTGAGGAAGTCAATTACAGTTTGTCCAGGGTGAATACTGTGTGGAAACAAGTAAATTGAATATGAATTTGAGGAAGTTAATTACAGTTTGTCCTGGGTGAATACTGTGTGGAAACAAGTAAATTGAATATGGATTTGAGGAAGTTAATTACAGTTTGTCCAGGGTGAATACTGTGAGGAAACCAGTAAATTGAATATGGATTTGAGGAAGTTAATTACAGTTTGTCCAGGGTGAATATTGTGTGGAAACAAGTAAATTGAATATGGATTTGAGGAAGTTAATTACAGTTTGTCCAGGGTGAATATTGTGTGGAAACAAGTAAATTGAATATGGATTTGAGGAAGTTAATTACAGTTTGTCCAGGGTGAATACTGTGTGGAAACAAGTAAATTGAATATGGATTTGAGGAAGTTAATTACAGTTTGTCCAGGGTGAATACTGTGAGGAAACCAGTAAATTGAATATGGATTTGAGGAAGTTAATTACAGTTTGTCCAGGGTGAATATTGTGTGGAAACAAGTAAATTGAATATGAATTTGAGGAAGTTAATTACAGTTTGTCCAGGGTGAATACTGTGTGGAAACCAGTAAATTGAATATGGATTTGAAGAAGTTAATTACAGTTTGTCGAATCAGAATGTATATTAAAGTTGTATGTTTAAGTGGCATGAGCTGCCAAAATTCACACTTTTTTCATAATTTCTGATCATCATGACAGTAAAAGGCTTTGAAGGCCATCGAAAAACTAAATGATTAGCTTTGGAATGAGGAAAATCCATACAGTATATCGCCTGTACGAACCGAAAACGTGTTCGAAAAGTAAAAAAAATTAAATAACCGGGACGACCATTCATTCATTTTAAGTCAAAGTTAGTTCAAAACAAAACTTTATCGTACATTTTCGAGTCTAGAAGCACTAAAAAGCTTCTGAATTATACGTCTTGAGAAAAATAGACAATAATTTCAACATTCTGTTTCAACGTCGTAATATCAACATTTTGGCAGCTCATGCCACTTTAACATTGTCTTATTTTTGTCATTGTTTTATTTATAATTTTCTGTGTTTATGATTGCATATTGGGGTACAAAGTGTGGATAAATGACCCGGTAACTTACTGTTTTAGTTCTAGAAAGCTGACATGAATAGTCATGAAATGTATTGTATTCAGTATGTCAAACTGTCACCTTGTTTGTTATCTTGTGAAATCAACCTGACTTTATTTTCTGATTGTCATACCATTATTATCTTAACAGATTAACCACAGATACTTTCCTACTGATCCTATCTTCTGAATTAACTGGTGAGTTTCCTTGACTTGTTATTCACTTTGTTTTGTTTTCATTTGTTGGCTTATACACTTTTCTTTCTTTTAATTTATGTATTTCCTTTTTCCTTTCTGTTTGTGGAAATTTTATTAAATTTTTCTTTCAGTTTATTGATTTCGCTGCTCTCCTTTTTTAATAGGAAGATATATTGATTTCAAGATATAAAAATTACAATATGTTTTTCTTATACAGATTTCAATTTAAATAGACAATTTGCTGCAGTTTATTTACCTATAAATAAAATTGGCTTTTAAAATCATCGTCATGGCAGTTTTCTAAATTAATAAAATTTACATGCAATTAAAGTCACCCATGAGTGCTTTTGAGCGAAATACGTTGCAACTTTCCTCTAGAATCATTTCAGTTAAGACAGAAGTCCAGCCCTCTTAGAATCCCTTGTGGCTGCAAAGCTGTGTGTAATCCCTGTTAAATAAATAAAGAATTAAATTAAATTAAATGCAGCATAATTAATGAGTTCAAGCTTAGTTAGTGGAAAAAAGGATGCTTTATTGATGATTTATCTGAGAGAAAATGCTCATTTTTTCTTACATCTACTCATTATTGCTAAGTTTATTCTTATTTGTTGATTTTTTAAAAACTTGATAGACCTTGATAGAATTGTATGCCTTTCATATATGGTGTATTTTTAGACTTAATGGATTATAATATTATGTAGATTACTTGTGTATTGTGTGGAGGTTGACTTTATAAGAGGATGGATTAAAGGTCTTAAGGCACTGGGGTTTTGGGGTAGGCCTAATCACACTTCTGATTCTTATATCATTATTGAGGAATGGGTGGTAGGAGGGGGGGGGGGGGGGGTCAGTGTTTATATCACGGTAATTGCATGAATGACTTGTCAAAACTTAGGTTAATATACCACTGTGCTAGCCCATATAGATTATATGTACAGTTTCCACTTAAGCATAACTTAGAACTTGGACAATTTGTCCATGATTGCTGTAGATATGATAAATGGAGCAAAATTCGTGATTTACTTTTGTTTTATGTTTGTATATATCTAATCCAGACAGGTGATAATGTGGTGTACCTGTTGTCTTTATCTCATCACGCAGTTCATAGGTGAGATGTTTAACAAGATTAATTCAGCTCATCAATGTTCAGATTATCTTTGTTATTAATGCCCTACATGTAATAATATTATTGTTTTGTGATGTGTTGGTGTGACATAATTTAAAAAAAAAACTGTAGCCTGTTTCACAAAGTGGCGTAGCGTAAATTTTTACGTAACTGCCATAGAAATCCATACGTTGCTATGATAGCTACGTAAAAACTTACGCTACGCTGCTTTGTGATACATGCTCAGGATGGGTTAATAGCCTCCCCTTTTCCGCTCTTCAGCATGTAAAAATAAACTGATCTGTATATAGACTGTATAGAGCATCAAACTCCAAGCTGATATGTAATAATAACTGAAAGCGGCTGCCATGCTGTGAGGGTTGGAAGCTTAATGCTGGTCGATACGATTTCATCACTGCAGTGCTCTGGTAGCTCCTGTTTTTTTTTCACTTTATGTTCCGTTGTTAGCATTCCAACATCCCAAATGAAGGGTCAAAATTTATGTCATGAGAGTATTTCATCATTAACTTTTCTTTTAATGTGAAGCCCATCAGCCGGCAACCATCATGTGAGGGTTAATGAGGATCTATTTTGCTTCATGTTTAATTTCTACATACATTATTATATACAGTCTTTATACAGATCAGTGTTGAAACATATATTTGGTGTAAAAAGTATAAAATGGGTGTAACAAACTTTTGAAAAAATGTTACAAATTTGATTGTTTGTTTGTCTTATACTAGACCCAAAAATAGTTCAGGATATTTCCCTTGAAAATTTGGTTCTTTGTTGGGTTTTTTAGGAGGGGTGAGTTAAAAGCGAAGATCCACCTCTGTCTATTGGATTTTGTTAATGCTCTTTTAATTCTTATTTTGACACATGGTTTCCAAGCTAAAAGCTTTAGTAAAACCTATAATGAAATATAGGTTTGGTTTGTTACAACCATTTATGGGGTGTAAAGGTCTAAATGATATACCTCTTTTTAACACAATTAGAAACTTGTCTCCATGGTTATTTTAGACAAGAAGATTTTCCCTGTGCCCGTGTGTTTTAGTGATCATAAATATAAAAGCCATTTCAATTATATAATTATTTATAGTCACATATATAACTCTGCATTCTTGTTTTTTGTCATAGTGTGTGACGGGTTTTTGGACAATGAAGAAACCTTGTTAGGACCCAATGTGGAAGGTGCACAGATTGCCAGCATCATCACCAATGAGCAAAATGCCTCAATTAGTGAAATCTTACGGGTTGTTACCCCTTCAAGTGTTGTTGTTGAGGGCACAGGAAATTTACATCAGCCTGGGAACGCCCATGAAGGTGTCCTCAGCAATGGAAACTCCGTTCAAAACACACAAAATTCACAAAGTATGGACCACTTGCTGCCTACTACTATAAATCCAGATTATTCAGGAGTTACCAGGCCAAGCGAATCTAGTACCAATATAGTGCCAATGATACCAGTGTTACTTCAACCAGACTCCACAAGATCTGATGTGATAATCTCTTCTTTGATAACAAATCCACCAAGTAGAACCATCACCCCTCGGCCACAAGTGAACACTGTTCCTGTCCTGTTGTCTTCTGTGCCTGCAACCATTCCTGTATCAACTTCTGCTCCCAGTCTACCAACAGTTACGATAAACAACCAAAGGGAGATAACAACCTTTTCAAGGCTTGCTTCCGTTACCTCACCTTATCGTCCTAAGAATAGAACTGAACGGATTATACCTACATCAGATTACCAGGAAATTAACCACACCTTTAGCTCAAATGACACTCATGACAGTCAATCCATCCTTTCAAATAGATCCACTTCAGATCATGGTTTATCGGAAGAGTTTTTTCCAGAGGCACAAGAAAATTCGACCTTTGACTTTACAAATGGAAATACTACTGAAGTGTCAAATGTGACCCTTGTTGATATTGACGGGAATTATTCAAATGAAACTACTATATTTCAAGATCTGAATTTCACTTCTACAGAAGTGGGGGCAGCTGAGAACCAACGTAGCCACCATGGATTAGTTACTTTCCTCCCAAATCCATCTGGAGATGTTAATGAAACTGTTGATGGAACAGAAACAGATAAACAGTACAATAAACTGGGTAATAAGACAATGATAAAACCATCTACAACTGCCCCACTAACTGTGCTAACTTCAGCTGAAATACCAACAGTAACTGCTCCAATAACTGTGCTAACTTCAGCTGAAATACCAACAGTAACTGCTCCACTAACTGTGTTAACTTCAGCTGAAATACCAACAGTTCCATTTAATAACAGTTCCTCCGTTATTGTTTCTACGACCTTATCTAGTAGTCCTGTACCTACTGTTCCTCTTACTACAGCACCAAGACCACCTCATGGTTCAATGACCACATCATCAACAAGAACAAGTCATGGACTAGTGACAACAGCACCAACAAGAGCCAGTCATGGACCTGTGACAACAGCACTAACAAGAGCCAGTCATGGACCTGTGACAACAGCATCAACAAGAACAAGTCATGGACCTGTGACAACAGCATCAACAAGAACAAGTCATGGACCTGTGACAACAGCACCAACAAGAGCCAGTCATGGACCTGTGACAACAGCATCAACAAAAACAAGTCATGGACCTGTGACAACAGCATCAACAAGAACAAGTCATAGACCTGTGACAACAGCATCGGCAAGAACCAGTCCCGGACCTGTGACAACAGCATCAACAAGAACAAGTCATCGACCTGTGACAACAACATCAACAAGAACCAGTCCCAGACCTGTGACAACAGCATCAACAAGAACCAGCCCCGGACCTGTGACAACAGCATCAACAAGAACAAGTCAGAGACCTATAACAACAGCAGCGACAAGAACCAGCCCCGGACTTGTGACAACAGCATCAACAAGAACCAGTCCCGGACCTGTGACAACAGCATCAACAAGAACCAGTCCCGGACCTGTGACAACAGCATCAACAAGAACAAGTCAGGGACCTGTGACAACATCATCAACAAGAACAAGTCAAAGAACAACTGTGACAACAGTACCAAGAACAACTGTGACAACAGTACCAAGAACAACTGTGACAACAGTACCAAGAACAACTGTGACAACAGCACCAAGGACAACTGTGACAACAGCACCAAGAACAACAGTGACAACAGCACCAAGGACAACTGTGACAACAGTACCAAGAACAACTGTGACAACAGCACCAAGGACAACTGTAACAACAGCACCAAGGACAACTGAGACAACAGTACGAAGAACAACTGTGACAACAACATCAAGGACAACTGAGACAACAGCACCAAGGACAACTGTGGCAACAGCACCAATGACAACTGTGACAACAGCACCAAGGACAACTGTGACAACAGCACCAAGGACAACTGTGACAACAGCACCAAGGACAACTGTGACAACAGCACCAAGGACAACTGAGACAACAGCACCAAGGAGAACAAGCCATGGGCCTGTGACCATAGACACAAGATCAACTCATCATCGAGAGACTATAACAACCCAACGTTTATCGCTAACTTCTGTTATCAAGACAGAGAGGAGTTCAGTAACCCCATCTCTCACAGAAGCTAACTATAACATGTCCACTGCCAGCAAATCCACATTGTTAAAAATCTTGTTGTCATCAACCATTTCAACTGAACCAGCACTTCTTACCAGTTTATCATCATCTACGCCTTCCACCACAATTCCATCAACGACCTATGGCTCATTCGCTCCTGACTCGACCAATTCCACTAACAATAGCAGCAGAACAACAACTGCTGTCTTAGATATTGATCCGCCCGTCTATATCAGATTGTCCCTGGAAATGAATTGGAGAGAATTTTGTCACTCTCAGCATCATTTTGTCAGAGAACTTTTGGAAATAGTGGAAGTACGAGCAGGACACTTGATTAGAAAAGAGCAGTTGATTTTCCTGAACGGAGCCATGTTTAACTGTAAGGGCGACCCAGAGGCTGTGGATGAGGACATACTTATCCGTCTTTATGTCTCCGATTTGAACGGACACTACAGTTCAGATCTCACTGCAGAAGTGGCTGAAGTCATCCGAGCCGGATTTACATCCAGTTCAAGTTTTAAAAACAAGGTGAGAAGGGAGATAACTCCTTCCAAATTAGAAGTCCTATTACATAGAATTTGACTCATTTTAATCAGAGGCAATAATAGCAAGATCAAAATGAGATATCACCAAATTCATGAATTTATTCAAATAAGAGGGTAAAATGTTAAAGTGGCATGAGCTGCCCACATTTAGATCTAGTATTTTTCTCTTAGAACAAAATTTGGCTCCTATTTAGAAGCTTTTATTCAAACTTGTGTCGAAAATATACCCTAATGTAGAGGTAAGATGTAAATTATGCCTTAAATTAAAGTTCCTACCAGTTATTTAAATTTTGTTTAGTTTTCTAACACTTTCTAAATTCATGTAGTCCACTGTGTTGATTTTCCTTATTTCAATGTCAATTGTTTACTTTTTGGATGAATTTAAAATTTATATAAAAGGTGTGAATTTTGTCAGCTTATGTCACTTTGTCAGCTTATGTCACATAGATTACTTATTTCTGTTAACTTTGATTCTCTATGTGTTTAATGTTTCTGCCACACAGGTGAAGGAAGTATGTTTAGTTGGCAAAGGGCATGAGGATCCTTCTGGGGCTCCGGGTGATGAGGAAGAGCCAGGGACTATCATCGCTATTGTCATCGCCTGTGTCGGGGGAGTCTGCTGTGTCGTGCTGGTTATGCTACAGGTATACACCAAACTTTATAAGCACAACATTTGAAATCTTTCAATGGCTTTTAGAAGTTGAAAGGTTAACAATTAGGTGAAGAATTACTTATGGATAACAACTTCATGGTTTATTGGGTGACTGTAAGATGAAGAATTACTTATGGATAACAACTTCTTGGTTTATTGGGTGACATTATTGACAACATTTGAACTAGAATCAAACAAGTAAAACACGTATAAGTTTGCCGCGGGCTCTTTAAGATGACAATCAACTGAGCTATCTGCTTGCTGAATATTCAGAACACTTTTGAGACCTATTCAGTGTGTTATGAATATTGCCTTATTGAACAAGTAAAAGAAAGAAAAAAAAACTTATTTATAGAAGCACAAGCGCTGCCATTTTTAATTTTTGATGGTAAAAAGCACCTTTTGTGACAATATTTTTCACGCCTTTAGATGAAGTTTTTAAAATACGTAATAATACAGCAGTTTCTTGGATCAACTTTGAAAGTTAACAAAAATGTTTTCTGCCTTGTGAGGGTTATAAACTCCATTGCAGTGTAAAAAAAAACTGTAAAGAAAATTGTGTTTTATACAGTTGGAAAAGTGCAAATGCGCTGTACAATTGCCATCCCCTTGATGAATCCTAACTCAGACTGTTTATTCCCCTTTGGTGTTTTCAGTTGGTGTTACGTCATCGTCACACCCACAAATCCAGTGTTATAACGGGTAAACAGAGAAGCTCCTTACGCAGTGTGGATTCAATAGCATTAAACATGGTAAAACCTCGGCCCCATAGTGGTCTATATAATCCCGCTCTGGACACTGAAGATCTGACCTGCCATTCGCACCCAGTAGATGCCCTTAGTTTGAGCATCCTATCTGTTGATGTTCAACCCCTATATCAACAATTCCAGGTCGGTTACCTTATTCCAACAAATCTTCTTTTTTTTTTAAATGATCGTATTTATCCTTTATTGGAACTGATAGTTGACAAGAGGAGATATATAGGCCTACTAACATTGTCTATGATACTTTTAGAACAATAACTGTTCTATTGCCTCCAGGCCAGGAACCTGTTTCACAAAGCGGCGTAAATGTATGTTTTGCGTAACTTTCATACTAACGTATCTCTACAGTATGAGTTGCTATGGCAGTTACGTGAAAACTTACGCTGCGCCGCTTTGTGAAACAGGGTCCTGATTATTTGAGGTGGTTAAAGCTTTTGAAAAGACTGTTTGTGAAATTTAAATTGTTAAGCTTAGAGGGTTCCACAGTCATTAATAAATAAATTAATACTTAATACAGTGTAGTTAACTTTTTCTGGTTCAATTTCTGTTTCATTTTGACTCCCTATTTTTCACAATGGTACAGGGGCTTTGGTGACTCAGCCGGTAGAGCATTAATCCTGCAGTTCTTAATACAGGCCTTCCATCGATAGGCCATGGGTTCAAATCACACTCAGTCCATAGAAAAATTGTAAAAGTTGTTCACCCGAGCACCCTATGTGGAAGGGTGGTCAAGTACACAGAACCCAATTTCCTCCCCCACTGAACCTGGCAACACCACCTTATAAGGGAAAAAAATGTTCAGTGTGATGTATAGCATCAATTATTCACAACAGAAGTATATTAACCATGTATAATATGTAAACATTTGTATTTATGCTAATTTGTAGTTGAAATGTTCTCCCACTTTCAGTTGTTACCCAATGAATGTCCAAGTATATCAGACGTTCCCATAGGCTGTGAAGAGAAGAACCGCTATTCAAATGTCCTCCCATGTAAGTCTAGACATTTTCGTCTCAATGTTATTTAATGGACATCAAAAGTGTTTTAACTGGTGCAAGTTTTATTAGATGACCGTATTTAAAAGGAAAAGAAATCATTCACATAGTCTAGGTAATTAAACTTCCATTCTGTTGTACTGATGTACTATCACCTTGGTATAAATGCATATAGCTGAACTTAAGAGTTTACGGATGATGAGAGATTGTCTGAACTCCTTTTTCTTCTTTTCATTTATTCACAATTAATGGCTATTAGCTGATTGATTGATGTTTTATGTCGCACTCAAGATTATTTTACTTGTATAAGGCGGCGTTTTCAGGTTTAGTGGGGAGAAAAGCGGGCTCATTGTCCATAGGAAACCCCCGACCTTTGGTGAACGTACCTGGCAATTCTCCCACATACAGCAAGCAAGTGAAAAATTCACTCAGAATTTTTTTCGGGCCTGAGTGGGATTCGAATTCTCGAATATTATTTGGGTAATGTATTCTATAGTTTTTCATGGTTTGCAGTTTCAGAAACCAGGGTTAGACTGACACGGCTGCCAAAAGATGACACCTCAGATTACATCAATGCCAACTATGTTACGGTAATGCACAGGCCATTGTCAAACCATTGTTTGTAACGGGAGCTGTTATGGGGTATAAGTGGGCTGTTTCTCATGACATTTACACCCAACCTAACTTTAAGAGTGGTTGTAACGTAATTTTGAGGGGTTAAAAGTACCATGGTGGCTATGTCTTGCCTTGATATTTACTTTCATTGTAAATCTGTAGAGAAACAGCCCTTTGAGAAGAATATTTTAATTACATGTAAAAGAGTTTTAATTGTATAGTGTTGTTATAGACCTAAAGCCTGATGACCTCACTCACAAAAAGTGAATTGCATTTGGTGCGTACACAGGGAGTCTTTTATTCTTTAAGTAACACCTTGTTACAAGCTCTTTCGGCAACATGCCTGCACTTTTCTGTGCTAAGTACTTCCTTTTGTCATGCTTATTCCATCCCAATACCCTTATGATGTCATTAGGCAATCAGTCTAATTGAGAAAGATATTGCTGGGGATATGTCAATATACAGATTGATTGATTGATTGATGTTTTTTTATTATTATTATTTCACTTATATGGCAGCTTTGCCAGGTTCAGTGGGAGGGGGACGGGGCTCATTGCCCGGAGTAAACCCCCAACCTTCGGCGTGTACCTGACAACTCTTCCACATACGGCAACCGAGTAAAAAATCTTCTCACTCTTTGGTCTGAATGTGATTCGAACCCGCGTCGCATCGATGGTAGGTCTGTGTTGGACTGAGGGACCACCGAGGCCCCTCAATATACAGTCATTGGGATAAGTTTATAATTAACATTTATAGAAAAGGTTTAACTTTTCACCTAATTACTAACCAAGCACGAGTTACATGTAAGTTTAAACTACTTATTACAGGGCTACAAGGAGAGGAGTAAAGCTTACATAGCCACTCAGGCCCCTTTAAAATCAACAATAGTGGATTTCTGGAGAATGGTTTGGGAACAACAGAGTCGTGTGATTGTAATGCTTACACCAATGCAGGAACACGGACTGGTAAGAAAAATCATATTTACCAACAGTTTTTCTTTTCAAAATCTTTTTGGATAAATCAAAAGATTTATTTCTATTTTTGTGATCCCTTGTGTACATTATCCTTAAAAGGTCTTCTAATATTTATATGCTTATGAAAAAAAAAGTTAATTAAAAAGTCTAACTATAGAAGATGTATAAAACAATATTTAAGCATGTGAGGTGAACCTTCAAGAGAGAAATAGCTGAATGAGTTATCAGAGTATTGGGATGGAATCAAGATGACTGACAGAAAGTATCTTGCATAGAAAAGTATCAGTGTGCAGTCAATACAAGGGCTTGTTACAAATCCGTGACTTTCATTAAAAAGTTATATATAACACTTCAAAAAACGTTTAAAAAGGTGTGCCTTTTGTACTATTTATTATAAGATTTGAGATCCGAAGTTGAAGGCGTCTCGCTAGATTTACTACTTTTTACCTGCATAGGAGAGGATCAGTGTGCAGTCATGCATCCCGAATAAGGGCTTTTAAATGCCCGTTCTCACTGTGCGATTTGTCGTACCGACTTGTAGGATGCAATTAAAATGGATGAATTTGATTGGTTGATAAATCATATTGACCAATTAAAAGCATCCATTTTAATTGCATCCTACAAGTCGCTACGACAAATCGCACAGTGAGAACGGGCCTTAACAAAGCGGTGACTTTGGTGAAGCAATGACTAGTATCCATTAGTCTATTTAGTCAAGTAAAATACATTGGCATGATTTGATCGACCTTTGTATAATGGTTGCCTGGTACCAATGAAAGGTCAGAGGTTACCTCACCGACCTAACCATATCAATGAATTATACATGTATGTTTTACACCCAAAAGGAATCAATCCATCAATCAATACTGCCGACCTAAACAGGATGAAAAAAGTATCCATTTATATTACGTATTTAAGAAATGTTTTCGTTCGAGGTCATTGTCGTGGGATTTAGGTTAGCTAATGTGGACGAGTTTTATTTTTGAACGAGGGGAGCTAGCATGATCTGGTCGAGTCATGTATGATGCTTGCCTGGTACCAATGAAAGGTCAGGGGTAACCATATCAATTATACAAAAGGAATCAATCGATCAGTCAATCGATCAATCATTTCTTCCCTGTAGTCGCGGTGTGCTGAGTACTGGCCAGACACTGAAGGAGTGGACACCAAGAGGTTATACGGAGACTATCAACTTGAACTGAAGAAAAAAGAAATTCTACCTGAATGTATTATCTCCTCACTCGTTATCAAAAACATGGATGTAAGTTTAACATTTTTCCTGTTAAGTAGCAATGTTATATGTTTATGGCAGTTCTTTCTAACAGTGTTGCTAACGGTGAGACCTGTATCCTTACTGGTATCACTGTTTAAGTAGCATGAGCTGTCAAAATTCGGACTATTTTCATAGATTCTGATTGTCAGGATAGTAAGAGGCTTTAAAGGTTATCGACATACTTAATGATTGGCGTTGGAATGAGCAAAAATCTATACAGTATGTGGCCTATATGAACCAAAATAGTGTTCGAAGAGTAAGCAAAATTTTAATAACCGGGACGACCATTCATTCTAAGCCTAAGTTGAAAACAATACTGTATCGTACATTCTCGAGACTCTAAGTACTAACAAGCTTCTGAATTGTACGTCTTGAGAAAAATAGCCGATAATTTTAAAATTCTGTTATAATGGCCAAATATCTCAATTCTGGCAGCTCATGCCACTTTAAATAATGTTTGTAATATTGAGCAGAGCTACATGTACCATGGTGTTTTTGTAGAATTTACTTTAGTTTGCAATGGTTTTATCACACATTTAACTTACTTTACCGTGGTTTTTGGAATGGTTTTCCTTACTTAACCCCCCATTTGATGCCCCTCTACCGACTGTTGCCACAAGCACCTGGGTTTATCTGGGGGATTATGGTATTATCATGCATGGTTAAGGTTCATTGAAGTAAACTGGTAAAATGAGGCAATAAGAGACAAACACATGGTACATCTAGATACATGTACATTGTAAACTATGGTAAATTCATATTAAACAGCGCCTCAAAAACATCATTTTTGTACCAGGATTTTCTATATTTGCCCTCCCTCCTCCCATTATAACCCTCTGAACTGCACCATATTAATGAAACAAACGATACAAATCCCCTCGCGTGCTAACACAAGAACTCTGACGCAAAATGGGGGGTGGGGATGGATGAAGTTTGTTCTTACGTACTTACGTACAAATGGAACGCTATATCCCCTCCCCGACTTTCGTCGCGAGGGGATAATAATCTGAATGTGGTACAAAATCTGAATCCAACCAATTGCCAATAGCTTCCTTTCACTGATTGTGGAAGAGTTGCCAGGTACTCGCTGGAGGTCAAGAGTTTCCTTGAGGCAATGAGCTAGGTTTCCTTCCCAATAAACCTGGCAATGCCATCGTATAAGTGAAATAATCTTGAGTGCAGCGTAAAACATCAATCAATCAATCAACCTTTTACTGATAGTAATTAAATGTTTTCCTATTTCAGTTGAACCTTTTACTGATTTTTATCAAAAATTTTCCAATTTCAGTTGAACCTAACCAGAAGACTAACACATTTTTGGTTCACAAACTGGCAACAGAATAAGACCCCAGAGCCCATAACACTGGTCAAGTTTCTGTCACATGTACGACCATATACAGAGGAAACTACAGCACCTACTATAGTACATTGCAGGTTAGTCACAGGGATTAGAAACATAGATTGATGGATTGTTTAACGACACAACCTCATTTCACATATCATTTCATGAAATAAGGCTTTAGGGGTGCCTGGCAGCTAAAGCATGCATGTACCACAAAGAAAAATCTGACGAACAACCCAATAGTAAAGTTTTTAAAAAAACTTCAGCAGCTACCTTCCATCTGACAACCCTAAAAACTGAGATACAGTATAGTGGGCTGTTTCTCAACACCTATGTAACTTTGCGCCTGGTTAAACATAATGTTGAAGTTATATGTTGCCATGACAGGCCTTGCATTGGACTTACATCGGGGGCATATGTGTTGAGAAACAGCCTCCTGGTCAGGAGTCTTAGAAAACTGATGTAATTATAAAAATTTGTTTGTATTTCAGCCCAGGTACAGGACGGACAGGCTGCCTGATTGCTATTGATATTTGTATGAGGATGATTGATGACGTAAGAACAGCAGATGTTCTCCAGTCTGTCAGTCAGATGAGAAGAGAGAGATCTGGGGCTGTACAAACCAGGGAACAATATGCTCTTATATATAAAGTAAGATATGACTGGGTATAAAGGTCTAAATGACATACCTCATTTTAACACAACTAGAAACTTGTCTCCATGGTTATTTTAGAGGGGCCTCGGTGGTCCAGTAGGTTAGAGTGCTCGTCCCTCAGTCCCACACAGACTTTTCATCGATGCTGCGCGGGTTTAAAATACACTCAGACCAAACAAAAAATTGGATTTTTCACTCGGTGGCCGTATGTGAAAGAGTTGCTAGCCATATAAGTGAAATAATCTTGAGCGCGGCGTAAAACACCAAACAATCAATCAATCAATCCATGGTTATTTTAATCAAGAAGATTTTCTCTGTGCCTGTGTGTCTTAGTGTCTATAAATATAAATTAAGATACATTTTGCACTTTAAAAACTCAATGAATGCTATTAGTAGCGATTTGCCATCACAGAATATTTCAACAGAATATAACAACTGTGATGTTGCAATATTGAATAAGAATTCCATGGCACTGATTTTTAAAACATGAAACCAAAATCATGACTGTGATGAAAAAAAATATGTCATGGGGTAAATTCTCCAGTTTTGAGGTTTTTAATGGGTTTTATTCCAGTAGTGAATGTTAAAGTAAACATTGCTTCAGCATGATACACTTTTGACTTACTCAGAATTACTGAGAGAAACATATTGAATTGATAACACGATGTTGTATATTTTCCTTTTTTTCTGTATATTTTGTATATTTTTACTTGTGCAGTGAATTAAGTCATTATGAAATGAGAATTTGTTGGGCATTGCAGGTGGTCATATTGATCATTACCCATTCTCAGGGCCAATACAATCCCATGAGATATTTAATGATAAATATACAATACCATAGACCCTTTCGGCTTAGAATGTTGTATTTATGACGTTGTTCAAATTGTATGGCATTGACATCATTTCTCTGTTGCGGTCGCTGTGGCACTCCTCTTTTGCATTACGTCATAGACGAAATGAACACGATTCTGACGTTCGCTTGATCCAAATACTCAGTTTAGCGTCATTTTGCCATACGAGGCTTTTGCGCAAGCATCAATCCTTAAGCCAAAAGGGTCTATTCTCAGTTATCCCACAAAAATGCTTATCTCAGACCTCCATCAAAACTTGAACTTTTTTGTCCAACTTATCAGCGTTATATATTTGGTGATTTGAGAAACTTGATTAAGATGTATTGTTTTTATATTTTCAGACTTTAAATGAGTATGTCAGCCAGTTAGAAAGTCCTTCGTCTTCACCATCCACTTCCCACCATTCTTTGGATATAGTGTGAAAAATAGCAGGAGGTTTGGACAATGTTTGTGTTCCAAAGGATGGCCTTATGCACGTAAATGGCCTTGTGTCCGCAGATGGCTTTATGCACAGAGATGGCCTTATGCACAGCGATGGCCTTATGCCCGTAGATGGCTGAACGGGGCGAACATCATGGAATGTTTAACAAAGCTTTGTGATAAATTATATTGATGCTGTGATACTCTGTAGAGGCGGAGCTTAATGTTGACAGGTGAAGAAATATGAACAATTAGCGTCCAAAGTGAGAGGACCTAAGTTTTCACGGAGGCGCCCTTTGACAGAATTTGTAAAACAGTAGCTTTTTTGACAGGGTCTGTGGATAAAGATATACATGTACCCTGTCTATGCTGGACCATTTTGGGATTGTTTGTACAGAGATTAGAATGAGTTTACCCCATCCATTGCTGGATAATTTTGGGATTGTTTGTTTGAGGTTAGAACAATCAATTTCTGTGTAGAGTGGACACCACTCTCTTGTACTCTTTATATTGGTGCTTACAAGAAACAAGTGTCCCTACGTGGAGAAATCACTATCCTGTGATGAAAATATTATTTCCC